>CM060442.1:197769682-198969682 GCA_030545235.1 Helianthus tuberosus | reverse complement strand
TCTTTTCTATTATATTCTTCATTTAATAATATCTGCATTCTTTGATTATTCATTTAGATTATCCAGTTTAAATAGTTATAAAAGTTACAATAACGAACACTATTCTTACTTTTCTATTTAGATTAGAAGTACAAGTAGGCTATTAAATTATTATTATTAGAACTTGATTATATTTTATATAATATTGCGTTAGGATTGGGAGGGAACGTGGGATGTGAAAGGAGGAAAAGGTAAGTCCAAAAAATATCCTTTTATGGTACAAAAACCACTTACATGTTTTATCTCCTTTTTTGACAATATCTAAACATTGACTTCCTTTTCTTTTATACTTTCATCATATCTCTTATAAAATTGCATTATGTTTTACCGGTACCTTTATTTTTTTGTCGGGTATTGGGTCAATAAATTACTAAAGAGTTAATTACTGTTTTCGTCCCTGTGGTTTGTCAAAAATCACTATTTCAGTCCATTAGTTTAAAAATTACGATTTCAGTCCCTGTGGTTTCACTTTCGTAACCATTTCAGTCCCTGTGTTTTCACTTTCATTACCATTTCAATCCATTAATTCTGTTAGTACATGGACTGAAATGGTTACGAGGTGGACTGAAATGGTTACGAAAGTGAAACCACAGGGACTGAAATCGCAATTTTTAAACTAATAGACTAAAATAGTTATTTTTGACAAACCAAATGGACGAAAACAGTAATTAACTCATTACTAAACATGCATCCTTGGTTCACAAAAAGGTTATATTTTATGCATGAGAACGCAAATTTCATTGCATAGAACTTATTATAGATGGCTAACAAATCGTATCCAGCTGAATTCGAAACATTTGGATGGGTAGTTTTTATAAATTTTTACGAACATAGAATTAGGTGATAATTGCTCAATTACCCACATTAAGATCAAATATAGTAGAGAAATTAGTCTGTAATAATCCATACTAGACGTCATTGGCCATTGCCAGTCTCATCTTTGATTATTCCCCACGCCAATCCACATTTCACCTATTTTTCCTCCACCGGTCCTCGGTTAAAAAAACTTAACGGAGTTTAGTTAAGTTTTTTTCCGAACTACAAACTGACGTATTAGGGCTTTTGATCAGAACGAGAATACGAGTCTATTGATGTAAAACTTACCTCGAAACGGTGCTCCAAACGACTTGATTTTCGTTAATTGGAAGTTTAAACACCTGAATTGAAACACCGTTTTCATCGTTAGAAGCACAATTTCAAGGTTAATTAAGTTTGTACTTCGACTCGTATCCTCGTTCTGATAAAAAACACTAAAACGCCAGCTTGTAATTCAGAATAAAACTGAATTAAGTTTCTTTAACTGAGTACCGGTGGAGGAAAAATAAGTGAAAGGTAACACTGACATGGGGAATATTCAAATGTGGGACTGGCAATGGCCAATAACGTCTAGTTGATATTATTACAGTCCAAATCCCCAATATAGTAAAATAACTAATAATCAGTTCTCACAAAATGTCCCTCAAAACATGGGTGTCGGCGTGCATATTGACCGATGGGGGCTCGTCATATTCGTGGGTGAGACAACGGAAGAGACGGGGACAGGCCGGTGTAGCCGGTCCTCGACAGGCCATAACGACCCCGGGATGCCCCCATACCCACAACCCTCAGATTTTGAATTCGAATAATGAACTAATGGTAATGACCAACTCATGAGCTAATAAGAAATTAGTACCAAACTAATATGTCTGTCAACACTTTGGAGTCTTGTAATAACCGAAATCCCAAAATCAAAGCCCATTCGGTAATGCTTATGATCACAAACTCATGTGCTTATGCTCACAAAATCAACATATATTATAAAATATCGTAAATTAAATGCACATAGAGACAAGAAGAAAAGCAAAAGCGAGTCTGCAAAGATGCCAAAGAGGAGACTTGAGAGTAGAGAGTAGATGATGACTTGCTATACTTTTCTTCTACATTTGATCAGCCCTCATTTCACTCTTGACTGTCACTCCCATTCACCTTTCAACAAGTCCCAAAGCAACGAATTCCGTTTTGTACCGTAAACCTCAATTAAAGTGTCACCAAATCTGCACAAACAGATTAACCATGCATGCTGCCACTTGTTACTTTATATGCCTTTAATCCATAGGTAGAGTATCTGATTGAACATCTTCTTCCGGCCGCTGGGGGCTCAACGAAGCCGGTCGGTTTGAGTTAGCGTGCAAGGTCGCCGATCCTGTGGCTTGACCTTTCTCCCTAACGTGATCCTTCTTGGTTCTTCCATTCGCTTCCAGGGTTCGGGTTTCTCTTCACCTTTCTTCTCTTATTCCGGCCGCTGGGGGCTCGACGAAGCCGGACCGATTGAGGTAGCGTGCAAGGTCGCCGACTCTCCGGCTTGACCTTTCTCCCTATCTTGATACTTCTTGGTTCTTCCATTCGCTTCCAGGGTTCGGGATTTTCCTCCAACATTGTTTCCTTCCCGTAGTCATGGAGTTTGGTAATACATGGGGTGGTGAAATGGATGGAGATGGTCCTTGGACTGAGGTCCAATATAAAAAAAACAGGAAAGGCAGGGGTAATGGTGTGGAAATCACTTTTCTGGTGCAAAACCTATCTGACCGAACGACAAAAATTCAACTATGGCGTGCGTTTCAATCGTTCAGATTCGTTTCAGACGCGTACGTAGCTCGTAAGAAAGATAAGAGAGGGAACTCCTTTGGCTTCATTCGCTATGTGGGCGTAGACGATATCGATGCAACACTGGTGGCAATGAACTCTGTGAAGATACTGGAAGCAAAGGTGTCGGTGTCCCTGGCCAAGTATGACAAAAATCATAAAAAGTTTATCTATACGTCAAAGATAGTTGGTGAAAAGACATGGAAGCCAAAGGAACAGTCACACACGAACAAACAAGCCCAACAGGGGGCCTACTCGGGGGGAGCTACGGTTAAAGAAGGAACATCGTTTGCAGACTTATTTCAAAAAGGGTACCAATCTTCAAACCAAGGTGCTAAGTCGATTTCCGTATACAACAAAGGGTCGAAATATCCACTCCACTGCATGGGCCGCTCCATACATGGCATAGCTAAAGACATTAATACTTTAAATAGATTGAATCATCTGCTGGATAACAGGGGTTTGGAAAATTATGGATTGTCGTACATTGGTGGTTTAAGTGTATTGCTCACTCTTGGTGAACCTGGGAGAGTAAAGGATACTATTAGCGAATTTTCGGATTGCCTGTCGTCCATTTTTAGTAATTACCATGCCTGGAATGGAGAGGATCTCCCCATTGACCGAGTGGCGTCTCTCAGAATAAATGGAGTTCCGATTCATCTAAGAGACAACACACTTTTTTATCAGATTGGAGGATTGTTTGGAAAAGTCGTTCAGGGCTCGTCTTTTTCCTGGACTGATTCAGACAATTCGGATAGTGCAGTTATGGTCCTAGTCCCGGCCGGTAAAAGAATCGAAGAACCTGTGGTCATTAACTGGAGAGAAAGAAGGTTCGTTGCCTGGGTCACGGAAGAACTGGGAGCCTGGAAACCAGACCTAGACGATGGAAAATCGAATAGTGAGTCCGAGTGGAAGATGGATAATGGCGTCGAGGTTAACATGGCAGACGACTATGAAGAAGGGGAAATCAGAGTTTGTGAG
Organism: Helianthus tuberosus; assembly: GCA_030545235.1. Lineage (NCBI taxonomy): Eukaryota > Viridiplantae > Streptophyta > Magnoliopsida > Asterales > Asteraceae > Helianthus > Helianthus tuberosus. The sequence continues at coordinate 198,966,040 of CM060442.1, read as the reverse complement.
CCACCGGAAGATGGCCGGAATAATCCGGAAAGCGAACAGGTATCACCGGAAGCTGGAGGGTCACCGGTAGACAATCAGTCGCCTGGCTTCGACCAGACAAACGGCAACGATCCTCTGCATGGGGACGAGGAAATGTCGGCTCACACCCCTAGGGAGGATTTCCAAGAAAAGTGTTTGCATGGGGAAGATGTAGAAACGGTTAGGTTTCCCAGAGATAATGATGACCTAGGTACTGATCTGGAGGCTGCACCTGGGACCCAGCAGGATAATATCTCGATTGGGCTTGACAAGCATATTGGGCCAAATACTACTCCCGGGCTTAAAAAGCCTCAACTTGGGAAAAGGGATAGGAATGTTAGGAGCCCACCATCTGTGGGTTCTGTCCAAGGTAACACTACAAGGCCCAGACACAGGAGCGAAGACACCGCAGAAGGTTCTATAGATCTCAATCGTCCTGGGAGCAATCTAGGTTCACCTACTCAGGTGACTCGCAACTCGGGTAATCACCAACCGGAACCGGATTCCAGCAGACTATCTGGGCATAACAGCCCTCGTCTTGTTCCCTAAGCCACGGATTCTGATCAAGAAATAGGGGCTACCATTGATATCGGTAAGCGAATCGGTATAAACTTGGATGGTTTCGAAGAAGATTTAAGGAAAATTATTAATGGCGAAGGTGCACAAGTTGGTTCATCATGAATTTTCTATCAATAAATCTCAGGGGCGTCCGGGATTCCCGGAAATCAGATTGGATTCGGGGGTTGAAATCTTGTCATGGTGTGCATTTCCTTTGCGTACAGGAAACAAAAATAAGAGATTCACAGGGGTTCGCTTTTAACCAGCTGTGGGGCAGGTCTGTTTTTCGGATGGCTTCGGTTGAGTCACAAGGGAGATTCGGGGGTCTGGCATCAATATGGGATCCTACTGTTTTCTCAGGTTCAGAGTACATATCACACATGTATTTCCTCTGTGTTTGCGGCTTTCTAACTCCATCTGGCATACGGTTAAATGTGGTAAATGTCTATGCTCCGAACGACGCAGCCTTAAGGAAAACTCTGTGGTCGGAGTTGTTGACCCTTAGAAATTCTCGACAGGGACTATGGGTTTTTTTGGGGGATTTTAACGACGTCCGGTATCCCGAGGAACGGTTAAACTCGAAGTTTGTGACTACAAACGCGGAGGCTTTCAACAGTTTCATCCTTTCGGCTGGGCTGTATGAATACGACATGGGTGGAGCTAAATTTACTTATGTCTCGGACAACGGTGCAAAACTGAGTAAGTTAGATCGTGTGCTAGTATGCATTGGGTTTATTGAAAATTGGGCTGGAGCGGCATTAACTGCACTGGAAAGGTGTTTCTCTGATCACAGACCGCTTCTGTTATCTACCATTCCAGCAGACTATGGCCACGTCCCGTTTAGAATATACAATTCTTGGCTCGATTGGAATGGTTTTGTGCCATTCGTCATGGGGAAGTGTGTACAGTTTAATTTCAACGGGCCAGCAGATCTCGGTTTGGCCACCAAACTCCGGTGGTTAAAAAATAGGATTAAAGAATGGGTAGCAGCGGAGAAAAGGAATACTGAAGGTTCGTACAGTACTTGGAAAGCTAAGGTAGCAGAGCTAGAACTCCTGGCGGAAGAAAGAACATTGCTACAATCGGAACTTGATCAGAGACTTGAATACAAACAGCTAATGATCGAGGTGGAGAGACAAAAGCAAGCGGACTCGAGACAAAAGGCTAGGTGGGCTATAGAAGGTGATGAAAATACTAGTTTTTTCCACAGTATTGTAAACGCCAATTTAAGCTCGAACCGTATAAATTGGATGATGGATGGAGACGAGTGGATTACAAACCCAGCGATCATTAAACAAAAATTCCACGACTTCTTCACTAACCTTCTATCGGAACCGATGGAATCTCGACCAGCGATCAATTGTCCTACCTTGTCTGTCTTAGCTCCGGAAGACGGGGACTATCTTACTCGTCCTTTTACACTGTTGGAGATAAAGGACGCGGTATGGGAATGCGATGGTGATAGGGCTCCGGGCCCCGACGGCTTCAATTTTAAATTCTTGAAGAGATGCTGGAATGGTCTACAAGGTAACTTCATTAAACTCTTCGAGGAATTTTACGCTAATCCTCAAATCAGTAGAAGTTGTTCGTCCTCCTTCATTGCACTTATTCCCAAGATAAAAGACCCTTTACTGCCATCAGACTTCCGTCCCATCAGCCTTATAGGCTGTATTAATAAAGTCATTTCCAAAGTTTTAGTTAACAGGCTGAAAAAGGTAATCGGGCGGCTTATTTCTGAGGAACAAACAGCTTTCTTGAGAGGCAGAAACATCACCGACGGCCCGCTCATGCTGAATGAAATATGTGCTTGGCTGAAAAAATCGAGGAAGTCTGCCATGATTTTCAAGGTCGATATTCACAAAGCATACGACTCTCTGTGTTGGGGTTTTTTGAACGAGATAATGGAACAAATGGGATTTCCTTCAAGATGGCGGGAGTGGATTATGGCAACTCTTAATTCAGCCCGTGCATCTGTCCTCATAAATGGGTCGCCTACTATGGAGTTCAAATGTTCACGGGGTCTTAGACAAGGTGACCCACTCTCCCCGTTTCTGTTCATAATTGCTATGGAAGCACTTTCTGGGATAATGAAGAGAGCGTCGGTGGATGGAATATTTCATAGAGTAAAGTGTAATAATATGGGAACGACAATCTCACATTTCTTGTACGCGGATGATGTAGTGTTTCTTGGAGAATGGTCGGAGACAAACGCAGCTAACCTTCGACGTATTTTAAGATGTTTCCACCTTTCGTCAGGCCTTCAAGTCAACTTTACTAAAAGTCGGGTGTATGGGGTGGGTGTATCGGAGGAGGAATTGGAAGTATTAGCAAACACTCTCCGATGCAGACAAGGTTTATTTCCGTTTAAATATCTTGGGCTTTATGTTGGAGCAAACATGAATCTTGTGAAACATTGGAGGCCAGTCATCGACATCTTCAAAAACAGGTTGTCAATTTGGAAAGCTAAGAAGTTATCGTATGGCGGGAGGATCACATTACTGAAATCGGTACTAAGTTCGCTTCCCACTTATTATTTCTCTTTGTATAAAGCACCGATCCAAGTGCTGGATCAGTTAGAAAGGTTGCGATGAATCTTTTTCTGGGGCGGAACAGAAGAAGTCTCAAAGATGAGTTGGATGGCTTGGGAAAGTGTGGTTGCACCAATTAAGTACGGGGGGTTGGGGTTCGGGTCTTTACGGGACGCTAATCTTTCGATGCTTGCGAAATGGTGGTGGAGATTCAAGACAGAGCCGGGAAGTCTGTGGAAGAAAGTAATATGGGCCATCCATAGCAACTCAAGGGATTGGAATATCATACCAGTTAAATTATCATGTGCAGGTCCGTGGAAACAAATTCACAGCATCGCTCCAATTCTGCTGAATAAAGGTGTCGACATAGGAAAGAATTTAATAGGTGTGGTTCACGAAGGTACTGTCACACCCCGATTTCCACATGTCACCGGTGGACCCGGTGGGGGAGTATCGTGACGTGGTTGGCAACATAATAGTCAAACAACACAATAATCAATATGCACAGCGGAAGCAAATTTAAAAATATGATACAACCGAATTTATTATTGTAATATCAATTGTCACAATATTCGGAAGTTTATCCACAGAAGGATCGAAATATAAATAATATTTATGGTTCAACAGACTTCAGGCATCTTAAGCTTGCGAGACTTCTAATGATGCTAAGGGGAAATCCCAGCCAATTTCGCTTAGTACCTGCATTTAATCTTTTTGGGAAAATACGTCAGTTTACACTGGTAAATACATTCAACTGACTCATTTTGGAAAAATGATTGAAAATTGGTTTGGATGCACGTGGCATAAACATTTTATTTAACTTGGGAGAATTATTTAATATTATAATCTTGTGAACGAATTACATGTTCCTTGTGCGTTCAGTAGCCCGGATCTTGTCCGGGTTAAAGATCAATAGACACAGCACAATGTTCTTTTGTGCACTGACGGGTGTACGCCTACACCCCGCACTTAAGTCGTGGCCATTTCGTAAAATGATGCCGAGGATATCCGGGACATGGTCATTAACCCCCCAAAGGCTTTAAGTAACAAGACTGTTTAAACGAGCCGATCAAATTTATTCAATTACCCACTCAACGGTGGAGAATTTGATGCCCGATCAAGCGGTATGCTATATACCGTAACCCAAGCCCGTATAGGGAAAATAAGTTAAAAGTATTTACCTGAGCAAAGTATAATTCACAATTAGCAAAATGCACGTAGCTTTTACTGGTCCTCCTAATCTGGAACGAAGGTTTTATAATAACCTATTAGAATCCTAACGGGTCTTTAATTAAGCTTAAGCTTAGACCGGTTAGTTTCAAAGATACGGTTCGTACGCACGATTAAGCGAAGACCGGATAGAATGTGATTTAGACCCGACAAGTTTGAAGACTTGTTTAATATGGGTTTATTATTCACATTCTGGATTTTGAGATAAAACCGTTAAGGTTTGACCCGTTTCGGCTAATTTATGTAAACTTGTTACATAAACCAAACCGTACGCGTAATAAGCGTGACGGGTATTCATGAGAGCTATATACAGGTTTCCTAAGTTAATTATGCCTCAAATATGTTGTGACATCAGTAAGATGTCTTTCATTATGCCCGAAACGTGTTTAAACACAAACTAGGCCCCGTAGGGGTAGTTTGGTCATTTAAAAGTTTATAAAAGAGTTTAAGTAACAACCTGAGTTACAGGTCTGATGTAATCAGCAAATATACTCAATTTTCTAAGTTATATCAGTAGGTTAAATCATATATGTGAAATTTATCATTTCTAACCAAACTATGCCCCATAGGGGTATTTTGGTAATTTCACATAAGCCGAAAAGCTCAAAACTGGAGTCTGAGTTTATCAACCTTTGCTTACTGTTAAAATATTATAATTTGCGTAAAATATCAGGAGGTATCAACCCGGGTATGTTCAATATAATTTTAATACACACTATGCGTAAAAAACGCTTAATAAGGCGATTAAAGGCCATTCCCGGGTTCGATACTTAAATCTGATATTTTTATATTTCCAGGAGGCTTAAAATACGTTATTTATCATATGTGATCAGTAGCAAAAGGTGTGGAGTCGTTTAGATATGTAAAACCCATTTTATGGCCCGTAAGGGCAAAACCGACAATTACCGGATTAAGCCTACGACTACTAGTTATGCTCAGCCTAAAATTTATTAAAAATCTTTAAAAATCCCAAAATAATATATTACATCAGTGGGTATTAATTTTGATACCAAAAAGTAGGCTTAACTAGGCTATACGCTAATTACGCCGTTTTATTAACATAAAGCATTCATTTTGCGATAATGAGCATAACTCTTAATCTACCAATCAAACTGATGTCAAACTTTGCATACAAGTTTATATATCAGTAATTAAAGTTTCTACTCTTTTACATTTCCAAAAATCACGTTTTAAAGTAATAAGGGCATAATGGTCAACATACGAGCAATTAACGGAAACATGCATATTAATTGGATATCTAATGAACCAAGGTGTAACATCACAGAGGGTTATTCTAACATGTAACCTAGTCCAATTAAAGCTCTGAGGAATTTCAAAAACATGCCTAAACGGGTCAGAACTGAAAGTCAAAGTGAAAGTCAAACTATGTGACTTTCGGTTCCGAATCGGGTATTTACAGGAATTTGTCGGGTTGAACATGTTTAGACATGTCCTTACACTAATTACCAAGTTATATTAATGATCAAACAGGTTATAAGTGTTCTACATTGCTAATCATGCATAAATCGCATTTTAAACTTTCTGTTGACTTTTTAATTACACGTTTGACCCGACTTTTGACCTGGTTAGAGTGGTAATCAGGGGGAACCCTTTTGAGGGTTTATTACCCACATAAATACCAACTTATACCTACTTTTAATTCGAGATATGACTGAGCTATTAATCATTAATCTCGAAGTCAAACCGTAATTACGACGGTTTGACTTTTAGCTAAATAACTAAGCTAAACTCAATTTAGAAAGGATTAGAACACTTACTGAAGTCCTAGGCTTGATTAGAGAACACTTGAGAGGAAGTTTGAGCTCCAGAAGTGATCCACAAATGCAGGTGAAGGTGTGAAGAATGTTGCAAGTTCATGCTCCTTTTATAGTGTTTAATCCACCATAAGAAGTTGACACCAAGGTCTAGCACCCACCACAACTGATCAACACATGTTTCTAGTGCTTAGGGGGTGTCTAGGGGTCGCCCTTTATGTGAAAAATCGGTTAAAGGTCAAGCAGATTGCACTCAGCAGACAACAGCCAAGAAATTCGGAACTGGCAGTTCCCCCGCGTGTCGCGACGGGTTCCACCCCAGGCTTCGCGTGTCGCGAAGACTGTCGCGTGTCGCGAAGGTTCCACATCCGGGCTTCGCGTGTCGCGACGGAATGTCTGCACAAATCTTAATTTTTGATTTTTGCGATTTGATCCTTGGCTCTTCAAAAATCGATTAGGCACTTGTTTCTTGCCTTGTAAACCCTCATAATTGATCTATAAAGGTTTTAAAACATATGCCCACTTTGCCAAGTCCCCGGTTAACATTATTGTTACCCGAAAAGTCCTAACTTCCAACGTTTACGCTTTAACTCTTCGCACACGAATTTGATCACAACTTTCTCATACGACAACGAAACTTTACGAAATTTATATCGTGCATTCTAGTGAGCGTAATTAACAGTTACAAAGCTTCGGGTTTGTCAAAAGGTCACTCAGAGGTATAATTTAAACATGTTGACACATTTAGTCCCTGTAGTTTGAAATCTCTCACTTTTAGCTTCGTATGATCCATGATTTATTCGTTTGAAGGTATTAGCATCATGTAGGGTTAATGTACATTATATTTATTCACAGTTGACACTTAGAATACATATATTCACATACTTTCCATGTTTGTCAACTTTAGTCCTTCTATAATATTCTTTCACACGTTTTAAACATATGACACGTGTCAACACATTATAGGACGTGAATTTTCGAGGTGTTACATCCTCACCCCCTTAAAATAAATCTCGACCCGAGATTTACTGAAATAAATAAGGGTACTTTTCTTTCATCGTGGATTCAACCTCCCACGTGTATTCGGGACCCCTACGGGCATCCCATTTGACCTTTACAATAGGTACATGCTTCCTTCGAAGCTTCTTTACCTGTCGATCTTCAATCGACAAAGGTTTTTCGACAAATTTTAAGCTCTCATCTATATGCACATCTGTATGTGGTATAACCAGTGATTCATCAGCGAAGCACTTCTTCAGATTGCAGATGTGGAACACATTGTGAATTCCACTGAGCTCTTCTGGTAAGTTTAACTTATAGGCAACTGACCCGACGCGTTCGATAACCTCGAAAGGTCCTATGTATCTCGGGCTTAGCTTGCCTTTCTTACCAAACCGCATCACTCCTTTCCAGGGTGACATTTTAAGTAGGACTTTGTCAGCTACTTCGAAGTGAAAATCCTTACGCTTTGGATCAGCGTAACTTTTCTGCCTATCCCGGGCAGCTTTGAGACGGTCACGAATCTGGACAATCTTGTCCGTCATTTCGAACACGATCTCTGGTCCTGATAATTGGACATCTCCAACTTCCGCCCAACAAATAGGCGATCTACACTTTCTACCGTATAATGCCTCGAAAGGCGCAGCCTTAATGCTGGTATGGTAGCTATTGTTGTAGGAGAATTCGATTAAGGGTAGGTTCTTATCCCAACTACCACCCAAATCTATCGCACACGCACGTAGCATGTCTTCCAACGTTTGAATAGTACGTTCACTCTGACCGTCCGTCTGAGGATGATAAGCCGTACTAAAATTCAAACGTGTGCCCAAAGATTGTTGGAAACTCTTCCAGAAATGCGACGTGTACCTAGTATCTCGATCAGAGATAATAGCCACAGGTATGCCATGTAAGGCTACAATCTTATCAACGTATAACTGGGCTAACATGTCAGAGCTATAAGTCTCCTTGATGGGTAAGAAATGTGCTGACTTAGTCAGTCTATCAACTATAACCCATATTGTATCATTTCCTTTCCTTGTCTTGGGTAACTTGGTAATAAAATCCATAGTTACCATTTCCCACTTCCACGTAGGAAGTTCAGGCTGTTGTAGCAAGCCTGACGACTTTTGATGCTCGGCTTTGACTTGCGCACATGTCAAGCATTTAGCTACATGGGTGGCTACAGACTTTTTCAAGCCAATCCACCAATAATTTGCCCTTAGATCCTGGTACATCTTATCAGCTCCAGGGTGAATGGAGTATTTGGAACTATGGGCTTCCTGGAGGATGACATCTCGAAGACCTCCATAAATTGGAACCCATATTCGTCCATTTAATCGTAAAATTCCGTCCTTGCTAAGAGTTAACTGCTCCTCAGTTACTCCTAGCTTTTCATTAGGATAGTTAGCTTCCAACACAGCTTCTTTCTGTGTAGCTAACAACCTTTCAGTCAAACTGTTCTTTATCTCCATGCGCTTGGCATTGATTTGGATGGGTTTCACCCTCTCCTTTCGACTCAAAGCATCGGCGACTACATTCGCCTTGCCGGGATGGTACTTGATTTCACAATCATAATCATTTAAAGTTTCCATCCAACGGCGTTGCCGCATGTTTAATTCCTTCTGATTAAACAGATGTTGAAGGCTCTTGTGATCAGAATAGATCACACACTTAATCCCATATAGATAATGCCTCCACAGTTTTAGTGCGAATACAACGGCACCCAATTCCAAATCGTGGGTGGTGTAATTCTTTTCATGCACCTTTAACTATCGTGAAGCATAGGCAATAACCTTGCCTTTCTGCATAAGCACACACCCCATGCCAGTGTGCGATGCATCGCAGTAAACCACGAACTCTTCTATTCCATCTGGCAATGTCAGTACTGGGGCGTTGCTCAGCTTTTGCTTCAAACTATCAAAGGACTCTTGCTGCTTGGGGCCCCAAATGAACTTTACTTTCTTCTTAGTCAAGGAAGTTAGGGGTGCAGCAATCCTTGAAAAATTTTCAATGAAACGCCGGTAATATCCTGCCAATCCCAGGAAGCTACGAATCTCTGTAGGTGTCTTTGGCTCTTGCCAGTTCATAACTGCTTCAACCTTAGCGGGATCCACCTGGATACCACGCTCACTAACCACGTGTCCAAGGAATTGGACTTCTCGTAGCCAAAATTCACACTTAGAGAATTTGGCATAGAGCTTCTCCTGATGTAGAAGTTTGAGAATACAACGAAGGTGTTTCTCATGGTCAGCTTGATTCTTAGAATAAATGAGAATGTCGTCGATGAAAACGATGACGAATTTATCCAAGTAAGGCTTGCAGACGCGATTCATGAGATCCATGAATGCGGCTGGTGCATTAGTAAGCCCAAAAGGCATCACTAGGAATTCGTAATAACCATAACGAGTCCTAAATGCTGTTTTGTGCACGTCTTCATCTCTGACCTTCAGTTGATGGTAGCCTGACCTCAAATCAATCTTCTAGAAATAACTTGCCCCTTGTAGTTGATCGAACAAATCGTCGATGCGTCTGTGCATCGATTATCGTGAGCTTAATAAGGTCACAATAAAGAATAGGTATCCTCTGCCCAGAACGTCACGATACTCCCCCACCGGGCCCACCGGTGACACGTGGAAATCGGGGTGTGACAGGTTGGTATCATAATAGTCAAACAACACAATAATCAATATGCACAGCGGAAGCAAATTTAAAAATATGATACAACCGAATTTATTATTGTAATATCAATTGTCACAATATTCGGAAGTTTATCCACAAAAGGATCGAAATATAAATAATATTTATGGTTCAACAGACTTCAGGTATCTTAAGCTTGCGAGACTTCTAATGATGCTAAGGAGAAATCCCAGCCAATTTCGCTTAGTACCTGCATTTAATCTTTTTGGGAAAATACATCAGTTTACACTGGTAAATACATTCAACTGACTCATTTTGGAAAAATGATTGAAAATTGGTTTGGATGCACGTGGCATAAACATTTTATTTAACTTGGGAGAATTATTTAATATTATAATCTTGTGAACGAATTACATGTTCCTTGTGCGTTCAGTAGCCCGGATCTTGTCCGGGTTAAAGATCAATAGACACACCACAATGTTCTTTTGTGCACTGACGGGTGTACGCCTACACCCCGCGCTTAAGTCGTGTCCATTTCGTAAAATGATGCCGAGGATATCCGGGACATGGTCATTAACCCCCCAAAGGCTTTAAGTAACAAGACTGTTTAAACGAGCCGATCAAATTTATTCAATTACCCACTCAACGGTGGAGAATTTGATGCCCGATCAAGCGGTATGCTATATACCGTAACCCAAGCCCGTATAGGGAAAATAAGTTAAAAGTATTTACCTAAGCAAAGTATAATTCACAATTAGCAAAATGCACGTAGCTTTTACTGGTCCTCCTAATCTGGAACGGAGGTTTTATAATAACCTATTAGAATCCTAACGGGTCTTTAATTAAGCTTAAGCTTAGACCGGTTAGTTTCAAAGATACGGTTCGTACGCACGATTAAGCGAAGACCGGATAGAATGTGATTTAGACCCGAAAAGTTTGAAGACTTGTTTAATATGGGTTTATTATTCACATTCTAGATTTTGAGATAAAACCGTTAAGGTTTGACCCGTTTCGGCTGATTTATGTAAACTTGTTACATAAACCGAACCGTACGCGTAATAAGCATGACGGGTATTCATGAGAGCTATATACAGGTTTCCTAAGTTAGTTGTGCCTCAAATATGTTGTGACATCAGTAAGATGTCTTTCATTATGCCCGAAACGTGTTTAAACACAAACTAGGCCCAGTAGGGGTAGTTTGGTCATTTAAAAGTTTATAAAAGAGTTTAAGTAACAACCTGAGTTACAGGTCTGATGTAATCAGCAAATATACTCAATTTTCTAAGTTATATCAGTAGGTTAAAGCATATATGTGAAATTTATCATTTCTAACCAAACTATGCCTCGTAGGGGTATTTTGGTAATTTCACATAAGCCGAAAAGCTCAAAACTGGAGTCTGAGTTTATCAACCTTTGCTTACTGTTAAAATATTATAATTTGCCTAAAATATCAGTAGGTATCAACCCGGGTATGTTCAATATAATTTTAATACACACTATGCGTAAAAAACGCTTAATAAGGCGATTAAAGGCCATTTCCGGGTTCGATACTTAAATCTGATATTTTTATATTTCCAGGAGGCTTAAAATACTTTATTTATCATATGTGATCAGTAGGAAAAGGTTTGGAGTCGTTTAGATATGTAAAACCCATTTTATGGCCCGTAAGGGCAAAACCGACAATTACCGGATTAAGCCTACGACTACTAGTTATGCTCAGCCTAAAATTTATTAAAAATCTTTAAAAATCCCAAAATAATATATTACATCAGTGGGTATTAAGTTTGATACCAAAAAGTAGGCTTAACTAGGCTATACGCTAATTACGCCGTTTTATTAACATAAAGCATTCATTTTGCGATAAGGAGCATAACTCTTAATCTACAAATCAAACTGATGTCAAACTTTGCATACAAGTTTATATATCAGTAATTAAAGTTTCTACTCTTTTACATTTCCAAAAATCACGTTTTAAAGTAATAAGGGCATAATGGTCAACATACGAGCAATTAACGGAAACATGCATATTAATTGGATATCTAATGAACCAAGGTGTAACATCACAGAGGGATATTCTAACATGTAACCTAGTCCAATTAAATCTCTGAGGCATTTCTAAAAATGCCTAAACGGGTCAGAACTGAAAGTCAAAGTGAAAGTCAAACTATGTGACTTTCGGTTCCGAACCGGGTATTTACAGGAATTTGTCGGGTTGAACATGTTTAGACATGTCCTTACACTAATTACCAAGTTATATTAATGATCAAACAGGTTATAAGTGTTCTACATTGCTAATCATGCATAAATCGCATTTTAAACTTTCTGTTGACTTTTTAAGTACACGTTTGACCCGACTTTTGACCTGGTTAGAGTTGTAATCAGGGGGAACCCTTTTGATGGTTTATTACCCACATAAATACCAACTTATACCTACTTTTAATTCGAGATATGACTGAGCTATTAATCATTAATCTCGAAGTCAAACCGTAATTACGACGGTTTGACTTTTAGCTAAATAACTAAGCTAAACTCAATTTAGAAAGGATTAGAACACTTACTGAAGTCCTAGGCTTGATTAGAGAACACTTGAGAGGAAGTTTGAGCTCCAGAAGTGATCCATAAATGCAGGTGAAGGTGTGAAGAATGTTGCAAGTTCATGCTCCTTTTATAGTGTTTAATCCACCATAAGAAGTTGACACCAAGGTCTAGCACCCACCACAACTGATCAACACATGTTTCTAGTGCTTAGGGGGTGTCTAGGGGTCGCCCTTTATGTGAAAAATCGGTTAAAGGTCGAGCAGATTGCACTCAGCAGACAACAGCCAAGAAATTCGGAACTGGCAGTTCCCCCGCGTGTCGCGACGGGTTCCACCCCGAGCTTCGCGTGTCGCGAAGACTGTCGCGTGTCGTGAAGGTTCCACATCCGGGCTTCGCGTGTCGCGACGGAATGTCTGCACAAATCTTAATTTTTTATTTTTGCGATTTGATCCTTGGCTCTTCAAAAATCGATTAGGCACTTGTTTCTTGCCTTGTAAACCCTCATAATTGATCTATAAAGGTTTTAAAACATATGCCCACTTTGCCAAGTCCCCTGTTAACATTATTGTTACCCGAAAAGTCCTAACTTCCAACGTTTACGCTTTAACTCTTCGCACACGAATTTGATCACAACTTTCTCATACGACAACGAAACTTTACGAAATTTATATCGTGCATTCTAGTGAGCGTAATTAACAGTTACAAAGCTTCGGGTTTGTCAAAAAGGTCACTCAGAGGTATAATTTAAACATGTTGACACATTTTGTCCCTGTAGTTTGAAATCTCTCACTTTTAGCTTCGTATGATCCATGATTTATTCGTTTGAAGGTATTAACATCATGTAGGGTTAATGTACATTATATTTATTCACAGTTGACACTTAGAATACGTATATTCACATACTTTCCTTGTTTGTCAACTTTAGTCATTCTATAATATTCTTTCACACGTTTTAAACATATGACACGTGTCAACACATTATAGGACGTGAATTTTCGAGGTGTTACAGGTACGAACATTGCGTTTTGGGTAGACACCTGGTGTGGGACAGAGCCGTTTTCCACAAAGTTCCCAGCCCTCTTTCATGTTGAGAAAGAGAAATGGTGTACAGTAGCAGATCGATTGCAAAGCGGGGTTAACGGGGTCACCTGGAGATGGGATTGGAGGCGGCATCTGTTGGATGGAGAAGAAACACTGGAATTTCAGCATCTAATGTCGATGCTAGCAGGGGTCTCGGCTGGGGTCGGTCGAGACAGATGGCAGTGGAAGTTGGACTCGTCCCTTCTCTTCTCTGTCGCTAGTGTTAAACATATTCTTCATTGTCATAATCGGTCAGCTCATAACTATGTTGTGGAATGGAACAACTGGATACCAAAAAAGGTGGGCGTAGTTGCTTGGAGAGCGGAAAAGGAAAGGCTTCCAACCAGGGACGCATTGGCTAAGCGAGGTATCATGGTCCAGTCTTCGGAATGCATCATTTGTAGAAATTATCCGGAAACTAGTGAGCATCTGCTGGTGTCGTGTGAATATGCCCAAATCGTCTGGCAGATTATATTTCAATGGTGCAAATCCCATCCTATTATAACTTTCAGCTTAAAGGATATTCTCGAGTCGTACAATCTGTTTGGTGGATCAAGGAAAAAAAGGAAAGCTTTCCATGTTGTTTGCCAAATAACCATATGGAGCCTCTGGAATATGAGAAATGAGCTAATGTTCTCAGGCAAATCAACTTCTATAAACAATTTAGTTGAGGAGATTAAGAGCAAAAGCTTCCTGTGGATAAAGAATCGGTCCAAAAACTCGGAGATGACTTGTGAACAATGGCGTGTTTTCGATATTTTTTGATTAGCAATTGTATTGGTGTATTGGTGGAATAATTGGTGTATGTAATTTTGGTACTAGCCGCTGGCTGGGAATTAATAAAAATCTTTTGTTGGCCGTTCAAAAAAAAGTGTCACCAAATAAATTTTTGTCTCGTATAATTTTTTATCAACACTATTTATACAAAAATATAATTTTGTTTGTATTGATGTGCTATGTAATATAAAAAATAATCTTACATTTACATGAAAAAACAAAAATATTCATAAAAGTTAATTATTTGAAAATATATAGAAAAAAAAAAAAAGGCAATTAATGCTTATGTATTAATAGTTGCATTTATTAAGAGGTGGATGTAGAGGGTGGCATATAGGAATGGTAATGGGCCGGGCTTGGGCTGGGTATTGGTAATCCTAAGCCCGTACCTGGTTGTAATTCTTTGTCCTATACCCGGCCCGTTACCCGTCGGGTATTTTTCGGGTAATTACACGTCTGGTATCGGGCATACCTGCGGGTATCGGGTATACCCGTTAATTTCTTAAAAATACCCGTTGGGACAAATTTGCAATTTTTACTTTGATGTTTATATGATTTACTATTTTAATGACTATAACAAATGAAAATATGATTAACAACTTATATATCATATTCAGACCACATATACTAAACTAAATTAAAACAATTACTTAATTAAGTAATTGTATCAGGACAACCTATTTGCATAAAACATCCACATAATAAAGGGTGATAACTTTCATATCTAATATACATGCTCAAAAGTAAGTTATATGTTCACTAAACACTTGCCATATGCATATCCACATATGACTATAGAGAAGGTAATAAGTACATGTACTAAGTTTATATATACGAAATCTATAATATGATACTTTCGGGTATTATTCGGGTAAATGAGCCGGGTATCGGGCGGGTATCGCTAAATCCCATACCTGTACCCATTCCCGATTTTTTTCTATTTTTAAGCCCGTACCCGGCCCATATCCATTGGGCTTCGGGTATACCCGGCCCGTATGTTTCGGGTTTCGAGTATACCCGTCGGGCTTGGGCTTTCTTGCCATCTCTAGACTGGCATAGGGTATGGTGTAAATAGTAACACTAAAAAAAATAAATTTAAAAGGAAATAATATAAAAAAAGTTGGCTTGCGGGTCTATTTAACACTTAATATATAAAGAATGTTTGTACGACACACAATTACAAAAGGTATCAAATATAATATAAAACATATTATTACAATTAACCATTTAATAAAACGACACTCATTTAATTTAGAGTGACGTTTAATTTGTAAATAATTTTTTTTTTTGGTTTTGAGAACGACATAATTTTATCAATGAAGAAACAAAATACTAGCAAGCCAAAGGACGAATAGAGTTACACCAAGATATCCACTCTAATAACTGACGTTTTAATATACATTTTATTCCATATAAATACATTCTCTATTTCTCCATTATCTCTTCTAGCACCGTTGAAATGGACTTCGACTTCTTGTGATGACAAAATTTTAAAAATAAAATTACTTTAAAATGTTGGCATTACGAAAAAACACAATGACAAAGTGGTTGTTTTATAATTTGGTATACAATAGTGGTTGTTTTAAAATGTGGATCAAACCCCTCGACATACACGAAGGGGCTTCGGGAAGTCTCTCTAGCGACGTGTTATTTCCTATAATGGGCTCAAAATGACTAGATTTGCGACAACTCGTCGAAGTTAATTGCAATTTGGTGCCAAAGATCAAGGCGAATGTATTTGTATTGATAAAGGTAGAGCAAAATGTCACGTATTAGAGTGGATATGTTGATGTAATTCTATCCGTTCTTTAGAATTTAGATTGATTTTATATCTTTGCTTAGCTAGCTTCTTGCTGGTTATTTCTTTCTTCATTAGTTAAATTATGTGGTCCCAAATAAAAGAAATAGTTTCTTATTAAATGGTTAATATATCTGATATTTGCTTGTAACTGTCCGTTATACAAAAGTTCTTCCCCCAACACCTTTTAAAACTTTACCATCCTGGTGAGTTACATAATATTTTATGTGAAAATGCAGCCGGTCATGTTAAGAACATATTTTACACCTAAATACCAATTAATTTTACAAATTTGAATCTACATTATTTTTGTGAGGAATAAACATCATCTAATAGATCATACGTATATAACGTATAAGAAATGTTCATTTGAGAAGAAATTTAATATGAGAAGAAAAAGAAGAAAAGGCATATTAGTAAAATACTATTTCATTTATAACTCATATCATTAATTTTTCTCTCTTTAATTAATTAGTCAACAAATCATTAATTATCCTACATATAATTTACAAAACTTACACATATCAAAATTTCCTACATATACCCTACACATTATAGAATTTTATCATACACAGTCAAAATTTGTCCTACACACCTTAAAATATATCCTACACAACTTGTAATTTATCTTACACAACTAGTAATTTATTCTACACTTTAAATTAAGTTGTTTTTTTAATTTGGAAAAAATATATATTTTGAAAAGAAGTTACAAATTTAATTTAGTTAGTTATTAAAGGGGAAGAATACAAATTAATGATTTATGTAAGTTTACCTATATACCCTTATATTAAAATTAAATGCAAATATTAAATGAAGTAAAATGAAGCATTCTTATTGTTTGAAACTTTTTTTTTTCTTATAAAAAAATTCTTCTCATTTGAACCCTCCACTATAACGTATTAGAGTATTACCTATGACTCGTGTTTATTTGATACATATGTAGTTTGACACACATATGTCTTATGAGTTTCACCCATCTTAAAAGTGTATTACTTCATTTCTTGGTTGTTATGAAAGAAATAACAAATTCCCTCTTTTCTTATGGAATGGAAATAGCTCATCGTTTATCTTCAAATATTCAAACTCAAAAATAGTTCAAGACATGTTGAATGTTTCCTTCCTCCATTGTGGGTTAATGTCTTATATTTTTGTTATTTATACATTATATATTCTTCGATGAACCGATGATTTCATCATAGAGATTGGTGGTTTGATATGTGGAAATTTAAAGTTTTGTTTAACCTCTCTAAATCTTTTCCTAATACATATTATCCTTAGTTGTGGTTTACATATTTAATCAAATGTAACTAATGATGTTTGAGGTTTAGAGAAAGAAAAGACTTCAGAAGAAATGAATAACGATAACTGCATTAACCGAGAGTTTACAATAGTGTTCCTCGAAAATCAAATGTAACTTATGACGTCGAGGTTTCGAAAACCTAGAGTTGTAAGGAGATCATTCATTGATGAAAGGTGGATTAAGTATATGTTATGACTATGTAGTTACTTATCATGAATATGGATCTAGCATGACGCATAAACATAAACCGAACCACCATGTTGTTTATTCTTTTTCTTTCTGTTTTCATTTATCGAGCGTATACCAACAAAAAATGATCCCATCGTTCCTTACACACAGGGATGTGTTAACCAAAATGTATACAAAGAGATACCTTGATGGGTACCCGAGCTCGAAGTGTCATAGTTCAATAATTGAATGACAAGACCAAACATATGTTTTTCATGTGGTTGTGGATATGTCTAAATTCAACATCGCTTGGGCTTCCCCACCACATTCCTGGGAGTAGGTTGGCTCTTCAGGAATCAATCCACCATGTGTTTTGGCTATTCTTGTCTAAACCCAACAACATTCCCCCACCTCACCTAAAGGTGAATGTATTCACACTAAGATAAAAAGCACAAATAGTAATTCACTCATGACTAAGATATGATAATATTGCTTTTTAACTACCCCCTCGGGCGCGCCGTTTGAATTTTTTTTTTACGAATGTTGTTAAAATATACGGATCTAGTTGTAAAAAAAAAATCGTGGTCAACGCCCCTCCGTGGCACTTGGTTCTCGCGGTTCTCATAATTCGTGGTGGTTCTCATTCTAGCGGCTCCATATATATATATATATATATATATATATATATATATATATATATATATATATATATATATAGGGTTAGGATCATGAGTGAACAACATCCTTATTTGTGAACAGAGTGAACTAATCTCAGCCTTCCATTTGTTTTTTTGATTAAAAGGATAGGATTGTAATTTTACCTTTAATTTTCATCAATTAGATTTAAATTCTTGATTTCAGTTACACGTTTCCTATTTAAATCATTTTGTTTTAATTCTTGATTTAAGTTACATGTTTCCTATTTTGTAGAGATTGTACATTTTCTCATGACATATTTAATTTTTCTCATTTTCCAACTTCCTTGGATGATGATTCTGTTATTAATAATTAGTAGTGCATGCGGAGTTTGGAAAAAAAAAACAACGAATTTTTTTATTTTGTCCCCATGGCCTCTCAAGTAAATATGGGAAGTAAGGTAAAATAATCTTTAACACCATATCTTCTCTTCTAATAAGAATATAAAAAAAAATTCGCATCAATAACATTCGTAATTTTTTATTATATAGTTTATAATACCAAGGGTATAAATTTAAATTATTAAAATGAAGAAATCATCAATAAGATTTTCAATTGAGTTCAGTTTACTAATAAGATTGTAAAGATTTTGACATCTGGTAAATGTCATACCGTATACATGCACCATCTGGTAATACACTAAAACTTGTTTCTTTTTAATAAGATTTTTTTTTAATTTGTTTATCATCAATAAATACTAATTCTCACTTTTTAATTCTTTTTGTATAAACAGTTTCAATATTTGACATCAAGTATGAAGATAGTTATATGTAATAATGTGTCTTTTCCTTAATTTTTTTTTCATCTTTTGTTCAATATATTCCATTCCATTCATAGTGTTGTTATACATATATGTATTTTTTAATTTACATGTGTATGTATGTGTATAAAAAGATATACATATGTGTATAAACAGTTTGGCTGAATAAAAATTGTGTATAAAATATACACAAACAGAACTAATAAATGGTTTATACACATATGTACTTGTATTGGATACTCAAAGTACACATATGTATTATTCAAATTACATATGTATGCATGTGTATAAAACAGATATACATATGTGTATAAAACAGGTTGGCTGAATAGTAATTGTGTTTATTTTTAAATTAGTTAATTAGTTAATTGGTGAGAGAAATAAAGAGAGAGAATGTTAATAAATATTTAATTGGAAAGAGAACTAGTTAACAATTTACACTTATACCCTTTTCATTTATTTTCTACACGTAAATAATTAGAAAATTGTCATTATTATAAATCTCAAGATCTCCTAAATCAATGGCCAAGATTTGTTCATTTTGTTCACAAAAACAATATGGTTCACTCTTGAACCCTACCCTATATATATATATATAGGGAGCCGCTAAAATAAAAACCATCCCCGGTTGTAAGAACCGCGAGAACCACTCTTAACCAATCAGAATAAAGGGCAATTTGGTCATTTGCTTCAAATGTCTAATCTCTCATCTCTCTCTTCATTTATTGTAGCAGTTTTTTATACATCTCTCTCCTCTCACTTCTCTCATCTCTCATCTCACTTTACTCTCCCTTCTCTCATCTCACTTTTCCTCTGCAAATCATCTTCTCCAAAGAATCCCTCCTCCTCATCCTCCTCTATTATTGGCAAACACACAACCCTCCTCCTCCTCTATTATCGGTCGGCCACCACCAAACATCACAACCCCTCCTCTATTGTGGTGCACGGCGACCTCCACCGTCACCTCTTCCGCCGCCACCTGTGACCTCCACCCTTCCGCCGCCACCAAACATCACAACCCCTCATCCTATTGTGGTGCACGACGACAACCACCAGCCAAAGAACGGAAGAGAGATCCGACCACCACTTTGGGCGGCGGTGCACCTAAAACAACGGCAGAAGCGGCGGAAGGCGGTGGTGGGGCCGTGGTTGGTCGGTGGAGGAAGACAGTTGTGCGAGGTGGGTGGTCGGAAGACGTTGGTGTGGGAGGTGGTTGGTGGGAGGAAGACGGCTGATGATGCAGGTGATTTTGTTGTTTACGGACTTGAGGGGGTTCTTGATCTGGGAGTCGTTAATGTCTCTTGATCTGGGAGTCGTTAATGTCTCTTGTTGTTCTGAAGGTATGGACATGATGAACTTGATAGATTAATGTTTTATAACAAATAAGGTTTGCTAATTTGATTCAACTTATATTTTTTTTTGGATTTGGATTTTTTTTGCTGGTGCTTTTTAATGTTTTGGATTTGGTTGTTTTTGCTGGTGCTTTTGCTGATGCTTTTGAATGTTGGGGGGTTTTTGCTGGTGCTTTTTTGTGATGAAGGGGGGCGACGGTTGTTGTTGGTGGTGGCGGTGGCGGTGGCGTTAGAGGGTTTTTGCTGATGCTTTTGAATGTTTTGAAACAGTGAACTGTGTGTGGGTTTTGATCTCTTCGTTTGGGCGGCGATGATGCAAAAAAAAAAAACGCAGATTTTGATGACGATGGCGCGGCAAGGATGGTGGAGGGTAGGTTTTTGAACCTGCAACCCCACTTTGCAGCCTCTGATTATCGGAAAAATCTGAGCCAAACCCCGTTTTTTTCAAGAACCCAAACATTGTTTTAATTTTTGTTGTTGGTTTGTTATTTTTTTTCCAGTCGATGATGATAACAATCTATCTGAGACACATACCGAGCTGTGATATATGGGTGCGTTCGTTTTTGCGTAAAAAAGTTTTTGTGAAAAAAAGTTAAATCGTAAACTGTTTAACGTAAAATGTAAACTTTTTTTACGTAAAACGTAAAAAGTTTATCGTAAAACGTAAAAAGTTTAACGTAAAGCGTAAAAAGTTTAACATAAAACGTAAAACGTAAAAACGTAAAAAGTTTTTACGTAAAATGTAAAATTTTTAACGTAAAACATAAAAAGTTTTACGTAAAACGTAAAAAGTTTAACGTAAAACGTAAACTTTTTAACGTAAAACGTAAAACTTTTTCTACGTAAGTTGTAAAACGTAAAAAACCGTGTGATAAAACGACGCCTAAACAAGGGGCGTGAATGCGGCGCATAGAAACGCCGCGGAAAAAAGGGGACGTATAAAACGCCGCGTTAAAACGGGACGTAAAAAACGACGCGTTAAAAAAACGACGCTTGAAAATGCTGTGCGTAAAAAACGGTGTGCAAAAACGACCCCGTTAAAAAACGATGCGTGAATAAGCCGGGCGTAAAAACGGAAAACGTAATTTTTAACGTAAAACGGAAAAACTTAAATTTTTTAACGCAAAACGTAAAGTTTTTATCGTAAATGACGGCGCGTTAAAAAATCGACGCCTGAAAAAGCCGGGCGTAAAAAAAAGGCTCTTCAAAACTTATTTTTTAAACAAATCTTAAAAAAAATTATCATAAAAATCTGATTTGAAAAAATTATTTAACAAAAAAAAATCTATTTCTTAATAAAAAATAAATTAAGACAAAAGCTAATTAATGAATAGAACAAAAAAAGACAATTAAAAATAATATATATAAAAAGACAAAAAAATAATCCTACTTATATACCCTTTTGGATTAAAATATTAAAGATATAATAAGACAAAATCTATTTAATATTAATTTTAACTACTTTTAATCTTGTCCATCCATCTTCTTGATCTAATGGCTAGAAAGTGGTTCTCGTGGTTCTTACAACTGGAGGTGGTTTTCATTTTAGCGGTCCCCTATATACATACATATATATATATATATATATAGGGTAGGGTTCAGAGTGAACACTAGGTTGAGAGTGAACCGTGTGAACTAATCTGGGCCATTGGATTACATCAACTAGAGATTTTTAAATAATGGCAAGATTGTAATTATAATGTTGTAACTCCCCTTTAAAATAATTGACAGAAGGGTATTTGCGTCTTTTGTAAATTGCGTTTATTAAACAATATAATCAAGATCCCTAAAATCTCGCTAGTTTCCGTATATACAAGATACAAAGCTGTTAGTGTATACGCATGTGTACAGTCTCGCTAGTATCAGTTTATACAAGATACACATGTGTTAGTTTATACACATGTGTACAGTCCTGCTAACTATCAGTTTATACAAGATACACAGCTGTTAGTTTATACACATGTGTACAGTATTTTATACATCCGTGTATTATATTCAGAAATGGTTACATATTTGTATATTAACAACATATAGTATATTATGCATGCACACGAGTAGATTCATATAAAAATTATGAAATTAATGAACATGAAACATATCACATGTATGCAAAAATAAATAATTTCATCACATATTCAAAAAAAAAAAAGTTAATGCCCAAAAATAATTATTACAATTTCAATCTCTGAGAAATTTTTAAAAAATTATTGAAAATTTTAAAAAGTTAAAAAAAATGTATTATGATATTTATATATACGAATAATAAAAGAAAAACAATATTCAAGTTAAAATTAAAACAAAATCTATGGATAAAGAAATGATAGAAAAATAATTTAAAATGAGAGAGAGAGAGAGAGGGAGAGAGAGAGAATTAAGAGATGAGAAAATTAAGGGATTTTAATTAAACATACTTGGCTGATGTGACAACCCGAACTTCAAGGTTAGTAACGTTTAACCTTGTGACCTTAACTCCTAGTTATACCTCTCCAACGTGTTAAACGTTCTTGCTATGTCAAACCGTTAAACGTTTGGTTATGTTAAACTTGTTAAATGAGAATGTATTTGAGTACGTTTGAGTGTGTTCGGGTGATTGCTTTAATGTCCAATTATATATATATATATATATATATATATATATATATGGAACCCATTATGTCTAACTAACTCTCAGATCAATCTCCACTGTTAGATTTGGCTGAGATTAAATCTCAGCCACATAAACTCTCAATATTAACCGCTATGATGGCGGTTGTCAATAGTTGTAGTTTTTGCAGGTTACCAAATAACTCCCCACTCTCCTCCCTTATAATTCTCGCATAGTGGGAGAGGTTTTAGAGTTCTTTATCCATATCGAACCGTCACTCACACACATTTCACTATCTTTCTCTCTTGTCTGAAGCCCACCAGATCACCATGTTAGTAGACCCTCCCGCGAACCAATGTGAGCTGCCATTCCTGAATCACCCCACCATCGTTGAATCGTTTGGGGATTTTTGAGTTTAATCATCCAAGGGTTCTTCAAACGCGAGATAGGGTAAGCATATAGATTGAATTTAGGGTTTCTTATGATTGTAGTTTTTCTGTTCTCGAACTTCCATCAGTTGGTGCAGTTCATCAAACCAGGATGCCTTCCACTGATTCAGTTCTCCTCTTGCGAGTTCAAGGTTAGTGAGTTCTTAGTCTGATTTTTCTTTTATTTCTTCTGATTCTTTCTTGCTGTTTCCAATCACCACCGTTTAACCTCCCCGTCACAGGAAACCATCATCATCACCATCGCAGGTAGCCTTTTGTTCAGATTCGAAAGAACCTCACACTTGGAGTGGTTTGGTGGATTGGTGTTCGGATTTCCTCTCGCCTCATTTCTGACTAGGTTATTTCAATCGAAATCGACGGCAACGATGGACTTGAAACCGATGAGAGTTAGGTTTTTTGAATAAAAGGGGTTTTTCATTGATTGGTATGTTTCACTTATGTATTCATCATAGTTATTGGCCAGTTTTTATAAATCAATTTTGTGTTTATGTTTTAGGGTTTAATTTTTTTATTTGCATGTAAGATGGTGATTCGAACATCCAGTGAGAGTGAGAAGGGGTTAGGGTGAAATGCAAGTCCACTGAAATTAGTTCAAAGTGCATAAAACTATAACTGTTGAAATAAAAATAGTTGCAATTTTGATGGGAAATTTCTTACAAATCGGTGACATGGTTTGTGCAGGGGCAGGTTCAAATGCACTTGACCACATTGAAATCTTATGAAGCCGAGGTACTGTCAAATTGCATATTATAAGCTGAGGTACTAAGTTTTTTAAAATGCATGATCTTATTTTAAGTGTCTTTATTACACTTGAAATCTTAATTTCTTGTTTAATTTCATAAACACAGTGATAGCGTGGAGATTATTTCATATGGCCTAATTTTAGTCTCTAAAAATTGCATTTTCACCGTGAACTCAGTGTGGAGGTTGTCTATGTCTATCTACTGGGTAAACTGCCCTCTTACTACAATGTATGATGCTTACTGGGTTACAAATTTACTCATCCTGGTTGAAGTTCTGTTAGTAATGCACAATAGTTTAAAAGGTTGTCTATCTGATGTCCTTTTACTATTTTTTAAAGGCTAATGTTTGTTTTTATTAGTTCTTTTACAATTTTCTTTGGAGTCTTCACTTTATTTCCACTTTGATTGATGTGTATAAGTCCTCTTCTTATTATCTATTCTTATGTTCCCGTTAAAAGAAACTGAAATTTGATTGAATTCTGACCGTTTGATCAAGCTGAGATGAGATCTCAGCCGTTTAAAATACCCTAAACCTTCTAGAAGCAGCAGTTGGGAGCGGTTTTAGCTGCTGATTTGGCTCCGGTGGTTTTCCCTAAATCTTCTCATCAAAAAAACCACCCACTCGAAGTTCCTTTCGCCTCATCCTGAATGAATTCGAAGCATCTTTCAAAACTGATGGTTGGCTATGGTTTCAAGGTCATTTAATGATTTCAAATCTTCATAACATTCATTTTACTCTTACTGGCTTTTTGATTTTGATTACAGAATTTGCTGGTATATATTTTGTCAATGGTTAAGTTCATGTCGTTGTAGAACACCAATAGGAAATTTTCGGACACAAAATTCGCTGGTATATATTTTGTCATTGGTTCAGTTCATGTTGTAGCAGAACACCAATGGGAAATTGTCGGACTAAGAGGTGAAATTGTCGGCCAGAAAAGAGATTCCGGTGTCCCCAATGAGACTGGCGAGTAAGAATCGGAAGTCATCGTCTTCTCCAATGGGTAATCAAGTTAATTCTTACCTAATTTAGATTGGGATTTTTATGTGAAATCGATGGAGGAATGTTTATTGCGAGTTTCTTCCCAATAATGAATGATATGGAATTTCTAGAGAGGAAATATATTTTTTTTGAACACTTTCCTACAGGAACAATATTTAATCATGAAGCCAACACAAGTTATAACCCAATATTTTGAAGTGTACGCGATTAATCATCATATCAGTACGTTTGTTTCTAAATAGTTTGTAACAAAAACATGTCATTGCAGTTATACCGGAAGATTCTGACCTTCAAGAAATTGATAGTCGAGTACGAGTTTACAGCCACAGGCACAGTTCCACACAACAGACAGAACACAGGTATGGTATGTGATCATACAAACAAAAGGTTATGGTTTTTTCTGGGACTTTTCTTTATAATACAATCTTCATAGATTCCTCATTAAGTTTTTTTTTCTATTTTTTTACCATTTATAATGAGATATCCTTTAAAAATTGCTAGACGTTAGCGAATGCATATTACTTTTTTATTTATGATACCATGGGAACCACCAAAGAGTGGTGCCGTGGTGGTATACAAGGTTACTTTAAGTCTTTTCAGGAATTTTGGCATGCGCCTTGGGAGGGTATGGTCGACTTCATTACTGGAAAAACTTGCAGGTTATCATTTCATCTCTACCTTAAAATGGATGTCATAAGATTTCACTTAATGTATTAATTTTAAGTTTTTGGTCTGATTACTAAATTGAAAGTTTGAAACAGTGTATACTATCTCAAAGTTCAATAGCTTTCAATATGTGTGTATGTACCATTGTAAATTTAATAACCTCAAATGCACATAACTTCCATACTATATATTACACCTGAATAAACTGACCCGCGAGTTTGGTATAAAGACCCTCCGGGTCATTCTGGACACGGGTCGGATGGGTCATTATAACTAAGATGGGTAATCACTCATAACTGAGAATGGGTCATTATAAAGACCCCCGGGTCATTCTGGACACGGGTACCTGCAACCTGGGTTACGGAGGAGAGACGAAAGGAATACACATGGAATGGCAGTGGGTGGCAGGTGAAGGTGGGATAACATGTTGAAAATCAAGGAATGCAATTACAAACGTTGTGTAAAAGGCTTGAGGCACATATTCACAAACTGATTGCAGAAACGAAAGACATGATAAAGCATTTGAGGATGAAGTTGAAAGGACAACAATATAAGCACAAGAGTGTATATCTAAGGCTGAAATCAATTGTACAGACTACAGAAGCTTCAGAGGTTAGCTTGGAGATTTGTGTTTGCAATTTAGCTTTTTTTTACTACAATAAATTCTAGTATGCCTCTAAAATTCCAAATAGTTATAAATAAGGTAGTAAATTTCCAATGTTATAAATAGGAGATACTACACTAAACGGGTTGTATTTGTATCTTAAACGAATATGGTCTTCATTTAGAATGCAAAGAAAGATAATTTTGCTAGTATAACATTTCAATTTTTCATTTAAGGGATTTGTCTTTCCTTCTATTATTACATTTTAAAATGCAAACTAATATATAAGACGAATTTACATCGAGATTGTTGGTAAACGGGCAACAAGCTGCGCCGCTACCCTTATTGGCCAGAGAATATGGGATTTGGATGATAGCCATAACTGAGATACAGGGCCTAGCAAAACTATACCTTAGTGTAGACTGTAGAGGTGCACAAAACGGGTTTTTTTCAAGATCCGGGAAACGGCTCGGGTAGGAACTGGTTTCGGGTACATTGGGGTTTTTGCCCGGTTTGTCTGGTTTTTTTCTCGGGTTTTGGCCGGTTCGGGTCCGGGTAGAGGTGGAACCGGTTTCGGCTCCACCAAGTCAGGTCTGGTTCTGTTCTTTTTCCAACCTCGGGTCTGGAATTTGTATGTACCCGTAGGTCGGGTAGGTAGGAACCGTTTTTTTAGCACCTCTAGCTAGCTTAGTGCAATATGCCAATAGGGGTTAGTCGTTTATAAAATATGCGTGTTTTTGCTTTATTACAATTGGCTGCTTTTTAAGCAGTTTGAAGAGTGATTTTTTTATACTGACTTAATAGTGAGACTCTGTTTCATGTTGTCCACTATCAATGATATTATATGGAACCCTTTAATTCATTGACATTTTTGGAACAAGTAGCCCCCGGTTGATTCTTCGTGTGCATGCAAATCTTTCTGCAAACCATTTTGGAAAATATTGAAGTTCAAAATTTGAAAAAAATATGTATAGGCTCCCCTGGGTTAGTAGGTGCACTTTGGTCCACTACCAAACCCGTGAATTTTGCCAAATCGAGACTGCTCATATAAGTTTGTCTAATCTGACTCTTTATATTTTTTTGTTTATAGGTTCATTCATGTTGTTAGTATATAATACATCAACATAACCCGTCCACCGGACGGGTATTAAACTAGTTTACTTTGAGCCCAACCCGAGCCCACATAGTTACCACATATATATTGGGCCATGTAAAGTCCAAATGGAAGGTTGGAAGTGGGCCGGTGGGTTGGGATTATTGTTCACGCACACAATTAAGTAGCCGGCTTACGTTTGGGCTTCGGCCCACCCTTTCATTTGGTCCACATCTGTTGAGGCCAAGAACTCTTTATGTGTGTGTACATTAGAATACGTATTATGGTTATGAAAACATAGAAACCCTACACCTCTCTAGATGGCGACGGCAGTGGAGACCCCCCCCTCTTGAAGTTTACTTCGGATTCATTATACCTTAACTCTCTTGGTTAGTGTAATCTCTTCATGTATTGAATCAAATCTCTTTGTCTCGCATGCCTAGTTGTACTGATTCATGATTTTGATTACTGATTATGTTGTATGTTATCACTAATATGTTATTTATTTACACGATGATCGATGCTTAGAATTGTAGACGATTTATGTATGGTTGTGAGGCATGTTACGGGTTCAATATTGATGATATTGCCATGTGTGATATTGACTAACAGAAGTATTTGTGTGTGTGTGTTGGGATTGAACCTATCAGAGGAACATATAATTAAAGCCAAAACTGGATCAGGACAGTGGATCCAGAATAAGCAGATGTTGTGTTACAAGTCTCTCCCCTTGAAAGTGGTTTCAACATCTGCTGACCTCCTATCTACTGATCGTTACAATTGCTGACCTTCAACCGCTGATCAAGTCAAAGACTAAAGACCTACTGTTCAATCTACTGCTTTGGGTCAAGCACTGCTGGTAGTTATCAAGTACTGCTGAAGTCACAACAGTGGAAGGACCAGCAGTAGTTTAGTTCAATTATGTAATTATTGTATAGCAGTTGTAAGCTTAAGCAGTGTTTGTATAGATCAGTTGTTAGAAGTTGTTAGGAGGTTAGATGTCACTTTCATGGTGACGTCAGCTGAGATGCTTCAGTGGTTTGGTTTGCCTATAAATGGAGCAGTACCCTGTAATGTTACATTTGATTGACTGAGCGAGTTCTTCTCCTCTAGTCCAATCCTTTCATCTTGTGCAATCAACCTTGGGTCATCTTGCTGAGGGGGAGTTTAGTTTGTAAACTTGCTTTGTAATCTTTTGATTTGTATTGTAATCATTCAGTTCAATGAAAAGCATGTGTTTATCAAAACTATTTTTCTCTTTGATTGTGTTCACAAAGTTTGTTGTTCATTTCCGCTGCACTTAAACTCTGTTCATTTCTATTGATTCGTTGAAATTATACAAACAAACGCAATCATAAGGAGCCTCCAATCCTAATAGTGTGTATTAAGAAGACATAAAGTAATGCTATGAATCGTATAAGTGTAATCGAATATATGATTAAATTAGTTGTTGTGACATTTGATAGTGAATGGTTGACAGTTATGATGTTAATATATGACCGATTTGCATGAAATAGATATGATGGTTATGATTTGTTAAGTATGATTATTAAATAATGGGTTGCCAATTTGTGTTACTGAAAGATGGATTATTATCATGTGAAACATGTAAGGGATAAGAGTGAATTTGACTTTTCAGTAAGATTTAATCCTAGGATTTCATATGCATGTTATAAAAGTTATGGGCTTTAAAGGTTGATTTAGAATTTGAAATCATGAATGATGAAATGTGCGATTTATTGAACTGGGTTTTGGTTTTCTTCTTCCTTGCTTGAGACTGTATTTTCATGGTGGGTACAACCAAACATGTAAAAGGTACAAGTTAGTGATGCATGATGTATATGAGAGAGAAGATAACAAGGTATCATGTGAGTGATTTAAAAGTGAGTATCATGTGCTTTTGTCTTATTCGGTGGATTTAGAAAATGAAGAGGAATGCATTTTATTGATGACTTGTGATTGGGCTACACTAGTCAAGGGGGATTAATAAATTGACTGATGCACATGTTCGGGTATCAAGAATTAACTAGTATGTGATTTGTGAACTCATAAGGTAAATTGGCTTAGGAACTGATTACATGCTAAAAGACTACTCGATGATGTTAGGCTCGTATGTAATTGCTATGACTTGAACTCTATGGGTGTTACTTAAATATTAGGAATGTGTGGTATGTGATTGAGTAATACGTGAATCAATCGTATGCGAGACATGTAGTATGTATGAACATGGAACTGATTGTTATCTGTACCCATGTTAGGACGTGCTCAATCACTGTTAAATAGAGTAACTAATCTTACCGAGCAAACCAAAGGTGAGTTCATTTCTTTTGAGCATGCGTCCCGGTGGTTGGGACAGTCATTGGGCATCCCTGAGAGGGATGGGTTTGGGTAAATCAATTGGGTATTCCTGAGAGGAATACGTCTTATGGTAAATCTGGAATGTTGGATAATATACTCATCCTATCACCTTTAAACTCCCTCCGTGTTGTTTGGTTACCTGAGAGGTAACAAGGTATTAGTTAGTAGCGCTACTTAGGTTTGGCACCCTCACCCCGTACCGGAGAGGACAGGTGTGAACTAATGACCTAGTCATGACCAATGCTTTGATAGGAGCATTGGGGAAAGGGCAAAATAAATCAGGAGCCGTCTTGTATCCGAGGTATTATTAACATTGTAAACAATGAACGGAATTAAACACTTGGTAACCAACGTTTTCGTAAAACTATGAACTCACCAGCGTTGTCTGATACACGTGTGTGAATGCTCGTAGGTTATAGATTATGCGGATCGTGGAACTTGTTGTCTGGGATGCTGGAGTGGTCATGGGTCGAGATACATGAAATCGCGAGACTAGTCTAATGGTTATTATACATATGAAACACTTAACTAATGTTTTATGATTCCGCCGAATACGATGATTTGTAATTACCGTTTGTAACACTTTATGTTAACGAATGAAAGTTTTATTTAAAATCTTGTATGAGTTCAATGTGATTGGTGGCTAGATCCTGGTACGTCACTGTAGGATCGTTTTGTGACCCAAACGAGTCGATCAGAAGAGTTCTTATCAGTTCAAAAAGCGGAAACAGATGAATTGACTTGGAAAACAGCTTGTTTCACTCTTAAACATCTTGTATATTGATTATAACAAGTTTACAGATCAGTAGACGCGTCGGTAGCACTTCGGTACCGGAAACATCAAAGTTACAACTGATTTCGTATGAACCCTATTTATAGAGGAGGTAATTCCGTTTGAATGTGGAAGAAACCATTTCAAGCGAAATTAGTAAAGTTAATTTCGCTTGAAATTGTCAATGTCCATTTCAAGCGGAATTAGCTCAAACACTCCAAAACCCTATTTCTCATACAACGTACCCTGATCTAACAATTCTAGTACACGACTCGATACAAGATGAAGTCCACAGACGCATACACCAACAGACTCCCCCTCGAATGTTGACGAGTCTTAAGTGTCTAGTCTTCAACGTCTTCAGCCTTTATCAATCTTCGGGCTCTTTTCAAAGTAACTGACATAGAAAGCATCCTTAGACTTCTCTCTTCTTCTTTCTCTCTTTTATCAGGCTCTGAAGTTGGTTCTTACTTTCTCTTGTTTAGATCTTTTAGCATCAACAACTCTTCTCCTCCTCGGATGTTCATCTACTAGCAGACTCCCCCTTGAATTGTGCTGGGATCGTAGTCTGGCTCATACTCTGCTCACATATTAAAGGTTTAGGATCGATTCCTGGCTCACCTCCATATTATCTACCCAAAACATAAGTTTTACAAATATAAAATTTGACAAATTTATTCTCTGCTTACCACTTGTAGACACAAACTAATCACATCATTTTCAAGTATCAACTAAAATGATTTAACATAAAAATCTCTGATAAACCACTTGTAAGAAAAAACTTTTCAAACATACATTCCCAAACCTGTTCGTCATGTTCAACACTCGGAATTTTGAAAATCAGCTTTCCAACATCAGTTGTCTAAAATCTTTTTGAATTTTTCAAAATTTATGCTAAAACACTCCGAAAATATTTTTGGATATTTGAAATAGATGAAATGCAGTAAAGAAATATTTACATGCAATATTTTTGTAAGCTTGTGAAAGAGGATCATATTAGTTTTTGAGACAAATCACCAACACCGTTAAGCTTTAAACATTTTAAGTTCTAAACGATTCACTTAGATTGTCAGTATACTGATCCACTTAAATTTTCACACAAATTTCAACTGTTTCGAGATACGAGATTAATGTTTTAGAGACTTAAACTTATTCGCGTGTCCCACCTCAGAATATACTCCCGTATCCAGATCCCAATATTCAGTCTTACAGGTGAGTATACCTAGATGATATCTGTAAGAGGTTAAATTGCAAGGGCCGTGAGAGCTCAGGTCAGAACTTCCGTTCAGCAGAGAGATGACAGCTTCGACTTTTGGTGTGTCCCCTTTAGAGGATCTTTTCTTCAACAACACATGATTTGCATTTTTCAATGTTTCATCATTTTTTATGCCGAGGGTGGTGCTATATTTCAAGCAAGCATAAAGTATTCTTCGGGGACTAGGCCATTGCTTCCGCAAAATCAGAAGTCCCGGGATAATACCCCAGATATCACTAAGCAAAAAGACCTAGTATCTCAGAAAGAGGGGTCTTTCAAACAAGATTTCGGGGGTTACCCATATATCCGAGAGATGTTACCCACGAGATAAGCAAGTTTGAATATTTAGGTTTATATCTCGACACAATCTACTAAATGTGCAAAAACCTACTGGCATATCATCAGTAAGACCGTTTATCACATATTTGACTTTCCATTTCTTTAGCATGTTGTGATAGTCCACTGATGTACTATCATTTCCTCTTTTATACAACAAAACTCATTTTTTGATTTTATCAAGTTTTTGACTTTTTCAAATTTTCTAATGTTTTTGGATTTTCTGAAATTCTTACTCCCCCTAAAATTCAAAAACATTTAAAGAAATTTGAAAACAAACTGTACAAGTAAAATGACAACTATTATCGAATCACTTCAATTCGCCATCCACTTGGCATAAACAATCAGAACTCCCCCTCACACCAAACTATTTTCCCATTATGATTTCAAAACATTTAAGTTTGTTTTAATCAAATGTTTTTTCCGAAAAAATAAGCTTCGTTGATTTTACCACTTGTAAGTTAGGGGTTCATCACTTTGTTCTTCAAAAATACTATCTGTAGGAAAAACAAGTACAATTTAATGTCCTTGATTTACCACTTGTAAGTGAAAACCTTCTTTCAACCACTTGTAGGTTCACTCACCAACCAAAACCACATGTAAATCAACATATAACAATTTAAAGATACCACCTGTAGATTTACCAACCAATCTATTAAAGAATGATGCCGATTCCTACTCCACGATTACCAAACTTGGGAGCTCCGGCAAGTCCAGATTTTAAGTAGAGCATGGTGTCACCCAAGCCTGACCATCCTTGGGTGATTTTGGCAAACATCTATCCCACCATCTTTTCGATTCGTAAAATTCTTTTGCACCTTTAACCTTACCATCAACCATCTTCCCGAAAATATGTTTAACTTTCCCATTGAAAGCTTTTTCAGCATCAAATTCTTTCTTTCTAGCAAAGAATTGACCTGAAATCTCAGTTTTACCAATCTTCAACTTCAAATTTTCCTTTGACAATTTTGGAAAATTTTCATCGTTCATCTCAGGAACGGAAATCTCATTCTTCTTCTCAACAAATGACTCCTCTGATTTTGTGGAATCAGATTCACTGTCAGAACTACTCTCTGAACTTTTCACAACATCTTAGTTGTTTGTTTAAATCAACTTTTCTTTTATAAAAACGTTTTGAATTTTCACCAATTTCAAAAGTCGAATTTTTAAACATCTTAGATTTCTCAGTTGGTTGTTTCTTTTCATCAACATGTTTTTCTTTCAATTTTGAATTAAAAGAAACTCCCTGTTTTGTGTTGTTGGACTGTTGGCAATTCCAAGCGATATGTCCAACCTTTTGACATTTGAAACAAGTTCTTTTGTCAACTCTTTGAGCAAATTTCTTCACATTCTTCTTTACTTCAGCAAGAAACTCTTGATTTGACTGTTTCCAGAATGGTTTCTTTTGCTCTTCATCCAAACTTCCTCCTGCAACAAATTTTGTTTTTTATTTATAATTTTTCTCATTTTTATAATTTTCTGTAGAACTAAAACCAAGACCTTTCTTTTTGAAATTACTGTTGTGGTTTGGTTTCTTTCGATAACTATAACCAGAACTGTAACCCTTTTTCTTGTTTAATCGCTGTTGAACTCTTGAAGTGTACTTTTTAGGTTTTTCATGAAGATTTAAATCTTTTATTTCAGAAATATTAATTTCTGTTAATTTGAAAACCTGTTTGATCATTTCAGTTTTGAGACTTCTTATTGGAAATTCTTCATCAGAATATAATTTGTCTGAATCATTCAAAGTATATGCCACTTTGATCGATCCATCATTCAAATTAGATTTTGATAACAAGAATTCTTTATTATAAACCCGTTTAACCGGTGAACTCGGACTCTTTTCTGACGAACTCAGACTTTCAGGTTTAGACTCCAACTTTGACTCTTCATCCGTATCCAACACCTGATCGACCACTCTTTTTAACAATTCAGACTCATGATCAGTGTCAGACGCTGTGAATGTAACATCAATATTATCTGGTAACTCATCAATGGTTTCAGACTTTAGCTTGATGTTTAGAGCCTTATTTAAACGTTCCTCATTTGGCTTTCTCGGAGCATAACTTTCATAGATTGGAGGCAGACACTTGTTATACTTGACACTTTGTTTCTTACCAGTATCCTCTTCTTTCTCTTTATCTTTGAAAGCTTCAAGACCTGCAATAGTAGGATAAACTCGATCAATCAAATAATCACATGTTGTATAACTCAACAACAATCGTTTGATTCTTTCACTTTCAATCTTTTCGAGTTCCAACTCCTGCTTCAGTTTTGCACAATCTTCAATATACTAATTGATGACCTTTTGCTTTGTCATTAAAGTTGAATCCATCTTCATCTGAGCAGTTTCAACTTCTAAATTTGTCTTTTTCAGACCATCAACTGTTCTGTTCAGAACATCATACGACTCCTTCACATACTTCACATCAGACAACAAATTCTCTTTCAGCTCTTCTAGTTCAAGAATCTTCTTGTCTTTCTCCTCATAATGTTTGCAAGACTCCAAACATTTCAGACAAGGTTTAATGACTTCAACTATCTTTTCAACCTCGACAATCTTCTCAACTTCAACAATCTTTTCTACATCGACGATTTTCTCAACTTCGACGAGTTTTTCAACTTCAACTAATTTTTCAATTTCAACAATTTTCTCTATCACTTTCTCCATTTCAATGATTTTTTCTATCACTTTCTCAGTCACTGGTTCAACATTTGCTTCTTCAACTTTCATCTTTGCCTTTTCATTAGCCATTATTCTTGTTGCTTCCAGCTCTCTCTTCAATCTGGCAATCTTCTTTTCATTCAGCATCTCAACTTTATCTGCAAAGAACAAATTAAAACTATCTGGATCTATACATTTTCTGGTTTTATTAATATATTCTTCCTCATCGTCAGTATCTATATCACTTCCAAGATCTGGAAAAATCGGTATTCTTTTCGAACTAGATTTGACTTCTTCTTCTTCCTCCAGAATTCTAGCAACAAGACCTGAACCAGGCGGAATGTATTTATCCCAACTAAATCCCTCTGCAACAAATTCATCATCTTGATCAATTATCCCAAAACAAGCTCTTTTCTCTTCAATGGTACGTGCATGAGCAGTTTGTGGTTGTTTAGCAATTTGAGGTTGTTGAACAATCTGATGAAAAATTGACTTTTGATAAAAATCATTCTTTCCATCTTGTCTTCCAGTTGCTTCTTTGTGTTTGCATTCTCGTTTAAAATTTCCCTTTCCTTTGCAACAAAAACATGTGACTTTTGATTTGTCAAACCCTATCGGAGATTCACTCATTCCCCGAATATCATCTCTACCAGTGATTTGTGTAAATTTTTCTGCTCTTCGAACAGCACTGGCTAAACACCATTTTACATCCATCAACTCAAGTTCCTCCGCATCAATTTGGTCATAATCCTCTTTGGTAAGCATCGGATTTCCAATTCTGCCACCAATCAAGCTTTCATATGATTCCAACATAGCAACGAGTGATTCCATGTGTTGCTTTGCTATTTCCTGAGACAGATTTTGACCATTTTGAATGTTCAAGGTAACATTGCACTGCAGATTTGTAGAATTCTGTTGTTGAGGACTTGGTGTAGTAAAATTTGGATCAAAGCTTGAATATGAAAACGAAGATCCACCACTTTGAGTCACAGTACTTCCCTTTGTTCCAGACGAACTATCAGCACTAAAACCAGTTTGGATCTTTGGGCTTGGAGTACTTCAAATTTGTTTCCTCTGTAATACAAACTGACATCTTGTTGAGCATTTGGATTCTTCATGATTGCTGTTTTCTGAATATCCAACTCGTGCTCTTCAATCTTCTGAATAAACTGTGCCAGATTCATATTTTCAGATTTTCTCATGTGTTTTATGATCAACAAATAAGTTCCCCATTTCTGCTGTGGTAAAGCATCAGCAAGTTTATCCACCCATTCATCATCGTCTTTCTTTA
The DNA here is from genome assembly GCA_030545235.1 of Helianthus tuberosus. Classification (NCBI taxonomy): domain Eukaryota; kingdom Viridiplantae; phylum Streptophyta; class Magnoliopsida; order Asterales; family Asteraceae; genus Helianthus; species Helianthus tuberosus. The sequence continues at coordinate 198,930,004 of CM060442.1, read as the reverse complement.
TGTCCAATCTTCCCATTTCCAAAACAAGATGACAATATCTATCAATGGTCATTTTGGTTGTTTCATGATCAAAAGATACAAACATGTCAAATGATTTCTTGAGTAATGCCTTTTTGTTTTTGATCATATCTGCACTTCCTTTAAACTTTTGAATCAAAGCATTCCAAATCGACCTAGCAGTACCCTCATGTTGGAGCAAAACAAAGATATCTTCTTTAATCGCTTATTGAAGAATACTAATCAACATTTTTTCACTTGTATACTTCAATTTATCAATCTCTGAAAAGTCACTGAAACCCATTTCAAGCCCACATTCATTTTTCGGGTTTTCGTAATCTTTCTCCAATGAACACCATGCGTCAAATTTATAAGCTTGCACCCAGTTTTCAAATCGATTCTGCCATCCTTTAAAATCTTCAATGTACATAAGCTTCGGCGGTTTTTGATGCGTTCCCGTTTCATTCTCACTGTACAATGTTTCAGCAGCAGTAACTGGTGCGACTGGAGTAGCAAATGCATTATAGAATTCCTCTTCCATGTTTCGGAAAATTGTTTCACAAAAATTTAAGTTTCAAACGGAATACAGTTTCAAATGGAATTACTTCTCAAACGGAATCCCTTTTCAAGCGGAATCACAGTTGAAACGAAATCACCTGCACAACAATCTCAAACGAAATCACTTGTTCACACGGAATCACCTCTCAAACGAAATAGCTGATTCAAGCGAAATTATCAAACGGAATCACTACTTGGAGCGAAATCACTAATTTCGTTTAAAACGTCTCAAACGGAATTACACCCAGAAACGAACTCAGGTAATTTCAAGCGGAATTAGGTGAATTTTTCAAGCGGAATAGCACTTTCAAGCGGAATCAAGTGCTAATCTCGTTTGAAATGCTACTGACGTCATCATTTTCGATCTGATTTTCAAGCGGAATTAGGTATTTTACCAATTTTAGGCTGAATTAAGGTCTAATATTCTCAAGGATTCATTAAAACACTGTTTCACATGTTATATATGAAATTCAATCAATTTTGACCGTAAAAACTTGTGAATTTTGTAAAAGAAGGTGTAGAAATCAGAAATTATGGTTGTTTTGGCAAGAACTCTTCCTCCTGAGCTCTGATACCACTTGTAGGATCGTTTTGTGACCCAAACGATTCGATCAGAAGAGTTCTTATCAATTCAAAAAGCAGAAACAGATGAATTGACTTGGAAAACAGCTTGTTTCACTCTTAAACATCTTGTATAATGATTATAACAAGTTACAGATCAGTAGACGCGTCGGTAGCACTTCGGTACCGGAAACATCAAAGTTACAACTTATTTCGTATGAACCCTATTTATAGAGGAGGTAATTCTGTTTGAATGTGGCAGAAACCATTTCAAGCGGAATTAGCTCAAACACTCCAAAACCCTATTTCTCGTACAACGTGCCCTGATCTAACAATTCTAGTACACGACTCGATACAAGACGAAGTCGACAGACGCATGCACCAACAGTCACACGCCTCGCGGGGGTTTCCGCTTGGGGTATTTTTGGGTGTGTGACAGTTTGGTATCAGAGCCACTGGTTATAGTGAACTTGGTTTTAAAATGTTTTTGTAAAACCAAACTATAACCGAACAGTTCTGAATACGTGAATACGACCATGACACTCAACTCCAGACTGCAAGGTTCATCTCTCGTATACTCATTGTACTGCATAACTAGTGAACACTTACATATGATATTGCATGTGATTGCACGTTTAGCACAACATTATGGATTCATGTATTACTTGCATGTGTTATGTGGGTATTTCCTTAAACATTCATGACTTACGTTTCATGATGCTCTTTGTTTGCTACTCGAGGTTGAGGAACCATTTGACATGAGTTAGGAGGAGCTGAGATGAGCATGCAAATCACAATATTATTGTGGGTGCACACATAATAATAATGTGGGGTGCATGCGAGTCCCAGTGAGGCTTAACAAGTGAAAAAGGGGTTCCGTTCCGTTATTTGATCGATGTGAAATACAGCAATCTATAGGAGTCGTGGTAGTGATTGTCTCCTACTTGAACGTGATCTTTTAACTCCTCTCTGAATCCTTTCGAACCTCGATGCTATTGAGTAGTACCTGAACACCCATCTGAACGCCTAGCGAACTGTGTAGAATGTTAGGTGCTTGTACGAACATCCTTGGGTTGGATGTTGCAACGACAATGATTGGTCTATACCTTTCTCACTTTTCTTCGTTTGCTGGAACTTAACGTATTGACGTCTTAAATCCCGAAGTGCGATCACTTCTACAACACTCTCGCGACATACTGTGTATTACTCAGTTAACTTGCAAGAACGATGGACAAGAGGGTAAACGTAGTACCTTACCGACTTCAGCATTTGAACGACCCTAGTTACCGGCAACGAACAACAGCGATTTGACTCCAATTGAATCCTTAACCCCAGCCAGCGACTCATGGGAGTCGACTCATACGAACCAATCGGGACAAAATCGGTGACGATTGACTGTAGAGCGGAATGTGTAACCGCCCGCACCATGAGTAGTGCCTTAGGACGTGGCACGGAATGTGAAAAGATGGACCTTGTTGGTGAAAGGATGCATGACACCATTTGTAACAACCCTCGGTAAAACCAACGCCCTCATAATATTTCCGACACCCTATTTATTTTAGAATGTCCCAATATGTCTTTAAATACACCCCGTATGTGAAAACCGAACCCGAAATACGTTATAATATATAAAATAAATAAAAATCTGAAAATATTAAGTTGAGGCGGGCCGCGTAGGACCCCACCCCAACTTTACGCGGGCGGTATGAAGGTGTAGATCTGATTCCGGTGAAACTTTAAGTTAAGACGGGCCGCGTAAGAGTTCCCGTTAGTTTACGCGGGCCATGTAAGATCATCAAACGCGGAGACACCAGAAGCCGACACGTGTCGACATTGTGGTGGGCCTACATGATGACCCAGCTAAGCTATACGTTGACTGGAGTTTGACGCGGGCCGCGTAGACTTATGTCTAACCTTACGCGGGCAGCGTGAGGACCAGATTTCAGCCCTATATAAGAAGGCCTCGGGATTTCATTTCAACTCGTTCATTTCTGTTTCTTAATCTCGAAATCTCTGATATTAGGCATAATTTTCAAGTATTATACCCCCTAATTAGCAAGGTTCTGCTCCGTTGTAAGTATTATAACCCCAGTTTCGTAATAGATACGCTGCCCGATTGATTTAGGGTTCCGTAACAACTGTCGTGGTTCTGCCCGACGTAGTTGTTGGAATGCCGTCTCGGGGAAGGTATCATTAATATTTTCAAAGGGTTATGGTACTAACCTATGTACATTTGTATAAATTATAGATTATATCCAGGAAACCCTCACAAGAAGTTTAAGATAACAATGTGAGTTTATCCTCTTTTTGTTAACCTTTTTGGAATGTTTTACAAAACCTTAATAGTTTTACAATGTGATTAATCGGTGATTGAGTCTTTGTAGTTCTTCAATTACTGCCGGTATGTTGGGGGTTTTGTATACTAAATTTACTACACTGTGAGTAGTAAGTCGAGGATGACAGTACGTTACCATTGGACAATGAGTTAGCCAATGTGTAATATGACCCACAAGTCAGTGGATTGACAGTACTAAATGGAGTAATTGTGTAGAAATAAACAATGTGATCGCTCTCAATACTGTTTTAATTGATAAAATGTTTCTTGATTAAACTGGGATTCACTCACCAGTATTTCCCACTGACAAATGTTTTTAAAACGCGTTTCAGGTAACACAATGTGACAGCCAATTAGTAAAAAGCCAGCTGGAGAGCACTGAAGGCTTAGTAAAAATGTGGCTATAAAAGTTACTTAAAGAACAATGTTTTAAATTCAATAAAATAGGGATTGTCCCAATAAATGTATTGTAATAAGAAACTTGGGTTTTGCCCATGTGATTATTAATATCAAATGAAGTGGCTTTACTATGATAAACATTTCCTAACTACGGTCCTGATGTAATTTCCGCTGCCAAATTAACGAAACCTAATACCACCAAAACTCTGAGCTTGCGTCCGCCCGTTCCCGGGACAGATAAGGGATCGGGGGTTGCGACAGAAGGTGGTATCAGAGCCTAGCCACTGGTCTGAGCCAAAGAAGTGTTCTGCTGACACTTAAATTCTAAATTTTGTGTTAGGAAATACGTGCATAACTGTATTTATTTATTATGTGTTATTTGACTATCTGTTAGTTTACAGTATGAGTGATCAAGGACCCTTAGACATGAGTCATCAGTTGTCTGATTCACCTAGGAGTGAAGGTACTTCTTCACAGCCTGCCCTTTCTGGGTATTCTGCTGACCAGGAAGAAGGAGTGTTTGCTTTTAAAGCTCAGTCAGAAGAGCCATTCCCTCATAAGAAACGAGGATGGTTCAGTAAGGAAGCCTTTGCTCGTAGGAAGAGAATGAGAAAGTTTCAACAGGAAAGAGTTCTAGCAGCCGCTAAGCGAAAAACAGATGCCCATACATAGGATATGCTTAATAGAAGCCTAGGTAATTTCCATATCCTAGCTACAACTGTTGCTGACCCAAGTCTGGAACAATTAGTAGCACCCTAACCACAACCACCAATCCTAGATCAACCCATGGAGATATAAAATCTTGAAAACCAAGTGGAGATGCATGACTTCAACCTAGAGGAAATCCCTAGGGTACCTGAACCAAACCCCCTAGATCCAAATTACGACCCCTGGTGGAACGATAATAGGGACTTTGTGCAACGTTACCCTATACATGAGGACACACCCATACAGAACATAGGAACCTACCCAGTTATGGACCCTTTAGATCCCTATTACCATGATGAATATATTAGGGAGATATTAGAAGATCGTTACCGATTTCAGGCACTTTCACCCCCATATAAGGAACCCGCACCCCAGATTCCGAACCCAGTCCTAGAACCTGCACCCCCAATGAGTGCAGAAAACGTCCAAGAACTTAGGACTTTTGGGGAGGAAATTTTAGAAAGCAGTGAGAGAATGAGACAGGTGGGAGAGCGTCTCGTATGAAAATACGATAAACGCAATATGGATTTTTGGATAAATCAATATCCGTGATGTGATAGAAGAGATGGTAAAAGTTGGTAATAATAATATAATATAATAAAAATAAAATAAAATATGTGTGTACGGATGCATATTACTATTAGTATGATTCTATTTATGTTGGTATTGTAATTTTATTTCAGTACTAGTGTAATAGATGCATAATAGTATATGAAAATAGAGTACAAGTCGCAATGATCGACGCTTTTGGCTAGATTGCGTGTCATGTGATTAACTATATTAAATATTATCTTGTGATATTAATATGGGGTAAATGTTTAAAATTCAGATGGCCGACGAAGGAAATCAAGATAATCTGAATAATGATAACCAGAGTAACATTAACGTGGTTAATGAGAATCCGAGCATCAATAACAATGGAAATCAAGTGGATAATAGTGCTATCCAACACATAGTGGCACAATGAATTATAGATGCAATGCCATTTATTCTTCAAACGGTTCAAGAAGCAAATAATAAAAGTAAACATAGCAGTAAGCGACCAATTGAACCGGAGCACAGCGTGAACAATGGACCTGTCCTTCAAATGCCCATTCCCAAAACAAGAAGAACCGTGCCTTACGGTTGTTCTTACAAAGAATTCTGGTCTTGTAAACCAATAGAATTTTCGGGCAATGAAGAACCCATTGCAGCTCTACGCTGGATATAAAAGACTGAGGCTGTTTTGAAAATAAGTAAATGTGCGGAAGAGGACAAGATAATGTTTGCTTCCAATCTATTTAAGAATTCAACCTTAGAATGGTGGAACACTATCCTTCAGTCTAGAGGAAGTGATAAGGTTTATAGTATGGATTGGGAAGAATTTAGGAGTATGGTAGAAAGGAAATTCTGCCCTCCTAATGAAAAGGAACAAATAGCAAACAAATTCCTAAACCTTAGGATGACTGGTGTAGATAGTAAAGGGTACACTAAGTTATTATTTGAATATGCTAGAATAGTGCCAACCCTTGCATCACCAGAACCAGTGTTAATCTCCCGTTATATCTGGGGATTAATTGGAGAGATTAGACATGTAGTCAAGGCAGCTAGACCTCAAACTATAGAAGAAACTGTAGAACTAGCAAATACCTTGACATATGAATTAATCCGTACTAGAGAAGAAGACCAGAGGAGGAACCTAACCCAAAGACTTAATCAAGAATTCCGTTCTGGAAATTACAATCGTAGGAATATGGGTTCTACCTCTGCACCATACTGCAAGGTCTGCAAGAAAAAGCATTCGGGAAAATGCTCCACTCTCTGCAATTATTGCAAGATGCCAGGACACAAGGAAGAAAATTGCAGGAAGAAATCCAGTAATGGATTATGCTACAACTGTGGAGAAAAAGGTCATATCAGACCAAATTGTCCGAAATTAGCTCCAGCTACAAACATCAAGAATACTAAAAATGCTAGAGCATTTGTTCTGACTGCAGATGAAGCCAAGATGATTCCAGATGTCATAGCTGGTATGTTTTTAGTTAATGATGTCTTTGCTAAAGTATTATTTGACTCTGGTGCAAACCAAAGTTTTATTAATACATCATTTTGCAAATTTCTAAATCAGTCATTAACTAAACTACCACAAGAATGCTTAGTAGAGACAGTCAATGGAGAAACCGTTAGGATTTCTGAAATCTTGCAGGGAGCAAGCATAGAAATTTTAAATCAGAAGTTTATTACAAATCTTTATCCCATGAATCTGGCAGGATTCGATGTTGTTTTAGGAATGGATTGGTTCATAGCCAATAAAGCCAGTATTTTATGTGATCAAAAGTTAATCCAAGTAAATTCACCAAAAGGTAAAACGATCATAATTAAAGGAGATAAACCTTCTAGGTCCATTAAATTTATCTCTGTGATGAAAACTGTAAGTTATATAAGAAAATGTTCTATAGTGTATTTGATTTCCATAATCACCAACACTAAAGGAAAGGATTTAAAAGATATTCCAGTAGTATCTCAGTTTTCAGATGTATTTCCAGAAGAATTGCCAGGGCAACCACCGGATAGAGAAGTTAAATTCAGAATTCATCTAATACCAGGAACAGCACCAATTGCCAAAGCACCTTACCGTTTGGCACTTGCAGAAATGCAGGAACTGAAGAAACAATTAGATGAATTGTTGGAAAAAGGATTCATAGAGCCAAGTTCGTCGCCATGGGGAGCGCCAATACTGTTTGTTAAAAAGAAAGACGGATCAATGCGTATGTGCATTGACTACCGTGAATTAAACAAGGTTACGATTAAGAATCGGTATCCATTACCGAGAATCGATGATCTGTTTGATCAACTACAAGGAGCTCGATTTTTCTCTAAAATCGATTTAAGATCAGGATATCATCAATTAAAGGTACAGGAAGAGGACATTCCTAAGACCGCATTTAGAACAAGGTATGGTCATTATGAATTTACTGTCATGCCATTTGGTTTAACCAATGCCCCAGCCGCATTTATGGAGATGATGAACCGAATATGTAAGCCATATTTGGATAAATTCATAATTGTCTTTATAGATGATATTCTAATTTATTCCAAGAGTAAAGAGGAACATGCAAAGCATTTGCACGCACTTTTAAGTTTATTAAGAAAGGAAAAGCTTTACGCAAAATTTTCAAAGTGCGAATTTTGGTTAGAACAGGTACAATTCCTTGGACATTTAGTTAATCATGAAGGAATTCATGTGGATCCAACAAAGATTGAGGCAATTACTAAATGGAAAACCCCTAAGTCACCAACCGAGGTTAGAAGTTTCTTAGGATTGGCCGGTTATTATAGAAGATTTATTCAAGATTTTTCTAGAATAGCCATTCCCTTAACTAAGTTAACCTGTAAATCTGTTAAGTTTGAATGGGGATTAAGACAAGAAGAAGCCTTTAGAATTCTTAAGCAAAGATTAACCCATACACCCATACTAGCATTACCAGAAGGAACTGAAGACTTTGTAGTCTATTGTGATGCTTCTAAATTAGGTTATGGATGTGTATTGATGCAACGACAAAAGGTTATAGCTTACGCATCTAGACAACTTAAGAATCATGAAGAGAATTACTCAACCCATGATTTAGAATTAGGAGCTATAATTTTTGCTCTTAAGATTTGGAGACATTACCTTTATGGTAATAAGTTTACCATATTCACTGATCACAAGAGTTTAAGGTATATTTTCAAACAAAAGGAGTTGAATATGAGACAAAGACGTTGGATGGAGATGCTTAGTGACTATGATTTTGATATTCAGTATCATGAAGGAAAAGCAAATGTAGTGGCAGATGCTTTAAGTCGAAAGTATCATGAAAAGCCAAAAAGGGTACGTTCTCTTAAATTAAATATGCAAGTAGATTTAAATGATCAGATAAGAGAAGCACAAGAATCAGTAATCAAGGAAGATACTGAAAAGCTAAAAGGTATGCTAAAAGAATTAGAACAAGGAACAGATGGAATTTGGAGATTCCATAAAAAGAGAATGTGGATACCTAAATTAGAAAACCTACGTCATCGTATATTAGAAGAAGCCCATAAGTCTAAGTATACGATGCATCCAGGAAGTGATAAAATGTACCAGGATTTAAGGAAAAATTTCTGGTGGATAGGAATGAAAAAGGACATAGCAGCCTATGTTTCTAAATGTTTAACCTGTTCACAGGTTAAAGCTGAACACCAGAAACCCTCAGGTTTGTTACAGCAATTAGAAATGCCGGTGTGGAAATGGGAATTAATAACAATGGATTTTGTTACTAAATTGCCCAAAACAAAGAAAGGTAATGATACAATCTGGGTGATTGTAGATAGACTAACCAAGTCAGCTCATTTCCTACCAATGAAAGAAACTTTCAGTATGGAACAACTAGCTAAACTATATGTAAATGAAATTGTTTCTTTGCATGGAATTCCTTTATCAATTGTTTCTGATAGAGATAGTCAATTTACTTCTCATTTTTGGTCAAGTTTCCAAAAAGGCAATGGGAACCAAGTTAAAGTTGAGCACAGCTTATCATCCTCAAACGGATGGACAAAGCGAAAGGACTATTCAGACAATGGAAGACATGCTTAGAGCTTATGTAATTGATTTCGGAGGTAATTGGGATAATCACTTACCTTTAATAGAATTTTCTTATAATAATAGTTATCACACAAGTATCAATGCTGCACCATTCGAATCACTTTATGGACGAAAGTGTCGAACCCCAGTCTGTTGGGCAGAAATTGGGGAAAAACAACTATCTGGAACTGAGATAGTACAAGAAACAACCGACAAAATTATTCAAGTCAAGGAATGACTGAAAGCAGCACGTGATCGACAGAAGAGTTATGCTGATAACCGACGCAAACCCTTGGAGTTTCAAGTAGGAGATAAAGTATTATTAAAAGTCTCTCATTGGAAAGGAGTAGTAAGATTCATCAAATGGGGAAAACTAAGTCCCATATATATTGAACCATTTGAGATTATTAGAAGAGGACCTATAGCCTATCAACTACAACTGCCAGAGGAAATCGCAGGAATACATGATGTGTTTCATGTATCTAATCTCAAAAAGTGTTTAGCTGATGAATCATTAATGATGCCTCTTAAGGATATAGAGGTAAATGAACAACTAAAATTTGTAGAAAGGCCTCTACAAATTGAAGACAGAAAAGTCAGGAATCTCAAGCATAAGAGATTAGTTCTAGTCAAAGTAAAGTGGGACTCCAAAAGAGGACCTGAGTACACATGGGAGCTTGAATCTGAAATGCAAAAGAAATATCCGCATTTGTTCCAGTAGATCTCGAGGACGGGCTCTAAAACAAGGTGGGGAGAATGTAACAACCCTCGGTAAAACCAACGTCCTCGTAATATTTCCGACACCCTATTTATTTTAGAATGTCCCAATATATCTTTAAATACACCCCGTATGTGAAAACCGAGCCCGAAATACGTTATAATATATAAAATAAATAAAAATCTGAAAATATTAAGTTGAGGCGGTCCGCGTAGGACCCCACCCCAACTTTACGCGGGCGGTATGAAGGTGTAGATCTGATTCCGGTGAAACTTTAAGTTAAGACGGGCCGCGTAAGAGTTCCCGTTAGTTTACGCGGGCCGTGTAAGATCATCAAACGCGGAGACACCAGAAGTCGACACGTGTCGACATCGTGGCGGGCCTACATGCTGACCCAGCTAAGCTATACGTTGACTGGAGTTTGACGCGGGCCGCATAGACTTCTGTCTAACCTTACGCGGGCTGCGTGAGGACCAGATTTCAGCCCTATATAAGAAGGCCTCGGGATTTCATTTCAACTCGTTCATTTCTGTTTCTCAATCTCGAAATCTCTGATATTAGGCATAATTTTCAAGTATTATACCCCCTAATTAGCAAGGTTCTACTCCGTTGTAAGTATTATAACCCCAGTTTCGTAATAGATACGCTGCCCGATTGATTTAGGGTTCCGTAACAACTGTCGTGGTTCTGCCCGACGTAGTTGTTGGAATGCCGTCTCGGGGAGGGTATCATTAATATTTTCAAAGGGTTATGGTACTAACCTATGTACATTTGTATAAATTATAGATTATATCCAGGAAACCCTCACAAGAAGTTTAAGATAGCAATGTGAGTTTATCCTCTTTTTGTTAATCTTTTTGGAATGTTTTACAAAACCTTAATTGTTTTACAATGTGATTAAGCGGTGATTGAGTCTTTGTAGTTCTTCAATTACTGTCGATATGTTGGGGTTTTGTATACAAAATTTACTACACTGTGAGTGGTAAGTCGAGGATGACAGTACGTTACCATTGGACAATGAGTTAGCCAATGTGTAATATGACCCACAAGTCAGTGGATTGACAGTACTAAATGGAGTAATTGTGTAGAAATAAACAATGTGATCGCTCTCAATACTGTTTTAATTGATAAAATGTTTCTTGATTAAACTGGGATTCACTCACCAGTATTTCCCACTGACAAATGTTTTTAAAACGCGTTTCAGGTAACACAATGTGACAGCCAATTAGTAAAAAGCCAGCTGGAGAGCACTGAAGGCTTAGTAAAAATGTGGCTATAAAAGTTACTTAAAGAACAATGTTTTAAATTCAATAAAATAGGGATTGTCCCAATAAATGTATTGTAATAAGAAACTTGGGTTTTGCCCATGTGATTATTAATATCAAATGAAGTGGCTTTACTATGATAAACATTTCCTAACTACGGTCCTGATGTAATTTCCGCTGCCAAATTAACGAAACCTGATACCACCAAAACTCTGAGCTCGCGTCCGCCCGTTCCCGGGACAGATAAGGGATCGGGGGTTGCGACACCGTTACAGGCAACAATATTAGAGGCAACAGTCGCGGCAACATCAAGGTACTCGTGATCATAGCTTACAGTATGGAAGTGAAGGTGACCTCGACAAGGATTGACTGTGTTAAGTCAAGGTGACAACCAAGGGAACGACGGCAGTACTGGAAATTCTCGTGACGAAAACAACACTGGAAATGAAGCTCATGGAAGGACATTTAGTATTGGCATAGGCTATACCAGGCGTAATAAAAACATGATAGCTTGGGTGGGTAGCTATTCGCTTCGTCTCCGATCTGTTTGCCCTGATGTTTCTTGAAACCAAACTTGTTGTGGCAGCAACGGATGGCAAGTCAAATGAAAGCTCATATGTCCGCTGGGATGTAAACTCGACCTTGTGGGACAAGTGTTCGACGTCAACCTTCCATCTACTACCCTTGATGGTTGCAATACAGTAGTTAGTGTGGATTGGTTATCCAGAGATCGCGCAGATACACCAGTGAGGAGAAAATTTTGTGTGGAGAATCGTTATTTGTTCTAAAGCGCCAGAGCGGTGCAAAGGTTAGCGCCATTTCAGCTATGAAGGCCAGAAGTGTCTACGGAGGGATTTCTCCGCTATACTAGCAACCGTTACTGATGTTAGGGCTAAGGAACAGAGGATCGAGGATCCACCAATCATTCGTGATTCCTTTCAGTGTGCTACCCAAGGAACTTTCGGGTTTACTTCCACAACTGTTAGGCGAAATCTCAGTCTAATCTAACGCCAGAGGTAGCTCTGACTACACGCACTCTTACCGTCTTGCACCAAGAGGGTTGCAAGAGCTGTCTAATCAACTGCAGGAATTGTTGAACGGGATTTTTGTCGGACCTAGTGTAGGATCGTTTGCACGACCAAAACGAGTCGTTCAGAAGAATTCTAATCAATACGAGAGGCGGAAACTAACGTATAGACTTCGAATCAGCTTGATTTACACACAGAATCACTTTTAATGTCTTGTATATTGATATAACACTATTTTACAGTCAGTAGACACCTCGGCAGCACTTTGGTACCGGAATCAGAACTCCCCCAAACGAAATGAAGACTCAGGTATTTATAGTGGAGGCATTTCGCATGAAATGGCCAAGATCTATTTCGTCCATTTCGTACGAAATGAATTCTTCCATTTTGTGCGGAATGGTCCAATAACACTAAAACCCTATTTTCCTCGTACAACGAGCTTCATTCTATCCTATCTAGACACAAAACTCGATACAAGACGAAGTCGACAGACATATGCACCAACAGACTCCCCTTTGGATGTCGACGAGTCTTCAGTACAAATATTCAGAACGTCGAGTCTTCAATCTTTATCAGTCTTCTTGCTTTCTTCAAAAAATCTGACAGTGTAAGCATCCTTTGATCTCTCTCTTCTTCTCTCTCTCTTTTCAGAATCTCAACTTGGCTCTTCTATCTTCTGACTCCCCTTTGCTAGCAGACTCCCCCTTAAATTATTCCGGGATCGCAATCTGACATAGCATTCCACAAGTTCAGGTCGTCTCCTGGCTTTCCAAAGCAACAGGATCAGGAACCTAGCAACCTGCACAAAAACTCTACCCAACAATAAATTTCACAATGATTTAACAAATTTAGAATCTCTACTAGCCACTTGTAAAAATACCATTCAAAATTTTGTTTCAACTTAATGAACCATTAAATCTTTTTCAAAATCAAATCTCATTTCAAACAAACTCTCCCAACCCTGTTGTTCATCATGATTAGCACTCGGAATTTTGAAAATCAGCTTTCCAACATCAGTTGTCGAAAATCTTTTTGTATTTTTCAAAAATTTATGATAAAATACTCTGAAAAACTTTTTGAATTTTGTTTTTAACGAAATGCAATAAAGAAATATTTACAGACAATATTTTTATGAGTTTGTGTAAGAGGATCATATCAGATTTTGAAACCAATCACTAGCACCGTTGAGCTTTAATCACTTTAAGTTCTAAACGATTCACATAGATTAACAATATTGTTGTCCTCTTAAACTCAATGTAAAAACTTTCGAAATGCTTACCGGTACTTTAAAATATATTAATTTTGCACTAAATTCTTATGGACCCCACGATCTCAACATATCCCCTCATCATGCAATACACCAACTCAAATAATGACTTTAAACTTTCATCAACTGTGATATGTGCAAAAACAACACAGAATGTTTAAACATTAACAATCAGGTCGATCTTTCGATACGCAGAGAAAGTCCAATGTTTAAACAAAATAAGAAAATAAAAACAAGTTGAATATGTTTAGATCTTAACCACCAGTTCGATATTCACATATACGCAGAGGTGATCCAAGATTTAAACGAAACACCAAGAAAAATAAAGCAGAATGTTTAGGCACTAACATCCAGTTCGATACTCACGTATACGCAGAGGATGTCCAATGCTTAAACAAAATAAAGAAACCAAACAAGTTTAAATCTTTGCAAAAAGAAATTCACAATCACAGTGACTTTTTCAGCAAGTTGTGAAAGTTCACAAACTGACCAGTTTTTATGCTCTTTTAGCATTCAGCGATTACCGAGTAGGTACACAGTCACGAAGGATAAAACTAAGTACTATGCTTTCAACCATGTTTCCCACTAGAACTAGGCTTGTTCTTTTAAGTTTGTATCATTATCGCAAATCTACTAGTCTAGCTGAGCCTATCATCACATCTTTAGTGAGACCGTTTATCACATTTTTAACTTTCCATTTCTAAAGCGTACTGTGACAGTCCACTGATGTACTATCATTTCCTCTTTTTCACAACAAAACTCATTTTTGATTTTCTCAATGTTTTTGACTTTTTTAGATTTTATCATGTTTTTGGATTTTTCAAATTTTCAAAATTTCTAAAATTTTTTTACTCCCCCTAAAATCCAAAATATGTTTCAATTTTTTATTATACGGGAAAATTTGAAAACAACCTATACAAACAAACTGATTCGAATTGCTTCAATTCGCCATACACTTGGCATAAACAATCAGAACTCCCCCTGACAACAAACTATTTTCCCATTATGATTTCAAAACACTTAAGTTTGTTTTAATCAAATGGTTTTTCCGGAAAATTAGTTTTGTTGGGGTTTCATCACTTTGTTTTCTTAACCACTACTAAGAAAGTTAAATCAAGTTCAACTTAATGACCTTGATTAACCACTTGTAGGTAAAAACCCACTGTCAACCACTTGTAGGTACATTTATCAACAAAACCACTTGTAAATCGAAATATGACAATATTCAACTTGAAAATGCCACTTGTAGATCGAAATTTCATAGATGTGAATTTCTCAAGAAAGAAGCCGATTCCTGCTCCACGATTACCAACTTGGGAGCTCCGGCAAGTCAGAATTTAAGTAGAAAATGCTGTCACCCAAGCCTGACCAGCCTTGGGTGATTGTTCATCATCATTAACCCACCATCTTTTTTATTTATAAAACTCTTTAGCACCTTTTACTTTCCCATCGACCATCTTCCCAAAAATATGTTTCACTTTTCCATTAAACACTTTGTCAGCATCAAATTCTTCTTTACCAGGGAAGAATTGATCTGAAATCTCAATCTTTCCAACATTTAACTTCAAGTTTTCTTTTGACAATGGTGGAAAGTTTTCATCATTCATTACTGGAGCGAAATTCTCAACGTTTTTCACAACAAAAGACTCCTCTGACTTTGACGAGTCAGATTCATTGTCAGAATTACTCTCTGATTTAACAACCCATTTCTGTGTGTTTAAATCAACTTTTCTTTTATAAAAACGTTTTGAACTTTCACCAACTTCGAAATTCGAATTTTTTAATATTTTGAATGTTCTGTTGGTTGTTATTTTTTATCAACACATTTTTTCGTTATTTTAGAGTTAGAAGAAACTCCCTGTTTAGTGTTGTTGGACTTGGGACAATTCCAAACAATGTGTCCAACTTCTTGACATTTGAAACAGATTCTTCGTTCAACTCTCTTCTCAGATTCCTTCACCAGATTCTTTTTCTTCTCAGCAAAAAACTCTTTGTTCGACTGTTTTCTAAACAATTTCTCCTTCTCTTCCTCTGAACTTGTACCTGAAACAAATTTAGTTTTTGATTTATAATTTTTCTCATTTTTATAATTTTCTGGAGGAATAAAACCTAATCCCTTCTTTTTGAAATTACTGTTATGATTTGGTTTCTTTTGAAAACCAGAACCAGAACTGTAACCCTTTTTCTTGTTCAATCTTTGTTGAACTCTTGAAGTGTATTTTTTAGGTTTTTCATTAAGATTTACATCTTTTATTTCAGAAATATTAATTTCTGTTAGTTTGAAAACCTTGTTTATCATTTTAGTTTTGACACTTCTTATTGGAAATTCTTCATCAAAAAATAATTTGTCTGAATCATTCAAAATATATGCCATTTTGATTGATTCGTCATTCAAATTAGATTTTGATAACATAAATTCTTTATTGTAAACCCGTTTGACTGATGAACTTGGACTCTTGTCTGATGAACTCGAACTTTCAAATTTAGACTCCGACTTTAACTCTTCATCCATATCCAACACCTGATCGACCACTTTCTTTAATAACTCAGACTCATGATCAGTGTCAGACGCTGTGAATGTGAAGTCAATGTTGTCTGGTAACTCATCAATGGTTTTAGACTTTAACTTTATGTTGACTGCCTTTTTTAATCGCTCCTCATTTGGTTTTTTGGGAGAATAACTTTCCCAGATCGGAGGCGGACACTTGTTATACTTGACACTTTGTTTCTTACCAGTATCCGTATCTTCCGTCTTTTTATCTTGAAAAGCTTCAAGACCTGCAATAGTAGGATAAAATCTATCAATCTATCAATCAAATAATCACAAGTTGTATAACTCAGCAGCAATCGTTTGATTCTTTCATTTTCAATCTTTTCGAGTTCCAAATCCTGCTTCAGCTTTGCACAATCTTCAATATACTCATTGATGACCTTCTGCTTCATCATTAATGTTGAACTCATCATCGTTTGAGCAGCTCCCATTTCTAGGTTTGTCTTGTTCAAATTGCCAACCGTTCTGTTCAGCACATCATATGATTCTTTTACATATTTCACATCAAACAACAATTTTTCTTTCAACTCTTCTAGATCATTATACTTCTTGTCTTTTTCTTCACACTGTTTTCTTTCAACAATTCTTTCAACTATTTTCTCCACTTCAACAATTTTTCCACCACCTTCTCAATCCTTGGTTCTTCATCAAATTCTACTTTTACATCACACTCTTCATCTTCGACCTTTTCTGTCGAATTTTCTTCAACTTTTGATTTTTCAACTTCCATTTTTGCCTTTTCTTCAGCAATTCTTCTTGCTTCCAACTCTCTCTTCATTCTAGCAGCCTTCTTTTCATTTAACATCTCAATCTTATTTGCAAAAAACAAATTAAAACTATAAGTATCCAGACCTTTTCTAGCTTTATTGATATACTCTTCTTCGTTATCGGTGTCTGCATCACATCCTAATTCCTTAAAAATCGGTGTTCTTTTCGGCTTAGATTTGATTGACTCTTCCAAGATTTGAGCAACAAAAGCTTATTTTTCTAAGTATTCTTTATCTGGAATGTATTTATCCCAGCTAAATCCTTTTGCCAATCTTTCATCATCTTGATTTACAAGATAAGCTTTCTTTTTTCCATCCTCAATAGCACGGGATGATGACGATTGTTGAGCAACCTGATGATAAATTGATTTTTGATGATAATCGTTGTTTCCAAACGGATCTTGTCTTCCAGTTGCTTCTTTGTTTGTGCATTCTCGTTTAAAATGTCCCTTTTCTCGGCAATGAAAACAAGTAACCTTTGATTTGTCAAACCCTAACGGAGATGTAGCAACATCTCGAAGATCATCTCTACCGGGATTTGTGTAATTTTTTCTGCTCTTCTTACAGCACTTGCTAAACACCACTTAATGTCTATTAACTCAAGTTCTTCAGCATCAATCTAGTCATAATCCTCTTTGGTGAGCATCGGATTTCCAATTCGTCCAGCAACTAAGCTTTCATACGACTCTAACATAGTAACAAGTGATGCCATGTGTTGCTTAGCTATTTCTGGAGAGAGATTTTGACCATTTTGTATATTCAATGTAACATTGCATTGCAGATTTGTTGAACTCTGTCGTTGATGATTTGGTGTTGTGAAATTCGGATCAAAACTTGAATACGATGACGAATATCCACCACTCTGAGTTGTAGTGCTAACATTTGTTCCAGAAGAACCATCAGCACTAAAAGCAGTCTTAATCTTCGGACTCGGAGTAGTCTCAAATTTGCTTCCTCTGTAATATATACTAACATCCTGTTAAGAATTTGGATTATTCATGATAGCAGTTTTTTGAATATCCAATTCATGTTCTTCAATATTCTGAATGAACTTACTCAAATTCATACTTTCAGATTTTCTCATATGTTTCAAAATCAACAAATATATTCCCCATTTATTTTGAGGTAATGCATCAGCAAGTTTATCAACCCATTCATCATCTTCTTTCTTGATCTCTAATCTTCTCATTTCCCGAACCAGATGGCAATATATATCGATAGTCGTTTTTGTTGATTCACCTTCAAACGCTGTAAACATATCAAATGATTTCTTTAGTAATGCACATTTATTTTTTATTATATCAGCACTTCCCTTAAACTTGTTAATCAATGCCAACCAAATTGATCTAGCAGTTTCCTCATGTTGAAGCAACACGAAAATATCTTCTTTTACGGCTTGTTGGAGAAGACTAATCATCATTTTTTCACTGGTGTATTTCAATTTCTCAATCGCTGAATAGTCACTTAAAGCTTTTTCAATCCCACGTTCATCTTTTGGTTTAACGTAATCTACATCTAACGAACACCATGCATCAAACTTATAGGCTTGCACCCAGTTTTCAAAACGATTTTGCCATCCTTTAAAATCCTCGATGTACATAAGCTTTGGAGGCTTTTGAGACGTTCCTGTTTCATTTTCGATTTCAATTGTTTCTACAGCTATGACTGGGGCAGCTGGAGTAGTAGCAAACGCGTTGTAAAATTCTTCTTCCATGTTTCGGTAACAAGTTTCACAAGTTTACAAAGTTCAAGCGAAATGGAATCTCAAATGAAATGTTTTCTCAAACGAAATGGACTTGGTGCGAAATGGCCTTTGGTGCGAAATGACCCTTTGGTGCGAGATAACCTTTTGGTGCGAAATAACCCTCTGGTGCGAAATGACCCTCTGGTGCGAAATGACCTTTTCAAGGGAAATGGAGTTTCAATCCATGCGAAATGGGATTTGCTATGACCAAACCGTGCGAAATGGATGATCTGATTCAAACAAAATGGACCATTTCATACGAAATGATGCTGATGTCACACTATCGGTCAGAATTTTGTCAAATTAATCAGGTTTTAGATCAATTTTAGGTCTAATTCTTTCAAGGATTGATTAAAACAGTATTTTGCTTATTATATGTGAAATTCAATCCATTTTAACCGTAAAATCTTGTTAATATTGAAAAATGTGAAGAAGAAGGTGTAGAAATCAAAAATTTCGGTGAAATCAGGCTGATTTGGTAAGAACTCTTCCTCCTGAGCTCTGATACCACTTGTAGGATCGTTTGCACGACCAAAACGAGTCTTTCAGAAGAATTCTAATCAATACGAGAGGTGGAAACTAACGTATAGACTTCGAATCAGCTTGATTTACACACATAATCACTTTTAATGTCTTGTATATTGATATAACACTGTTTAACAGTCAGTAGACACATCGGCAGCACTTCGGTACCGGAATCAGAACTCCCCCAAACGAAATGAAGACTCAGGTATTTATAGTGGAGGTATTTCGCATGAAATGGCCAAGATCCATTTCGTGCGAAATGGACAATGTCCATTTCGTGCGAAATGGACAATGTCCATTTCGTACGAAATGAATTCTTCCATTTCGTGCGGAATGGTCCAATAACACTAAAACTCTATTTTCCTCGTACAACGAGCTTCATTCTATCCTATCTAGACACAAAACTGGATACAAGATGAAGTCGACAGACATATGCACCAACACCTAGCTTTTCGCGTTGGGGAGCCTAAGTTATATCCGTGAAGATAAGCCTTTACGTATGTGTACTGATTTTCAAGAACTCAATAAGGCGACACTTGAGAACCGTTTGCCACGACCATATATTGACAACCTGACGACCAGTTGCGGGGGTCGAGCTTCCATCCGAGGATTGAATAACAAACGAGCTATTGTCAGAAGGTAGTCTAATGGGAGAATGTGCCTGCAACGGCATACCAAGCGCGGTGCGGCCATTTCGACGTTGTATTCCAAGACCTCCGAGCTAATCATCACACCAGCGGCTGTATGGATCACATGAATCGACCATGCTTATTGACGACGTGTTGAATCATTTCCAGGAGAAAGGAACATCATGGGCAGCTTTGTATCTTATTTGAGAGCTCCTGAAGGAGGAGCCACACTGCGCAAAGTCTTGATAAATGTAACTTCTGGATGCGAGGGATACCTTTTTGGTCATATAATCAACGAAGTGGGAATACACGTGGATCTCGCTAAGACCCGTTTTGGTTAGAAACTGATCGACACCAAAGATCCCTTCGAGGATACAGCAATTTCTTAGTCTCATTAGATGCTATCGCAGATTCATCACAGGATTTTCGAAGATCGCGCAGCTTAAATATCTTTAGCACAGCAGGGTGCTGTGTTCGTGGGAGACAAAACAGGAGGACGTCTTTTCAGCTTTCGAATCCCAACTCTGCAATACACTGAGCATCGTCTCTACCCGAGGGTGCAGGTGATTTAGTGG
The DNA here is from genome assembly GCA_030545235.1 of Helianthus tuberosus. NCBI lineage: Eukaryota > Viridiplantae > Streptophyta > Magnoliopsida > Asterales > Asteraceae > Helianthus > Helianthus tuberosus. The sequence goes on along the minus strand of CM060442.1, from coordinate 198,909,795 downwards.
TATATCATGATGGTTCGAATCAGAGTCCCAGTTACACGCCGATGCAACACGAGAAGGTGATAGCTTACGTAATAGACTTACAAGGAGAATTGCATGACACATAATCTGCGGTGGAAACCGTGGTCTTTGGATGTAAGTTAGAGGCATTACTTGGACGGTACCGAAGACAGATCACAAGGGCCTCCTGTGTACCCTGGTTTCGAAAGAGCTAAATCAGTTAATGGCATCGCTGGATGGAATTTTTGGATGATTGCGACTGTGAAACTTGAATGTGCACGAGCTCTGCATCTCATTATCGAATCTAACCTACCTGATTAAACTCGCTCTGTTCAGACTGGAGAACTGAAGGAAGAGGATTTTCAAGTAGAACCCATGCGGGGCATGGAGAAGCGACCTTTGGCAGGTCGGACGATATGCGCTACCTCATGGAACGAATGTGGATCTTATTATACGGCAACTGTAGGGAACTCGTGTCGACCAAAGCACACCGACCTCGATATTCTAGTCTTCTGGATTTTGATGAGAGATATTAGGATCTCTAAATCTTGTACTGGTGATCGGGCATGAAGACCCACCTGGCAATGTATGTGAGTGATGCTTGACCTGTAAGAAAAGTCAAGGTGGAGTATCAGCAACCAGAAACACCCATATGAAAATGAGAACAGACTGCCATGGATTTTGTCGCTAGTCTACCTAAAACTTGAAACAGAAACATTATCGTTATCACCTGGGTGATCGTCGATTGCCTCACGTAACCAGCACACTTTCTTGCAATCAAGGAAACTGATGAGTCTTCACAGCTTGTGAATATCCCTCTGGGAGAGGCAGTTGTTAGGCACGAGGTGCCAACTCCTGTTACCTTTGAGTTTGATCCATACCTGACTTATGAGAGGCAGTATACAACACTCTTGGCTCACATATAGACATGAGCATTACTCAGTATCATAGGACAACTGTTGGAGTCAGCGAACCTCTGAAGACATGTTGCGTGCATGTATGTGAATGACTTAGTAAAAATTTGAAAAGGACACCTACCTATGGTTAGGCAGCTCTTGCTGAAGCATTGCATGGACGATAATGCCAATCTTATTGTTGGACCAAGGAGGGTGACAACCTAATCGCAGATCCAGGATTTATACTCGAACCCCTCGGGAAGCTGTTAAGCTTAGGAAACACAGGGAGTTCGCTGTGGGTGAACGTATCATAATCAAAATTCTCACCCTGGGAGGGTGCGGTACGCTATGGGAAACGTGGCCAGCTTAGTTTGCGGTACACTAGGATATTTGGATTCTAGAATGGATTGATGATATGGCTCACGAACTCGAGTTACCTGACGAATTAGGTAACGTAGACGATGTCATTTATTTCTCGAACCTAAAGAAGCGTCTGTTCGACGCAACACTTGTGATACCCTTGTTGAGGAACCCACTGTTAACATAGTCGAATTTCAATCATGAGAGTTCGTTGGAACTCAAGACGTGGACTGAAGTTCCCGTGAGAACGCAAAGATCAGGTGAAGCTTTGTTATCCTCGATTGTTCAAACGGTGGAATCAACTTTTGATATCATTGGCGAATATCGGGACGAAATTCCCTTTCAAGTTGGGGATGATGTGGCACCTGAGGAAAACCTGCAGTTAGGGGTGCTAAACGGGTCGTGTTCGCGGGTTTGCCAGTTCAACCCGACCCGAACCCGAAAATTTTAGACGTACCCGAACCCGACCCGAATATTCGCATAGTGACCCGAACCCGACCCGTTCAACCCGAATTTTTTATTTTTTTATTTTTTCAGCAAATTAATATACTAAAATTAACACTACTACAAAAGAAAAACACAAATTTATATAATAAAATTACATTAAAATCATAAAAATTTAAGTTAACTTCCATTTTTAAGTTATATTTATAGCATAAAATATACACCCAATTTAATTTATGACATAAAACACATTTTAAAAAGTATAATATATTAGAAATGGGTTAAATGGGTCAACCCGCCAACCCGACTGGGTTGACCCGAACCTGACCCGTTTAGCTAAACGGGTTCGCGTGTTCAACCTGAAACTGTCACGAACCATTTAGACTAAACCCAAACCCAAAAATTTCGTGTTAGGTTCGTGTCGTGTTTTCGGGTCATGTCAGAAATTCACACCCCTACCTGCAGTCATCCTAATATATCACTTCACTCTTCTGAGTTTGCTTATCAAATTTCAAGACGAAATTTCTTTCAAGTTGGGGATGATGTGATGTAACACCTCGAAAATTCATGTCCTATAATGTGTAGACACGTGTCAAATGTTTAAACGTGTGAAAGAAATATTATAGAAGGACTAAAGTTGACAAACATGGAAAGTATGTGAATATACGTATTCTAAGTGTCAACTGTGAATAAATATAATGTACATTAACCCTACATGGTGCTCATACCTTCAAACGAATAAATCATGGATCATACGAAGCTAAAAGTGAGAGATTTCAAACTACAGGGGCTAAATGTGTCAACATGTTTAAATTATACCTCTGAGTGACCTTTTGACAAACCCGAAGCTTTGTAACTGTTAATCATACTCACTAGAATACACGATTTAAATTTCATAAAGTTTCGTTAACGTATGAGAAAGTTATGATCAAATTCGTGTGCGAAGTGTTAAAGCGTAAACGTTGAAAGTTAGGACTTTTCGGGTAACAATCAAGTTAACCGGGGACTTAGCAAAGTGGGTATATGTTTTAAAGCCTTTATAGATCAATTATGAGGGTTTACAATGCAAGAAACAAGTGCCTAATCGGAGTTTGAAGGGCCAAGGATCAAATAGCAAAGAAAATCAACATGCTGATTTCTGCAGGTCTTCGTGCCACGCGAGGGTCCCTCGTGCCACGCGAGGGATGCCCAGTTCCGAGAAAAATGGCTGTTGTCTGTCATGGGCTTTGTGCGCGACCTTTACCCGATTTTTCACATCTCCTGACCCCTAAAACACCCCCTAAGCCTCTAGGACACATGTGGGAAGCTTGTGGTGTGTGCTAGACCTTGTTGTCAATACATTGTGGTGAGTAAATCCATTATATAAGGGCCTTAGTTGCAAACAATTCATCACATCTTCACCTGCATTCTTGGAGCACTTCTGGAACTCAAAGCCTTCTCTCAAGTGTTCTCTAATCAAGCTTAGGACCTTTGTAAGTTGCCTAACCCTCTCTAATTAATTTTAGCTTAGTTATTTAGCTAAAAGTCAAACCGTCGTAATTACGGTTTGACTTCGAGATTAATGATAAATGGCTCAGGCATATCTCGAATCAAAAGTAGTTATAGGTTGGTATTTAGGTGGGTAATAAAACCTCAAAAGGGTTTCCCCTGATCACCACTCTAACCAGGTCAAAAGTCGGGTCAAACTTATATTTAAAAAGTCAACAGGAAGCCTAAAATGTTATTTATGCATAATTAACATTGTAGATCATATACAACCTGTTGGATCATTGTTATAACTTGGTAATAAGTGTAAGAACATGTCTAGACATGTTCAACCCGACAATTTCCTGTTTAGACCCGGTTCGGAACCGAAAGTCACATAGTTTGACTTTCACTTTGACTTTCAGTTCTGACCCGTTTAGGCATGTTTTAGAAATGCCTCAGAGCTTTAATTGGATTAGGTTACATGTTAGTACAACCCTCTGTGATTATACACCTTGGTTCATTAGTTATCCAATTAATATGCATGTTTCCGTTAATTGCTCATATGTTGACCATTATGCCCTTATTACCTTAAAACGTGATTTATGAAAATGTAAAAGTGTAGAAACCTTAATTACTGATATATAAACTTGTATGCAAAATTTGACATCAGTTTGACTTGTAGATTAAGAGTTATGCTCATTATCGCAAATTTAAAGCTTTATGTTAATAAAACGGCGTAATTAGCGTATAGCCTAGTTTTTGGTATGAAACTTAATACACACTGATGTAATATATTATTTTGGGATTTTTAAAGATTTTTAATTAATTTTAGGCTGAGCATAACTAGTAGTCGTAGGCTTAATCCGGTACTCGTCGATTTTGCCCTCACGGGCCATAAAATGAGATTTGCATATCTAAACGACTCCAAACCTTTTGCTACTGATCACATATGATAAATAAATTATTTTAAGCCTTCTGGAAATATAAAAATATCAGATTTAAGTATCGAACCCGGAAATGGCCTTTAATCGCCTTATTTAGCGTTTTTAACGCATAGTATGTATTAAAATCATATTGAACATACCCGGGTTGATACCTACTGATATTTTAGGAAAATTAGAATATTTTAACAGTAAGCAAAGGTTGATTAACTCAGACTCCGGTTTTGAGCTTTTAGGCTTATGTGAAATTACCAAAATGCCCCTACGGTGCATAGTTGGCTATAAATGATAAATTTCACATAAATAATTTAACCTACTGATATAACTTAGCAAATTGAGGCTGATTACATCAGACCTGTAACTCAGGTTAACACTCAAACTCTTTTACAACCTTTAAAATGACCAAACTACCCCTACGGGGCATAGTTTGTGTTTAAAATCGTTTCGGGCATAATAAAAGACATCTTACTGATGTCACAACATATTTGAAGCATATTAACTTAGGAAACCTGTATATGGCTCTTACGGATACGCGTTCGGTTTATGTAACAAGTTTACATAAATTAGCCGAAACGGGTCAAACCTTAACGGTTTTATCTCAAAATCCAGAATGTGAATAATAAACCCATATTAAACAAGTCTTCAAACTTGTCGGGTCTAAATCACATTCTATCCGGTCTTCGCTTAATCGTGCGTACGAACCGTATCTTTGAAACTAGCCGGTCTAAGCTTAAGCTTAATTAAAGACCCGTTAGGATTCTAATAGGTTATATTAAACCTTCGTTCCAGATTAGGAGAACCAGTAAAAGCTACGTGCATTTTGCTTATTGTGATTAATACTTGCTCAGGTAAATACTTTTAACTTATTTTCCCTATACGGGCTTGGGTTACGGTATATAGCATACCGCATGATCGAGCATCAAATCTCCACCGTTAGGTGGGTAGTTGAATAATTTGATCGGCTCGTTTAAACAGTCTTGTTACTTAAAGCCTTTGGGGGGTTAATGACCATGTCCCGGATATCCTTGGCATCATTTTACGAAATGGCCACGACTTAAGCGCGGGGTGTAGGCGTACACCCGTCAGTGCACAAAAGAACATTGTGGTGTGTCTATTGATCTTTAACCCGGACAAGATCCGGGCTACTGAACGCACAAGGAACATGTAATTCGTTCACAAGATTATAATATTAAATAATTCTCCCAAGTTAAATAAAATTTTTATGCCATGTGCATCCAAACCAATTTTCAATCATTTTCCAAAATGAGTCAGTTGAATGTATTTACCAGTGTAAACTGACGTATTTTCCCAAAAAGATTAAATGCAGGTACTAAGCGTAATTGGCTGGGATTTCTCCTTAGCATCACTAGAAGTCTCGCAAGCTTAAGATGCCTGAAGTCTGTTGAACCATTAATACTATTTTCATTTCGATCCATCTGTGGATAAACTTCCGAATATTGTGACATTTGATATTACAATATTAAATTCGGTTGTATCATATTTTTAAATTTGCTTCCGCTGTGAATATTGATTATTGTGTTGTTTGACTATTATGTTGCCAACCACGTCACGATACTCCCCCACTGGGCCCACCGGTGACACGTGGAAATCGGGGTGTGACAGGTTGGTATCAGAGCCAACACTGAGTGAATTAAACACTAGCCTTTTTTGTTTAATCTCAGTTGCACAATTGCACATTTCTAAACCTTCGAGTCTAGACATATAACATAGGACAGATTCCACCTTATTCGGTTTTTGTTTTGTCCTTTAAATTTTATATTTGTTATTGTTATCTTATGCTACTTTGACAGGATTAACAATATGCCTCCAAGATTCTTCTGTAGAAGAGGACGAGGAAAGGGGCCGATCACTGCCCCCAACGACAACGAGGCAGGACCTTCAAATGTTCGAGCTCCGTCTACCATGGAGAGTGACGATCCACGCCAAAACAGAAGAAACCTGTTTGAACCAGCAAGAAGATCGGTATCACACAGCTCTACACCGCCGGTCCAAAACCCGTATGGGCCACAACCGGACTACAAGCCGAACAACCCTCAGCCTTCCTTCATACCATTACAACGATCCTTGTCTCATCATTCTTTCGGGGACCCCACCCCAGTTTTTCGGGGCCGATTTAATCCGGTAGGCTACGTGCAGGAACCCGTGGGTTTTAACCCACTAGGGCCAGATGATCATTTCTCTGGTGATCACGCTGACGACATGGACGAGGATACTGACCCCGTCGAACCTGCAAGTGGCACACCAAATCACCCGATCGAGATCTCCGATGGATCGTCTTTCCACGGATCACCCTACGGTGGTCCAGACAGCTTCCAAGCCATGTTCACTCGGCACGAGTGGTATTATACCCCTTCTCACCCTTCATCGCCTCCTCAGCAGCAGCAGCCGTAGCAGCAGCAGCATCATCAAGATTCCTCTGGGGATTCCCGATTTGTGGCAGTTACGCCACCACCTCCGCCGCCACCAGTTCAGCCGGCACCTCCTCAACCGCCAAGGCGTAGGAGAACCGGTGCCCGCATGTCGACACGAGCAGGGGACTTCCATTTCAGTTCCCCATGTCAATCCAGTGGCAGTCACTACCCGCCACATCAGGAGGACCCACAAATGGGTGGGCCTTCCAACCCAGCGATGCCGCAGCCACCACCAATGGGTTTTGACAACCCAATCCCAGCATATACGGGTTCCATGGCATACAACCCGTTCGAGCCGCCAGTCCACAACAACTACGGGTACGCAGAGGCCAATCCTTACATGGTGGCAGCCAACTACAATGCCCTGCACCTGGAAGGACCATACGGAGCTCCATGGGGAGTTGGGTACCCAACACATGGGTACCAGATACCACCTAGGCCTATCATACGGACTCAATCGCAGCCGCCTAGGTTCTCCCCACCTAAGCGTGAAGAACTCTTTCAGAGGCTGGATCAGGTTGAACGGGAAGTGCACAGGGACCGTAGGGAGAGACAGACTTTCTTCCAAGGATTAGCAAGTTTGATCAAAGGGAAGAACAAGAAGGATCACTAAATCCTTCCAATTGTTGTTGAGCCCCTGCGTGGGCCTGTATTTCCTGTATTTGTTTAAGCCCCTGTGCGGGTATGTATGTGTGTTTGTTTTGACCCCTGCGTGGGTCTATTTTCCGTTAACCCCTGCGAGGGTATGGTGTTTGCTTAAAGTCCCTGCGTGGACTAGTTTGTTTGTTTAAGGTCCCTGCGTGGATTATTATGTTTGTTTAAAGTCCCTGCGTGGACAAGTATGTTGATTAACCCCTGCGTGGGTAATTGTTTGTTGAAAAGACCCGTTTAGGGCAGTATGTAATATTTTGAATAAATTAATGGAATGTTTGTTTTATAAATTTCATGTTTGCCATTTTGTGCATAAATAAATTATAAATGAAATAAATAAATATCATTCCTTTTGAATTAATCTTCCTATGTAATTATTAATTAAGAATCTTAAAGTGTGAAACCTAGCATCGGGTAAATTATAAGACCAGGCCAAGATGGTAAGACCTGTTCAAAAGATTCAAATCTAAGTTAACATCTGAAAACATGTTAACACTCCTGGCAGAAGTGATTCGTTAAAATCACATGTCATTGTATATGTATAAGGATTCTTTAGAAGATTCCTAACCCAATTTAATGATCTCTGAATCAAGGGTTAAGATCATCAATTAAGATGATCATATTTTTACCATACGTGGTAATATAGTGCCTACGGGCCCTGCTCATTTCCATATGAGCCAAAAGACAGTGGTAGCTATGACTCCCTGTCAAATAAAGGTAATGAACTAGGTTCAAACCTCAAATGCTTTGATTCTCTGCAATCCTAGCATATAATTTATAATTGTCCTTGTGACTAGGCCTATTGTGCCAGTATACCTTAATGTTTTGATTCTCTGAAATCATAGATTAAATTAAAAGTGTCCAAGTGACTAGGCCTTTTGTGCCATAAATAAAACTGTTAATGTTTTATAATTAGGATAAATTATTATAGAAATCCTAAATAAATATGATTTATAAATTAACCAAATATGGTCTCTGTTACCATGGTTAAGGAATTGCCATAAAAGACAATTCCATAATAAACTCCCAAATAAACTATTGTCCTTGTTTTCTGCAACAGTTCAATTAAAATGGCTAACTCGGACGAGGGTAATAGTCATCCAGCGGAGGTTAATAATGACGCCCGAGTAAATCTAACGGGTGCGGAATTGAAAGCGATCATAGACGGCGCTGTTACACAGGCTTTGGAAAGACAGTATGAAGAGTACAGTGGGACCCGTAGTAGGACCCTATCTACACAGCCTTCAAAGCCACCGTCCAAGAAGGACGACCCGAAGAAGAATGATGATCGACGCTCCTCGAACCACAGTGCTCCATCTCAGCAGGTTGTACAAAATCAGGGACCCCGTGACAAGGGTTGCTCGTATAAATATTTCGTTTCCTGCAAACCCCGGGATTTCACTGGGGAGAAGGGAGCCATTGACTGTATGACATGGCTGGATGAGATGGATACGGTTGTAGACATCAGCGGATGCGCTGAGAGAGACGTGGTCAAGTTTGTGTCGCAGTCTTTTAAGGGTGAAGCGTTAGCATGGTGGAGATCTCTGATTCAAGCCACCGGAAAAATCCCATTGTACAATATGTCATGGGATCAGTTTGTTGCTCTTATCAGAGAAAATTACTGCCCTCAGCATGAGGTGGATAAGATAGAATCTGATTTTCTATCCTTGGTAATGACAAATCTCGACTGTCAAGCTTACCTAACGAGCTTCAACACTATGTCTCGGTTGGTTCCATATTTAGTAACCCCGGAACCAAAGCGAATAGCTCGTTTTATCGGTGGTTTAGCCCCCGAGATCAAGGCAAGCGTGAAAGCTTCTCGGCCAGCTACTTTTAGATCAGTAGCTGACATTTCCTTATCCCTCACTCTGGATGTGGTCAGGCAGAGATCGCCGAGGAATAAGGAGGCTGAGAAGAGAAAGCGTGAAGATGATGGTTCCCGAAGATCGAACAAGAAACACCATGGGAACGGTGATAACAAGAAAGGATCTGAATCAAGGAAAGATGGGCATAATTCTGGTGAGAAGCCCAAATGCAAAATTTGCAAGAAGCAGCACTTTGGAAAGTGCAGACTTGAGTCAAACTCACAGACTCAATCAAAATCCTATGCTTGTGGTATATGTAAGTCCACGGATCATAAAACCTTAGATTGCAAGAAGATAAAAGACGCAACGTGCTACCGTTGCAATGAAAAGGGCCACATTAAAACCAACTGCCCTAAGTACACCAAGAAGCCTGAAGAGGCCAAGAAGACTAATGCTAGAGTCTTCAGAATGGACGCAAAAGAAGCGGTTCTAGACGAAAACGTTATTACAGGTACTTTCCTTGTAAATGACGTATATGCTAGAGTACTTTTTGATTCTGGCGCTGATAAGTCGTTTGTAGACAATAAGTTTTGTGAACTGCTGAAATTACCTGTCAAAACCTTAAAAGTGAACTATGAGGTGGAGTTAGCAGATGGCTCTCTAGAAACCGTCTCTACTGTGTTATATGAATGTGTTATATCCATTAAGAACCATTCTTTTCCTCTGTCTCTATTTCCCTTTAAGTTGGCCGGTTTTGACATAGTTCTGGGTATGGACTGGTTATCTCATAACCAGGCCCAAATTGTCTGTAACAAGAAACAAGTGGTAATAAAGACTCCGTCTGGTGAATCACTTACCATTTGGGGAGATACCCAGTATGGGCTGCCTGAGCAAGTGACTATGCTCAAGGCTTCCAAGTGTTTGAAGAAGGGGTGTGTCATCTACATGGCGCAAGTGATTATTGATGAGCCTAAACCGAAGATAGAAGACATCCCTGTCATTTCTGAATACCCAGAAGTTTTTCCAGAAGATCTACCTGGTTTACCACCAGATAGACAAGTGGAATTCAGGATTGATATCATCCCCGGCGCAGCACTTGTTGCTAGAGCACCATACAGATTGGCACCCACAGAAATGAAGGAGTTGAGGACGCAGCTAGATGAATTGCTGGCTAAAGGTTTCGTTAGACCTAGTTCATCTCCTTAGGGAGCGCCAATCTTGTTTGTCAAGAAGAAGGATGGGTCGATGAGCCTGTGCATCGACTATCGCGAGCTTAATAAAGTCACGATCAAGAATAGGTATCCCTTGCCCAGGATCGACGATTTGTTCGATCAGCTTCAAGGGGCAAGTTACTTCTCGAAGATCGATTTGAGGTCGGGCTACCATCAGTTGAAGGTTAAAGATGAAGACGTGCACAAGACTGCATTTAGGACTCGTTATGGTCACTACGAGTTCCTAGTGATGCCTTTTGGGCTCACTAATGCACCGGCCGCATTCATGGATTTCATGAATCGCGTCTGCAAGCCTTACTTGGATAAATTCGTCATCGTTTTCATCGACGACATTCTCATTTATTCTAAGAATCAAGCTGACCATGAGAAACACCTTCGTTGTATTCTCAAACTTCTACATCAGGAGAAACTCTATACCAAATTCTCTAAGTGTGAATTTTGGCTACGAGAAGTCCAATTCCTTGGACACATGGTCAGTGAGCGTGGTATCCAAGTGGATCCCGCTAAGGTTGAAGCAGTTATAAACTGGCAAGAGCCGAAGACGCCTACAGAGATTCGTAGCTTCCTGGGATTGGCAGGATATTACAGGCGTTTCATCGAAAATTTTTCAAGGATTGCTGCACCCCTAACCTCCCTAACTAAGAAGAAGGTTAAGTTCATTTGGGGCCCTAAGCAGCAAGAGTCCTTTGATATTCTGAAGCAAAAGTTGAGCAACGCCCCAGTACTGACATTGCCAGATGGAATAGAAGAATTTGTGGTTTATTTTGATGCTTCTCACACTGGCATGGGGTGTGTGCTTATGCAGAAAGGCAAGGTTATTGCCTACGCTTCACGACAATTGAAAGTGCATGAAAAGAATTACACCACCCATGACTTGGAGCTGGGTGCCGTTGTATTCGCACTGAAACTTTGGAGGCACTATCTTTATGGTGTCAAGTGTGTGATCTATTCTGATCACAAGAGCCTCTAACATCTGTTCAATCAGAAGGAACTAAACATGAGGCAACGCCGTTGGATGGAAACTTTAAATGATTATGATTGTGAAATCAAATACCATCCCGGCAAGGCGAATGTAGTCGCCGATGCCTTGAGTCGGAAGGAAAGGGTGAAACCCATCCGAATCAATGCCAAGCTCATGGAGATAAAGAATAATTTGATTGAAAGGTTGTTAGCTGCACAGAAGGAAACTGTGTTGGAAGCTAACTATCCTAATGAAAAGCTAGGAGTAACTGAGGAGCAGTTAACTCTTAGCAAGGACGGAATTTTACGATTAAATGGACGAATATGGGTTCCAATTTATGGAGGTCTTCGAGATGTCGTCCTCCAGGAGGCCCATAGTTCCAAATACTCCGTTCATCCTGGAGCTGATAAGATGTACCAGGATCTAAAGGCAAATTATTGGTGGATAGGCTTGAAAAAGTCTGTAGCCACCCATGTAGCTAAATGCTTGACATGTGCGCAAGTCAAAGCCGAGCATCAAAAGCCGTCAGGCTTGCTACAACAGCCTGAACTTCCTACGTGGAAGTGGGAAATGGTAACTATGGATTTTATTACCAAGTTACCCAAGACAAGGAAAGGAAATGATACAATATGGGTTATAGTTGATAGACTGACTAAGTCAGCACATTTCTTACCCATCAAGGAGACTTATAGCTCCGACATGTTAGCCCAGTTATACGTTGATAAGATTGTAGCCTTACATGGCATACCTGTGGCAATTATCTCTGATAGAGATACTAGGTACACGTCTCATTTTTGGAAGAGTTTCCAACAATCTTTGGGCACACGTTTGAATTTTAGTACGGCTTATCATCCTCAGACTGACGGTCAGAGTGAGCGTACTATTCAAACGTTGGAAGACATGCTACGTGCATGTGCGATCGATTTGGGTGGTAGTTGGGATAAGAAGCTACCATTAATCGAATTCTCCTACAACAATAGCTACCATACCAGCATTAAGGCTGCGCCTTTTGAGGCATTATACGGTAGAAAGTGTAGATCGCCTATTTGTTGGGCGGAAGTTGGAGATGTCTAGTTATCAGGACCAGAGATCGTGTTCGAAACGACGGACAAGATTGTCCAGATTCGTGACCGTCTCAAAGCTGCCCGAGATAGGCAGAAGTGTTACGCTGATCCAAAGCGTAAGGATTTTCACTTCGAAGTAGGTGACAAAGTCCTACTTAAAGTGTCACCCTGGAAGGGAGTGATGCGGTTTGGTAAGAAAGGCAAGCTAAGCCCGAGATACATAGGACCTTTCGAGGTTATCGAACGTGTCGGGTCAGTTGCCTATAAGTTAAACTTACCAGAAGAGCTCAGTGGAATTCACAATGTGTTCCACATCTGCAATCTGAAGAAGTGCTTCGCTGATGAATCACTGGTTATACCACATACAGATGTGCATATAGATGAGAGCTTGAAGTTTTTGGAAAAACCTTTGTCGATTGAAGATCGACAGGTAAAGAAGCTTCGAAGGAAGCACGTACCTATTGTAAAGGTCAAATGGGACGCCCGTAGAGGTCCCGAATACACGTGGGAGGTTGAATCCACGATGAAAGAAAAGTACCCTTACTTATTTAAGTAAATCTTGGGTCGAGATTTATTTTAAGGGGGTGAGGATGTAACACCTCGAAAATTCACGTCCTATAATGTGTAGACACGTGTCAAATGTTTAAACGTGTGAAAGAAATATTATAGAAGGACTAAAGTTGACAAACATGGAAAGTATGTGAATATACGTATTCTAAGTGTCAACTGTGAATAAATATAATGTACATTAACCCTACATGGTGCTCATACCTTCAAACGAATAAATCATGGATCATACGAAGCTAAAAGTGAGAGATTTCAAACTACAGGGGCTAAATGTGTCAACATGTTTAAATTATACCTCTGAGTGACCTTTTGACAAACCCGAAGCTTTGTAACTGTTAATCATGCTCACTAGAATACACGATTTAAATTTCATAAAGTTTCGTTAACGTATGAGAAAGTTATGATCAAATTCGTGTGCGAAGTGTTAAAGCGTAAACGTTGAAAGTTAGGACTTTTCAGGTAACAATCAAGTTAACCGGGGACTTAGCAAAGTGGGTATATGTTTTAAAGCCTTTATAGATCAATTATGAGGGTTTACAATGCAAGAAACAAGTGCCTAATCGGAGTTTGAAGGGCCAAGGATCAAATAGCAAAGAAAATCAACATGCTGATTTCTGCAGGTCTTCGCGCCACGCGAGGGTCCCTCGCGCCACGCGAGGGATGTCCAGTTCCGAGAAAAATGGTTGTTGTCTGCCATGGGCTTTGTGCGCGACCTTTACCCGATTTTTCACATCTCCTGACCCCTAAAACACCCCCTAAGCCTCTAGGACACATGTGGGAAGCTTGTGGTGTGTGCTAGACCTTGTTGTCAATACATTGTGGTGAGTAAATCCATTATAAAAGGGCCTTAGTTGCAAACAATTCATCACATCTTCATCTGCATTCTTGGAGCACTTCTGGAACTCAAAGCCTTCTCTCAAGTGTTCTCTAATCAAGCTTAGGACCTTTGTAAGTTGTTTAACCCTCTCTAATTAATTTTAGCTTAGTTATTTAGCTAAAAGTCAAACCGTCGTAATTACGGTTTGACTTCGAGATTAATGATAAATGGCTCAGGCATATCTCGAATCAAAAGTAGTTATAGGTTGGTATTTAGGTGGGTAATAAAACCTCAAAAGGGTTTCCCCTGATCACCACTCTAACCAGGTCAAAAGTCGGGTCAAACTTATATTTAAAAAGTCAACAGGAAGCCTAAAATGCTATTTATGCATAATTAACATTGTAGATCATATACAACCTGTTGGATCATTGTTATAACTTGGTAATAAGTGTAAGAACATGTCTAGACATGTTCAACCCGACAATTTCCTGTTTAGACCCGGTTCGGAACCGAAAGTCACATAGTTTGACTTTCACTTTGACTATCAGTTCTGACCCATTTAGGCATGTTTTAGAAATGCCTCAGAGCTTTAATTGGATTAGGTTACATGTTAGTACAACCCTCTGTGATTATACACCTTGGTTCATTAGTTATCCAATTAATATGCATGTTTCCGTTAATTGCTCATATGTTGACCATTATGCCCTTATTACCTTAAAACGTGATTTATGAAAATGTAAAAGTGTAGAAACCTTAATTACTGATATATAAACTTGTATGCAAAATTTGACATCAGTTTGACTTGTAGATTAAGAGTTATGCTCATTATCGCAAATTTAAAGCTTTATGTTAATAAAACGGCGTAATAAGCGTATAGCCTAGTTAAGCCTACTTTTTGGTATCAAACTTAATACCCACTGATGTAATATATTATTTTGGGATTTTTAAAGATTTTTAATTAATTTTAGGCAGAGCATAACTAGTAGTCGTAGGCTTAATCCGGTAATTGTCGATTTTGCCCTTACAGGCCATAAAATGAGATTTACATATCTAAACGACTCCAAACCTTTTGCTACTGATCACATATGATAAATAAATTATTTTAAGCCTTCTGGAAATATAAAAATATCAGATTTAAGTATCGAACCCGGAAATGGCCTTTAATCGCCTTATTTAGCGTTTTTAACGCATAGTATGTATTAAAATCATATTGAACATACCCGGGTTGATACCTACTGATATTTTAGGAAAATTAGAATATTTTAACAGTAAGCAAAGGTTGATTAACTCAGACTCCGGTTTTGAGCTTTTCGGCTTATGTGAAATTACCAAAATGCCCCTACGGTGCATAGTTGGCTATAAATGATAAATTTCACATAAATAATTTAACCTACTGATATAACTTAGAAAATTGAGTATATTTGCTGATTACATCAGACCTGTAACTCAGGTTAACACTCAAACTCTTTTACAACCTTTAAAATGACCAAACTACCCCTACGGGGCATAGTTTGTGTTTAAAATCGTTTCGGGCATAATAAAAGACATCTTACTGATGTCACAACATATTTGAAGCATATTAACTTAGGAAACCTGTATATGGCTCTTACGGATACCCGTTACGCTTATTACGCGTTCGGTTCGGTTTATGTAACAAGTTTACATAAATTAGCCGAAACGGGTCAAACCTTAACGGTTTTATCTCAAAATCCAGAATGTGAATAATAAACCCATATTAAACAAGTCTTCAAACTTTTCGGGTCTAAATCACATTCTATCCGGTCTTCGCTTAATCGTGCGTACGAACCCTATCTTTGAAACTAGCCGGTCTAAGCTTAAGCTTAATTAAAGACCCGTTAGGATTCTAATAGGTTATATTAAACCTTCGTTCCAGATTAGGAGAACCAGTAAAAGCTACGTGCATTTTGCTTATTGTGATTAATACTTGCTCAGGTAAATACTTTTAACTTATTTTCCCTATACGGGCTTGGGTTACGGTATATAGCATACCGCATGATCGAGCATCAAATCTCCACCGTTAGGTGGGTAGTTGAATAATTTGATCGGCTCGTTTAAACAGTCTTGTTACTTAAAGCCTTTGGGGGGTTAATGACCATGTCCCGGATATCCTTGGCATCATTTTACGAAATGGCCACGACTTAAGCGCGGGGTGTAGGCGTACACCCGTCAGTGCACAAAAGAACATTGTGGTGTGTCTATTGATCTTTAACCCGGACAAGATCCGGGCTACTGAACGCATAAGGAACATGTAATTCGTTCACAAGATTATAATATTAAATAATTCTCCCAAGTTAAATAAAATGTTTATGCCATGTGCATCCAAACCAATTTTCAATCATTTTCCAAAATGAGTCAGTTGAATGTATTTACCAGTGTAAACTGACGTATTTTCCCAAAAAGATTAAATGCAGGTACTAAGCGTAATTGGCTGGGATTTCTCCTTAGCATCACTAGAAGTCTCGCAAGCTTAAGATGCCTGAAGTCTGTTGAACCATTAATACTATTTTCATTTCGATCCATCTGTGGATAAACTTCCGAATATTGTGACATTTGATATTACAATATTAAATTCGGTTGTATCATATTTTTAAATTTGCTTCCGCTGTGCATATTGATTATTGTGTTGTTTGACTATTATGTTGCCAACCACGTCACGATACTCCCCCACTGGGCCCACCGGTGACACGTGGAAATCGGGGTGTGACATGTGACAACCCGAACTTCAAGGTTAGTAACGTTTAACCGTGTGACCTTAACTCCTAGTTATACCTCTCCAACGTGTTAAACGTTCTTGCTATGTCAAACCGTTAAACGTTTGGTTATGTTAAACTTGTTAAATGAGAATGTATTTGAGTACGTTTGAGTGTGTTCGGGTGATTGCTTTAATGTCCAATTTACTTTGAGCCCAACCCGAGCCCACATAGTTACCACATATATATTGGGCCATGTAAAGTCCAAATGGAAGGTTGGAAGTGGGCCGGTGGGTTGGGATTATTGTTCACGCACACAATTAAGTAGCCGGCTTATGTTTGGGCTTCGTCCCACCCTTTCATTTAGTCCGCATATGTTGAGCCCAAGAACTCTTTATGTGCGTGTACATTAGAATACGTATTATGGTTATGAAAACATAGAAACCCTACACCTCTCTAGATAGCGACGACAGTGGAGACCCCCCCCCCCTCGTGAAGTTTACTTCGGATTCATTATACCTTAACTCTCCTGGTTAGTGTAATCTCTTCATGTATTGAATCAAATCTCTTTGTCTCGCATGCCTAGTTGTACTGATTCATAATTTTGATTACTGATTATGTTGTATGTTATCACTAATATGTTATTTATTTACATGATGATCGATGCTTAGAATTGTAGACGATTTATGTATGGTTGTGAGGCATGTTACGGGTTCAATATTGATGATATTGCCATTGTGATCTTGACTAACAGAAGTATTTGTTTGTGTATTAAGAAGACATAAAGTAATGCTATGAATCGTATAAGTGTAATCGAATATATGATTAAATTAGTTGTTGTGACATGTGATAGTGAATGGTTGATAGTTATGATGTTAATATATGATCGATTTGCATGAAATAGATATGATGGTTATGATTTGTTAAGTATGATTATTAAATAATGGGTTGCCAATTTGTGTTACTGAAAGATGGATTATTGTCATGTGAAACATGTAAGGGATAAGAGTGAATTTGACTTTTCAGTAAGATTTAATCCTAGGATTTGATATGCATGTTATAAAAGTTATGGGCTTTAAAGGTTGATTTAGAATTTGAAATCATGAATGATGAAATGTGCGATTTATTGAACTGGGTTTTGGTTTTCTTCTTCCTTGCTTGAGACTGTATTTTCATAGTGGGTACAACCAAACATGTAAAAGGTACAAGTTAGTGATGCATGATGTATATGAGAGAGAAGATAATAAGGTATCATGTGAGTGATTTAAAAGTGAGTATCATGTGCTTTTGTCTTATTCGGTGGATTTAGAAAATGAAAAGGAATGCATTTTATTGATGACTTGTGATTGGGCCACACTAGTCAAGGGGGATTAATAAATTGACTGATGCACATGTTCGGGTATCAAGAATTAACTAGTATGTGATTTGTGTATATGTGAACTCATGAGGTAAATTGGCTTAGGAACTGATTACATGCTAAAAGACTACTCGATGATGTTAGGCTCGTATGTAATTGCTATGACTTGAACTCTATGGGTGTTACTTAAATATTAGGAATGTGTGGTATGTGATTGAGTAATATGTGAATCAATCGTACGCGAGACACGTAGTATGTATGCACATGGAACAGATTGTTATCTGTACCCATGTTAGGACGTGCTCAATCATTGTTAAATAGAGTAACTCATCTTACCGAGCAAACCAAATGTGAGTTCATTTCTCTTGAGCATGCGTCCCGGTGGTTGGGACAGTCATTGGGCATCCCTGAGAGGGATGGGTTTGGGTAAATCAATTGGGTATTCCTGAGAGGAATACGTCTTATGGTAAATCTGGAATGTTGGATAATATACTCGTCCTATCACCTTTAAAGTCCCTCCGTGTTGTTTGGTTACCTGAGAGGTAACAAGGTATTAGTTAGTAGCGCTACTTAGGTTTGGCACCCTCACCCCGTACCGGAGAGGACGGGTGTGAACTAATGACTTAGTCATGACCAATGCTTTGATATGAGCATTGGGGAAAGGGCAAAATAAATCAGGAGCCGTCTTGTATCCGAGGTATTATTAACATTGTAAACAATGAACGGAATTAAACACTTGGTAACCAACGTTTTCGTAAAACTATGAACTCACCAGCGTTGTCTGATACACGTGTGTGCATGCTCGCAGGTTATAGATTATGTGGATCGTGGAACTTGTTGTCTGGGATGCTGGAGTGGTCATTTGTCGAGATACATGAAATCGCGAGACGAGACTAATGGTTATTATACATATGAAACACTTAACTAATGTTTTATGCTTCCGCTGAATACGATGATTTGTAATTACCGTTTGTAACACTTTATGTTAATGAATGAAAGTTTTATTTAAAATCTTGTATGAGTTCAATGTGATTGGTGGCTAGATCCTGGTACGTCAGACGCCTCGCGGGGGTTTCCGCTTGGGGTATTCTTGGGGGTGTGACAGCTAATGTCAATATTACCCTTTAATCTAAAAATGAACTTATCCTGACCATTGATTTTGTAGATCTTGATTTTTTCTTTAGTGGCAAGATTGTAATTATCTTTTGTAACTTACATGTATTTTAATAGACACAAGGGTATAATTGTATTTTTCTATCTTCATTTAATTAATTGATTTTTTTCTCTCTCCTGATTTCTCTTTCCAATTAAAAGAATATTTAATTACATTCTCTATACTTCTTTTCTCTCATATATTACCTAACTTAATATTTGGTAATTTAAAAAAAAATACAAACATTATCAAATATTGTTCCATATAGAATACGATTAAAAATATTTAATTACATTCTCTATACATATATGTATTAGATCAATGTTTGATGAAAAGATGTATAGTGGAAACAATATGTAGTAATACACAAGTGTATAAGTCTGGTATATATCGACATGTATACACTGTGTACTTGAATAATACACAGGTGTATACGTCTGGTATATACCGAACTGTATACACATATGTACTTGAATAATACACAAGTGTACAAATCTGATTTATACCGACCCGTGGAAACAAGATGTAATAATACATAAGTGTATAAGTCTTGTATATACTGACCTGTATACACATATGTTAAAAAACATAATTTAATTAGGTTTAATATTTAATTTTAAAAGGAACATAAGAGTTTTTTTAAAAGTAATAATACATAAGTGTATAAGTCTTGTATATACTGACCTATATACACATATGTTAAAAAACATAATTTAATTGGGTTTAATATTTAATTTTAAAAGGAACATAAGAGTTTATTTAAAAAAAACATTATCCCTTCAATCTCTTATAATTAAAATAATGGAGAAATAATTAAAAATAAGAGAGAGAGAGAGAAAGACAGAGTTAAGAGAGGAGAAAATTAAGGGATTTTAATTAAAAGTATTTGGCTAATGTCAATCTTACCATTTTAATCTAAAAAATGATCAAGGGTCAAGATTAGTTCACTCTCAAAAAATTGTTCACTCATGATCCTAATCCTATATATATATATATATATAGGGTGGGGTTCTAGAGTGAACACTAGTGTATTTGCGAACTGAGTGATTGACCATTGATCTACACACGTGTATGACCAGGATCTCATCATTAAATCGTAAAATACACTAGTGTATTTCAACATCAAATCCTGGCCATTGATCTATACATGTGTATGGCCAGGATTAGTTCACTCAGTTCGCAAGCTACACTAGTGTTTACTCTTGAACCTAATCCTATATATATATATATTATTTTTAGTGGAAGGTTCAAATGAGAAAAAAAAATCTTTGTAAGATAGAAAGATTAAGTTTTAAACCAATAGAAATATTTCATTTAAGATGTGTATTCAATGTTATTGTAATTACATATAAGTAAATTTATAATTATAATAAATTTTTCGTATTCACTTAAGTTAGCTAACTAATTAAACTTGTGACTCATTTTAAAAATATACATTTTCAAAACAACCTAATTTATAGTGACTATATGTGTAAGATAACGTGTAAGATAAAGCTCCATGTGTGTAAGATATATTTATGATACATTTTGATACGTGTAAGATCAATTTTGAAATGCGTAGGATATATGTTTTTGTCTAATTAATAAGAAAGAAACTAACTAATGTGAGGAGTTATAAACTATTTATTGTTTTACTAATATTTTTTTTTTCTCACATTAACTCTTTTCTCAAGTGTTTCTTCCATATTTTTATAAAACTTGATAATACATAAAGTATATCTTTATATAATTACGTACATACCTTTGTTGTGGGTCTATTTATATCAACATAATATAATACTATATGAATTTTGCAAAAAAAAAAAAAGAGTGGCGTCAATATAATACCTGCTTAGTATAGAAATGTATGTCCAGGGCTGAGATTAACAAGAAACCCTAAGGGAGAAAAATTTTGAAAACTCTAATCTCTTAATTTTTACTTTTTTTTAACTAACACATATATTATATACATGTTTTAAGGTTGTTGCACCAAAAAACGGTCGAGCAATATTAAAAAAAATAAGTTTCTATGTAACATATGTAACAAAATTGTTACGCACTGTTGCAAAAAACTTGTTTTTTTATATAAAAGAAAATCGGTTGATGCTTTTTTATTTACATTTATTAATTAAATTTTTTTTTTTGAAGGTTAGAGTTTATGTGATTTTCTCCCTAATTTGGGTTTCATGTGGATACTTAGCTTGTATGTATATTACTATTGATGTAAGTTAAACATCTGTACTAAGATATAAAATGACAAAATGTAGTATATAGAGACATAAATTGATTACATTGTCATAATATTAACCAAATTCATCGTAACACGTTTGTGTCACACCTCATATTATTCTAATTACATTGTCAACATATGATATAACTTTTTACTTTTACTTTTACTTTCTCATTTATCATATAGTTCTATTTCGTCTTATAAATTTTGTTTATATGTTTGAAAAATATATAAAGTTATTATTATTATTATTATTATTATTATTATTATTATTATTATTATATGTACACACATAATATTTGATAGGATCGATTCTAATAAAAAAATATATCAAAATGTAGATGAAAATTAACCCATTGCAATTGTATTCGAATTTGTATAAAACATATATATTAAAATTATATAATAAAAATAAAAATCCTTGAATTTAAAATATTAATGTCATCATATGTCAAAAATCATGGATGCATTACTAAGTTTTATTAGATGAGAATAATAGGAACAATAAAATAAAAACTCCATACAATGTTTTTTTTTCTTTCTAAAACTAACCCTATATGTGTATAATATATTAATGATCTCATCTCTAATTAGCTTGTCCCGTTGCTTGAAAATTCATTAGCCTCATTTCTTTCCAGTTTCATATATATTTAATTATTAAGAAGCTTAACAAAATATTATTTGGGAATTTATTGAATCAATATGATACTTCAAAAACAATTAATACGAGTGAACAGCGGGTTACAGAGCGATTTCGAGTAAAAATTGGAAGTGTAATAAACTTACTAAGACCACCCGTAGTGGGGCGGTATTTAAAAAAAAATTGAAAAAAAACGCCGTAAAACGCCCCCCCCCCCCATTACACTAGGCGTGTTTAGGCGTTTTTTTTTTTGAAAAAAAAATGTTGTTGGCGTTTTAAATAAAACGCTGAATTTGCATAGGGGCGAGAGACATGACCGTTGCCAACGGTCAATTGTTTATTTATTTTATTTTTTTAATTCCAAAATTTTCCCACTATATAAATATCACCCACTTTCTCCTACTTTTTTATAAAAAAACGCACACTTTCTCTCCTACTTGTTTTATATTTTATACAAACATGCATCCATACCGACCCCCTTCGGTGTCCCCGCAAGACCCCTGAACCCGAACACAACCCAACCGCAACACGCGTTTAACCTTCAAGAAATGGACTCGAGCATGTTAACGTACGCGGCTTACTTGAGTGGCGCCACTCCGTTCGTGCCTCCCACCTTCGGCTATGGTCAAGCCGGCGGGTCGCAACCGTCACAACAACAAGCCGAATCCGAACCCGATGTCGATTTCGTGCCGGAGACGCAACCCGAACCGGTGCAAGAGAAATCGAAACGCGACAGAAGGTCGCATAAGAAGAAGGAAAAGGACGAACCTCGACGTACAAAAACTCACCTTAAATGGACGAAGGACGAGGAATTCACGTTGACTCGGGCGTGGCTCGACATTTCGGAGGACCACGAAACTGGTAACTTTTATATTTTTTTTACTTATATTTTTACTTTTATTTTTAACATACAACTTATATTTTTACTTTTATTTTTTAAATTTGTAGCAAACTTTCAAACGGACCCCGTTTTTTGGGATAGAGTTCGTGCACTCTTTTATAGCACGTGGGGTCAAGGCAAACATCGGGACAAAGATTCCATTTCTAGCAAATGGACCAACATCAACAACAAGTATCATGCGTTCCAAGAAGTGTACCAACGTAACTTCGATAATCGCGCGAGCGGTGAAGCTGACGTCGGGGTTTTAACGAGGACTTTGGACGAGTTCGAGAAAACGAAATGCCCTTTCGCGTACTATAAGTGTTGGGATCTACTACGAAAAAGTCCAAAGTGGGCGCTAGTAGGTACCATGACGTCTAGTAGTAGACGTCGAGCTAAACGGTCAAAAACATCATCCTCCGTTGACCCTGAAACACCGACATCGGATGCCCGCAATGTCGATCTAAATGAGGTGGTGGACGTTGACGAGGAACTTGAAGAAGAGTTGACCCGACCGCCCGGTAGAAGAAAGGATAAGCGAACCGGGAAAAAAACGGTCGAGTCGTCTTCCGATCTCGAGTTAAAGGAAGATTTCGAGGAGATGAACCGTCGTCTCCAAGACATTCGCGACCTCGGCCACCAACGTTATGAGATTATGAAAGAACGAGCGGCCGAAACCAAAAAGTTTAACGAGATGCAAGAGGCGAGGCAAATGGAAAAGGACATTGAGTTTTTGTCCAAACCTATCGACCACCTCCAAGGCGATGCGTTGATTCTTGCGCAAATGCGTCGCCAAAAAATTCGAGAAAAATATGGACTCTAGATCATCTTCTTTTTTTTTAGCTTTATTTTTTTTCGGTTTTTTTATTTTCAGTTTTTTATTTTCGGTTTATTTTCGGTTTTATTTTTATTTCAAGTAGTGTAATTTTTATTTTAAATTAATGAAGTTTTTTATGTTTTAAATTAAAAAAAAATAATAATTGTGAAATGATTGCACGGGCGTTATTGGAATAATGCCCCACTACGCCACTTATGGAATAATGCCCCATGCTGATTGGACTGCCACGTGTCGAATAATGCCCCATGGTGGGGGCATTATTTTGTTTAACCACTACACATGGTCTAAGGGTCTGAATGCTCGATGGCAACTCAAACTTATACCGAATTGATTCGAAAACGGAAAGATTTAATTTGGTGTTTAATGGTCGACGGTTATGGGTCTTGAATGACCATGATTCGGCTGTTACAGGCACTCTTAAAGATGACGCAAATTGAAGGCTTCAACTAAAAAAAATGATGAGTTCGAGTTCGTCGGTTACACACCGATTCGAGTCACAGGTCTTATTGTTGGACATTAATGTTGTTCGAATGTTCGGTTACACTTTGGAATATGGTTAGGATAGACACACACTTTAATTCTTGATTAATTGACTGATGGGAATATAAAACGCCCTCGTCGGAGCTGCTATGGAGCAGACAGAAGTTGGTTCGACGCAGAGGAGGCAAAATGTAGTTTGAACAAAAATGCACAATTGGTCCCTGAAAAATGGAGAGGTGTACTTGTTGGATCCATCTAGACCTGACCTAGGTTTTTGCCGTCGTCAGATCCATCTAGAAAGCACCACCATTTTCTGCAACTTTTCAGCGTCAGAGGTGGGGTTAGCATTTGCGGTAGTGGTGGTCACCGGTGGTGTGCAGTCATGCACTCTCAACGCATTCTTGTCAAAAAGCCCCCAACTTTCATCATCATTTTCTTCCTCATAGTTAGTAGAGAGAAATCTGAGAAAGTCACATAAAAGAATGGATGAGAGAAAGAAAGAGAGAGAATGTGAAAAGAGAATTTGAGAACGAATGAGAGAAAGATAGAGAAGGTAGAGAGAGAGAAATTGAACAGTATTTTACTGTGAGCCACCAAATTTGATAAATTATAGAGGGAAAATTATATAATTCATGTAACGTTCTAGCAAAGTATCAGCCGAAGAGAAACAAAACCATGGCCTCCCTCCCTATGCCTTCCGCCCTTCCCTTCATTACTTCATTAGCATTCTTCCTTTCACCTATGGATGGCAATGAGGCGCAAGGATGGCAATTACAACTCCAAACCCTATTAGATAAGCTTGCCCTATATCGTTTAAAACTTGTCGAGTTTTTATCTGGTAATTACTCCTTGGGTGTCCGGTATAGTTACGGATTTCGGAGAAACCTATAAATTTTAAAATATTACCCGTTTGATATACCCGACAAAAAACCTATCAGGCGTCTATCGAGTAAATATTAATCAATTACACTTAACATTATCAGTTTAAAAATATATTAAATAATTACAATATATATTAAGTAATTTTTTTTGAACATAAAAAAAAAATACTCAAATGCATAGATGACATAAATAATGTATGCCAATGATTGATATATCATATATATCCATATTTAAAAAAATTAAATTATCTTAGGTAATCGGGTACACTTTATCGGATAATCGGGTCGAGTAAACAGGTTTATCACCAAATCCCAAACACGCGAAAAAAATAACAGCTAATCTTAAACTCGATCCCATGCCTGATTACTTTACCCCAAACCCGTCCCAAATATATCAGGTTTTGGGCTTATCATGTTCGGGTTTAATTGCCATCAGTTGTGGGGCCATCAACTATAAAACTCTCTGATCGTTCCCCCAGAATATAAATTCCAGGTACGCCACTAATTGTCATCCCTTGCAAAGTGTAATCCACATAATAATAGCTTCTAGATACAATCCTTCCACGCTATACAGAATTGCAATGGGTCATTTTAGCGGATTTTCTTTATAATTATTTTTATTGTAACTCTTGAGTCTAGAAATAGTTGATAAGAATAAACAACTAGAATTAAGCTCCACGGCGTTGCGACGGAGGCGTAAAACCGTGTCAAATAGCATCAATGTTACACCTCTGCCAACAACCACCAGCACTAAGTTGCGGCGTGTTAATATGATGAAATTAGAACGAAATGTAAATTATAGAAAAGAATAACCAGGTCGATTTGTCTAGGACCCGTGCATCGCTATGAACCTGTCAAATTGGAAACAATAGATATTAAAACATTGAACTACACATGTACATTGCGCCGTGTTAACTCGCAATTAGGGCTGTAAACGAACAGAGGTCTCCTTCATTTATTAAACGAACGGACGTAAACCGTTTGGCGGGAAGTTCGTTTACGTCCGTTCGTTTAATAAATGAACGAACACGAACAGAGGTCTCCTTCATTTAGTTATGTTCGTGAAAGTTCGGTAATGTGTTCATGAACATTCATTCATTTACAGTTGGGTTTGGAACTGGTATGTACCCGCAGGTCGGGTAGAGTAAGAACCGTTTCGGGTTCAGATGTTCTGTGTCGGGTCCAGAAACTCGGCATTTTGTGCATCTCTATACTAGGGGTGTTCATCGAATCGAATATCGAATTTTCGAATTATTCGAATAATTTTTATTTTCCCTTGAATTCGTATTCGATTAAAACTTACCGAATTCGATTCGAATAAAAAACCGTATTCGATTAAAAATTTGAATTCGAATCGAATTCGAATAAATTCGATTTCATTCAGATTCTTTAAAAACATAAAAAAAAACTATCAAAATGAAACATAAATTTTAAAGCAGTCATAAAACACGATATCACATTAAAAAGTTCCAACTAAAGTAACATAAATCTAAAATTCAAAACGAGAAGTCGGGAATAACCACTTCACATTACAAGTTAATATTTTTATGGTTAGCAATCTATTGATAGATTTGTTACTGAGGTTTTAGTTATGGACCATGTAGTGGGTTTGGTAATGGGTAACTTTAGAAAAAATTTTGAAAATAATTTATAGTATAGCTTAATAAAAGTTATATATGCATTATATATAAAAATAATAAATAAAATGTATAATTTTTATTCGAATTTCGAATCGAATCGAATTTGAAATTATAAATTTGTATTCGATTTACTTGACTCGAATCGAATTCGAATTCGAATTCTTTTAATTGAAACGAATTCTTGATAATCTAATCGAATTTAAACGAATTTCGAATTTTTCGAATTCGAAACGAATTCTGAACACCCCTACTCTATACTCTATTAGGTGACTTGAAGGAATCCGACTTCCCAACTCCCAAGATTTCAAACCATTGAGGCATTGACCACGAAGCCCAATGATGATCTTCTTTGACAGGCCTTGGACTGTGTCGCAAGCCCAAGCCCAACTGCTATTTTGCAGATTATCCGAAACGTTGAAGTTATGGACTTATGGGGACATCCTTTCACAAAAACATTTAAATTTGATTTTTATATCATAATTTAATTAATATTTAATATATATCAATCACCTTGTGATAATATATAATAATTGATTAGTATTTGGTAATTTCATTAAGTACTTGTTATTTATATTTTAAAATAATATTTAAAACTTAGAATATAAAATTTAAAAGGTAATAGTTTCTTTCTAGTTGAATATAACAATTCAAATTAATATTATGTTCCATAATAAAATGATCAAAGGTAACACAAGAATATCTTATACATGATTTAACCATCGAGAATTCGTCTCAAAATATGTTCGTTTGGAATATTAATAAAAATGTAATTTTTCGTCACGGTGGGCGCCACTCGGGTATCCTTATGGCACCTTTGTCAAAAACTTTAGCATGGAGTTAAACCTTCTTCTGAATTGGGTCCGTGACGGTACAAACAACGTACACCGCTAGCCTAAGATAACTATGTAAACAATTGAAAGAAACCTAATAAGAAAACCTAATGCACGACAACATTGTTCTTTGGATGGCAACATGGGCGTTGAATGGAGGTGATGGTGTGGTGTACTACATGGGTACGTATTATCATGGGCCTTTGTAATAAGTAATCAATCAATTCGTGAGCACAAACGTAGTTCTCCAACCAGGGGCACAGCATAGTAGGGGGCGACCGACCCCCTCGAACTTTTCGTGCAGTAGTGGAGAGTATGTAGTTTTCGTATAAATTTTTTTGGGTATATATACGTTTTCGACCCCCCCCCCCCCCCCGCTTTTATAGAAATTTTTGAGTATATACGTTTCCGACACCCCGATCGGGAATCTCAAACTTCGCCACTGTCTCCAACCCCTTTAACATAGGAAAGAGACATCACATTTGTTCTAATGAAATAGGGTTAAACGCTAGCCTCGAGTTCGTATATACTGCTTATATATGTTGTAATTAAATTTGGAGTTAAACACAAACCAACCCGCATAGAGGAATGTTGCACAAAAATAAAGGCTGATGAAACAATGGTTAACCGGGCGGGGTTAACTCACTGATCTCGTCAAGTAGGGTTAATCCCTTCTTTCCGAGGATCGCTGGCTGGATCGTCCGCTGGTTGGTTTCCTGCATAAGGAAACAAGCCGTGACTCGTAACAAGGAGGATGGGGTGGGGGGTGCTCCTTGTTACCACTCTCCGGCGTGAGAATCAGTAATTTGCTTGGGAAGCAAAGTGTGATAGTAGTAGTAGTGAGAGAGTTCAGAAGTGATACCTCAAACCTGGTTTGGGGTGGGTATTTATAGCCGAGGAGTGAAGGAGGGTAGTTGAGTAGCTAGTCTGACATCGCACAGCTACTTGCAGGTGTGTCAGACCTGTCGGTTACGGTGGTGATTCCACGTCCTGCTGTGGTGTCAGACTGTTGCACACATGTGGGCTGATAGGCGACTGTTCCCAGTGCCACTTGCACTGTGGTGTCAGACTCACTTGCCATGTAGGCAGGATGCGGTGCTGGGCCGCATCGCTGCTTGCGGTAACTGATGTTGTTCCCGCGTTTCTTGTTCTGGCTAAGATGTATGCGGGATGCGGTGCCGTGCCGCATCGCCGCTTGGTGATTGTTACTGTTGTCCAGATCCCTTGTCATGACGAAAATGTTCATAGGATGTGGTGCCAAGCCGCATCTCTATGCGTAACATCCGTTCTCGTACTTAAGGTAAGTCTTCTCATCAATGGGCAGATTGGTTTCAACCGTTGTGTTCGCGCGTGCCCGCGCGGACACAGATACGTTCTTGCTGGTGGGGGTTTTTAATAAGGGTAATGGTCACTCGCGGTCGTGCTGACGCGAGATCTGGGACCATACCCCTTCAAGTCCCCCCAGTCTAGTGTTCCTTCCTTATGCAAGTTGCATGTGGGAGGGATACTGGACTATGGTGTCTAGAAGGTAGAATATGGGCCATGCAGATGGCTCCTACTTTCAGTAATTCAAGCTGCGGATCCGTTGACGTCTCTTCCGTACCGGTGAGCAAGTTCCGTCTGATGCGGAATTCTCAGCCAAGGATTTGACTCGGTAATATGGTCTACCTTTTTCTGATGTCATCAGCCACCTGTTGGTGTTTCGAACCAACCTTTGAGACGGTGACTGAAGATGTTAGCAGGGTTTGAAACAACCTTTGAGATGGTGACGGAAGATGTTTGTTTCCGCCACTCTAGTTGTAACCTCTGCGTCAGCTGATGCAAAGTTGTAAGTACTTTGCTCAAGCTCTATGTTCATCAACTGGACATTCAACGATGATCCCTGCTTTGTGGGGTGTTCGTGTTCTTCCAGTTTAACTCTCAAGTAACCGCACGTCTGTTGCGGTTTAGCTCTCTAGTAACCGCACGTCCTCTGCGGTTTAGCTCTCAAGTAACTGCACATCCTTTGTGGTTACCTCATTGCTGCACATTGTTGGCCATGTGTAGTCGAGCCTCGTGAGGTACTTGCGTCATTGTTGGCCGTGTTTGGTCGAACAATTTGAATCTGGACTATGGGCAAATAAACATGGTCATAGGCATGGTAGTGCCCACCATTGTTTATTCTATGCGGTCCATAGGTGGGCAACCAGTCATAAGCAGACTTGTTACCACTGTTCTGGAGCTACTTTCCTTCACGCTTTGGTGGAAAGTAGTTTTCCTTGAAGTAGCTTTAATCAACCGTGAGTGTCTGCGGTTTGCATCAAAGAAATCGCTTCTAGAGAGTTTGAAGCTTGGATGTGGCTCTTGAAGGATCAGGAGTTAGGGTTGCTGATGTGCGGTTGCTCCGTATTCCTGTCCTTTATCCTAAGTAGAAGCTGTTTGCGTTCCCTCTGTGGTTGTGAACCGGACACTAGGGATTTGAACCTTGAAGAAGGTTGTATAGAATGCGGTTTTCGCAGTCCAAAGAACAACGTTGGTTCTGAGTATCTGACACACCTGTGCGGGGTCGTGTGTGTCATCTCCGCATATTCCATGTGTGCTCATGGGTATGTGCGGTTATAGGTTATACCCCTTTACATAATGTAGAGATATATTTTTGCCTTTTTTGAGAGGTATGTAAAAAACGACATGCGGTATGGGTTATGGTGCGGTAAACCAGAGAAACCGCATGCCGCTTATGTTTGGATAATGTTGTCGCTTTCTGCTGCATACGTCACGATCGCCCGTGTGGGTTGGTGAAAGTTGGTAGGATTCTGTCATGTGCTGAAATGAAAGGACGTTTGCACTGCCCGAGGTCATAAATGCACTGTAGCAAGGAGTGTAAAAAGTCTATTTTGTCAGGTGCGTGGACGGCCACGCGCGCGTGGTAACCGTCAGCGGAACCGTCGCTGAACACGTGGCGTCACGTGATTGGCCCATTTTGAACGTGATGAGTCGGTTTACTACATCGCATTAATTGCGATGAGTATATAAGGGAAAACCGTTTGTGTTTTCCTCACTTGTTCAAAATTTTCGAAATTTTTCCGGTGAAAGAGGGTGTTCTCTTTGTCTTCTCCGATAAACTTTGTCTGAAATTCCTTCGAGGTTTCTGAGTTTTCTTGTAAACTCATTCTGCTATCTTCTTTAGTACTTTCCTTGATGGCTGACCCATCCGATCCACACCATACTGAGGGTGAAAACCCTGAACATTCTTCGCCGGTGGCGGCGGAAGAAGAAGAAGACGGTGGCAGCGCCCCCGGCGGGGGCCTACCGGTGCTGAAGTGGTCATTGAATTAATTTAAGAACTTGATGACCAGCATTCAAATGCCTCAGGAGTTTGGGGATGTTTATCCCCAGGAGGGTGACACCGGTGCCGACGCTCCGGCCGGTTATGTCACCATGTGGGCTGATTCCTTCATTGATGGTAACCTACGTTTACCATTAACTGTTTTTGTTGCTGAAGTGTTGGAGTATTACAAGCTACATATCTCCCAAATGAGTCCGTTTGGGATGATTCGGATTAGAAATTTCGAGTATACCTTTCGTGTTCTTGGTCTGGAAATTTCTGTTGAAAACTTCCGGCGGTTTTACCAGTTAACTGTAAATACTGGGTTTTTCTCTTTTAGCCAACGGTACAGAAGCCCCAAGATGATGACCCCTCCGAAGGGTATTTCAAAGTGGAAGACAAAGTTTTTCTATATTAAGGCAGTCGCGATCGTTGCCAGGATGACCTTCCGCAATGTCAACGATGTGATCCCTACGGAGGATATTGATCTTCCTAGTGCGGATACGGTGGAGTGGTTCCCAAGGTTGAAGACCGTTGAGCACAATAAGCTGGACAACTCGCAGCTGTGGGTGCTGCGGATGATGCTGACCAGGCCCGATAGGAAGTCAAGGACCATTTTGCGGGAAAAGAGTGGTGGTAAGTATTCTTTCTCTTATGCGGTTTCCTTGTTTCCTTATCCGTTACTGATTTGCAATTGTACTATTAGCGGATGCTGCTTTGTGGAGGATGTTTGATCCGTCCTTCACGGGCAAGGTTGAGTTACTTCCGCTTGCGGAAGGTGAAAAAGGTTTTAATGTGACTATTGTCAACAACTTCCGCGTTCCTGATCGCGAGGGGTTGAACGCATCCCTGCCGCAAGGCCAAGGTACATTCTATAATCTTCTTACTTCGTAAAAAAGTTCACCTTTCTTACTTGCTTGTTTGATGGTGTAAACGCAGGTACTCTTGGGGCCCTGGGTAAATTTGAGGTGAAGGGTTCCCCCCAAGAAACATGCGGAGAAAAAGCATGTAGAGAAGGTTGTGTGGGGTCGCGGCAAGAAAAAGCCTGAGGCTGCCGTTGTTCCTCCGTTGGTGCCGCAGGCGGCAGGTATCTCTCGTTCTTATTTCCACAGATATACCGATTACGTGGTAGTATCTGACACCCTTGAGGGTTTGGGTGTTCCAGGTGGTGGTGCGGCGGCAGGTGGATCCTCTGCGGGTTCCAAATCCGCTGATGAGAAGAAGAAGAGAAAGCCAGAGAAGGCTGTTGATGCCGGTGAGAAGAAGCGTCCGAAAATACAGACCAAACAGACAGCTGTTGTAAAACCTGTGAAACCTGTGGTTGCTTCTGGTAAGTGATTCATAACTTTTACAAGTGTTTTGTCTTTGTACTTGTAGTTAAAGTGTTTTTGCTTTGTTTACAGAACCGCAAGATGAGGGGTTCTCTTTGTTTGATGCTCCTCATTCTCCCCCGCATGACACAGCTGCGGATGCGGGGGTTAATAAAGAATTTACCAGAACCCCTTCGATTAAAGTGGTGCATGAGCCCTCTATGCGGGCGGAGGATACTGGGAAGGGGCCTGCGGCTCAGATCTATGACACGGTGGACTCCCATGATAATCTGATCTCCCCGCAGGACACTGATGATCTGAACTTGAAGTTTGCTTATACTGAGAGGAAGAAATCTCCCGCTGCTGAGAAAGCTTCTGGTTCCGCTTCTAGGGGTGCGGGTTTTAAAGGGACTCCTATTCAGCCTGAAGAGTCTGAATTGGAGTTCTATTACCGCACCTATACTGAAGACCGGGCCATGACCTATCACCGCCCCCCATGGAATGTAATGCAAGGGGATGATATTTCTGTTGACCCCTCCGCGTGTAAGGAGATTTTGGGTGGTTTGGGCACCCCATTTGAAGTCAATCGGGCCCGTTCTTTGCCAAGTGAGCTCCAGATTAATCAACTCTCCTCCATGCTTGTGGGGAGTTCCATAATGGCAAATGCCATTATGGAAAACTACAAGGTACTGGGGCGCAAGGAGGAGGAAAATGCGCGCTTGCGGGCTGAGGCCGAAAAGTTGGTGAAGGCTGCTCGTGAGGGTGCAGAGCAGCTTGAAAGGGAGAAGGCTGCCTTTGAGAAGCATAAGCAGACTGAGGAGTGGGCTGCAACTGCTGAGCTTAAACAGGTTCGTACCCTCGCCAAACTGCTTTCCGATGAGTGTAAGAGTTGGAAAGAATCTCTTTCTAATGAGCGCAAGACTTGGAAAGAATCTTGGGCCAAACAGAATGAAACTCTCTTTCGTGTTCGTTAGGAGCTTACTAACGCCAAGGCAGCGAATGCTGCTTTGGTTAAGGAGAAAGCCCCAGCTGATGCGGTTGCCAAAGAGGCCAAGGAGGCCGAAGCTCGCATTGTCAAGGCTCTTGAAGAGGCCAAGGAGGCGGAGGCCCGCGTTGCCAAGGCTCTTGAAAGGGCAAATGCTGACCGCACCAACTTAACCAAAACTATTAAAGGCCTCCAGGTATGAGTCTCTTTTGCTCTTGAATTTGTATATATATTCCACAAGTATGATTGATTATCTTTGTATACTTGTGTTTTCCTTGTAAAAAGGCTGAAGTGCGGAGTCGGGTGGCCACTATTGAGGAGGTCTCTGCCCGTGCTGCTGAAGCTGAAGCGCGGGCAAGAGAGGCTGCCGAGGCTAGGGATAGCCTTGTTTCTTCATTCGATCAGCTCAAGGAGGATCGCGAATGGATGCGTATCCACGGTATCGGGCATGTAAGTACCCGTTTCCTTTGCTATATTTCTAGGTTTGCCATTGATAACCTTATTGCTTGTGCCTTGCAGATTGTTAGGGCTATTCTTGACGCGCCTGAGAACGCAGCTGGTGTAGAGCAAATTAGGCTGCGTGCGCGTGACGCTGGTTTTAAAGCTGGCTACAACCGTTGCATCAGTCATATGAACATTATGGCCCAGGGCAAATATACCAATGAAAGGTCCGGTTTCCATGGCGTGGACACTGAAGCGCTTCTTGCTGCCGCTCTTGCGGATTATAACGATACGTACATTTCCGCCCTTGAGAAACTTGGCGAATGCCTGGACGCAGAAGACTACGTAGACCGCTTGCGGTTATTATATGCTGATGAGGAAGATGAGGAGGAAAAGACTGCTGGTGATAGCAAGGGTGGTGCGGGTTCCAGCGGTACAAAGAAAGACTAGGATGGCCTGCGTGTCCTTTTTTGTTTCCTCAATGTAAATGTTAGGAACCTTATGTAAATCTCTTGTGCACCGCGTAGGTGTAGAAATTTTTTGAATATAAAGAACCGTTTTGTTCAAGTTGTACAAGTGTTTTTATTACTTGCATGTTTGAACTTGTATGAATTGATGTTATTGTGTATAACACTAAGTCTGTATTTGCCTTTTGCATATCTAGGTGATATGCAAGTATGAAGAACTCTACCCGCTGTAAAGCGCGGTTAAGTATACTCTATACCTTTGTCGTATGAGTATTAGTCAATTCCTGTTTTTATCCCGTTTAGGGTTTAGGAATTGTGTAGGATTTGTGAAAACCGTATTTGCATATCCAGCCGGATATACAGTTGATGTTTTTCCATTGTTGACCTATTACAATACTTGCGTGTGGTCACCACTCTGTGTGGGTATCGCGAATGAAGATTTTGCCAATCTGTTTTTGCAGATACCGCAGAGTGGAACACGCATTTGTAATAGAAGTAAATAAACAATATTGCGTTGAATCGTTCATTTATTTATTTGCAAATGGCCTGCGGCCCGATAGGTTACATGGTGAATATAAAAAAACATGGCTTACCTGTAACACCGTCGAAGCTGTTGTGCATTCCATGTGCGTGGGATAGTTTCGCCCTCTAATGTTTGTAGTTTATACGCGCCTTTGCCCAGGACCTCTTGGATGAGGTAGGGTCCTTCCCACTTGGGGGCAAGTTTTCCTGGGCGTTCCAGGTTAGACGCTTCATTGTCACGAAGGACGTAGTCTCCCGGGTTGAAGGTACAAATGCGGATGCGTGCATTGTAGTACTTTTCAAGTTTGGTTTTGTACTTGGCCTCATTGATGGCAGCGTTTTCACGCCTTTCTTCCAGGAGGTCCAAGTCAACCCTGCGTTCCTCATTGTTGTCTATCTTGTTGATAGCCAACATTCTAGGTGAGGGGAGGCCTACTTCTGCGGGGATCACCGCTTCAGTGCCATAGACCAGGCTGAAGGGTGTCTCACCGTTACTTGTCTTTGGACTTGTCCTGTGGGCCCATAAGATACTTGGGAGTTCATCAACCCAGCCGCGTCTGGCTGTTCCCAACCGTGCTTTGATGCCTTCGACTAAACTTTTATTGATACTCTCGACTTAGCCATTCCCTTGCGGATGCGCCACTGAGGAGAATATGTGTTCAATGTTTAGCTCCTGTAGCCATTTTTGAAAGTCATCGGCAGCGAAGTTGGTACCGTTGTCGGTAACGATGCACATTGGTAGACAGAAACGGCAGATGATATGTTCCCAGACGAATTTCCTTGTTATCATAGCGGTGGTTGAGGCGAGCGGTTTTTCCTCTACCCATTTTGTAAAGTAATCAACAGCCACTATGATAAACTTCACTGCACCTGGTGCGTCTGGAAATGGTCCCACCACATCGATTGCCCATTTTTGGAATGGCCATGCAGTGGTGACGGGGATCAGGTTGTTCTTGGGGCGCAAGGTCTTGGGAGCATGCCGCTGACAATTGAAACACTTGCGCAAGACTTTGACCGCATCTAGGTGCATGCCGGGCCAGTAGTACCCGGCGTTCATGATTTTGGCCACTACCATGCGTGGGCCTGCGTGTATGCCACATATCCCCTCGTGTATTTCTCTGATATGGTATGTGGCATCTTGGGGGTCGACGCATCGTAATAGTTGCCCCAGGTATGATTTACGGTATAAGATATCGTCTCCCATTTGGTAATGACACGCTTTGTATTGCAACTTACGTGCCTCTGCCTTGCTTTCGGGAGTAACACCTGATTGCAAGTATGCAATTATTAGTGTCATCCAGGATGTTGTACCGTACTGGATGACATTGACTTGGCGCAAGGGTACCGAGGGATTTTGCAGAATCTCGATGCGTACCTCCTTTGCCAGGTGTTGGAAACTGGTGGATGCAAGTTTTGACAGTGCATCCGCGGGTTTGTTTTCACTTCTGTTGATATGGCGGATAGTGAAGGAAGTGAACTTTGATTTCAGTTGCAAGGCTTGTTCAAGGTAGAGGATCATGATATCCCCTTTTGCGGCATAGTCGCCGCGTATCTGCACTGCAACCAATAGTGAGTCGACGTGTGCTTCCAAATGTTGGACGTCGAGTTTGACTGCCAGACGCAGCCCTGCCAGTAGAGCCTCGTATTCTGCCTCGTTATTTGTGCTTTTGAAATCGAGGCGGATTGCCTAGGTAAGCTCTTGGCCATCGGGGCTGACGAGTCGCAGACCTGCACCTACACCATCCTCGTTGAATGCACCATCGGTAAATAGTGCCCATGTTTCTGAGGAGGATGGTGGTGGTGTAGGGTTTTGTTCTTGTTCGCATTCTTGAATGCGATTTGCTGATACTTCGGCAACGAAATCAGCCAAGACCTGGCCTTTGATTGCGGGGCGCGGCTTATAGTTCAGTGTAAGTGCGCCCAGCTCAATTGCTCATTTTGCTAATCTACCAGAGATGTCGGGTTTTGATAGGATCGGGCCGATCCTGTAGTTGGTTAACACTGTAATGGCGTGGTTTGCAAAGTAACGCTGTAACCGTCTTGACGCGTGCACTAGTGCCAGTACCAACTTCTCCATGATGGAGTACCTTGTCTCTGGGTCGTTGAGCATTTTGCTGATATAGTAGATGGGTGTTTGGACTCCTTCTCGCTTCACTATGAGTACCGCACCTACTGTGTTGTCTGCGGCAGACAGGTACAAGATAAGTGGCTCATCCTTGCGTGGTGCGGTTAGAGTTGGGAGTTAAATCAAACACTCTTTCATCTCCCGGAAAGCTTTTTCGGCCTCTGCGGTCTATTGGAATTGTTCCTTTTTTAAGCAGCTCCGCAGGGTCTTGATGAAAGGGTAAGACTTAGCTGCATGGTTGGCTAAGAATCTATTCAGTGCGGCTAGCCTGCCGGCTAGTCGTTGCATTTCTTTCATTGTAGAAGGCGATGTCATGCACTCGATCGCCTGAACTTTTTCCGGGTTCACCCTGAATCCATCTTTGGTTACGATGAATCCAAGGAACTTGCCTTCTTCCATTCCAAACGAGCATTTCCCTGGGTTGAGCTTCATATTGACGCTTCGCAGAGTTTGGAATGTTCTTTCAATATCATTGAGCATGGTGTCTTCTTCCATGCTCATGACGACCAGGTCGTCCATATAGATTTCGACACTTTTACTGATCTGACCGCGAAAAGTGTCGTTCATCAACTTTTGATAGGTTGCACCTACGTTGCGCAACCCGAACGGCATTTTTTTGTAGAAGTAATTTCCGGTAGGCGTACGGAATGCCGTTTTATCTTCGTCCTCGATTGCCATCTGTACCTGGTGGTAGCCTTTGTAACAATCGAGGAAACACTTCCATCGAAATGGCGCGAGGTTATCGACTTTCTCGTCGATCTTCGGAAGTGCGTAACAATCCTTGGGGCAAGCTTTGTTGAGATCTTTATAATCGACGCACATGCGCCAGCCCCTGGATGGTTTTTCTACCATGACTGGGTTTGATAACCAAGTCTGGTATTTGACTTCCCGCAGGATGCCTGCGGAGAGCAGCTCTTGGATCTGCTTATGCATCGCCTTGTTCTTTGCTTATCCAAGGTGGCGTTGGCCTTGGATCACCGGCTTGATACCTGGCATGGTATTCGAGAAGTGTTGTGCAATTTCGATTGGTACCCCTGTCATGTGTGCAGGTGTCCACGCAAAAATATCCTGGTTCCTGAAGAGGAGCTGCTTCAGGTGTGCTTTGATGGTGGGAGACAAGGCGTGGCCCAACGTGACCGTTTGCTCTGGGTGTCTTGCATTAAGAACCCATTTTTCTGGTTGGGTGTTGGGGGTAGGCCTTGCTACCTTGTTCGGACGCAGCTCGTCCGTGGATATAACTTCTCTTTGGGCATATTTTATCTCGACCCCCGTTTCGGTTGGGAACCCGATGGCAGAGTGGGGGACGGATGTGATCATGTTGAAGTCGCCCTGGGACTCCCTCCCGAGAAGTACGTCGTATTTGGAGGTGTGAGGTAAAACCATGAAGTTTACCTCCTCCGTTCTTGTGTGCCTTCCGTTGGTGAGGCGCACAGGGAAAGTATTCTGGCCCAGGGGGAATACCGTTTCCCCCGCAAACCCGGCCAACGGGTAGTCCACCGGCTACAACCGATCTTTGTCTTCTTGATCGATTTGGTTGAAGCACTGCTCGTATATAATATCAGATGTACTGCCCGGGTCGATGAATAATCGCTCGGGGCAGTAGTGAGCCAGGTGGCCTGTGATAACCACGGCGCGCCTGTCGCGCGGTCCGCCTCAGACTTTTGGAAAGACCACTTGCTCGTCTTTCCAGTCATTGTCCGGTCTTCTTGCCGCCTTGCGCGGCCTTCCTCGCCCTCCATTGATCATGTGGGTTGAGGCCACGTACATGGCCCTTTTACCCGTGGAGGGGCCCTCGTTGTGTGGGGTGATGCGCTTTGTTTGTTTTTGCGCAGCTGGCAACAGATGTTGCAGCTTCCCCTCTTTTAGGGCTCGCTCAATCTTCAGTCGAAGACTGGTGCAGTTGTTTGTTGTGTGGCCCGAGTCCTTGTGATACTCGCAGTAGAGTGTGAGATCCTGGTTTTTCTTGTACTTCATCGGTTGGGCCGGTCGCAGGAATTGTACGTCCGTGAGGAGGACGTCGTTTGGCGACTTGTTGATCTCGGTCTAGTTACGGTCCCGAGACTCCTTCTTCGACGCCCGGTTTTCACGCTGGGCGTTGATTATTGCCCTTGCGTCGGGCTGGTTGTTACGCGGGACATATGGTCTGGGATCGCTGCCGCGATTCCATGTGTCCCGGTTGCGCTTATTGTTGCGCTTGTGCTCTTAGTGGGAGGACTGGCCTTCCGTTTGGGGCTGTGCCTTTGAGACGTGCGGTTTGAAGGACCGCTGAGTCTGGGCGTATGTCTTGACTGCAGCCATAACATCTTCCCATTTCTTAGACAAGCCTTCCTTGCCGGAGATAGTCATAACCATTTGTTCGTCCTTAACAGCAACAATGAAATGGTTGCGTGCCATTTGGTCTGCAACGTCGCCTATCTCCAGGCACTCTTTATTGTAACGGACAACGAACGCCTCAAGCGATTCGTTGTCTCTGCGCCAGATGTTCATGACGTCCATAGAATCACGTTCATGACGTCGCTGCTGGCAAAAATGGGCGAGGAACTATGCTTGCAAGTCCAAGAATGAGGTCAGTGACCCCACTAGCGAGGAATCGAACCAAGCCCTGGCCAGACCTGTTAGGGTCTGCGGGAAAAATTGACACCAAGTGGGTTCATCCCACCTGCCGTTGCACCCGGCGCCGACGAAGATGTTCATGTGGTCATCTGGGTCGGCTGAACCGTTGTATTTCCCAATGTTTAATGGGAATTTGGTGGTGGTGACATCGGCGTTGGCAATCTCCGGGACAAACTTGAAGTTTTCGGCCTGTAGGGTTGGCTCTGGTGGCGCTTTGCGGCGCGTAGGTATGTGGTGCGGGGTTGAGTGGGAGGAACATAATTGCGTCCTCCCGGTCTACTGCTAGTAGCATGAGACTCCCCGCAATATGTACCGTCGTCCGGATCGCTACTGCCCTGCCCTTCATGGTGGGACTGAGGTCCCAGCCGGCTATGGATGCCGGGACCGTGGTGGGCTGTAGACTGTCGCCTAGTTTCGCCATGGGGGCCTAGGCGGCTATGTATAGGGCCCCTGCGGCGGGACCCATACGTGGAATCGTCCTCATCAAGTGTGCGGACGTCGCAGTAAGAGGAACCGCGGTCTTCGTGCCTACTCCGAGAGGCTGGATTTGTGGGAGCCCTGCCGTCGTATTGTAAAATACGACCCGCAGGTGTATGCGGTGCCGGGGTAGGCCCCGCAGGTACTTGCGCTTCGGCGCAAGCTCTGTTGTATGTTGCGGCCAGCAGGGCTTGTTGTTGGTCGTACCAGGTATGAAGGTTTATGCCAAGAGGTATCACAAAAGCATATTGTGACAGATCGTGTCCGAATGTAAGGGATACGCCCCCTTGCGTTGATGTGCCAATATGTTCAGTGTTTGGGGCTGGAGGGGCAGTCCCCGTAGGCCCTGTGTTTGCGGGGTTTAGATTATCCCCGGCAGTGTTGTTTAGACGATCAGACATGATCTTTGGAGAGAAAGGGATGGTGGAAAAAAGTGCTAAGAGTAGCGGTGGGCGCCAATGATGAAACAATGGTTAACCGGGCGGGGTTAACTCACTGATCTCGTCAAGTAGGGTTAATCCTTTCTTTCCGAGGATCGCTTGCTGGATCGTCCGCTGGTTGGTTTCCTGCACAAGGAAACAAGCCGTGACTCGTAACAAGGAGGATGGGGTGGGGGTGCTCCTTGTTACCACTCTCCGGCGTGAGAATCAGGAATTTGCTTAGGAAGCAAAGTGTGATAGTAGTAGTAGTGAGAGAGTTCAAAAGTGATACCTCAAACCTGGTTTGGGGTGGGTATTTATAGCCGAGGAGTGAAGGAGGGTAGTTGAGTAGCTAGTCTGACGTCGCACATCTACTTGCAGGTGTGTCAGACCTGTCGGTTACGCTGGTGATGCCACGTCCTGCTGTGGTGTCAGACTGTTGCACACATGTGGGCTGATAGGCGACTGTTCCCAGTGCCACTTGCACTGTGGTGTCAGACCCACTTGCCTTGTAGGCAGGATGCGGTGCGGGGCCGCATCGCTGCTTGCGGTAACTGATGTTGTTCCCGTGTTTCTTGTTCTGGCCAAGATGTATGCGGGATGCGGTGTCGTGCCGCATCGCCGCTTGGTGACTGTTACTGTTGTCCAGATCCCTTGTCGTGACGAAAATGTTCATAGGATGTGGTGCCAGGCCGCATCTCTATGCGTAACATCCGTTCTCGTACTTAAGATAAGTCTTCTCATCAATGGGCAGATTGGTTTCAACCGTTGTGTTCGCGCGTGCCCGCGCGGACACATATACGTTCTTGCTGGTGGGGGTTTTTAATAAGGGTAATGATCACTCGCGGTCGTGCTGACGCGAGATCTGGGACCATACCCCTTCAAAGGCCATAAAATGTTTTTTTTGTCTTATTCTATGCAAGCCGTATAGCATTATACGGGTCATATAGGATATCATACGATCAATATATCGCTATACGACCCAAGCATAATATTTTCTTGTGTTTTTAATTAATTATTGAGGTTTTGACCATCTATACGAGCCGTATAAGCATATAATGATTTTTTTTTTAAATTTGCAAAGGCGAAAACGTATTACAAGTTTTTATTGATATATGAGTTTATAAGCGAAAATCGTATACGAGTTTAATAACGAATTTAGAGTTAATTACACAGATGGACCCTATGGTTTATAGCTAGTTTCACATTTGGGTACTAACTTTTTTTAAACATGTTTAGGTTTTATGGTTTCGATTTTTATAACATCTTTGTGTATTAACACCAAAATTATTTAATTTTATCAATATAATGACTAAAATATCCTTCCATTTTTTTTTAATTTTATCAATGTAACACCTTTGGGTACTAACACCTAATTTTATTTAAGTTTAAATCAATTTTACAAAGAATTTTGAATTAAAATTATTTTTGTCTATAACAATTTTAAAATGTTTTGACTAGCTATATGTTTTTGAAACGGTGATTATTAAATAAACTAGATATAATATACTAGTAGATTATTACTATGTGTGTTACATGAACATGTTTATGAAAAAAAAATGAAGAATCATATATTCATATGTAGATTAAATGTCTATAACAGTCACCATAATTGAAATTATCTAATAGAAAATTAAGTAGCTTGATTTCTCAAATCTAACAAGGAAGAAAATGTTGGTTTCGTATGATTATAATATACAACCCATACTTTATAAACATATATTTTTTGATTTGATATAAACAAGTAGTTATGAAATCCACGGGGAGACTCGTGGCTTAAGATGATATTCTTATCATTTTTTGATATAATACAATAGGTTAAGTCGATATTCTTACCAATTTTTTACATAATACAAACAAAGTAAGACTTTTACTATACTTTTCAACATGTTTGTGATTCTTTTTCAATTGTCGGCGTAATGGCCGGATTTTGAAGTCTAAATTAAGTTTTCCCGAAAAAAGTAATTCAATAATTTTTTTTCGATCATTAATTTAATTTTGTAACCTTAAAAACTATTTCCCATAATATTAAATTAAGTTTTCCCGAAAAAAGTAATTCAAGAATTTTTTTTCGATCATTAATCTTGTAACCTTAAAAACTATTTCCCAATAATATAAATAAGGAATTTACTAATTTCATATTTTTTTAGATGTAATTATGCATATTCGACCGACTTATTTTAAATGTTGAGTATGAGTTGTATGTTATCATCATACGAAAATATTTTAAAATTGTTATATACAAAATAATTTTAATTCAAAATTCTTTGTAAATTTGATTTGAACTTAAATAAAATTAGGTGTTAGTATCCAAAGGTGTTACATTGATAAAATTAAAAAAAAAAAATGGAAGGATGTTTTAGTCATTATATTGATAAAATAAACTAATTTTGGTGTTAGTACTCAAAGATGTTACAAAATTGAAACCATAAAACCTGAACATGTTAAAAAAAAGTTAGTACCCAAAGATGAAACTAGCTATAAACCACAAGGTCCATCTGTGTAATTAACTCACGAATTTATAAATGAATAATATGTTTTTCACACCCTCTATATGGGTCAAGGTCATGATATAAGCATCAAAATTTTTTTGATGAATATATTTATGGGTGTTAATAAAGCCAAACCCTTAAATTTTATTTTCATACCCTCTATACGAGCCGTATAGGGTTATCAAACAGAGTCTAATTTGACCTCATTCAAGTGACATTGAACCATCTCATCAAACTCTACGATATGAGATTTTAGAATTTTTGTTTATATCAATGTGTCTTTTTATTTAGCATTGTGTCTTTTT
The DNA here is from genome assembly GCA_030545235.1 of Helianthus tuberosus. Classification (NCBI taxonomy): domain Eukaryota; kingdom Viridiplantae; phylum Streptophyta; class Magnoliopsida; order Asterales; family Asteraceae; genus Helianthus; species Helianthus tuberosus. The sequence goes on along the minus strand of CM060442.1, from coordinate 198,867,082 downwards.
TATATTTGCGTCATTGTGTCTTATTTGTGACTTATTGTGTCTTTTTCTCTCGACATCGTGTTATATTTACCAGTATTGTGTTATATTTTGTGTTCCATTGTATCTTTGTATACTTCTTAGATTTAGGAGACTTTGTAGGATAACTTTAACCATATGATCAATGTTTAAAGTAGCCCCGGTTAGATTGCGCTTTCCAAAAGAGCTTTGGGAGCAGGGTCCAAGGGGCAGAGCCCCTTGCTGGGGTCGAGCTGACCTGGAAATTGCCACAGTTTCGAAATATAAAAAAATGGCACTTTTGGTGGCAGTTTTTTGTCTTAAAATTGAGATAACTGCCATTAGGCAGTTAACCACCCCCAACCTCAAATTTCGTAGACAATTTTTGATCATTTTTTCTTCCTGGTTCAGACAATTTTCGCATACACACATACTCTGGTTCTATTTCTCGAAAATCAGAGTTATCCGAATAAATTATTCGGGTGAACCACCAAAATAATTTGACCTAAGAGTGATTACACGTTTCTCTATCATCCGGTTTCTGAAAATTACCCAACAAAACATCGCCACAGAGAGAAGCTAGAGGGGGTGTGGGTGGGGGTTAGGCTGGAGTCATGGACGTGGGCGAGTTTGTAATTCTTTTCATTATATATATATATATATATATATATATATATATATATATATATATATAGGGGAACGCTAAAATGAAAACCACCTCCAGTTGTAAGAACCGCGAGAACCACTTTCTAGCCATTAGATCAAGAAGATGGATGGATGAGATTAAAAGTATTTAAAAATAATATTAAGTATTTTTTTTGTCCTATTATGTCTTTAATATTTTAATCCAAAAGGGTATTTTAGTAAGATTACTCTATTTTGTCTTTTTGTCTTTATTCTTTTTTTATTACTTTATTGTATTATTATATAAGATGTTTATTTTTTAAACATAGTTTTTTATTAAGCATTTTCAAATTCAGATTTAATTACAGATTTTTACGTTTAACGTTTTACGTTTTTACGCCCGGCTTTTTCACGCGTCGTTTTTTCAACGCGCCATTTTTACGTTAACGTTATTTACGTTTTACGCGCCGGTTTTTTACGTTAACGTTTTTTACGTTTTTTATGTTTTTACGTTTGACGCGCCGGTTTTTTATGTTAACGTTTTTTAACGCGCCGTTTTTTACACGTTTTTTTACAAAGCCGTTTTTTACACATTTTTTTACGTCGTCGTTTTAACACGCCCTTTTTTCACGTTTTTTTTAACGCACCGTTTTTTACACTTTTTACGTTTTACGTTAAACTTTTTAAACATTTTACTTTTAAGTTTTACGTTAAAATTTTTACGTTTTGCGTAAAACTTTTTACGTTTTAGGTAAAACTTTTTACGTTTTTACGTTTTACGTTAAAAAGTTTACGGTTTAATTTTTTTTTTACAAAAACTTTTTTACGCAAAAACGAACGCACCCAGAAATCGCAAACTCGGTGAAGTGTCTCAGATATATTGTTATCATCCTCGACTAGGGGGAAAAAATAAAAAATCAACAACATAAAAACAAAGTGTATCTCGAAAAAAAACGGGGTTTGGCTCAGATTATCCGATAATCAAAAGGCTGCAAAAGTGGGGTTGCATGTTTAAAAAACCTACCCTCCGCCGTCTTTGCCGCGCCATCGTCATCAAAATCTATGTTTTTTTTTTTGTATCATCGCCGCCCAATCGACCATATCAAAACAGATCAAACCCACATATCAAAAATTTCCACAAAACAGATCAAACCCACATATCAAAAATTAAAGTTCATCAAAAATCAAAATTCAAATCAAAGTTCATCAAAAAATCACTAGAAAAATCAAAATCACCACAAAGTTCATCAAACCCACATATCAAAAATCAAAGTTCATCAAAAAAGCACCAGATTCAAACCCAACAAAAACCCAGATTCAAACCCAACAACATATTCAAACATATTCAAACCCAACAAAAACACTTATCAACAAACCATCAAGAAAGTCAAAACCACAAGATTCAAACCCAGATTCAACGGAATCAACATAATAAAAAAGCACCAGATTCACCCACCCCCTTCACCCCATCATTCGCCGCCACCACCGCTGTCGACACACCGCCACCACCGCCGTCGACACATCAACCGGAGACACCAAAGGGGGGTGTCTGGCCGGTTAACCGGCGCCGTCAGCTTTCCGACTCTCTCTATGCTCGGTCTCTCTCTCCTCCTCTCTTTCTGGTTCCCGCTGCCAGGAACGTCATCAAAGGGGGGTGTCTGGCCGGTTAACCGGCGCCGTACATATGAAGAGGGGAGGTGAGGGGGTGGCTGCTGGTGGTGGTTGTCGACGGAACGGAGAAGAAAGGAGGTGTGGGTGTCTCTTGTCTGTACCGAAAACAACAATCTTCGTTGGAGATCAGATGAAAAATTGGTGATTTCTTCATTTGAAGAAAGAGAAATGTGAGAGAGTTTCTTCATGTGAAGAAGGAGAATGAGGAAAAGTTATAAAGATAGACATTTAAAAGAGTCAGAGGACAGAGATGAAATGACACATAGAGTAAATGACCAAACTACCCTTTAGGGTGGCAAAATCTGATTGGTGGAGAGTGGGTCTCATGGTTCTTACAACTGGGGATGGTTTTCATTTTAGCGGCTCCCTATATATATATATATATATAGTGGAAGGTTCAAATGAGAAAAAAAATTTGTAAGAAGAAAAAAGAATAAGTTTCAACCAATAAGAATGTTTCACTTTACTTCATTTAATATTTTCATTTAATTTTAATGTAAGGGTATATTTGTAAAGTTACATAGATCATTAATATCTAGTCTTCCTTTTTAATAGCTAACTACATTAAATTTGTAGCTTATTTTCAAAAAATATATATTTTTTCAAAATTAAAAAAAATAATTTAGAGTGTATGATAAATTACTAGGTGTGTAGGATAAATTACGAGTTGTGTAGGAAAAATTTGGGCATGTGTAGGATAATTTTCGAAATGCGTATGATAACTTTTTATGTGTGTAGGCAATGAAAATTAATAGTCTTTATGAGTAATTAATTACTTAAAGATTGTAATAAATGAGATTAAAAAATAACTACTTAATATTTTACAATTGTACTCTTTGTTCTTTTTCTTCTCAATTAAATTTTGTTTTCAAATGAACCTTCCCCTATATATCCCCCTATATATATATATATAGGGGAAGGTTCATTTGAGAAGAAAATTTAATTGAGAAGAAAAAGAACAAAGGGTAATTTTGTAAAACGTTAAATAGATTTTTCACTTATCTCAATTATTATCATTTTTGACTAATTAATTAGTCATAAAGACTAGTATCCTCCACACTAATTTCTTTGCCTACACACGTCAAAAGTTATCTTACATATTTTGAAATTCACCCTACACATTGAAATTTATCCTACACAACTCGTAATTTATCTTACACAACTTGTAATTTATCCTACACTTTAAATTATTTTATTTTTTGAAAAAATATATATCTTGAAGATATGTTACAAAAGATTTAATGTAGTTAGCTATTAAAGAGAAAGACTACAAATTAATGACCTATGTAGATTTACCAATGTACCCTTATAGTAACATAAAATACTTCTATTAAATGAAGTAAAATAAAGCATTCTCATTGGTTGAAACTTCTTTTTTTTTCTTCTTACAAAAAATTTTCTTCTCATTTGAACTCTCCACTGTATATATATATATATACCAATCATTTATAACCACCTTCAATACCCCATTTCACGTAACGCTCCAATAAAACACATCTACGTGACAATTTTTTTTTTCATTTGAAGCTCCTTTGAATCTCATATTCACACATAGCGTATCAATATCCACTAGAATCTCATATTAACACATAAGTGTATTAATATCCACTCAAATCTTGCCCATAAGTAACGAAGAGATATCAAAGTTCATAGACGCTAACATCATATCATAGATGTAAAATCCATTGGAAACCAATTAATGGTTTCAAAATAATTAATCAGAATATGAATATGTTTACAGTATTGGTGGTTTAATATTATTATAAGACTTGGTCTTCCAACGAATGAAGTGTACAAATCAAATTCGTTATATATATTAAAACCAAGTGTAGAACACCTGTACGGCTGTCTAAATCAAATCATTCTATAAAAATATAATTTAATATCTTAAAAAGACCTAGCACAAATTTTCTAGATGAGCCTAGAATTACCGTAAAGAATATTTCCAATGACCAAGTGAACAGCCGCTTCTATAAAGTTATAACCATCTAGAAAATACATATCTTTTTCAACTTACTAATTTTTATTTCATTCTTTTACTCACTTTTAAACCAAAATTCCTAACACCATAGAACAAAACCATTGTCTACCCCATGAACCAATGTCTACGGTCATCAAGACGATGCAAAGATTATAATATTAGTTAATACCACCTATAATTAGAAAGAATTCATTAAAATGTCGATAGAGGTTTCCCAACATTGATGAAAAATAGTGACCGGAGAAGCTTTGTGAGAGGGAGTCCCAAATGGCCTATAAATGTGTATATAAATATCAACAATCAAGTTACAAGTAAATGAGAGCATTAAATGTAAATTTAGGATATCTTTAATTTCTTTACGTTAACATACACTCATTAAATTTAGGTATATAGGGGTGTTCAAAAGTATCCGAATCTAAAAATCCGATTCAAACTATCCGATATCCAAATTCGAACTATCCAAAAATTCGGATATCCGAAAATCGGGTATCTCTAGTTTTTGGATTTCGATTCGGATAGTGATTTTAAAAATTTTTGGAATTCAAAATATTTGAAAATTTATAGATTTATTTTCGGATATCCGAATTATCCGGAAAATATCCGAAAAAATATCCGAAAACTTATATCCGGATATCCGAAATATCCGGTTTAGAATAAATAAAAAGAATAAAAAATAAAATAAATAATTGGATATCCGAAATATTCACGCATGAAAGTATCATTATTCCGCATCATAAATTACGTATGGAGTAAATATAATTACACAACCTATATTAATTCTTCGTACACTTTGCACGTTAAAATCCATATATATATATATATATAGGGAGAAGATCATGCGAGAACCACCTCTTATTGCGAGAACCAATGTGAACACAACCAAAAATGCTTAAAAATAGCTAAAAATCACACAATTTTTTTTTAATATTTTTTTATATAAAAATCGCTACTTTTCGAAGCAAAAAAAAATTTAATTTTTTTTTGCCACTAAAAGTAGCGATTTGAGCATAAAAAATATTAAAAAACAAATTAGATTTTTTTTTTATGTTTTTAGATTTTTTTAGGTTTTTTGAGGGTTTAGTTTTTAGCATTTTAGCTTTGGGGGGGGGGGGTTTAGGTTTTTTTTTTTTGGGGGGGGGGGGGGGTTAGTTTTTTTTTAGGTTTTTTGGGGGTTTTAGTTTTTAGCATTTAGCTTGGGGGGGGGGGGGGTTAGGTTTTTTTTTTTTTTTGGGGGGGGGGGGGGGAGGTGGGGGTTAGGTTTTTTTTTAGCTATTTTAAGTTGTGTTCACATTGGTTCTCGCGGTTCTCGCAATAAATGGAGTTCTCGCATGAGCCCCTCCCTATATATATATATAGGGAGAAGATCATGTGAGAACCACCTCTTATTGCGAGAACCGCGAGAACCAATGTGAACACGACAAAAAATAACTAAAAATCACACAAATTTTTTTTAATATTTTTTATATAAAAATCGCTACTTTTCGAAGCAAAAAAAAAAAAAAAAATTTCTACTAAAAGTAGCGATTTGAGCATAAAAAATATTAAAAAAAATTTTAGATTTTTATTTTTTTAGCTTTTTTGAGAGTTTAGTTTTTAGCATTTTAGCTTGGGGGGGGGGGGTTTAGGTTTCGGGGGGGGGGGGTGGGGGTTAGGTTTTTTTAGCTATTTTAGGTTGTGTTCACATTGCTTCTCGCGGTTCTCGCAATAAGGGTGGTTCTCGCATGAACTCCTCCATATATATATATATATATATTTATATATATATTATATATAAACGGGTTCAGGAGAGGACGCTCAAAAGTGTGAGAACGGATCCTGGTCCAACATGTGGCAGGGGGGCCCCTAATTGTTATGCGGGGGTACGATTGTTCTTTTATATGTTCCCTCTTTATTCGCGTATAAATCTCTTTCAAATTAAAGCTCCAAATATTTATTGTTAGCTGTTACCTCCTTTTGCAAGCTTTCTCAGATCTATGGCATTTACGTGGATTCTGATCGACAAAGTAAAATTCGTTGGCGTTTTCTATTTTTCGTTCAAGCAAATCTTACAACAGATATGGCGTTTTGTTCTTTTATCATTGTTTCTATGGCGTTTTTTTTGTATTATTATTTTTTATTATGTGGTTGTATGATTTTCAATAGCCGTTATTCAATTATACAATTTAATCGCGTTTTAATTGGTATTTAAACAATTATTAAGAACTGCAATTGGAGTTTTCTATTTTAATTTTAAATTGTCGTTGTTCAATTATACAATTTAATCGCGTTTTAATAGTATATTTCTTATGTTTTTACGATCATTGGCGTTTTACATCTATTTGATTAGTTTTGAATTTTATTTAGTAGTTGTTTGTGAACATCAGCTATTCCTATTTGTTAATTTGTGTAAACGTTAGTTTTGTTAATTATGGCGTTTTACATCTCATGGGCTTTTTTATCCTGTCGTTTTTAAATTATGTGTTTATTATGTCTTGTTTATTATTCAATTAATGGCGTTTTAATATATAATGTTATTACGAGACATTGCTATGTTTTTCTGATTTTTCTGTTCCTCACTGTGTTTTCTCAGTTGAAGTTTCTTCCTCGAGTCAAAGGCTTTGCCCCAAAACTGGATTACCATTCTATTATTCCTGACGTCAGTGAAGAATTAAAGCCCACAAAGGACATGGTATTCTCAAGCCTTGATCATTGCTATTCAATGTATGTTAAGTATGCCAAGGAGTGTGGGTTTTCAGCCAGGAAAGGGACTACAAAGACAAACTCTAAAGGTGTCTTACATATTAAGTATTACTTGTGTACGAGATCTGGGTTATACAAGGGCAAGAAGGTTAATACGTTGGACCCCAATCAAAAGGAGCGAGTAGTGCGATCCAACTTTTCAAAGAGGACTGATTGTGGTGCACTGTTATGTGTACTTTATGAGGCTAGATCATGGAAGGTGTATAAGTTTGTAGAAGAGCACAATCATGAACTTGTTGAACGTCCCGATAAGCATTTTCTTCCAACTGAACGACACCTCACTCAGCTCCAGAAGCATGTTATACAAAGCATGTCTAAGCTGAATTTGGGTCCCGTCAAGGCGTTTAATGTTATGAAGACTTGTTTTGGCGTTTTTGAAGATGTGGGTGCAAGTAAAGTTGAATTTAAGAACTATAAGAGGCAAATTAACTAGTTTATAGGGGAATATGACGCCGATATGGTTGTGAGACATTTGGATGAAAAAAAAAAACATTCCCAGCCTAATTTCTCCTATGTTTACATCACGGACGAAGAGAATCGTTTGAAGGGGCTTTTTTGGTGTGACGATCAAGCCAAAGGTAATTACCACGTGTTTGGTGATGTGATTTCGTTTGACGCCACATATCGTTCGAACAAGTAATATTTTATAATTCAACTTCTTCTGTTTTTGGCATTTTATTAGTTTACATGCAATGGCGTTTTTTATTGTTTTCTGTTGTCATGGCGTTTTCATATGCAGATACTCTATGGTGTTTGTACCGTTAACTAGTATGGACAATAATCACTGCAATGTTACCTTTGGTGCAACATTATTGGCGTCGGAAACTGCTGATACGTATATTTGGTTGTTGAGAGTTTTCCTAAAAGCTGTTGGTTCTCAACCAAAAGTTGTTGTCACTGACCAAGATCCAGCAATGAAGAAGGCTATTTCTGCTGTATTTGTTGACACGAGGAATCGATTATGCATGTGGCATGTGATGCATAAACTTTCTCTGAAGATTGTTATGCTTTTTTTTACCTTTGGTGTTTTAGGATACACTGTGTTTTAAAATTCATGGCGTTTTTACCTTGTTAGTGTTTTTTTAATTAAGTTTTGTCTTTTTGTGTTTTTTTATGCATGGTGTTTTCATGTTATATATAGGTTGGTGTTAGGCTATGCAATTTCACCAATTTTAAAGAACGTATTTGTGGTGTTGTGTGGACGAATATTCTCACACTTGAAGAGTTTGAATCAGAATGGGAAACGGTTATCGCAGAGTTCAATTTAGAAGATAATGACTGGCGATCTGATATTTTTGCACTTAGGGAATCTTGGATCCCTGCATACTATAAAATGGAGGAGATGTCTGGTCTTATGCGAACGGCATCCAGGTCGGAGAGTGAGAATCATTTTTTTTGGTCAAGTGTGCAATTCGAAAGCTACTCTTGTTGAGTTCATGACGCATTATGAGACTGCAATAGAAGCACAGCGTCACACACATCGGAAAAATGATCATGAATCTCGATACAAAAGACCCCAGTTGAAGAGTATTTACAAATTGTTGGAAGGGAAAGCTGTTGACATATACACAAAAAGTATTTTTTGTGACGTTCAAGCTGAGCTTATTGGAGTTGCGGATTGCATAAATCAACGTTACGAAGATCAGCCTGATGGGTTTGTTAAGTTTTACGTAAATGACTTCCAACAGCCTTGTACATCTTTATTTGAGGTAAATAGTGGCGTTTTGGTTTTTATGGCGTTTTCTGTTAATGGCGTTTTATCACATGCAATGTATGTTTTTTTTTTTACTTTTTTAGACAAACATTCTACGTATGGCGTTTTAGAGATATTGTTTTTGGTGTTTTTCAGGTAATGTTCCGTAAGTCTGATTACACATGCAGTTGCTCATGCATGCGTTTTGAACAGTTTGGTTTGCTATGTAAACATATATTCTATGTTTTGAGAATTATGGACATTAGGGAATTTCTAAAACAATACATTCTGAATAGATGGCACAAAGAGGCTTCCCCAAACTGCTCACCTTAATACTCAATTAGTCGTGAATATATGACCGAGCTTGATCCTGATGTGCAAAGTATGATGCGAGATATTATTTTTTCAACCGAATATACTTTGAACCGTTTATCTGGTAATAAAGAGGAGCTATCCTTATACAAGGATCATGCTCAATCTTATATGAAGAAGGTTCAAGATATGCAGATTGTTGCTCCTCCCGATAGTTCTAGGGATAGATTTGTGGCGATAACTGGTCAATATAAAAACAATAAGAATCCGATAAGAGTCCCTGTTGGGTATAAATCCAAAGGTTCTGGTTCTCGAAAGCGGCTGAAATCTAAACAGGAGATAGCAAACGACAAAAAGAAATCAAAGTCGAAACCCGGGGCCAAGGAAAGACAGTGTCAGAACTGCAAAGGCTATGGACACTACGCATCGACATGCAAACAGGCCGTAATTAAAAGAAGATCGACAAGGTCTTCGAGAGCCAATGAAGAGTAGTTTGCCGTTTTGTATTTTTCATTCTTACAGAACACACACAGATGATCTTCAAGAGTCACTGTAGAGTACTTTGGCGTTTTGTATATTTTAATCCTATAGAACACAGACATATCTCAGTTTGGCGTTTTACATCAGTTTTATACATCATTTTTTTGCATCTTTTTTTTTTCAACCTATTTGTTCCTAACATGCTACTTCGAAGTTACATAACAAACAATATAAGATCGAACAAGGAAATAAACGCAAAAAAAAAAAAAAACAATAACGCCAGTAAATAAAACTACCATAAACTTCTAATTTTGGTCATGCTAAACTCAATAATGTTTTGCTGAACGAAATGGATAACATTGTTAATCCTCAGTCAAGAAAGATGTGTAGCAATGTTATCCATCCTGTTTCGCTAAACTTTATTGAGAACAAAAACTGAATCCCCATGAAATGGTGGTTTTGAAGTTTCGTGGTTTTTGTATGTTTTGGCGTTTATATTGAGGATCTTACTGATTACATAGAGTGAAATTTTATTGAGAAAATAGTGTATATCAAAGAAACATGGATTGAAATCTTTGATATTTTGGTTTTTTGGCGTTTATAAGATGAATGATATAGAGGAAAATATAGGTTTTTGGGGTTTTTGTGTGGATTTTAGTAGTTCTGAGAGTTTGTTTATATAGGAAGTTTTTGGCGCGTATTTTAGGCGCGATTTTTATTACAGTAAATGCTAGTAATTAAGTTCCGTTGTTTCAATACTGGTTTTTCAGCTTTATCGGTTAAAAACAAAGTTTGGCGTTTTATATCTATGGCGTTATATTATAATGAAGTGTGCTATGTGTGTTAAGGCGGGATTTTAACATCGTGAGTTTGGCGTTTTATGTTAACTCAAAGACCCTTTTACCCTTAATGAAGTGCGCCAGAGTAATAAAATTGATGTTATTTACAAAAACGCCACCGCGCAATCTAGTCAATGGATTGTTTTGATCGGACGAACCATAAACGTTCTCACCGTTCTCACACTTTTGAGCGTTTTCTCTAAATTCCAACCCTATATATATACACACACACACACCAAAAAAATTACAATTTTTTCTAAAAAATCACAATTTTTTATATATGAATTTTTTTTATTGCACATGTGAACTAATACGGAAAGCATAAACCACTTAACCCACCCCCACCCCCCAAAAACCTAAATTCACCCTCCCACCAAAAGCGTAAACCCCCCAACCCCCCAAAAACCTAAACCCCCCATCCCGAAAACCTAAAACTAAACCCCAAACATAAACCCGAAAAAAACCAAAACCCCCCACCCCCCAAAAACCTAACCCCCCTACCCAAAAACCTAATCCTAATTCTAAACCTCCAAAAAATCTAACCCTAAAAGCTAAACTAGATCCAAAAAGCTAATTTTAATCATGTAATACACATGTGTAATACACATATAATGCATATGTGCAGTACAAGTTTTTTTTTTGAAAATTTTTTATATATATAAAATGGCGATTTTTTTATAAAAAATTGTAAAAGAAATTTTTTTGGTATGTTTTTAGGTTTTTTTAGTTAGTTTTATAGTTTTCTCATTTATATGTAGTTTTCTCATGCGAGAACCACCTTTATTTCGAGAATCACGAGAACCAATGTGAACACAACAAAATAAACCCACTACACCACCAAAAACCTAAAAAAAAAACCTATCCCCCCCCCAAACTAAATGCTGAAAACTGAACCCCCCAAAAACCTATCCCCCCCCCCCCCCCCAAGCTAAATGCTAAAAACTAAACCCCCCAAAAACCTACACCCCCACACCTAAGCTAAATGCTAGAAACTAAACCATAAAGCTAAACCTCCAAAAACCTAAAAAAATCTAAAAAACACAAAAAAAAAAAAAATTAATAAAAATCCCTAGTTTTAGTCTCCAAAATTTTTTCTTAATAAACGAAAAGTAGCGATTTTAATTAAAAATATTAAAAAAATTGTTTGTATTTTAGATTTTTTAGGTATTTTTGGTTGTGTTCACATTGGTTCTCGCAATAAAGGGTCGTTCCTAACGGATCCTTCTCCTAAATATATATAGGGTTAGGTTAACGTACAATAGCTCTTGTCGTACAATATGTACGTGCTCATCTCAGCAGTCCGATCTGGTGCGAATTCAATTTTGAACATGCGATTTATGCTGAAAAACCAACATGCGAAATTGCTACAAAAAAAACACCATGAGATTTCATAAAAAAACCAACATGCGATTTCACTATATCATACGTATTGTACGTTAAGGGATATTGTATTTTACACTTCCGCTATATATATATAGTATATCGTACAATATGCCTTAACGTATGTTGCGTACGCGATGGCAAAATCGCACGTTATGTTACCAAAAAATGAAAATCGCATGTTTCAAAAAACCTGGAAATTGCATGTACATAAAGAAAAAGGAAATTGCATGTTTAAAAATAACCCAAAATCGCATGTACAAGAAAACATTGAAAAGAAAAAGGGAAATCGCATGTTATAAACCATATTTCGCAGTTGATAATGAATCTCGTACGCAGTGTACGTTAAGGCATTTTGGACAATAAAGTGTAAAAAGTCATAAGGGTGGGGTTCGGCTACAAAGTCTATTTTTCCTACAAAGTGTACAAAGTCATAAAACACCACAATTTCAGCCATAAAACACACCCAAAACCCACAAATAACAGAGTGAAGATCACTAAAACACAATATTCAAACCCTAACAGTCCATAAAAACTTCAAACACATCATTGTAGAACTATGAATATAAAACACAACATGATAATCAACATATAACACATTAATGTTAATTATTCGAAAATCAAAGCCTTATCATTCAAAACACAACACAAAACCAACAAATGTGACGTTTTAGTAATCTCTACTTTGTTATTTATGGGTTTTGAGTGTGTTTTATGGCTAAAATTGTGGTGTTTTATGACTTTGTACACTTCGTAGGAAAAATAGACTTTGTAGCCAACTCCCACCCAAAGTCATAAAACACCATAATGTCAACCATAAAACACACTCAAAACCCACATATAACAAAATGAAGATTACTAAAACGCCATATTTGTGGGTTTTATGTTGTGTTTTGGATGATAAGACTTTGATTATCAAATGACTAACATTGGTGTGTTTTATGTTGATTATCATGTTGTGTTTTATATTCATAGTTCTACGTTGGTGTATTTGAGGTTTTATGGATTGTTAAGGTTTGGATATTGTGTTTTAATGATCTTCACTCTATTATTTGTGAGTTTTGAGTGTGTTTTATGACTGAAACTATGGTGTTTTATGACTTTGTACACTTTGTAGGAAAAATGGACTTTGTAGCCGAACCTCACCCTATATATATATAGGAGAAGGTTTAAATGAGAACGAATGAAAAAACCACGAGAACTTGGTAAAAAACAATTCAAATACAAAATTTCTTTTTACACTTATCATTATTATTCGAATACAATGTTAGAAATTAAATTTACACGTTTAAATTTAAGTGAATTCGTAAATAACGAAAATCATGTGTGTAAGTTTGTCATTTACACATGTGTAAATTAGTTATATTTACACATGTGTAAAAAATGTAGTAAGAGTGATTTTGAGAGGAGAAATGAATTATTTGATGTTGTGAATTTTTGATGTTGTATTTTAATTAGAACAAGGGATGTATTAAAAAAATTCGGTTTTGATTGGTTTTCTCATTCATTCTCACGGTTCTCGCAATATTTAGCGTTCTCAGGATAACCCTCCTCTCTCTCTCTCTATATATATATATATGGTGAGGATCATTTCAGAACTTCATATATTTTCAGAACCTGCAGAACTCCTCTCAACCTTTAGATTATTTGATCAGTGGTTCAATATTATAATTCATAAATGGTTAGTCGAAGAAAAAGCTTATATATGAGCTTACATTCACGTCACAGCTTTCCTAATCAAACACAAGAACCAAATTGTTAAAGAGTACTTATATTGTATCCCCCCAGTATTTCTATGAGGAAAATGAAAATATTTATAACGAAGCGCCAAAAATTTGAAGTCCCACTGGCATATGATGACCACTCCAAGAAAACTGTTTTGTGGAATTTATAACCTTAAAAAAAGCAGCCAAAACGGGTGGTATAATGACATTGTCATCAACGGGTCCAAAACAGAGTGTCATAGCGTAACAAAGTTACACTTCAAATAATAGCGTGTTTTTCATCTTGTGAAAACAAACCAAAATGGCATGAACCATTGCCATTAATTTCAAAGAAGATGAAGACTTCGGAATCGGGTTAGTATACATCATCTACTTTCCATGTCATGGACCTCGATGACGGACACCAACCAAGATTGGGGGTTTCATTGTCAATCTCGAGGAAAGTGATACTCCAACAACTGTGTATGAAGAATTTTCACGTCCGATGGTGCACTAGAAAGAGAATTTGGCGAGGGATAGAGAGAGAACAAAACCGAAGGAGACACTAGAGCCAGAGAAGTATAACGCCATCAAGCAACGAATGCATCAATATATGGAGAAACGAGAGGAAACGTTGGATGTGTTTAAGGGTCAAATGTCTTAATTTCTAGTGAATCAAGAGCTCACCATCCTATTCCTGAAGCGCTCCAATATGGACCCGGTTACACGTCGGGTCCATGAAAAGGTTTACGAGGAGATAAGAAAACGTCATTGATTAGAATATTATTATTTAGGGTTCTGTGGTTTTTTTATATATTATTTTAAGTGTTATTTTTTAATTAATTTTTGTATGTTTTTTATGTAATATGTTCTTTTATTTAGTTATTGTAAATGTTTAAAATTTTATGTACGTTTCCTGCTATCCGGATATTAAATTTTTAATTAATATACTTTAAGTTTAAATGAAATACCGCTTTAAAATTTTATGTTTCTTTCTTGCTCTCCGGATATTAAATTTTTATTTAATATATTTTAACTTTAAACAAAATATAAAATTATTTTAATATAAAAGATTCTTTTATCATGAAATAAATAAAATTAGATATAAATTAAATGTCTTAGGATCCTGTAAAAAGGACATTTTTTCGTAAAAAATGCGAGAAGGTATAGGAATTGATATGCATGTATCACGTTTTGGACTTAAGGATGATGTTTTAGATTGTTTTGGCAAGAAAAACACTAAACATAACAATTTAAGACACAATGCAATGAATTCTAGACTTAAAACTTAAAAGACGCGACAAGAACGTTAAGTAATGTGTTTTAAGTGTTAAACAATTTGTTTTAGTTGTATATTAAATTTCATGCCTATAATACATTGTATTGTGTTTTAAATTGCAATGTTTGGTGTTTTTTCTTGTCAAAACAACCCAAAATATCATGCCTAAATCCAAAATGTGATGCTTTTATGTCTTCTTACACTTCTTATTATGAAAAAAGTGCTTTTTACAGGAACGTCACCCTTAAATTAAATAACCCTTAAATTAAATAAAAAGGAAGGTATGTGATTAGGTGGAGATCTGAATTAATATAGCGTTAGAGGTAAAATGTCGTTTTAAAGGTAGAACTTTGAAATGATGTGACGTTATAAGTTAAAAGGGTCTGAAAATAGACCCAGCAGTTTGCTTTAAGGAAAATCTTAAGAAGATTGTCCATGAAACTAATTTCACTACCTATCGCTTTTTCTTAGGTGTTGTTTGTTTTTTAAATGGTAAAATGTCTGCAGTCTGCGGACCAAATTTGCAGACATCTGTAGAAGAAGAGGTGGACCAAACCTCTGCAGTCTGTAAGAAGAAGATTGTTCATTTTCTAACATATGCAGACTTCTAAAATAAACCAATGGTGGTGGGTGGTGGTGGTGCTCGACGGTGATGGTGGCAGACAGTGGTGGTGGGTGGTGGACGGTGGTGGTGGTGATGGACGGTAGTGGGTGGTGGATGGTGGTGGTGGTGATGGTGATGGACGGTGGTGGTGGTGGTGGACGGTGGTGGGTGGTGGACGGTGGTGGTGAACTGTGGTGGTGGTGGTGGTGATGGGCGGTGGTGGTGAGTGGTGGTGTTTAACTCCCTGCAGACCTTATAAGATCTTAGAATTGGCTGGGCCAGGTCTGTAACAAGAAGAGCTCGCGCAGACGTTTTTTAATGAAACAACTTCTGAAAAACAAATAGTCCGCGTGTGGCAATGTCTGTGCGTGGTCTGCGCGATGCAGATAGAAGAGCTTACGCAGAGCTTTTCAGAAAAAAAAAACACCTTAGAAACTACACACATATCCAAAAAGAAAGTGAATATTACAGAAACACTCCCAAAACTAATATTATCTAAACTTAACCACTATTAATTTGGAATGTTTGCATAACTAACGTAGATTATCTATTAACCACTTAATTTGGAATGTTTACATACCTGACGTCGATCATGTGACAACCCTCAAAACTACATGTATCCGTACGATTTATTAATGTTAATTAAAGTGCTTGATGTCTGTGCTGAATCACCTAACTGTTTTCTGATTACTGCGTCATACTTGCATGTGCTTGTTACCATACTAGTCTTGTGCAGAAAAGTTACTAAATAATCCTGTATGCTTTCCCAAGTGTTGGGAATTAAAAATGTTACAAAAAGATACATAAAAGACACTATATGGAATAACTTAGCACTTTAACGAACCGGTATCTAGCCGAACAACCGGACACTACCCGGAACACCAAAATAATGATAGAAGCATTGTTTTAACATTTCTAAGCTAGTTATGTGTAACAACTCTCATTAAAAATTTCTAATTATTATTTTAATTGTCCAAATAGGAAACCCTTATTGAGAAACCCAAGTAATTCTGAACAAACCCTAAAATTTTCAGAACAATCGGAATCAGGATTAGGGCCCCTAAAACTCAGGGGGGGGGGGGGGGGGTAAAACCCTAGTTATGATTATCTAAATAAAACGTTGTTGAAACTGAATTTGCATGCAACGTTGACTCACCTAGGCTACCTGAGACACGAGGCTACCCTAGGCTAGGGGGGTATGCCCCGCGACACGCGACAGGGACGGAGGAAACCTCCGCGACACGCGGGGGGTGTCAATTTGGGGTATAAATACAGGGGCTTGGGACTTGAATTGTTTGCATATTTCGACGTTAAAACTCGCTTCATACACTGAGTTATCGTAGAATTATTACAAAAACACACACGATTCACGAAGTGCTGCCGCAAGTCAGGATAATAACTCGATCGCTGATACAATTCAATGTCCGATCGATTAAACTATCCAATGGATGTTTAAGTGCTGCCCACATTAGGGTTTATGCTTTGTCATTCGTTGTTAATTCAATGGATGTTTAAGTATCGCACTTTGTCATTCGTTATGGAGGTTTTAATCTCGTGAGTTATCGTAAATGCTGTATTAAGTTACTAACCTAGTTTGTGTGCATTATTATTTAAACTAGGTTATCAAGGCTAATCAGTAGGCTAAGCTCTGTTCGAAATTAAATCTGCAATGTGAGTCATTCTCTTTTTATCAAATTACTTTCAAAATCATGTTTATTTTCAAAGTTATAATTACGGGGATTAAGTCTTTGTAATCACCAAGTTACAGCCGGTATGTGGGGTTTTGTATACATTACTTGATAATCGTCACCATTGGGGCAGCCAATGGGGGATATGACCATAGTCACAGATCCGGTCGAGTGACAAATACCGTGCGTAGTTGGTTTGATATCAGGAACATTGTAATCGCTCTTAATACTGTAAATTATAACAAAAGCGTCGTTTTATTAAAAAGAATGATTCACTCAGTATTTCCCGCTGACAAAACCTTTTTCAAACATGTTTCAGGTGATCTGTTGTGATCCAGGAAAAGTGCCGTGAAGCACTACAAGCTTAAGGAAGTGGCTCAGTATAAAAATAAGGAAACATGTTTTATAAAATAAAAGATTTCTTTGTGAAATCTCAAGATTGTAAATTACCGGGTTTTATCCCGAGTGGTGAAATAAAATAATCGGGAAATATTTTAGTTTTTAAAAGATCCTGAAGAAACTTCCGCTGTTAAATAATTACCACGGGATTTTCTGTCCCGCGGCTCCTGAAACGGGTTAAACTGGGTCGGGGGGCGGTGACAGAAAAAGGTGGTATCAGAGCCACTGATTTAAGCCTATTAAGTATTTAGAAATACTTAATTTTTACTGATTGCCAATTATGTGATTATGTGTTTTATTAACTGATTATTTGTTAGTTACAGTATGGGTAAACAAAAGCTGTCAAACATCTATCTTAAACTAGATAGGTCATCCAACGAGAAGGGAAGTTCATCCCAAACAAAACCTTATGTAATTCCTGAAGAAGGAATATTTGTCCGTAAAGCGCAGTATGAAGAACCACTTTCTCCTAGTAAAAGAAGTCTGATTATTAGAAAAAGTAAGGAGAAAATAAAGAAATCCCGAGAGAAGAAAGTTAAACAGGAAACCCATGAATTAACCAGTAAAACACCTTGGGAGGACAAATTAGATGAGAAATGAGCAGATCTTTATATGCTAGCTACTATAGCAGTAAATGCAAATCTCTAAATATTTTAAAATCAAGTTTTAACGCCTACAGTCTAGAAATCTTATCCAGTAAATAAATAAATTTACAATAAAACCTCGTGTGTTTTAAATTTTCATTTGTTTTGTATTTACCCAGTATGAAATAATATTTAAAAGCTTTCCTATGAAAATTTTGTTATACATTAGTAATTGTGTGTATTTTGTATAACAGCATGAGTGACTTGTCTAATGCCCTTCAAAACCTAAATCTCTATCCAGTAAAAATAGCGGTTTCCCGAGATTTCAATAGGTATATACCAGACATAGAAGAACCTGTTGAATTCAATGCTTCACCACCTCCAGAGAAACCTAAACCCAAGAAGAGGAGGATATTTGTGGGATGGAGACGTGTGCGTAGGAGGAAGCCTACAACCAGGAAAATTCCTAAAATAGAAAATCCTTTAGACAAAGGAAAAGGGGTTGAAGTCAGTGAAGGTTTTAGGTCACTGGAAATGGAATTGGGAGAAGATTCTAGGCCACCAGGAAATGAATATGGAGGAAGTTCTAGGCAAATCCAGAGAGAAGTCGGAGGAAGTTCTAGACAGGTGGAGGAGTTACCTTTTCAGGAGGAATTAGATCGGGCATTGGCAAGCTGTGATGTTGTCAGGCCAATTAATAATAATATGTACCCTACTATTGAAAATCAACTACCAATAAACTTAGAACCAGCAATTCCAGACCCTATAATCCATACTCAACCTCTGGGGATAGACGAATGGTGGACAAATGATTGGCAGTTTCAAAACCTAATCAATAGTCCTTAATCCTTTCTTCCTCAATTTCGACCCAGAACCATTACCAAATCCACCCATGAGTAACGAGAATTTAGCAGAACTTCGCCATTTTGGCGAAGAGTTAATGGATGCGGGAAATTGATTCCGGGAGATAGGGGGACAAATTTCCTGGAAGTATGATGAAATGGAGCTTCGTTTTTAGGACGACAAGTGACGAGAGATAGTAGGATGGTGAAACTGTGGTTGTGTAATAATAAAAGTAATAGTGAAATCAGTCCGTAAAATAACTACGAATAAAACTCTGTAAGATATTGGTGTGTAGTGATGCATACTATAAAAGATATAAAATGAAATCGAGAAATCGATAGTTTTGACTATACGTGTATTGTGAAAATTGTCTGATTGTTTTTGTATATAATTGTTATTTATCAGATACTAATAAAATTATATATATTAATTATCAGATGGCAAACATTGGTAATGAACCAGTAAATGAGGTTAATCAGTCTGAGCAACATCCAGGGGATCAATATATGACTAGGCAAGATATCGAAAACATTGTGGCTCAAGGGATAGCCAATGCTATTCCAGCAATCGTTGCTGCTGTAAAGAATCTAATCGAACCGCAACAAATCGTTCCTAGTAAACGTATTTCTGAAGATAACTTTAGTAATAGTGTAAACGGAGGTGATGATCATGTTAATCATAATGAAGAACCACATCGAGCTCCATTTCCTAAGAAAATGAAAGCCGCAACACCTGGTTGCACTTTCAAAGAATTCCTTGCTTGTAAACCCACTGAATTTGTAGGCAATGAAGGAGCAACTGCATCACTGCGTTGGTTAGAGAAAACCGAAGCAGCAATTGCAATAAGTAAATGTGCCAAAGATGATCAGGTCATGTACGCGTCAAATCTTTTCAAGGAAGGAGCACTCGAATGGTGGAACACTGTGTTACAATCAAAAGGAAGAATAATAGCTTATGCCATGAATTGGGAAGAATTTAAGAGTCTTGTAGAAAGAAAATTTTGTCCCGAGTATGAAAAGGAACAAATAAGCAATAAGTTCCTAAATCATCGGATGATGGGTGTAGATTGTCGCGGTTATACTTCGACATTCTTTGAATATGCTAGAGTGGTACCAACGCTGGCTTCGCCAGAACCGGTACTCATTTCTCGCTACATTTGGGGACTGATTAGTGAAATCCGCAATATCGTTAAAGCTGCGAGACCTCGCACTATTGACGATGCTGTGGAATTAGCTAACACCCTAACCGACGAACTGGTTCGTACACAAGATGAAAACAAGAAGAAAGAATTGGCTCAGAAAATTACCCAAGGATTTCGTGCGGGTAATAGTAGTAATTTCAAGAGAAGAGGAACTGGGCAATTCTCAACTCCGTAATTCTGCAGGAAATGCAAGAAGAAACATTATGGAAGATGCGATATAACTTGCAATTTTTGTAAAACTGTAGGACATCGTGAAGAAAACTGCAGAAAAAAAAACAATAGTCTGCTATAACTGTGGAGAAAATGGACATTTCAAAACAGAATGTCCTAAATTGGGCAAACCAGCAGACAACAAAACCAAGGCGACCGACATAACTATTAAGAAGAATGCCAGGGCATTTCAGCTGACCACTCAAGAAGCAGAACTCATCCCAGATGTGATAGCGGGTACATTTTTAGTTCACAACATATACGCAAAAGTATTATTTGACTCTGGTGCAAACCAAAGTTTTATAAATACTCCATTCTGTCAAGCTCTTAATTTACCTTTAACCAATATTAGGCAGATTTTTACAGTCGAAACGGCAGACGGAAATTCAGTTAAAATAGATAAAGTTTTGCAGGAAGGAAATATAGAACTTTTAGGACATAAATTCTCTGCAAACCTATTGCCAATGAATTTAGCTGAATGTGATGTTGTATTAGGAATGGATTGGTTAGTAGCCAACCATGCTCGAATCCTTTGTGATCAGAATTCCATAGAAATTCAATCGACCACCGGAGAAGTAATTAGGATTACAGGAGATATACCACGTAAGCCCATGAAGTTCATATCAGTAATGAAAGTTGCTAATTATGAACGAAAACAAGGAATAGTCTATATGATTTCAGTAATCATTAGTACTAAGGGTAAAGAACTTAAGGAAATTTCTGTAGTCTCAGAATATCCGGATGTATTTCCCGAAGAATTACCGGGATTACCCCCAGATAGGGATGTAGAATTTAGGATTCATCTAATTCCAGGAACTACACCGATAGCCAAGGCACCTTATCGGTTAGCACCCACAGAAATGTTAGAACTGAAAAAGCAATTAGATGAATTACTAAGTAAAGGATTCATACAACCTAGTTCATCTCCTTGGGGAGCACCAGTGCTATTTGTTAAGAAAAAGGATGGTTCAATGAGAATGTGTATCGACTATAGAGAATTAAATAAGGTTACAATTAAGAATCGATACCCATTACCTAGGATTGATGATCTGTTTGATCAACTTCAAGGAGCTAGATATTTTTCTAAGATAGACTTACGCTCCGGATATCATCAATTGAAGGTACAAGAAGAAGACATACCTAAAACTGCTTTCAGAACTAGGTATGGTCATTACAAGTTTACAGTCATGCCCTTTGGGTTAACGAATGCACCTGCTGCATTCATGGACATGATGAATAGGATCTGTAAACCATATTTGGATAAATTTGTAATTGTTTTTATAGACGATTGAAGAAACACTAGATAAATGGTCGGAACCGAGATATCTAGGGGGTTTGAATCCGCATAAAAAGGTTAGTTCCTTCTCGATTGATTCAGTTGTAACTGAACTTCTTCTCCGAGAACTCTGCAAAAAAGAACACCGTTAGCCTCGCCAAGGGGAGAAGAGGGTTCTCTCCTTGACCCGACTCCGGTGTGAGAATAAGTATGGGTAATGAAGAAGAAGAAGTATTTGAGAAGTGTGTGTAACTTGAATTCATACCTGGGTTTTTCTCATATTTATAGCCGGGAGTCGTTTGGGTGGGAAAACCTGTTAGTGAAAAGTTAACGGAAGATGCTAACCCCGTAAGCGGTTATATTTCCTTCCGTTTAAGTTCTCTGATCCGACGTGAGAGCACACGGATCGTGGTTTAGATCGAAGGCTGGGGATTTGCCACGTGTAAAGTGATCAATTGGAGATTACTCTCCAATTTCATGCCTTCGTTGTGAATTCAGGGGTGCCTGTGGTAATGACACGTGTCCGGACGGTTATAACCGTCTGGGTGGTGCACGATTGTATTTCTTCTAGAAGATTACTACTGTAATCTGGTGTGGTACTTTATCGTGTGGAGACCACTGATAAATAAATCCCAAGTCTGGGTAAAATAATATCCAAGTCTGGATATTTAGGCGGAAGTATTTATCTCAGGATTTTTATCCTTTGCTAATGGGAGAAGGCGCAAGGATTTATGATTTCCTTTGGGCGCGCGACTATAGACTGCTGGTTACTTTCTTCCTTTTGTAAGACCAGTGCGCGGCCGCGCAAGGTTAAAAGGCAAGGTTGTGGTATGGTCCCAAATACTTATTATGAGGTTTTTGGGACCTTACCCCTTCAAGTCCCCACAGTCTAGTGTTGTACTTATGCAAGTAAGTGGAGCACTAGACTTATGAGAGGGAAATGCTTTTGGGCACGAGAAATGAGAAACTTCTGGACGAAGATTCATTTTGATTTTTGTAAAGATTTTTTGAAAATCTTTGACTTTTAATGAGACTGGTACAGTAAATTGAGTGACAGCCTGTCATTGTCAGTTGTTTTTTCTGTCCGTGTCTTACACGCGCGCGTGTAAACGCGTGTGTGTTTGATATTTACTTTTTCTGCTACTTGGGGAACTGTGATACCCGGAAAAGCCGCTGTGACGGTTACCGATGCTATTTATTGCGATGAGTATATATAATGTTTGGGTAACCTCGTTTGTGTGATTATTGTTTTGTTGAACAACTTTCCCCGTTCCTTTCTTCTAAGAAGAAATTCCATCATTCTTCCTCTTATGTCAACCGGAGAACATCAAAAAGATCTCGCTGAAGAAATGTCGACTGAACTTCCACCGTTAAAGTGGCCTAGAGCGTCCTTTGATGGTTTAATTCGGAATCTCAAGTTCCCGGAAAACTGGGGTGCTATGTATCCTGAAGAAGGGCAAACTGCGGCAGACGCTCCGGCTGGATATATTACCCTTTTTTGGGATTTTTTCTGCGAGGGTAACTTTCGCTTGCCTGTTACTAGATTTTTTCTTGAAATCCTTGGGTTTTACAACCTGCATATCTCCCAACTTCACCCTATTGGCATGGTTAGGGTTCGACATTTCGAATTCGTGTGTCGGACAATGCATGTGGAACCAACCGTTCCCCAATTTAGGGTTTTTCATCAGATGCATTATACCCAAGGGTTTTACTCGTTCGTTCAGAGGGCTTCTGCAAAGAAGATTCTACATCAACCCCCAAAATCTTTTCATGATTGGAAACAAAAATTCTTTTTTATCAAGGCCGGAGTAATTCCGGTGAGGATGGTTCTCAGGGGGAAAGAAGATGTTCCGATCGAAACCCTTCAGACTCCGGTTGATGAAAACTGGTATCAGGATTTGAAAGATGTGCCCAATATTGCGTTGCCGGAGAAAGCTCTTGTCGGAGCCGGCATGAGTTTGAACTGGAAGATGGAGCGTGATGACAAACCCGTATACACGGAGGATGGTCATAGTAAGTTTGGGGTTCTTTCCCCCCCCCCCCTTTTTTTGACCTGTTCTCTCTTCGAATGTAGTTGTTTCTCTGTATGTTGTTGCCTTCAAGAGGGAAGGCGGAAGAATGGGTACTATAAAAAAGAAACCTGAAGAGGAGCTTTGGTATCACCGTATCGTAAGAAATTTTGTTCTTCCGCCGGATGCGGATCTATCTGCTCAACCAGCTGCTGGTGCTGGTAAGTTATATTTGTTTTTGTTTTCCGTTTTGCGCTTTGTGGGTAAATTTTTGTTTTGCGCCTTTGTAGGTGAGTTGTTGAATTTGGGCATAGGCCCTGAAAAGAAAAAGCGCGCAACGACTTCTACTTCTGCGCCGAAGAGAAGTGAGGCTGTTAAAGTTCAACCTTTGAAGGCGAAGAATGTTGGAGAGAAGAAAGGTACGCGCCGTTCCTCTGACTCCAGGTGTGATTATGTGGTGGTTTCTGACTCTTTGGAGGGTCTTACTCCTGCAGTAACTGTACGAGAACCGAAGCCTGAACCGAGGGACTCTGCTGATATTCCCCTTTCCAACCCAAATGAGCCTATCGATTTGGATTCTAGTCCCGAACATTTGGTACATAGGAAGGCTGGTAAAAGGAAGCAAACTGATACTGATGCGGAGGGTCAACCTCCTAAGAAAGTGCAGAGGAAGAAAATTACCAGAAAAGGGAATCTTGATGCCTTTGTTTCGGAATCTGTTCCTGGTAAGTGTCGTCTTTCCTTGTTTTCTTTAATGAGGACTAAATCCTTACAGATTTTTATTTTTCCAGAAGTTCCTGTTTCCCCTATTCCCACAGGACTGCAATCTGTGGTAAATGAAGAACTTTCCTCCACTCCTCTGCGCGCTTCTGTTGCTGACCAGTTAGAGCCTACAGAGGTTGCTGGTGATGGTGTGGAGAAGACTGTTGAGGCTGAGAAGCCTGTTGGTGTTGATACAGAAGCTGAAAAGGTTGTTGATCCGAGTGTGGTGGATGGTGCTGATAATCCACCAACCCCTGAAGCTGTTGCTCAAGATTTTGGGAAAGAACCAACTGTTGAAAATACTTCTACTCCTTCCCCTAAACCTTCTGACGCCATGCCGGAACGTGTTGAGAAGGTGACAGTTGAAGGGTTAGACCCATCTGCTGGTTTTAGTAAACATTCCCCAATCCGCCCGGAAGAAACCTTGGGAGATTATTACTACCGGACTTATACAGAAAAAGATGCTTCTGATCCTCATGCCCCTGTTTGGAATTTGAAGAAAGGCGACACTTTCTCGGATTGGCGTGTGTGCCAAGATTGGTTGCAGGGAGTACTTCCGCCTGGAGAGATCAAGTTTCAGGAAAGTCGTCCTTATGAACAAACCTATCAGTCTTATCTTGCAGAAACTGCCTCTCATGTCTCTACCACTCACCGCATAGTGCGTGAGTGGTACAGTATGCATAAGAAGCAGGAATCTTTTATGGCATCTCAAAATAAATTTGCCAAAGATGAAAAACGTATAGCTCAGTTGAAGGCCAAATTAGAAGCTGAGCAGGCCAAGTTTGAGGCTGAGCGCAAGACTGAGGAATGGTCTGTTGCTGGTTGGAAGAGAAAAGCGAAAGCTGAAGCTGCTCTCCTGTCTGAGGAACGCAAAAATTGGAGGAGAATTTGCGAGAAAGATAATGCTGAGAAAGCAAACCTTCGTAATATCATTAATAACCTCAAGGCTGAGGTTAAAAAATTGAAGAATCAGGATGCGGAGGTAGAAAGGTTGAAGAAGGAGAAGGCCGATGCAGAAGTTGCGCTAGCGGAAGCTCGTTCTCATAGGGAACGTAGCGAGCAACGGGAGGTACAAGCTTTCGTCACTCTTGCCCTTAGAGATAAAGAATTAGAGGAACTTACTGCTTTGGTTTTTGATCAGGAACAACTTAAGAAGGATCTGGAGCTTGCGCATTCCGAGAATACTGAGACCTCCCGCCGTTTGACTGAGGTTGAAGAGAAGTTAGAAAATTCAGAAATGGCCCGGGTTACAGCGGAAAGCGAGCTCGAACCTTTAAAGAATGATATGGCCTGGTTGAAAGATCGCGGGATTGCCTGTGCAAGTTGTTTGTTCCTTTTTGTTATGGAATTGTTTATGCGCTTTCTTGTTTATCCATTTTTACTTGCCTTTATAGGTTGCTGAATCTGTGTTAAATGCTGAAGAGCTGGATAAAACTGTTGCTAAGTTAATGGTTGCTGCGCGACGAGATGGGTATGCGCAAGGATATGCGGAATGTTCCCAGCATGTGAATAGCGCGTTGAAGGTTAACTGGGATGATAGTAAGTCTGCAACTTTTGGCGTAAATACTGGCGCTGTGTTTGCCTCCATGAAAACAGAGTTTAACAACTTGCAACTTCCGGTCATGGACCTAATAAACATAGCGCTGCAATCGGACGATCACGTGGCGCAACTAAAGGAAATCTTTCCGGATGAGGGTGAAGATTTAGAGTAGTTTGAAATTGTATTGAACAATTTTCTTGTAATATTTGGGATGTAAATCCTTATTGTGTTGTCGCGCTGTTGCACAAGTAACTTAAACACTGCCGTGTTTGAAAGTTTTTTTAGGGCGTAACTGTACGCTAAGTATGATGTTTCTATCTATTTGTTTACAATATTTTGCATGAGTACGATTACTTTTTGTTGAGTAAGGCGAATGAAGTTGGTATAAAACTCATGCTTGAACTTATGGCCGTTTGTGATGTGATCACTGACCGTTCATGAAGCTTGTTTTAGAACTACCATAATGTTTTTGCGCTTACTAAAAGAAATTGCATGCACTTTGTAAACATAGGAATAATAGAAACTTTGTAATTTTATTAACTGATAGAGCACAGAGGCTTTTACAAAGTTTTGCTAATAATTATGTGAAACTTAACTTACTCTCTATCATCTCCGCTTTGCTTGATGGATCATGTTTTTCTGCGGGAAATCCATAGAGCCGTTCCTTTAAGTTTTTGTCCGCTTGCTTGGGCCTTCCTCTCCCCGTGTTATCTGCTTAATCTCTTTGCGCACATTTTGGAGTAAATGCGTGAGTTCCCCGCTCTTGAGGGCTTTCTCTATTTCTGTGCGCAGAGAGATGCAGTTGTTAGTGGTATGCCCGTTGTCTTTGTGGTACTCGCAGTATTGTGCCGGGTCTTGTCCACGTTTACTTTTCATTGGGATCGGAGGTTTGAATTGATAGTCTTCAGTACTCAGAACCTCCGCCGGGGTCTTTGTTAGGGGAGTCCACTGCCTCTCCCTATTCTCTTGTTTGTTCTCCCTTTGTGCGGAGAGTTTGTTAATTGTTGTGCGAGCGTCTTCAGACGATCGACTTCCTGAACCAGACTCACGCCATGACTTCTTAAACCTTCTTTCGCCAGTTGCGCTTAGGTCCGCGGGCCTATTGTGTGGTGGTGGTGGCCTGTTTGTAGTAAGGTTTTTCTCAGTTTGCGCGTAAACCTTGGCCGCCGCCATTATCTTCTCCCAACTTTTTGGAAGGCCCTCTGTTCCAGATAAGACTTTAACCATGTCATCACATCTAACCGCGTACTTGAACTGAGCACGGATTAGTTGTTCGTGAACACCGCCAATCTCCAAGACTTCTTTGTTGTATCTGGTGATAAAATCCTCCAGATTTTCATCATCGCGGTGCCAGATGTTCATAACGTCTGATGTGTCCCGAATGGAACGCCGTTGCTGGCTGAAGTGTGTCAAAAACTTTTCACGCAGATCCTTCCATGATTCGATCTGTCCGGTTGGTAGGTTGTCAAACCAGATTCGCGCTGGGCCAGTTAATGTTTGCACAAACAGATGGCACCACAGCGGGAGAGTCCAACCTCCAACCAAACCCGCGCTGGTGAATACTCTCAGGTGATCATCGGGGTCTGTTAACCCATTAAACTTCCCTATGTTGGATGGTAATTTAGCTTTCTCCAATGGAGCTAGAGCTATTTCTAGTATGAATTTTGTGTTTTCCGCTGATTCTACAGGGCGGTAAACTAAGTCATAATTGTGTTCTGCCTCAGGGTTATAAACCGCTCGAGGCCTGCATTTGTTATAGTTTGGCTGCAGTCGATTGAACACACTGGTGTTTGCACTTAAACGGTATGTCGGATCAGATTCATCGGTGTGGGTATCTCGCTGAGAACCCAACCTATCATGAACCGATTGTCTTCGGTGTGTTCTACCATGATTCTCTCTCTGGTGACTTCCTGTCTGAGTGTATTCCCATTGTGACGTAGATTTGGCATGAACTTCTGTATCTTCATAAGTTGATTCTTCCCATTGGGAAGCATGAGCACGAGATCCCGGTCTCCGTGATTGAGTCAGGGGGCAGTTTGAGCACACAGTTGTGTGTATACTGCGTTTAATGCTCCTTGAGACCGGACATACCAAGATATCGGAGTTTCTCCTGGTGGTAAAATTGATTGAGCAGGGTTTGCTGGTAACATTCCTGGAGTGACAGGATCGTTTGCTCGATTGGATTGAACCTCGTTATCGTCCGAGGCATCTTCTAGGATTCCTTCTACTTGCAAATTGTTTCCGACGTTCGGTCGAGGACCGACTTGCCGGTGAGATGATGAGTTTTCTGCCATACTGAAGTGGAAAACGAAAAGAACTGAATCGAAATGAGATGAAAACTAGAAAAACAGAGGAATCGGTGGGCGCCAATGAAGAAACACTAGATAAATGGTCGGAACCGAGATATATAGGGGGTTTGAATCCGCATAAAAAGGTTAGTTCCCTCTCGATTGATTCAGTTGTAACTGAACTTCTTCTCCGAGAACTCTGCAAAAAAGAGCACCGTTAGCCTCGCCAAGGGGAGAAGAGGGTTATCTCCTTGACCCGACTCTGGCGTGAGAATTAGTATGGGTAATGAAGAAGAAGTATTTCAGAAGTGTGTGTAACTTGAATTCATACCTGGGTTTTTCTCATATTTATAGCCGGGAGTCGTTTGGGCGGGAAAACCTGTTAGTGAAAAGTTAACGGAAGATGCTAACCCCGTAAGCGGTTATATTTCCTTCCGTTTAAGTTCTTTGATCCGACGTGAGAGCACACGGATCGTGGTTTAGATCGAAGGCTGGGGATTTGCCACGTGTAAAGTGATCAAGTGGAGATTACTCTCCAATTGCATGCCTTCGTTGTGAATTCAGGGGTGCCTGTGGTAATGACACGTGTCTGGACGGTTATAACCGTCTGGGTGGTGCACGATTGTATTTCTTCTAGAAGATTACTACTGTAACCTGGTGTGGTACTTTATCGTGTGGAGACCACTGATAAAATAAATCCCAAGTCTGGGTAAAATAATATCCAAGTCTGGATATTTAGGCGGAAGTATTTATCTCAGGATTTTTATCCTTTGCTAATGGGAGAAGGCGCAAGGATTTATGATTTCCTTTGGGCGCGCGACTATAGACTGCTGGTTACTTTCTTCCTTTTGTAAGACCAGTGCGCGGCCGCGCAAGGTTAAAAGGCAAGGTTGTGGTATGGTCCCAAATACTTATTATGAGGTTTTTGGGACCTTACCCCTTCAACGATATACTTATTTATTCCAAAAGTCAGACAGAGCATTGTGAACACCTTCATGCACTCTTAACTTTGTTAAGAAAAGAAAAGCTTTATGCCAAATTCTCGAAGTGTGAATTTTGGTTAAAGGAAGTGCAATTCCTAGGACACATGGTGAATCACGAAGGTATTCACGTAGATCCTGCTAAGATAGAGGCAATTACCAATTGGAAGGTTCCGCAAACCGCAATGGAAATTAGAAGTTTTATAGGTTTAGCTGGGTACTATAGATGGTTTATTAAGGATTTTTCCAAGATAGTTGTTCCATTAACTAAGCTAACATGTAAAGCAGTTAAGTTTGAATGGGGATCTAAACAAGAAGAAGCCTTTAGAATTTTGAAGCAGAAATTAACAAATGCTCCAATCTTAGCCTTATCAGAAGGAACTGAAGATTTTGAAGTATATTGTGATGCTTCAAAACTAGGATATGGATGTGTGCTTATGCAACGCAAAAAGGTGATTGCATATGCTTCAAGGCAATTGAAAAAGCACGAAGAAAACTATACGACTCATGATTTAGAATTAGGAGCCGTAATTTTTGCCCTTAAGATTTAGAGACATTATCTGTATGGAAGTAAATTTACTGTTTATATAGATCATAAAAGTTTAAGATATATATTTGGGCAAAAAGAGTTAAACATGAGGCAAAGAAGATGGATGGAAATCCTAAGTGACTACGACTGTGATATTCAGTATCACGAAGGAAAGGTAAATGTAGTTGCAGATGCCTTAAGTCGTAAGTATTATGAGAAACAACGACGGGTTCGTGCTCTCAGATTAAATCTACAAATAGATTTAATGGAACAATTGAAGAATGTGCAAGCTACAGCAATCACGGATGATGCTGAAGGAATGAAAGGACGAATAAAGGAATTAGAACAAGGAGCAGATGGAATTTGGAGATTCCACAAAAATAGAAGTTGGGTACCTAACCAGGGAGACTTAAGACCTAAGATTTTAGAAGAAGCCCATAAATCTAGGTATACTATGCACCCAGGAAACAATAAGATGTACCAAGATTTAAGAAAGAACTTCTGGTGGATAGGAATGAAAAAGGATATAGCGTGATATTTTTCTAAATGTCTTACTTGTTCACAAGTTAAGGCAGAACATCAGAAACCTTCAGGGGGGCCGTGACATTATGGTCGGGGGGCCGTGACATTATGGTCGGGGGGCCGTGACATTATGGTCCCCGAACACCCTAAATAATATATAACACACATAAGGCACTAACTAAACATTGGATTTCAATCAAAAACACTAACTAACTAGTTGAAACCCAACCCTATACCCCCCCCCCCCAAACCGGTTATGAAACATGGGACACCCCCATGATTTTATCTAATTGTTTAATAGATTTGTTGAGTACTTAAGGAGCATATGGACCAAGGGTTAATGAGATGTTGGAAGACTTGTATTATATAACCATTAGACCATTCTTCTTATCATCTTCACAAACTCAACAAACTTCTTTCTTTCTTCCCTTTCTTTGTTTCGGCCGAACCCAAGGCACACCACCATCATCATCATTCAAGCATCTTCATCCATTTTACTTGCATACAAAGGTGTTAAGGGTCATACAACGAAGCTTGGTGCTCTCAGAAGTGGAAGGACCTTCTCTATTTGTTATTAACCACCTCATTTCTACTCTTGATCTTCCCTAGCTTAAAAGCTAGTAGTAAGTCTCTTGAATCCTCATTTACTTCTTGTTTAGGGTGGTTAATAGTTAGATTATGATGAAAACTTAAGAACACTAAAAGATCATAAACCTAAGTCTTGCACATAAAGCTAATATGATGATGTAATAAGATGAAATCTTGATAAAATAAAGTTGTTTTGATGTTGTTATTGTTTATTTGATGATTACTAGTAATATGATGTTTGATCATCATATGAAGCTTGTTAAGTTATGATTAAAAACATAACTTAACAAGTTAGGGATGATTATGTGTACATAAAATAATCATCTTCTTGTTAGAGCATGAACTTGATAATAAAAGTGATTTTCTTATAAAGTAATAAACCTAGTAGACTAGTAAACTTGTAAACTTAAGACTTGTGTATGAGTTTTCTTAGAAAACCAAGTTTAAAAGACGGTTTTTGAAAAAGTATGATTCTTACATATACTTACACCATCTTTGAAATAAACTAAGTATATGGATGCTAGTGAAACATGAAAATATTGTAAATAGATATTTTTGTAAAATATGCTCACAAGTTATGAACATCTAAAAATTCCGAAAATGAGATTTTAACAAAAGTAAACACACTTTGGAGGGTAACTAAACCCATTAAACACCCCACTAAGTTACTACGCGTTTTTACGAAAAACCAAGTTCATGTTATTATGTAAAGTGCATTGTTTTTGCACTTGGTTAGTGTATGTTGTTTAATAATTTGTGGTTGATTGATTGAATGAATTTTTGAAAAGAAAATGATATTCTAATAAGCATGGACACCTCCGTTTACAAAGGAAACTCTGGCCAAATTTTCTAAAATTCCAACACTTAGAAAATATTTTTCTAACAAATGTCACAAGTATATTTTACAACTTGTGTTTCGAATATAAACTTCGCCATGGGTTTGTCACAAAAATACAAAGTACCGGAGGTCGGTTTTGTAATTAAAAATGGGTAAATATATATTTAGAATATATATTTTATTCTAGGACGCTTGTGTGGATACTTGTTTATTTTGTGAGATAGTTATATTATTTTAGGATAAAATAATATAACTTAACAAAGTACCTTGACATTAGAATTGTGTGGTACGTAATAGAAGTAATGAGTAGATAAACCGTACGTAGGATACGTGTTATGCATGCATGAGAAATTGATTGTTATCTGTACTTTATTAGGATGTGCTTGATTTCTGATTATTAGAGTAACTAATCTAACCGAGCAAACCAAGGTGAGTTCACACCCTCTACAAGGCATGGGATTCCCGATGGTTTGGGAATGGGTTAAAGAATTAAAACAGAACCTACATATCCTCTTTGGGTAGGATATGTACCGCCATCCTCCATGCGTATTCTCCTTGGGTAGAATACGTACGTTCGTCCTCCTTGGGTAGGACAACAACCTTAAAACTTACTAGACAAAACTCTATCATTAAGTCCCTCATTTTATATCGACTTAATCGCTGAGGCCAATAGCGAGCGGGTCATTAGTTAATAGCGCTATTAGGTTTAACAAACCTCACACCGTGCCAGTCGGACGGGCGTGTACTAATGGACTATGGCAAACTGTCAATGATGATAGACATTGACGTAGGGCACACCTATTGTTCGTCAGTTGTCGATATGGTACGGTCTAGTGGTTCACATGGGGAAGCCCCCACTGATTATGGTTATGGTTTGGGTAATAAAGAAGGAACTGGTTAATCATACTTTCAACTATGGGGTAACCCCCATGGCAAATAAGCCAGCGAAAGACAAACCATGTTTTCGGAAACAACTTAAAACTAAACAACCAACCGTGAACTCACTCAACTTTGTTGTTGACTCGTTGCTACATGCCTTACAGGTCGCTAGATGCTTATGGAGCTTGCATGTGGAGGAGGTCATTGTGGGATATGGACTGTTATGTCCCGTGCCTAATATTTGAACTTTATGAACTTATAAGACTTATGTTTTGGGTTTTATCTTTATGAACTTTATGAACTTATAAGACTTATGTTTTGGGTTAACTAGCTTTTGGTCACCAATTGTATTGTGGTTGGTTTTATTTACTTAATTACGTTGTTCAATATGATTGGTGGCTCGATCCTGGTCATGTCACGCCTCCAAGTGGTGATACTCCACATGGTGGATTTTGGGGGTGTGACAGATCATCTAAACTTAGGGAGAGTATCAAATAGGAAGTTTATTTTGGCTAGGAATGATAGGAGCAATAGGATTATGACATGTGGCAAAATTTAAAAGAAAAGGGAAGAGTATTTTAGTCAATTTTATCCAATCTTCTCCCTTCTTCTCTCTGTAACTTCAATACCCACCATTTTCAAAACCCACAATCTTCAACCTTTTCTTCACTTTCTATCTCAATAATCACTACATTATAGTGCGATTCAAACACCCAATCAACGTGTTCTTCAACTTTTTTTTGAAGAAACCCAGTTTAATTTCATACAGGATCTCATTTTTCCCGTGATTTTGAAGCGAATCACTCGATTCGTTCCATTCGATCGCTGATAAGTGTTTCTAGCATTCAAATTTTGTCAATCGTTAAAGAAATCGGCTTCGATCTATGTAAGAAAATTTTGAATTGCATTTTTACAATCTGAGTTTTTGAATTGAGTCACTGCGTTTTACAAAGAAATGAAAAACAGTTTTTTTTTGTATTTCCAGTCCATTGCGTTTTAGAACTTACACATTTTATTGTGTTTTTAGTCCATTGCGTTTTAGGTAAAACACATTTTATGTGTTTTTAGTCCATTGCGTTTTAGAAAAAAAAACATTTTCTTTTGTGTTTTTATCTATTGCGTTTTAGGAAAACACATTTTTTGTGTTTTTTGGTCCAATGTGTTTTAGAAAAACACATTTTCAAGTGTTTTTAGTCAATTGCGTTTTAGGTAAACACATTTTTATGTGTTTTTAGTCCATTGCATTTTAGAAAAAAAACACTTTCTTTTATGTTTATTGTCTATTGTGTTTTAGGAAAAATACATTTTATGTGTTTTTTGGTCCATTGCGTTTTAGAAAAAAACATTTTGAAGTGTTTTTAGTCCATTGCGTTTTAGGTAAAACGCATTTTTATGTGTTTTTAGTCTATTGCGTTTTAGAAAGAACACGTTCTTTTGTGTTTTTATGCCATTGCGTTTTAGAAAAAATACATTTCTTTGTGTTTTCTGGCTATTGCTTTTTATAAATAAGACATTTCTTTGTGTTTTCTGACCATTGCGTTTTAGAAATAAGACATTTTTTGTGTTTTTTATCCATTGCGTTTTATAAAAAAGTCATTTTTACGCTTTTTGTCTATTGCGTAAAAACGCAACTGGGTTTTCGAAAAAAATCAAAAATATTGCAATAGTATACTCGTTTTAAAGATAAAAAACGCTCGTTTTTTGGCGCAATTTTTATAAAAAAATAATGTCGTATGAAAGAGTTACTAACGTTTAAAAAATGGGGTGAATTGGAGGAGAGTGAAATTATTGCCTTGAATTGATTAGAATGCCCCTAGACAAACGTGTCGCAACCCCGACCCCTGCCTCGGGAGGCGGGCGGCTGCGGCCTACTCAGAGATGGTGGTATCGGTGTTTATCATTATTTGGCAGCGTAATTTACATCAGGACCGTAGTTAGGAAATATTTTATCAGAGTAAAATACCACATTTTCATAATAGTAAACACATGGGAAATTCCCAAGTTTTCATCACAACTTATTTATAGGGATAAACCCTATTTTATTGAATTAAAACATCTTCTTTATTTAGGTAACTTTTATAGCCACATTTTTTCAAGACTTCAGTGCTGTCCAGCTGGCTTCTAATTGGCTTTCACATTTTGTAACCTGAAACGCGTTTAAAAACATTTTGTCAGTGGGAAATACTGGTGAGTGAATCCAAATTTAATCAAAACAGAATTTATCATGGTACAGTATCGAGGGCAATCCAGCAATTACATTTGTTTACCATTCTACCTTAATTACCACCCACGGTACTGTCAACCCGACTTGTGGTCATGTACTACTCACAGTGTAGTAACAAATTTTGTATACAAAACCCCAACATACCGACGATAATTGTAGAATTACAAATACTCAATCACTGTGAAATATAATTTAAAACATTGAGGTTTTGTAAAAACAATTTGCAAAAAGGTTTACAAAAAGGAGATTACTCACATTGCTATTTAGATTTTTCCCTGTGGTTTCCTGGTTATAATCTAATAAATTAAACAATGCACAGCCGTTAGTATAATAACCTAATATTTACATTAGTTATACCCTCCCCGAGACAGAACTCCAACGACTACGTCGGGCAGAACCTCGACAGCCGTTACGGAGCACTAGATCAATCGGGCAGCGTATCTAATACGTAACCAGGGGTTAAAATACTTACAATGAGGCAGAGCTTCGCTAATTTAGTGGGCATAATGCCCGAATATTATGTCTACTATTCAGAAATAGAGAGAGAATTTCGAATTATGAGCGAATTCCAAATGAACGCCGATGTTCCCAATTTATAAGGCCTGATCGGCCATTTATCGCGCCCCGCGAAAGCCAAGGGTGGCTCTTACGCGGCCCGCGAGCTAGGGGGTCTAGGGCATAGCTTTGTCCGATCAACAACATAGGTTCGGCACGCTTTAGACACGTGGCGGCAGGGGTGAGGCCTCGTAGCCGGGCTGTCGCGGCCCGCGTAAGCCTTCACTGGCTCTGTCGCGACCCACCAGGGACCATTAAAATTTGTTTTTATTTAATTTTTATAAAAATAAAGGTATTTACGGCCAATTTACATATACGAGGTGTATTTAGGACGTATAGGGACATTATAATTATTTTAGGAGTGTCGGAAATAATTTAGGATGGTTGTTATAAAACGCGCCTGTAACGCCCATTTTCCATAAGGTCAAAACTCAATACTTTATCGACAAAATCACGACCCAATTAAAACTTTTTACATATCATTAGAAATAAACTTAATTATTCATACAAAAACCATTCCGTTTAGACATTCACAAGCAACTAGGTTTATACATAAGACATGGCATACTAAGATTTAAAGTTTAACAACTAAACATAAACTATTTGTAACAAAAGTATTTGAAACACCCTTAATGCACATTCGGAAATAATATTAATGGCATACTATTTTTAACAAAAATTGGGCATAACCCGTCCGTAACATGAGCGGTTCCCTGTTTTTAACAATCATCATTTCAAGAAATTCTACGACACGTTCAAAAGACATAACATGTTAAGCTTTAAAGTCTAGCTACTAAACATAAGTTATATACCACAAAAGTATTTTTGACCTATAACAAAATTACAAAAGTAGCGGAAGCGCATGGTGGACGTGAATCATGTGTGTTCGTTCCAAGTCGCCGAACCATTATGTTGAGGATTTACCTACATCAAACAACAAACTTGAAGGGTTAATTCCATTAACTATGTTAATTTTTATCAAATAAACCAATTCATCTATTTCGTGCCTTCACAACATTCCTGCACTTACTTCCCATCGAAACGGGTCAAAACATACTTATCTCAAAATAGAGATAAAACTACCATTCATTACTTACCCGTTGAAACGGGTCAAAACATACTATCTCATTAGTGATAAAACATACATTTATTAACCCGCTAGGAACGGGTAATTAAATTCATAACATAAACTTCCATTCGGTCCGTTTTGCACGGACGAATACATTCCTTTAATCTTTTGTACTTACATCAACTCCAATCAGTTTATAACGGTTCGAGTAATTACATTCCTTTCTTACATAACTTTCCAATATACGGTTTATTCGAGACAAACCGATCATAACACAATATCATTCATAAACTTTCTTTTCATATGACCCGTTTGTGATGGGTCATGCTATCTACTACATAACTACTACGAACTACCATAATTATGATTTTAGTACAAAATTGACAAGTTACAAAATAAAGTTTGTATGCATAAAACAACATACCTCGATCTTGCGAGCTTTCCAATTTCCTAGCGTTTGAGCTTTCTTCTTTTACGCCTACATTAATACATTCACTTATTTAGCCCAAACTATATCATTCCATCATTCACATAATTCCTCATATGACAACATTATCATAAATGAACAAATTTCACATATTTGTTCTCTTAGACATTTTATCGAACACTTGGCGGGTTTCGCATTAATAGGACACTTAATACAAGCATTTTAACACATGATTCTACTAGTTCGTCTAGTAATAATCAACAAGTTCATACAATCCTTTTTATTCTACATCAATTCATCTAGTGCACATATATCACAAACAAGATCAATCATCAAGATTTCAAGGTTATACATGATTACTTCTATTATCTTGTTCATCCTATATTCATGAAGATTTGTCATAAAACGGGTTTATGAATCAAGTCTTTCAAATCATCAAATCAAACATAAACCTTATTCTATAGTGCAAATCCTACTTCCAATTACACATATCATAACATAAACTCATGATTAGATTGAAACCCATTCCCTACAATTCACCAAATCAAGAAATTGGACTTACCACTTCAATAAACAAGGTTAACTGATTAAGAATTGAGACCCATGCATTCGATTCTCCTTGAAATTCCTACTCAATTTGATGGAATTAGTGAAACAAGGGTTTCACATTGTCTTCATGCCTCTGTTCGATCGCCCAGACACAAACATGCACAGTGTGTGTGTTTTATTTTTATTCTTTTTATTATTTTGAGTCTTAGCATGTTACACATTTGGCCCTTCTAGTTGTATATTTATTTAACTTAGGCTTTTTCTCATCATTTACTAGTACTTTGTCATATTTACATTAACTAGGTTAGACCTTTAGTTATTTTAACTTGTATTGTCTACTAAGTCATTTTTGGGGTGTTACATCGCCTCCTTTTTTTCTTCAATTTCACTAATTTAATCTTAACTCTTGATTAATAAATAGATGGTCAAGATTACTTCCTAGCATTTCTACCCAATTAAACTTCCTAGTATATACTGACCCTCTAAGGCCTTTGGGTATTATACTTTAACTTATTTTACCTCCACCTAAGTGACACATCAAGTTTTTTCCCCATTTCACTTTGTCTCACTCCAGGGAAATTGTTTAATCCCATTAACTTCATCTAACCCTATCTTTTAGTGGTTTAAAAAAGAAAATAATAATTAATTTAATCTCTCAACATTGTGTTAACATGTTAACATATAACCCGTTTAGTGCCCTTTAACACAAGGAGGGAGTGGTTTGAAATTTAGTTAACGACTTAACATGCCATGTCATTGTTAACACTCTACATGTTAGAGTATACCCCATGACCTAAAGTTAAATAATTTGATATATATATTTTTAAACAATTATTATAAAAGAAACTTAAGCAAAAGATTAATGCTCTATCAAAACTGTGAAAATTGTTCACGAGATTTTAAAAACAACTTGCTTTCATTAAAATGTTTAGAAAAAAACACAATTATGTTTTTTAAAGCCATTGAGTACAGGTTAATTGAAATAAAACAAATTAAATACCAACTAAAATATTATAATAAAAGTTAACAAAATATATTGCCATGTGTACGCATTTCATTGGCTTTATTAAATGTTAAATGTCATATTTTATTACTCACGGGCGTGAGCCTCCTCGTGCCTTCAAGATTCACGCTCACTAACGTGCAGGCGGCGTGGTGTTTCAGTGCATGAGCTGATATAGCTTCGTTCCCTCTACACTCGAGATGTGTAACATATGGCTTTATTCAGCCGGGATATTTATTAATGTAAGAAAAATAAGTTATAGTTAGAATTATCTTGAGTTAACCATAATAATATGTGTTCAAAACTAAAAGTGTGATAATGATCACTTTTTTTAATAAGAAATCTTACATTCTTCTAAATTACACCAAATAAATCCTAACCTATTTTAATTGAGATTAAACCCAATACTTCCTATTAAAAGACAAGAATAGCTAACCCACATTGGTATAATTGATATACAAACTAACAACAATATTGATAGAATATACACTAATTTGTAGGTTACATCAGTCACCTTATTCTATTTTGCTTCAAGTCATCTCATAATATGGCACAACGTTGTTTAAGAAATATTTTATTCTTTATCGCATATAATATTCATTTATACATAAAATTTGACATTTTCTTATTTATCAACATTAAACTACTATATTCAAATCCAATTTCATAACCTTTACAAAGTACTTACGTTGAATCATTAAGAGATAACCTACGTACATCACTTTTCAAAAAGTCAGTCATATGTTAAAACTATTAGTTTTTAGATACGTATCAGGTCATCTAAAAAAAGTATCTTTTGTCATCTCTAAATTTCTAGAAAAAACATACCAAATAATAAAAAAAACGTGTACCATTATCCATAATTAATACATTTGGTACACACATATACTTAGATACTTAATACATATGCAAATTTAAATAATAAAGAGTAAATTACAAAAATTATCTTTTATATTTACATCAAATTGCAGGTGTTGTCCTTTTGGTCAAAAGTTTACAGGCACTGTCCTTAACCTTTCAAAATCTTGCACGTTTTGTCCTTTAGGCCAAACCTGGTTAGAAATTTTAGTTAAAAACTGTCATGTGCAATGCATATGAGGGTAAAATAGTGATTTCCCTCTCAACCCTTACAATTACACTTTCCCTTCTTCTTCAATGATTTAAACTTTTAAAGTCACCACTCAGACTTTCACAACAGCGTAAGAGTAAATTGAAGAAAAGTGAGACCTGTTATTAGAAGATGGAGAAGTTGTTGTACCAGAGTTCTGTCGTTTATAGGTATGTATTTGGTTGAATCTGTCATGAATGTGAAGAGTTTGGTTTCCACCAAGGAGAGAGAGAGAGAGAGCACTACAAGAAATTAGGGTGTTTACCCACACATTATTTACCTACACATGTTTGTATATGTATGCGTAATTGTTGATAATATATT
The DNA here is from genome assembly GCA_030545235.1 of Helianthus tuberosus. Taxonomy (NCBI): domain Eukaryota; kingdom Viridiplantae; phylum Streptophyta; class Magnoliopsida; order Asterales; family Asteraceae; genus Helianthus; species Helianthus tuberosus. Next base: position 198,827,388 of record CM060442.1, on the reverse strand, counting down.
TTCATAATGATTAACACTTAATATGTGTTGGTAATGGACTTTAGCCACACTTGGTGTTGGTGGGAAAATTTCCCCCCAAAATTGGCAATCGATTAAATATTAAATTACCTACACATGTGGCCAATTTTCTTCATGTGTAGGTAAATTATCTACACATATGTAAAAAACTAATATATGTGTAGGTAAATGATTATGTTTGCCAACACATAACTTTTAAAAAAAAATATGTAGATAAACTAAGTTAATATGTATTTATATATTTTTTTTAAAATGACATGACAAATTAAATGCCTACACATGTTTAAATGTACAATATGTGTAGATATTAGATATATATAAAATAAGTAAATATATATTTTTTGATGACGTGGCAAAACAAATATCTACATATTTAGAAATGTACAACATGTGTAGATATTTGTGTAGATATTGAATGCATATAAAATACATATTTAAATATTTTTTATAAGGTGATGTGGCAAAACAAATACCTACACATATTTAGAAATGTATGATATGTATAGATATTGGATACATATAAAATAACTTATGAGGGTTCCAAGCTCCATCTAAAGCTCAAGCTTGGTTTGTTGGTAATTTTTCAAGCTAGGCTCCGACTTGGCTCCTATTTGATTTATTAATTATAATTATATATTTTTCAAACTTTAATATATAACATAATATATATATATATCTATACTATATATATATATAGGGTAGGGATCCTAAGAGAAGTCCACCCTATTTGAGAAACTTGAGAAGCAATCTGGACCACACATTTTCCCTAAGCAAAAAATGAAAAAAAAAAAAGGTGAAAAAAATGCAAAAATTTTTTTTTTTTTTGAAAAATCGCTGCTTTTTCTTTAAGAATTAAAAAAAAATTTTAAAAAAATTTTTTTTTTTTGGATTTATACACATGTGTATATTGTTAATCTTTTAACTATACATATATGTATATTGTCAATTATACATATATGTATATACATGTTTAAAATTGAAAAAATGTGTATATTGTTAATCTTAAACCATAAACACTAAAGTTAAACCCTAAACTCTAAACCCTAAAGCTAAACCCTAATTCTAAACCCTAAAGCTAAACCCTAATGCTAAACCCAAAAGCTAAAACTAAACACTAAAGCTAAACCCTTAATGCTAAACCCTAATACAAACCCTAAAGATAAAGCTAAACCCAAAAGTTAAAGCTAAACCCAAAAGCTAAACCCTAATGCTAAACCCAAAAGCTAAACCCTAATGCTAAACCCTAAATACTATTGCTAAACCCTAATACTAAACCCTAATGTTAAACCCTAAAACTAAACCCTAAACCATAAAGCTAAACCCTAAACCCTAAATACTAATGCTAAACCCTAAATAACACTTATTTTTCAATTTTAAACATGTATGTACATATATGTATAATTGACAATATACATATATGTATAGTTAAAAGATTAACAATATACACATGTGTATAAATAAAAAAAAAATTAAAAAAAAAAAATTTAATTCTTAAAGAAAAAGCTGCGATTTTTCCCAACAAAAAAAAAAAAAATTTTTTTGCATTTTTTCACCTTTTTTTTGCTTAGGGAAAATGTGTGGTCCAGAATGCTTCTCAAGTTTCTCATTTAGCCTACTACTTCTCACATGATCCTTATCCTATATATATATATATATATATATATATTGGGTGGGGTTCGGCTACAAAGTCCATTTTTCCTACAAAGTGTACAAAGCTATAAAACACCACAATTTCCGCCGTAAAACACACTCAAAACCCACAAATAACATAGTGAAGATCACTAAAACACAATATCCAAACCCCTAAAAGTCCTTAAAAACTTCAAACACACCATCGTACAACTATGAATATAAAACACAACATGATAATCAATATAAAACAAACTAATGTTAGTCATTCGATAATCAAAGCCTTATCATCCAAAATACAACACAAAACCCACAAATATAGTGTTTTACTAATCTTCACTATGTTATTTGTGGGTTTTGAGTGTGTTTTATGGTTGACATTATGGTGTTTTATGACTTTTTACACTTTGTAGGAAAAATGGACTTTGTAGCCAACTCTCACCCTATATATATTATATATATATAATGTATACCCGAAGAGCAGAAATGGTTATTTGCCACTTTTTAAACATTTACAACCTTTTAAAGCATATTATACAACTATCTAAAGCACACCAACCTTTTTAAGTTTACTAAATCAAATTTTGGCGGCCACTTTTTCTCCAAAATTTGAATCCCCGCTCATCCCCACTTCCCCATACATCATGTCTTTTCCTTTCACATCTTTCAAAGCACAAAACATCCAAGATCATACCATCTTTTGTTTCTCAGATTGGGTGATTTTTGTGACCACCTCCACTCATCCATTGATTTTGCTTCTGTTCTTATGAACATAGATGGCTTTTGCTCATCCATCTTGCTTACCTCGACCATATCCTCTTTCGTTTTGCATTGGCCATTACTATTTTCACCAAGCTCTGATTCTTAAGCAGTAGAATTGCTGTAATATCCTATACCTGCGTTTCCCCGGAGAAGATTACTGATATTCTTCATAGCAACAGAAGCTGGCGAAAATCGACGGCGGTTTGCGCTAATGAAGTGTTTCTTACTTATCTTTCATGGTATATCACTCCGATTTAGGGTTTCTCATAAAACACAGGTACATCACTCCGATTTAGGGTTTCTCATAAAACATCCTTATTATCTGCCGGCGATTCAAGATCTAGGGTTTGTCTCCAAGGCGATTCAAGATCTAGCCTTTATTATTGACACCAGATCGATGAATCTATCTCTATTCGACATCATATTGACTAAATTTGACCTCTCGGTACGGTTTATTAACCATCTAAGTTTTTCATGTGTTATTTGAGTCAAAACCGTTTTGTATCTGCTATAGTTTGATGAATTCTGTGATTCTTTTTGCCCAGACAACTTATACTGAACCAATTTGGAGTTGGGGTTCGGTAAGAAAAGGTGATGTTCTTATGTGGCTTTGTTAAATTAAAGTTGTGTGATGCCTTTAACACGAATTTTGTATTGACTATGTTACTAACTTCATGTTTAATTGGTCCTTTCAGGATTAAAAAATTTTAACGAGTCACGACAACCTTCTTCTTCAAACAAGTGTCTTTAGTGTTTGTTGATCAAGCAATGTCGATTAACCATTTGATTTTAACGTTTTTGAGGGTTTTTGTAACGGGTCGCAGGAGGATCATATCGAGCAACCTGAACGCGGCTTGAAGGTAGTGGTTTATTCGACCTTTAGTTTTAACGTTTTATTTTTAACGTTTTTGTTACTGTGGTACTTTAATCTAACTATGTCATATATTGTTGCTTTAATTGCTACAGATTGTTGAGAATAAGTGTGTTTTTCCATTGGATAAGCCAGTGATCCAAAGGCCATTACTAGATCAATGTACACGCTTCTCTTGCTTTCATCATGGGCGGAGAAAACGCTTTCCTATATGTAAATCTACCCCAAGTGCCTTCTCTGACAAATCCGTGTTTCATCTGTCAAAGCATGGAGTAGACAATGTATTTGTAAGTTCTCTAATTTTGGTTTGTTACATTGGTATGTTATTTTTCATCCCGTGTGCGTTTTTATGACCTGTTCCATATATCTTCTTATCTTTACAAATGAAACTTCTTTGGTTAAACTGTAATTAATAGAGCAAGAATACAAAGGGAATTACCAAACCTTTGATTATGTTTCACAATTGTTTATATGCATATAAATGGAAAGTTTTTGTTAATTATAATCAAGTGAAAGTTTTCATTGCACCTTGTTGTATATGTATCTGATTAATATCTTGTGAACTGTTAGGGGAAACGGGTTCGAGTTCCATGCGCAGCTGTGGGTCCCGACAAGCCACATGCAGCAAGTACAGCCTGGCCAGAGAGTGTTTTGGAGCAGCAATCTTCTGATAATTTTATGGTTGACTCAGAAAACAGTGAGTGGCAAGAGTTACAAGGGTTTTTAAGTGCTCAACTTCCGTCCCACCCAAAGCTGTTTAGGGGACACCTAGAAAATGGTCTTCGTTACCTCATCTTGCCCAATAAAGTTCCACAAAACAGGTTTAATTTTGTATTTCCCAACGCATGATTCTAAAGTTTTTGCTTTTCTTTTGCTTACGTATTTCGTTAGCATAATTAATATTTTGTTATGTGAAGATTTGAAGCGCACATGGAGATCCATGCGGAGTCGATTGACGAGGAAGACGATGAGTAAGTCATTGCACATATGATTGAGCATGTTGCATTTCTTAGAAGTAAGAAGCGTGAAAAGCTTTTAAGAACCGGTGCACGCTCATTTGCTTATACGGATTTTCATCATATGGTTTTTCATATCCATTCACCAACTTCCATGCAGGTTTGTAACTGCAGATTTCATTTATTCTCTCTAATTATTGTACATAGACGTAGAACGCAACCAGCTATCAGTAATAATGATGAAGATGAGTCTATATAGGCTTTCTATCCATATTTACACAATTTATTTTTGCATCTTTTTAACAAGATTCTGATGAGGATCTGCTTCCATCTGTTTGGGATGCTTTAAATGAGGTAAGAGACATTTTAGAAACATAATTCAAAATCTCATGTCTGTTTTGCAATGCAATTCTCTTGTCTTTTTCATCCTAACAGTTGCTATTTTCTTCAATCTGGTAGAAACATATAATGCGTATAATTTTTTTAATGTTGTAGATAGCTTTTTACCCAAAGTTCCTCATTTCGTGTGAGCCCTGCCCTATGTGCTTCGGCGCCATTCATCTTTCAAGAATTAAGGTTTTGTTTTCTGCATAATGTATTAGGGTTCAGTTTAAAACTTTGGATTGGTTTTGATTTCCATTTATGTTTTTTTTGCTTGCAGAGGCTGGTTTACGGTGCTAAAGCTGAAGCAACGATTGCGATTGGGTTTGATGATTTTATAGCAGATGCACTGAGAGGCACTGGTCATTATCAGAATGCTAACTTGGAGATCAAGAAAGCGGCACTGGAGCCATGATTGCTAAACAAGTATTTGGAGTGTGATTTAATAATTCGTTAACTACAGGTCTTTTAATGATGTTACTGATTTGGATTGTGATTTTACACAGCTGAAATGTCAAGAAGACAAGCTTTGTTTCCTGGTGATTCTGTTACACTCGCCGGGGAAACCGCACCGGACAATTTCACCTCGTCGGTGTTTCTAGAGACACCGAACTCAATTCTACCGAATTCGAGCCCTAATAACTTCAGTTTGGTGAAACATGAGCCAGTTGATTCAGATCTGGTTCATAATTCTTCACCGAATATGTCAGATCCAGTCATTTCAAAATCAACGAAGCGGAAGGAGCGAGAGAAGAATTTTCGTATCCTTTAGACCCTGCTACCAATGCTTTATTTGATCTTGCTAAAGATGGAGTTCTTTTATGGTATTAATTACTTGATGTAATTTTCGTTTATTTAAAGATATTTATGTTAACTAATTTTTGTATGTGTTGTTTTGTAGTAAGTTGATTAACGTGGCTGTCCCTGGTACGATAGATGAACATGCTATTAACACTAAAAAGGTTCTTAATCCATGGGAAAGAAACGAGAATCACACTCTTTGCCTCAATTCTGCAAAAGCTATAGGCTGCATCGTAGTTAACATTGGCACACAGGATTTGGTTGGAGGAAGAGTAAGTTGAGGACATGTCATCGCAAATTACAACTTCAAATGAGTCTGACGGGTTGGGTAACGGGCCAAGTTGGGTTGACCCAAAACGTTGTGACTAATTATCTAAACTTGAGTCTGTACAATTTTTTGTTTCTTGTGGATCCTGTTTACAGCCCCACCTATTACTCGGGTTGATCTCTCAGATTGTTAAGGTAATTTATGTTATTATTTTTTGTAATTTTTTTAAAGATGTGTATTTATATTTATTGTTAACTAACTGTTTGGCTTTTGTCAGATACAACTTCTAGCAACTGTTGATACCTTAAATCCAGTATCTGCTTTATAATTTTTTGTTAATTATTTAGGATAAACGCCTGTCGGATGGTGTTTTCTTCCTTGAGCTTCTTAGCGCGGTGAAAAAGAGGGTTGTCAACTGGGGTCTTGTGACCAAAGGCGAGAGTGGTAATATTCAAATTTGTATCATTTTAAGTTGTTAAGCATTCGAGTTTAAGAAAGTAACGTTTTTTTTTTCTTTTTTGTCGAAATTGCAGAGGAGGATAAGAAGTTAAATGCAACATATATAATTAGTGTTGCAAGAAAGCTTGGATGCTCATTCTTTTTATTGCCTGAGGACATTCTTGAGGTATTGTTATTGAAAAAATGAACTAACTTTTTGAAAACGGTAATAAAATGAATTTTAATTTGCTGACAGGTTAACCCGAAGATGATTCTTATCCTAACAGCAAGCATATCAAGTATTGGAGCTTGTTACAGAAGTCTAAAGGTGATGAAGAAGATGGGAACACGCCTGAACAAGAAGGCAACGCGCTAGAACAAGATGGGAACGTGCCTGAAGAAGAAGGCAGTGCACCCGAAGAAGAAGGCAACATAGCCATCGATGAAGGAGACAGTCTTAGCGAGATGCAAGAAAAGACCACTGAAAGTTAAAACACTAATGAAGGGTGGCGAGATTATGCTAGAACTCGTTTAGCCAATGACGCTAAGGCAGCGAAGAAGGGTGGCGAGAGGCAGATCAACGGTTTAATCGATGTTTACAAGAAGACATATGCATCAGACGGCATTGCTGGGTTATACCGTGGGTTCCCTCTTTTAGCTGCCGGTATTTTTGTTTACCGTGGTCTGTATTTCGGAATGTATGACTCTCTCAAACCAATTATCCTCACTGGATCATCGCAGGTTAGTTTTGTTATATATATGTGTGTGTATACATACATAAGCTGATTTGGGAGCGGTTTGTTGTCAATTTTACTGCAGGATAATTTCTTTGCTAGCTTTGCGCTCGGTTGGTTGATCACAAACGGAGCTGGTCTAGCCTCGTACCCGATTGACACAGTGCGAAGAAGAATGATGATGACATCTTGGGAAGCCGTCTAGTACAAGAACACAATTGACGCGTTCAACCAAATCGTGAAAAAGGAGGGTGTCAAATCATTGTTCAAGGGTGGAGGTGCTAACATCCCCCGAGCTGTGGCTGGTGCAGGTGTGCTTGTCGGTTGAAAATGGTCAAGATCCAACTCTTGATTCTCTTGTTAAGTTGACAAGCCTTTTGATTATTTATGATTTTACTGCCTTGTAGTTTACATCTGTTTCATGTATTAATCAAATTGGCACTTTATTTCATGTATTAATCAATGGTGACGTTTGTGACATTATGTATGATTTTACTGCCTTTTTAGTTTACATTTGTTTTAACACATATTAAGATCAATACCAACACATCTTCAACATTTACCTACACATAATATTACTTTTACCTACATATAAGATTACTTTTACCTACACATATATTCATGCCATGTCATCCGCCACGTCGGATGCCATGTCACCTGCCACGTTGGATGCCACGTCACCTGCCACGTCAAATGCCACGTCACCTGCCACGTCAAATGTCTTCTAAACAAATTGTTGTACTTTTAACCACACATATAAATGCCTTTTAGCCACACATATATGTGTAGGTATAGCTTGCTATATACCTACACATAACTTATGTGTGGGTAATGGCCTATATCCACAGTCACGAGTCTACACATCATTACACTTAATTTATGTGTAGGTAAAGACAACTACCAACACACTATATGCTTTTTCCCACACATACTTTGTGTTGGTAAAGCACCAAATTTCTTGTAGTGGAGAGAGAGAGAGAGAGTGTAAAGAAGAAGATGTTTTGGAATGTGAGAGGTATGATTTGATTACAAGGGAAAGTGTAAGGGTTGGGAGGGCAATTACCATTTTACCCTCATGTGCATTGCACATGACAGTTTTTAACTGAAATTTCTAATCAGGTTTGGCCTAAAGGACAAAACGCGTAAGATTTTGAAAGGTTAAGGACACCGCTTGTAAAAGTTTGGCCAAAAGAACAGCGCCTGCAATTTGATGTAAACATAAAAGACAAAACTTGTAATTTACTCAATAATAAATTATGAAAATCAAATAGACGATTTAATATATTGTTTTAGATGGTTGCTTGTTAGACTGCATGGTGTGGGTCGGGGAAGGTGGTTGGGATAGTAAGGTAGCCCTCATACCCAACGGGGAACACCGCCTCTCCCGTCCTCTCGTCGATGAGCTCGGGAACTCACCCCCATCTGCCCCGAAACGCTTCTCTCTCTCTCTCTCTCTCTCTTAACATTATTGGATGAGGATGGATGCGGAAACCATTTCTTGTTGATGGGGAAAGAGGAAGGGAAAGAAGAGGGTGATGAGTTGGATGTGATGTGGAGGTGGAGGCGGAGGCAGGGAAAGAGGACCATACCCCATGATCTTATGGTCTCGATATAGGGTTCAGGAGCATGCCAGTTCATTGCGGAAGGGATGGGAACGCCACAAACCCCTTCCTTGTCCCGTCCATTTTTGGTGTGAGAAGATCCCGCTCTCATCCATCATTTTTTTTTTCATTTTTTTAACTGCTAGAAATTAAAAAAAAAGAAAGTTTTTTAACTTTTAATTTTATGAATTTTACTTTGTTATTAATTAATTTTTTATTTTAGTTATTAAAAACTTTAAATTAATGACAAATGAAGGTGGAGGATGAAAGGGATTGTGATAGGCCGCTAAGATGACAACAAATGACGAAGAGAATGGGATGACCAGTGGCGGACTCAAGAATTTTTTCATGCGGTACGGAATAATTTTAAAGATTTTAGGCTCCTAGGTATATAAAAAATCGGTTCATATCGGGTCGGGTCATATAAAACAAAAGAACATCAAACTAAAATTTATATAATCATCAAAAGCACGTCAAACGTCGTTACAAACATATTTAAAATGTCGCACTACGGGTTTTAAATTTTTTGAAATCTATTCAAAACATCATCTAGAGCTACTTTTCTAAGGAAGTCTCTCTCTATATAACATATACAACTAATTTTCAACAGTAAACAATTATCACCAATATTCATAATTTTCAACTTTAAAATCAAGCCCTATTTTTAATTGTTGATTTCTTGAAACTAACCATTTAAACACACTAAACTTTAACTAAGACAACAAAATTAGCCAAACTAAAGTTTCAAAAAACAACTAATATTTCAAACTTTTATAACAATTTTATTTCTCCTAAAATCCAAACGAAACAAGAAAACAACAAAATAATCGAACCATACCCCGAAAGAGTGATAAAGATGTTGTTTTCGTGAGTTTGGTGGCCGTAATTTATTATTCTCCGGATACGACATTATCATGCGCAGCATGCTCTTTGGGCAAACTTATAACTCGGCCCTCACAAACTAAATTGATACATGAAATCGCATAATTTTTAGAAAGAATCCAAGGGGATAATTGTGGGCCTATTCATCCTCCGTGTGGACCATTCCGCTATTTCTTGGTCTTAATAGATGCATCCTCAAGGTGGTCACATGTGAGCTTTTAGCTACTCGAAATGTAGCATTTACCCGACTTTTAGCTCAAATCATACAATTGAGAGCTAATTTCCCGGATAATCAAATTAAAAACATCCGGATGGATAATGCCGGAGAGTTCACATCTCAAGCGTTTAATGACTATCGTATGTGAATTGGGATCAATGTTGAACATTCAGTACCTCATGTTCACACACAAAATGGTTTAGCTGGATCTTTGATTAAACGATTACTAATAATTGCTAGACCGCTCTTAATGAGATGTAAACTACCATCTTCTGCATGGGGCCATGCTATTTTGCATGTCGTTGCACTGATTAGATTGAGACCAACTGCTAATCACGAATACTCCCCATTGCAACTGGTCTCCAGACGAGAACCAAGTTTGTCCCACCATAGAATATTTGGTTGTGCGGTATACGTACCAATACTGCCACCACAACGTACTACATTGGGACCCCAAAGAAGACTGGGTATTTATATTGGTTTTAACCAATGACGGGAGATATGTTTACATCAATGTATGCTGACTGTCATTTTGATGAAACAATGCTCCCAGTCTTAGGGGGAGATAAAAACAAGGAAAGACTGGTAACACAAGAAATAAAGTGGAATGCATCATCGCTATCAAATCTCGACCCTCGAAGTGGTCAATGTGAATATGAAGTCCAAAAGATTATACATTTGCAAAGAATAACGAATGAATTACCAGATGCATTTACAGACACGAATAGAGTAAAAAAGTCACATGTACCAGCATCAAATACACCTGCTCGAATTAAAGTAATCGCAGAAGCGATTACTATACAACGAAAACGTAAGAGACCAATCGGTTCCAAAGACAAAAACCCACGGAAACGAAAAGAGCAAAGTAATGCAGTTGGTGAAAACTCACAAAAGATTACAAATGAAACCCCGGTAGAGGTAAATGTCCCAGAAGAGACAACTATGAATCCAGAGGAAAATGAAGTTTTAGAATAAACACCGGTATCGAACAAAAATGAGATCTCTATTAATTATGTACAAGATAGTACAATGTGGAACCGGAATAAAACACGTGTTGATGATATATTCACATATGCTATAGCAACAGATGTAATCAATGAAAATGATTACGTACTAAAAACTTTAGAAGAGTGCATGCACATAAATGATTGGCTAAGATGGCAAGAAGCCATAAACGCCAAATTGAATTTGCTCGAAAAGCGACATGTTTCTGGACCTGTAGTCCGAACACCCATAGACGTCAAACCAGTAGGTTATAAATGGGTGTTTGCAATAAAGATAAATGAAAAGAATGAGATTGTACGATATAAGGCTCGACTTGTAGCGCAAGGGTTTTCCCAAATCCCAGGAGTTGATTATGAGGAAACGTATTCCCCTGTAGTGGATGCGATGACCCTTAGGTTCCTAATCGGCCTCACAATCTCTGAAGGACTTCATATTAGACTAATGGATGTCATCACCGCATACTTATACGGGACACTTGAAAATGACATCTACATGAAAATCCCTAAAGGATTAAAATTGCTTGAAGCATTAAAATCAACACCTTGAGATATGTGTTCTATAAAGCTCTGGAGATCTTTATATGGTCTCAAACAACCTGGTCGTATGTGGTACAATCGACTTAGTGATTATCCCGAAAAAGAAGGATACAAGTCTGATGTAACCAGTCCATGTGTCTATATTAAAAGACCGCTCTCAAATTTCACTATAATAGCAGTCTATGTTAATGATATCAACATCATCGAATCTCTCGAAGAGATAGAGAAAGTTGCTCAGTTGTTAAAGAAGTAATTTGAAATGAAAGATCTTGGTATGACAAAGTTATGCATTGGACTACAATTTAAGTATCTGTGCAATGGCACATTTATCTATTAATCAAACTACATCCAGAAGATGTTAATACGTTTCAATATGGATAAAGCACACTCGTTTAGCGTACATATGGTCGTCCGATCGCTAGATCCACACAAGGATCCTTGTCGCCCTCAAGAAGAAGGTGAATAAGTACTTGGTCCAGAAGTACCATACTTAAGCGCGATCGGTGCCCTTATGTATCTCTCAAATTACACAAGACATGACATTGCATTGCATTTGCAGTTCATGTACTAGCGAGATATAATTCGAATCCAACACGTAGACACTAGAATGGTGTAAAACATATATTCTGGTATATTTACGAGACACAAGACTTAGGTCTTTTCTATCAAAAGGATCAAAAGTCCCAACTTGTTGGGTATGCTGATGCCGGATATCTATCAGATTCTCACAAAGCAAAATCTCAGACAGGTTTTGTATTCACATACGGTGGCACAACAATTTCCTAGAAGTCAACTAAGCAAACACTTACAACAACATCGTCAAATCATTCCGAATTAATAGCACTATATGATGCTGGTCGAAAATGTGTGTGGTTGAGATCAATGATTAATCACATACAAGAAGCATGCGGATTAGAACAGATCAAGAAGGAGGCGACAGATATTTATGAAGACAATGCTGCTTGCATAACTCAGATCAGAGAAGGTTACATCAAGGGTGATCGAACAAAGCACATCTCACCAAAGTTCTTCTCAACATATGTGTAACACCTCGTAAAAATCACGTCCAATGATGTATCGACACGTGTCATGAGCTTTAAACGTGTAAAAGATTACTTTTGAAGGACTAAAGTTGACAAACAAAGAAAGTATGTGAATATAAGGGTTCAAAGTGTCAACAATGGATAAATATACTTTACTATAACCCTACACGATGTTTACACCCTTAAACGAATGAATCATGGATCATACGAAGCTAAATGTGGAAGAAAGTGAGAGATTACAAACTACAGGGGTTAAATGTGTCAACATGTTTAAAGTATACCTCTGAGTGACCTTTTAGCAAACCCGAAGCTTTGTAATGATTAATTATGCTCACTAGAATAAGTGATAAAAATTTCATAAGGTTTCGATAAAGTATGAGAAAGTTATGACAATATTCGTATACGAGGGGTTAAAAGCGTCAACGTTGAAATCTAAGGCTTTACGGGTGATCATAAAGTTAACCGAGGACTTAACGATGTTTGTTTATGCCTTGGAGCCCTTAAAAGTCAAGTTAGAGGGCCAAAAGTGCAAGAAATGAAGTGAAAACCACGTTTAAAAAGGATCAGGGGCCAAAATGCAATTAATGAAACTTGTGTAACCTGACCCCGGCACCATACCGGCCGCGTAAGGTCCCTATGGATCCTTACACGGGCCGCCTCTGCATGTCAGATGCAGAAAATCATCACAGCTGCCTGTTCCAGCCGGTTAGACCGACTTTAAAGTCTGGTTTTTGATTCTAGGGGATTGTTTGATGGTTTATAAAGGCCTAGGGACACTTGGGATGATCAGGAATCATCCCATAGACTTATTTGTCATGATCTTGTGCAATCAAAGGTCCTATATAAGAAGCTCATTGTTGCATCATTTTGATCATTCACTTGAAAACTTCACAACTCATTTTCTGGAGGTTCCTGGAGCTCAAGACCCCTTCCTAGTGATCTCTAGTCGTGCTTAGGACCTTTGTAAGTGTCCTTAACCTTCCTTAATTCAGTTTTGCTTAGTTATTAGATTAAAGTCAAACCGTCGTAATTAGAGTTTGACTTCGTGATTAATTAAAATTTGTCCAGTCAAATTTCAAATTGAAAGTACCTATGAGTTGGTAATTATGCGGGAAATAAACCCTTAAAAGGGCACCCTCTGATTCCCACTCTAACTAGGTCAATTGTCGGGTCAAAGTTAATCTTAAAAAGTCAACAGAAAGCTTATTTTCAAATAAATGCATAATTAACAATGTAGAAGCCATGCAACCTGTTTTATCATTAATATAACTTGGTAATTAATGTAAGAACATGTCTAAACATGTTCAACCCGACAATTTTCAGTTTAGGCTCGGTTCGGAACCGAAAGTCGCATAATTTGACTTTTGCTTTGACTTTCAGTTCTGACCCAATGTAGCATGATTTAGAAATGTATTAGAGCCTTATTTGGACCAAGTTACATGTTAGTATAACCATCTGTGATTATACAACTTGGTTCATTAGTTATCCGATTCATATGCATGTTTCCGTTATATGCCTAAATGTTGACTATTATGCCCTTTTGACCTTAAAACAAGAATTTTGAAAATGTGAGAAGACAATAATCCTTATTACTAATTTATAAACTTGTCCTTAAAATTTGATATCAATTTGAGGTCTAGATTAGGAGTTATGCTCATTAGCGTAATTAGAAAGCTTTTTATTAATTAAACGGCGTAATTAGCATATAGCCTATCTAAACCCAATTTTTGATACCAAACTTTTTACCTACTAACATAAAATAATATTTTGGGATTTTTGAAGATTTTTATTTATTTCTAGGCTAAGCATAACATAGGGTTCTAAGCTTAATTCGGTAATTGTCGGCTTTGCCCTTTTGGCCTATAAAATGAGTTTTACAAATCCTTTTAACACCAAACCTTTTGCTACTGATTTTATATGATAAATAAAACATTTTAAGCTTTCTGGAATGATAAAAATATCATCTTTTCTTATAAAACCCGGAAATCGCTTAAAATCGCCTTTTTACGCGTTTTTAACGCATAGTATAAGTTAAAACTATTTTTAACACATAAGGTTTGATACCTACTGATGTTTTAAGTAAATTTTCATAATTAAACAGTAGGCAAAAGTTTTAAACTCAGAATTCTAATTTTGACCTTTTAAGCTTATGTGAAATTACCAAAATGCCCCTACGGTGCATAGTTTGGTTATAAATAGTAAATTTTACATATATGCTATACCCTACTGTTATAAATTATTAAATTAAGTATCCTTACTGGTTATATCAGACCAGGAGCTCAGAATAATATTTAATCTCTCTTATAACCTTTAAAATGACCAAAATACCCCTATGGGGCATAATTGGTTTTAAATTCTTTTTGGGCATAATGGAAGGTATCCTACTGATATCATAACATATTTAAGGCATATTAACTTAGGAAACCTGTTCATGACTCTTTTGGTTACCCGTTACGCACTTTTCGTGTTCGGATCGGCTTATGTAACTAGTTTGCATAAATTAGCCGAAACGGGTCAAACCTTATCATTTTTATCTCAAAATCCAGAATGTGCTTAGTTTACCCTTATTACACAAGTATACAAGCTTATCGGTTCTAAACCACATTCTAATCCGGTTCTCGCTTAATCTTACGTTTTGAACCATATCCTCCTTTAAAAACTAACCGGTCTAAGCATAGGCTTAATTAAGACCCGTTAGGAATCTAATAGGTTATTAAAAACCTTTGTTCCAGATTTAGGAGCCCAATAAAAGCTATCTGTACTTGCTGATTTGATATACGGCTGGGATTGAATTTATATTTAGCTCAGGTAAATACTCTTAACTTATTTTCCCTATACGGGCTTGGGATACGGTATTATAATAATACCGCTTGGTCGGGTATGTAGTCATTTAAATCGTATTGTGATTAATGTATTTACATAACCTGTTTTATTCTGTATTATTTGGTGTATGGCATTTGGGGGTTAAATGACCATGTCCCGGATATCCATGGCATCATTCAAAGAAATGGCCACGACCTAAGCACGGGGTGTAGGCGTACACCTGACAGTTGCATATGTAAAAACTGGTAGTCCACTTAAAGGAATCATCCTTGTGGGTATTATACCTGTGGCGTGTCAGTTAATCTAGACCGGCCCTACAAACCGGCCCTGACGGACAACAAATAAGTAAAACTGTATACAAGATTATATATAAATAATTATCCCAAGTTATAAAAAGTTTTGTGCCACGTGCACTCAAATCAATTTTCCTATACCTTTTCAAAATGAGTCAGTTAATTGTATTTACCAGTGTAAACTGACGTATTTTCCCAAAAAGGCTAAGTGCAGGTACTAATCGGAATAGGCTGGCCTCTCCTAGCATCAAATAAAAGTCTCGCAAGCTTAGATGCCTATAAAGTCTGTTGAACAATATTATCTATCTGTTTTAAAATCCGCCTGTGGATCCATCTTACATTCCGTTGTAATATTTGATATTACTTTTGAATCGGATTGTAATATATTTTATCTTTTGCTTCCGCTGTGCATTTAAATTGTGTTGTTTGACTATGATGATATCAACTACGTCACGATACTCCCCACCGGGCCCACCAGTAATACGTGGAAATATCGGGGTGTGATCCTAGCACTTCAAAAAAGTTAAATTATCACATACCAAAACAATACATACATAAAAGTAGCACTTTTGAATTATATTAGCACATGAAAATTAATCAAGATAATTGATTTTAGCATATATTTGAAAGATATCAGCACTTTTTTTAATCGGCATATTGAAAACAAAAGGAAGATCCAAATAAAGAATTAACTGCTTGTTAGCGTATTTATAGGGAATTCAATATAATTTATATTATTTTATCATTTCTATATAATTGGTTGGATGCCACGTGACACTTTTTAAATTGTTATTATAGTTTGTATGCGAAATGTGATTTGTATTTGATCCTACTCCTAATAAACTGTAGTATATCTGAGAGGGAGTGTTATAAAACCATATACACAAACCCTCAAATAACTGCTATGGCAGTTAACATCTCTTATAACTACTTTAGCAAGTTAACATATATATATGTATGGGTTGAGATCATGTACAAACAGTGCTAATTATAAGAACCGTAAAAACAGATCTAAATCATTGATAATTTAAATCAAGGGTTGATATTGATTATAAATAAAACCCTTATAATTAAAGATTACTACTAACAAATTAGGGGTAATTTTATAAAATTGCTAGTCATTTGACCATTTTCCATTAAATACAAATTCCACCAAGGTTTTTTAAACTAAAATAACTTTTATATACTTCATTATTTAAAAAAAAATATACCATAAAATCAAGTATTTTTTTATCTTTAATATGAGTACCATATTGCTATACCTTTTTTGTATTTATAAAAGTGATTTTTAAAAAAAGTGAACAAAATGTGTTTTATAATTGTGCTGATAAAGTGCTGATTATGTGTTAATTACAAAATAATACAAACAAACACCAAAAGTAGATATAATCAGCACATCTGGTGTGCTGATAATGGAAAACGATTGAGAATGTTGTGCTAATGTCGTTTATGTTGATAATGGAGAATGATTGAAGACGATGTGCTAATAATGAAGAACGATTAAGGATGTTATGCTAATTATATAGTGTTGTGCTGATTATATTTTTTGTAATTATTTTTAATTAGTTATAAATAAATATGGTCAAAAGGTCTAAATTACCCCTAAACTAATTTTTTATTGATGGACACTTGTCAATTATGTGTTGGTTCTTACGGTTTTTACAAACTTAAGTGTTTGTATTGGATCCTATTCCATATATATATATGATACTCTTGTATTGTAAAAATATAGATGAATTCTTCCAAATTACATTTGAATTTCCCATTGTTTCTTATTACATACACAATAATTTATGGTGTTATTTTCTACACCTTTGCTTCGAGAAAAAAAAGAATCAGAGTGGGTCCACAAATAACGCGTCAACTTCGTACACGGTAAACCACCCTACCCCACCCCTAGCCACCCCCTCCCCACCCACCCCACCCCACCCCAACCTCAATTTAAATATATGATTAGGGCTGTAAACGAACCGAACGAACACGAACAAGGCTATGTTCGTGTTCGTTCGTTAAGGAAATTTGGATGTTCGTGAACTGTTCGCGAACACATGACGAACGGAAGTTTATGTTCGTGTTCGTTCGTTAAGGAATTTTGGTTGTTCGCGAACAGTTCGTGAACATTAACCACGAACGCAAACGAACACAAATGAACTTTAATTTTGAAAATTAAAAAAGGCACCGTTAATCTTAAACATTATACACAACGAAAGTAGTTAAATATAACCATTTAAAGATTGAAGGGATGGATAATATTGGGTTCAATCGATTAGAGATAAGTTGAATGAAGGAGCGTGATATCAAAAGAGGGAGAGGGTCAGAGAGAGAGGGAAATAATACATATGGGGGAAAGTAAAAAATAATAAAACATTAAAAACTTATAGAAAAATAAACATAAAAAACCGAACACGAACGAACATAAACGAACATATTACCGAACGTTCACGAACGTAGTCGAACGAACGAGACATTTGTTCGTGTTCGTTCGTTAAGCTTATCGAACGGAATTTTTTGTTCGTGTTCGTTCGTTAAGCTTATCGAACGAACATAAACGAACTTCCCGCCGAACGGTTCATGAACTGTTCGCTGAACGTTCGGTTCGTTTACAGCCCTATATATGATCATTTTGCATGGCTTAACCTGCACACAAATTATAAGTAAAAAAATGCAAACTTCTTCCTTATTCCACCCCCTAACTTCTACCGGAGCTTCTTTCTCCGGCAAACTCCGCCATCGCAGATACATGTTACGCAGCAACGATCATAATCGGCTGGCAACAATATTATTAGCGTACAAGAAAGACGGGTCCGAGGGGAAGATGGTGGACGAGAACATGATTGTTTTGAGAGAAAGGATTCGTAAGATGAAGGATGAGATAGAGTATAATAGCGGTGGTGATCGGTTGCCGGATAACTGGATGCAGTGGGAAAAGAGATACATTTATAGTGGTGATTACCATTCGCATATTTATGAAGTGATTGCGTTATTACAGCGGTTTTTGATGGATTGCAGGCCGAGTGTGGTGTTGGGACTAGTGGTACTTTTTGCGGCTGGGGGTTCGACAGCGGCGGTTTTGGTTCTCCAGTGTTTAATAAACTCCATTCAAGGAAGTTAAGACGGTAGAGTTTCAGTGGCGTAACCATAACATCTTAGTATGTGTGGGAGGAGGTGTTTCTTTATAATATGTTATTATCTCTAGTGATTATAACTAAGAGGTTAAGTTCATGATTTTCTTATGTATAAAAAACCAACAAGTTATGATGAATGGAGGTTTACAGACCCTCTTGACCCTTCTTCTCTGGTCCTATCTCCACGATTTACGAACTTATTTAGCGGAGGAAGTAGACAATAGACTAATAGAGTGTACTTGCATAGTTGCATGACTATTTTATCTTCCTATTGATGAATTTATTTGTTATATATGAATAAGTTAGGTCAGCTCTTTAAAGCCCTCAAGGGTACCAAAGGGTGCACTAAAGGGGGCTCTGCCAAGCCTTTAACCGGCGCGTGCGAGAGGGAGAAAGAGGTGGGATCATCCCAATGCACCAATCACATATTTCCTTTTCTTTTATATAATTATTAGTTAAACTACACCATGATACTTAACTGGCGGGTTTGTTAAAGCCCATTGTCTACGTGACGCTGATGTGACGGAGGAGACGTTATGTTAAACCACACCATCGAGCCTAATTGTTTTATACAAATAATTCTTTGTTACATGTTTATACGTCTTGAGTTAGACTAAGAGAATTTAGCAAGATTTCACAATCCAAATAACAGACACAAGTTGTATTTTTAAACCATATATTTCAGATATTTGAAATTACTTTCCAAAGAAAATGATTAACTCTTGCTTTTTAAAATTTCAGTTGTGTCAAATTGTTTAAGAAAATGCTTGAAAAGTAAATAACATCGAAATTTCAAATTTCAAGTGTCTTTTTTTTGAACGGCAATTGTAGGGACCAAAGGACCCACTACCCCACAGGGCGAGACAAGCTCTTAAACCCTGCCCAGGCCCAACTCCATACTGAAATTCCAATATGTACACAGTAGGAGTTGAACCTGAGACCTCCCCAGAGGACAAACCTTACGGAATACTCCCCTGACCAACTGGACTATACCATGTTGGCAAAAAATTTCAAGTGTCAAATTGTTTAGGAAAATGCTTGAAAAGTAAATAACATCGAAATTTTAAAAAGTCAAGTGTAATGGTACTCGTAAAGTCATATCTAAGTCTGAAGGTTAGTATTAGCATGAATAACCCATGGCATTATAGCCTAGTGGTATCTTGGTGGTGGGATAAGGCTTATGACCATTAGGTCATGGGTTCAATTCCCACAAAGGGGGTTTTCCCAGATTTATTGGGTTTCCTCCTGAATTGGTGTATAGGCATTATTGCCTAGTGGAGATGGATATGATCGGGTGGTTCTGCTGGTGGCACGATGATACTCCAGTGGTCCGTCAGTGATCCTAATTTGCCGTTCAAAAAAAAAAAAGTATTAGCATGAATAGTCTCACACTTTTGGAAAATGTATCATTAATACGATTCGAGCAATTTTTTTTTTTTTTTTTTTTTCAAATTTGACATATAATCTTACACATAAAATCTAAACTTCCAAAGACATATACATTGGGTCTTTTGATCTTTAAACAATTTCCACATAAATGTTGTTATAAAGAAATTGTAGTGATGACCTGTCTCATTAGTGAGTATTGATTATCCTACCAAAATTAGGGAGACATTGTAAATGTGATTGTTGCCTACTTGGGGAGAAGTTTTTCTTGAATACAAATTTTTCATCAAGATCAATGAGTGAACATAAGGTGGGTCGATCGACTAACATCCACTTAAGCTACTCTAAACCATATTGGTTCTAATTACATACGGGTTGGCGCTTGAATGGGACCGAACACATATCTATGATGACTGTTCTTTTATACATATAGGTTGGCGCTTCTATGCTTATGATGACCAAAATGACAAATGGTCGGAGACAGAGCCGGACCTATTGTATAAGTAACTCAGGCTTGGTTTCTAGGGCCTCCAAATACCACTAGAAGTATTAAATAGCACCAACGAGAGCTTTTATACTACTAGAAGTATTAAATAGTATCAACGAGAAGATGTGGTATGAAGACTAGTATCGATGAAGAAGCAAGGTTACAGAAATGAGGATGAGTTGCAAGGATTATGGTTACATAATTATTTTGTGCTTTTTTTAATAAAAAAATAAAATAATTGTGTCATGTCAACTTAATAAGCATTTTTAATTAGCTAAGCATACAACTAACTATTATTGTATAGAATTTAGATTTAACTTTTTACATAAAGATATATTTGTGTCATGTCAACTTTATAAGACCATGCGTAGTGGTAATGCCCCTATCCTTGGGCGTTTTGCGCCATTTGTCAGCCCAGTCAGCAAGGGACATTATTGGGCGTTTTTACAAAATGAGTGTAGTGGGGATGTGGGGCATTATGTTAAATGAGATGTAAAATAATTAAATAAAAAAAACCCTCAAAAAAATCTTATTGGATAACAAAAAGGGAGATGGAAGATGATTGGAGAAGGAGATTGGGGCAAGGCGTTTTTAAAACCACGCTGAATCAATTTTTTTTCAAAAAAAACGCCAAAAAACGCCCCATGTAATGGGTTCCGGGCGTTTTTTGGCGTTATTTTTGAATTTAAAAAAAAAAACGCCCCACTACACATGGTCTAAGCATTTTTAATTAGCTAAGCATACAATTAACTATTATTTGTATAAAATTTGGGTTTAACTTTTTACATAATAAATTATTACGTTTCCCGACTTCAAGTGTGAACACTTTTATTTTATTTTATTGTTTTTTTTTTTTTTTTTGTAGAATGATTAAAGTAACAGTTGTGATTTGTGAATGAGACAAAATGAGAATGTTTTTAAGTACGTTGGTTT
Source organism: Helianthus tuberosus (assembly GCA_030545235.1). NCBI lineage: Eukaryota > Viridiplantae > Streptophyta > Magnoliopsida > Asterales > Asteraceae > Helianthus > Helianthus tuberosus. The sequence goes on along the minus strand of CM060442.1, from coordinate 198,806,199 downwards.
GGGACAGTTTGCTATAAAAGGTTAATTATGGCCCAAACCACAACAATTATAATTTTATAATGAAAAAAGCGTAATGATTTGAATATCAGTGACGATGGGAAAATATCCAGATCATTATCCCTTCCCTTTTATTGTGAAAGATGTAACCCACAATAAATGTTAGGCCCAAGTTTCTTACTTCAGTTATTCATATGCAGTCGCGTCTCTGAAAATTCACGTACCCTGTTCGAGCTCGAAAAATGTGCCCACATACTTTAACGGATTTTTTTTTTTTAAAATCATATTAGTATTGGGTTGAGCGGTTGAGCCCAATAAACCTAATGTTAAGTTGGGTAAATTATAAAGCATAAAAAGGTATTTGATAACGGGCCTCTATATTGGATTTGTATGCGTTTACAATTTTTTTTCTTTAAATAACATATATATATATCGATTTTTTTAAAAAAATCTTGTGCCCCTCGAAACCACGGGCCTTGTGCGGAAGTCCTCCCCGCACACCATAAGAGCCGCCCATGTTCATATGTATTGACGACGGGTTATTGGAATAACCGGTAAGTAGGGCTGTAAACGAATCAAACGTTCGGCGAACAGTTCGTGAACCATTCGGTGGGAAGTTCGTTTGTGTTCGTTCGTTTACTAAACAAACGAACACAAACAAGAAATTCCGTTCGTTTAGATAAATGAACAAACATGAACAGAGAGTGTGTTCGTTCATTTATGTTCGTGAACGTTCGGTAACATGCTTGTTTGTGTTTGATAATTCATTAGTGTTTTAGCTTGTATATTTTATTTAAATACTTCAAAATTCCGACAAATAAAATATTTAATAAGTGTCAATGTATTATATATTTTGTTCATGAACGTTTGTTTGCGTTTATTTGTGTTCATGAACATTAGTTTGTGCTCATTTGTGTTCATCATCGTCCGTTTTCATTTGTTGCCTAAAATTAACAAACAAACACAAACGAACACGAACAAGTTCATTTCTTTAACAAACAAACACAAACACAAATCTCGTTCGGTAAGCGTTCATGAACAGTACGTGAACACATATATTTCTTAATAAACAAACACGAACAAGGACTTGTTCGTGTTCGTTCGGTTCGTTTGCAGCCTTACCGGTAAGGTTGCTACTTTGTGATTTTGAGGTCACAGGTTCAAGTCGCGAAACAGCCTCTTGCACAAAAGTGTAGGATAAGGTTGCATACGTCAAATCGCGAAGCGATCCGACCCTTCCCGGAGCCTGCGCAAACGCGACAGCCTAGTACACAGGGTACGCCCCAAGATATATGTATTGAAAACTGAATGTTAAATATCATTATTGTTGTCAATGTGGGGTAGCCCACTTGGTAGAAGCATATTACTCTTATAGGAGAAGTCCTAGGTTCAATCTTGGATAACTGTGAAAAATTTAGAATTACTGACGTAATACAGTAAGAGCAAGCGTTGCTATTCAAAAAGAATCATTATTTCCACAAAGAGAATTGATTTTTAGCTAATGGAAGCATTATTGAGAACTAGGTATGATAATGACCGTATGAGTAACTAGCTTGAGAGTGGAACGAGTCTCCAATAACTATCAAATACTAATCTAGGGGTGTTAAGAGACTAAATTTTCAGTCCAAAATACCTTTCTTTTGTTCTTACCAAATAGTTGTAGAGTTTTATCTTATCCATAATCAATATGTGCAAAACACATTGATCAGCGTAAAATTCTCTTATGAACTCATGAGCTATACGAGATTAATATGTTCAGTTCTTCAGTTTTTTTGTTTGGGTCCTCTACTAGATATATATAAACGATGACATGATCTTAACTACAAAAGCACATTTTAACAAGACTTCACAATTTGGATTATTACCACAATTTAATTCTAAAACCATATTTAGAATACTTGAAATTCCTTTCTACATAAAATGATTAACTTGTTATTCACTAAGATATTAATTTTTAGGCTATATGTTATGGGTGAAGGATGTAGCATGGAATGGTGATGCGGCACTATGGGACAGAGGGGGGACACTGTGCCCCTCCCTTTATCCCGCGAGTTTACAAGGTGTGAGGGATTCTTATCCCGCTCATCTAGGGTTGGGTAATGCTATTTCAGTTTCATACCCGGTTATAAAATTTTGTTACATACCCAGTTTATTACCCGTCAGATATTTGTCGGCTATTTATCCATTAGGTGTCGGGTATACCTGTTGGAATTTTCACTTATGTAATTTTTTTACTTTCCTTTTTAAATTGATGTTTTTAAAATCTATACAATATATTAAATTATAAATAGCATATATGTCATCATCACCATAAAAATATTTAAAATATATAAAAATGTAACTTTATTATAATATTAGGGGAAATATCAAATAAAAAGTTTATTTTGCCTAAGTAGGATAAAAAGGAATCTTAACCATTCATTTTTTAAATCAATGGATAAGATGAAAGTGTAGGAGAAAGGAGGAGTGCAAGGGTATCTTGGGAAAATCATATTTATGGACTTTCTCTCTCCACATGCAAGACACATGCATATTCCACCCTCATTTTTAAACATTCATAACTTTTTTATACGAAATTACTTTTTCATAAAAATTTCACCGTAAAATCGAGCGTCTTTTTATCTTTAATTTGAGTACCATATTGCTATATAAAATATAAAAACTAAAAAAACCCATTAAAATGTGTTGTCTTTCTATGTTATATAACATGTTTTTGTGTTGGATTTTTTTTACTATATTTTTGTGCTAATTTTTTTTGTCTTAATTTTTTTTTCTCAATTTTTTGTGCTGGATTTTTTTTTGTTGTATTCTAAAAAAACAAAAAGGGTGCTACATGTCATTTTCACTCCTATGTATAAAGACCAAAATGCCCTTCATTCCTACTTATTAGGAGAGCCACATGTCATAATCACAATCCTTCTTAGACTACTTAGGCAAAATCCACTTTTTAGTGGATCCTTCCCCTATAATATTAATCTCAAATAGAAAATTTTGTCTTTCGTATCGTATAAATATAAATAATGTTATCAAAATGTACATTAAAAAAGAAACGTTTATTTTTCAATTAATGAAGTTACTTGAATGAAACATTACTAAACAATAGTTAGGAGAAAATAAAAATAAAAGTTAAAAGTTTTTGGCAATGTGGTTCGGGTAAACAAGTCTATAGTTTCAGGTAATCGGTTGAGGTATCACCTAATCCTTTGCCCGCAAAATACTTTTCTCCCAATCTCATAATCGCTCCCATACCCGTCGAGTATCGGGTATACCCGTTAGGATCGGGGGTTTTTGCCATATCCTTGCGCTCATCGTGCAAGGGCTTCTCTCTCACACACAAACTGTCCCTTTCTCTCTCTCTCTCTCTCTCTCACACACACACACACTCTCTTTTCTTCCTTTATCAATTTAATCTAATACTAAGGCCAGGGGTGTGGTATACCGCCCCTGGCCACATCACCACTTTTAGCGCCCTTTAGTGTCCCCTTCTCATCACCTCCGCGCCAAAGGGGGGCGCCATCGATGAACCGCCAGCACAATAACGAGCACCAAACGACTAGTTTGGTGGTCCCTATAACTTTTTGACCGTTTTTTAACGGTAACAAATTTAAAAAAAAAAACTTTTAGTTTCTAAATTTAATACTATACATATATCCAACCTATTTTGCTCAAATCTCCATCCATTCTCCATCTAAAAACTTTACAAACTTTATCATACTCACAAAATGTTTCCCAACAATCAAAACCCGTGGAACCCCAACAATCCTTTTTGGGGTAATTTATCAAACAACGAGCAAGAAGAACTATACCGAAGAGACCCGCGAATGTGTGAGGTTGGGTATTATCCGATGCCACCTACCACCCCAACCTCCCCTCATCCGAAAACGCCACCCATTCCCGTTTTTTTTGGATACTATTCCCCACCTCCATTTTCCCCAAACCCAAAACATACCCGAAACCCAAAACGTACCCGAAACTCAAAACATACCCCAAACCCAACCCACTTCCTCAAAAGGTGGACGATTTAGAAGGCATCAGAAGAAGGGCGAGAACGAAGAACGTGCTCCTAAAATGATCGAGAGGTGGACGCCTACCGAAGAACTTGAATTGTCACAAGCATGGCTCGACGTGTTGGAGGATCCAATTGTTTGTAATCTTTTATTTTATTGAAATTATGTTTTTTTTTTAATTTTGTTTTAAATAAAATTGGCATACAAATTAAAAAAATAGAAAATATAATAAAATAAATAATAGGTAATTATGATGGGGGCTTTAAATCATTGCATGCAAGTTTAAGGGATGGACTTTAAAGCCCCCTATGTGATGTGACGTTGATGTGTCGCTTATGTGGCGTGGCCAAGTATTTGGGATTTTTATTTTATGGTATTATAATAGATCGAAGTAAAGGGAGGTTTCTTGTCATGATTGGAGTAAATTTCTTGATACAATGTAATCGAAGAATTTACATCGAGATAATTGGTAAACGGGCAACAAGTTGTGCTTTTTGAATAGCAAAACTAAGCCTTTTAAAAACTACGCTCATAGATCTCGGGGTCATAACATTACTATGCATGACCCTTTGAACTCGACTAAGTAGGTCCACAGCCTCTGGCGCCAGAAAACCAAAAGTATCAAAAGCAAATGGGATAAACACGTGCTGGTTGTCAAGGCACGCTTTCTCATGCTTGATCACTTTACCCGAAGCAGCCTTTAAAGCAGCCAGGCCCACTGTGAAAGCACTACTCCCTAAGCCCACAATCGGGGAAACCCCTATTAAATCCACACAGGCGTGTTTTCCCCTACCCATCCAAAGACCAGAATGTCGGCTGGTCGAAGGGTAGATCTCCCTTCCAACGGGTCTGTTAAGAAATTAACGGGAGCCTCTTTCTTAGCAGAAATACCAGCGCACCTGAATATGTCAAAAATGACATCCCCAACCAAATCATGTCGGTATTTGAACCCCGGGAGCTCTCTACAATGAGCATCATGCTCACCAAAAGAATCCAAACACGCCTTATGACAAACTGGGCAAACCTCGTCAACTGGGAATAAAGGAATCATGAGGCGATACTTAAAATAGTACGGTACTCCACCGGCGACATATGCTGGCCTAACCCATCTATAGGTATAGCAAGAAGAAAATCTTGTGCATGTGGTGCTCGGAGACACTTGAAAACGGCTTTTTGTCTAACGGTCAAGTCAAACTGCACTTCGATTTCGTGAACAATTTTACTAAAAAGAGCACTCGCCAATAGGGCTGTTCAAAAAGCTCGCGGCTCGGAGCTCGCTCGAAGCTCGCTCGGATTTAGCTCGGAAAAAGCTCGCTCGATTTGGCTCGGTTTAAAAGTGAGCCGAGCCGGCTCGGCTCGGCTCGGTTAGAAAGTGAGCCTAGCTCGGCTCGGCTCGTAACGAGCCGAGCTGGCTCGGTTCGGCTCGCTTTGTCGCTCGGCTCGTTTTAGCTCGAATTATTTTACTTATAATAAGTTTTAATTTTATATACATTATAATATATTACAAAAAAACTGATTATTATTTACATGTATATAGGTTTGTAATTTGATATTTATGGCATATTTGAAGATTGATTACCATACTAATGAACTAATATTGTATTTTATTGAAATTAAAACTTATTTTGCGTTATTAAACTTGATTTTGGTTTGAATTGTATTAGGTTGAACTTGTTTTGAATATATATTCTTTTAAATTATTGAATAATATTTTAGGCTATTACATTTTAAGAGGTATATATTAGTTTTTTTTATAAAATCGAGCCAAACCAAGCCGAGCCGAGCTAGCTCGGTTTAAAACCAAGCCGAGCCCGAGCTTAGATTTTCAGCTCGGTTTCAAATCCGAGCCGAGCCGAGCTAGCTCGGTTTATAATCGAGCCGAGCCCGAGCTTAGCCTGGCTCGGCTCGGTTCGGCTCATGAACAGCCCTACTCGCCAATGCATGTTGGGCTTAGGGGGGGCGGTGTCCTTATTAGTGAAACCGCTGAAGTCAAAGCTTGGAATCGTATCACGAAGACAAGCCAAAGCATAAACATAATCAGAATCCATACCGCATATGCCACTGTCTCTTAAGATGTGATCCTGTAGCACCCACGATTGGGCCCTCGAGGCCACAAAAGCGTAGGATGAAGCCTCTACAGCCGAATATAACCCCAAACCTCCAAACCTAATAGGTAAAGAAGCAAGTCGACACTGGAGGTCTCCAAAGAAAGGACCTCCACAAACCACCAATTCCTCAATCGCCTCACGCAAACCTTTGTCAAAGAACAACGCTGCATCCTCCATGTGTACAGGTTGGCATGTCCTCAAGCCAAAGAAAAGTTTGGCAATGCCCATACAGGATCGAAGCAAGAGTAGTTCACTCTGCGGGTCACCTAATTTCGGTAGAAGACGCATCAAATCTACTGCCTTAGCAGCTCTTTTCATTGCCAACCCACTAATAAAGCTTGCGTCTCTACTAACAGCCCCCCCCCCCAGAAGCTTCACCCCCACTGACGGCCTCCCGATATCCTTAGGAAATAAACCTTCACGAAACTTGCTACCATCACAAGAAGGCCAAAATAACTCAGTTTTCTTAATATTAAGTTCAAGACCCAATGTTGGACCCGACACCCTGATGATGTCCAACACTCTAGCCACCTCTTCTGAACCTCCAATGACAGTCCCATCATCAAGATACCAAGCATGAAGGAGAAGCTTGCATTTATCTCTAATCTGATGCATAAGGGGGTGCAAAACAAGAGCGAAAAGAAGTGGACCCTATGGGTCCCCTTGCTGAACTCCCGTGGTAGACCAAATGTGCCCATCTCCAAGATACAATCTTGCTGGCTGCCCATATAGAAATTCCACCCACAAAGAAATAAAAGGGCACCTCATCCTGACCTCACGAAGTAAGGCTGATCTATCCACCTGGTTAAAAGCATTAGAAAAATCTACCATAAGCATTGCAAGAGACCCATCAGTGTGACGTTCACTTAGAACTCTATTGACGCTGTGTAAAATGGCCTCAGCGCCACCCGACACGCCGACCCCAAACTGAAAATCATTAAGGTACTTAGTCATTTCTTTACCAACACCCTTCATAGCAACCTTAGAAACCAAACGCCTCCATATAGTACCCACTGCAATAGGTCTAATCCCATTGTTGGGTTTTAAAAGCGGTGTAATGGGAGCAGACGCGACAAACTCTGCCAAACACGATGGGCATTTCCCCTAGCCATAAGTTGACTACCGCAGTGATAGCGCATAAGAGATCAGTAGCAATAGCAGACCCCTCTCCACATAAAGCATCCAAAATGTGTTGTGCCCTCAAGCCATCCCTCCCACATGAGGTTCCTTTAGGAAACGATTTAATGCAGCAAAGAACACTATCCACCTCTGCGACAAGGGGAGGCTCAGAATATATAGTACCTGGCAAAGATGGAGGTTCTCTGTACGGGTGTTTAGCCTCTAAAGCCTGTACGGTATTATCATTGCACGGAGCAACACCGGATGAACATAACACCTTCACTGCAGCTGTAAAGTGGCCATCAGCAACCTTTCGAAGACACTGCCTAACATTGGAATTACTAACAGTACTCTCCTCAGGATTATCAACACCTCCTTGACCTAGAGACCCCATCGTAGGACTCTCAAATATATTTTTAACTAACATAAAAATACCATCTTCTTTCCCCCATGTGGCTAAAGAATTCAGAATTGATCTTTGTTGCAATGCCTTCCTATTCCCAGACCTTCTTTCTTGCCTATTTTTTGGTCTGACCACTTGCAAAGTACAGTGAGGAAGAAGGAACAACCTAACCCACGCTTCAATGGATCTAGGTTGGGCAACAACTTTGTAGAGAGCGGTTTTCAACGCCTGAGAGAAAGCCAACAGACAGCTATGAGGGATGCTCTTCACGGTGACAATGGGTGCTTTAAAGACACGATCTAGTAGAACGGTATCCAACATGAACGACTCATGAACATTGGTCACGTGCGCCTTGGGAGAGGGCCTCGAAATCCCTATAATGTAGCTATCTATGTCATTACCACGATTGGTAAAACGGACAAGCCCATCGGGGTGATGGCATGCACGACTCAATGCATGTATACTCAAACACTTCCCACACATCCATTGGCCAAAAAACTTCAAAGTACCTTCTACGTCCATGAACAACCCATGGTCCGTAGAAATAGCCTCACGCAACGCACTTCTACGTTCATCACTAGAAAGGTGCAACCTCTTGAGATGAGAGATCAACCGAGAAATCCCCTTATTTCCCACTTCACCATCCGGGCAACAATGAAACATACGAAAAGGACATGGCCAGGAGCCACTCAAAGGCGTAGAAGGGGTTGTCATTAAGGCTAAATAAACCACGATTCAAGTTGAGACACGAATTTTGGATGTAAAAACCAAAATTTAAGCAAAGGCATTTCATCAAACACTTGGAGTGCATCCATAAAAAACGAATTAGTGATTTGTAAAGAGGTTCAATTTTGACAAGATGAAAAAGGTTTCCAAAGCAAGGTTGCTGAATGAATGGAAAGTAATTCAGAAGTTGAAAAACAAAATTTGAATGAGTGGAACCTAAATATGAATGAGTGGAATGAAAAAAGGTTTAATAGTTTGAAAAACAAACTGATCGTGATCATATATTGATGGTGAAATTTGTTTAAAATTCAAGAAAAAAAAAAGAAGAGATGATGTTAATTTGAATGATGAAATGGGTTTACCGATGACGAAGTGGACGATTACGGAAAGCAAGCGATTGTTTTGGGTTTGTAATTATGTAGTATTGTTTGTTGTTCGCAGACCCGATTTAGAGGGTGTTTGGTGTTGCGTTTTCAAAATAGATTATGCGTTTTCAAAATAGATTTTGCGTTTTAAAAACTGCGTTTTGAAAAAGCATGTAGGTACATGATTCTCCAAAACTGCGTTTTGGAGGCAGATAATCACTTTTTCATCCAAACACTTTTTTAGATTATTTATGTTTTACAAATGTCATAATTAAATAATCACTTCAAAACGTTATCCTAAAACACCCTCTTAGATTGATTTCTAATGAAGTATACCTTAAAAAAAATCTTTTTACAAAATAAATATGTATTTTTTTCTAAAACTAATTAAATAGTAAATTTCTTCAACATATCCCAATCTACACGTTGGAGAAGGTGTGCCGACTTTTACACAACAGCCCCGACAAACACCCAAAAGTGGAGCCCACAAATAACGCGCAATGCCACGTGTTGATATCTTACTCGGTACTCCCATTCTAAAATCTAGTATTTAAATACATATGCTCCATTTGCATGGATCACTTTCAATCCATTCAATTTGTAGCAACACAAATGCAAACTTCTTCTTTCTTTCATCCCTTAAAAACTCCCGGAGCCCCGTTCTCCGGCACACTCTGGCAACCCAGCGTGGCGTTTCTTGGTGGTCGTAAAAGACCGCCAACAATGACACTCAAGAAAGATGGTTCTAGTGGGAAGATGGTGGACGAGAACATGATTGTTTTGAGGGAAAGGATCCGTAAGGTGAAGGCGGAGATAGAGTATAATAGCCGTGGTGATCGGTTGCCGGATAACTGGATGCAGTGGGAGAGGACATACTTTTATAGTGGTTGTTACCACTCGGATGTTTATCAAGTGGTTGCGTTTTTACAACAGTTTCTGTTGGAGAGCCGGCCGAGCGTGGCGTTGGGACTGGCGGGGCTTTTTGTGATTGGTGGGTCGACGGCAGCCGTGGCAGTTTTGCATTTGTTGATAAACTCGGCTCTAGGAAGTTAAAACAGCTAGTATTATTTTTCTTTCAACAACAAAGCTTACTCCTACCTTACATTAGACCAATAATTAAATATACTCTTCGTGCCTAGATTTAAACCGGAAACCCTTTAATAGGCATGAGCCTCTAACAAGTGGGCTACCAGCGAATATGTAGGTTTAGTAATATGATTTGAAAGGTTTGTAAGTTAGCCTCCTAAAAATTGTTTATTTATTTATTGTTTGTTGTGAATGGCTAGATTTGTTGATATACTTATTAATTTAATACGTGTTGTGATGAATAAAATAGGGCATAAAGTATATCATTAGATGTATATAAAGGGGGTATAATTATTAGGGGAGGAGGGGTGGTCACTAGTGATATAATTTTATCACTACCAAGCACCAATCAACTCATGCCATGTCATCACCCAATATTCTATCTCTAGTGATAGAAATGTAGTGGGGGTGGCATCGCTAGTGATGGAATTCTATCACTCCCAATTTTTTTTAATTTTCATTATAAAATTAAATGTAGTGGGAAGGGTTCGTCGAAGAAGGGAAGGGTTCGTCGTAATTGAGGGTGTTCGTCGAAGAAGGGTTGTTGAATATAACGCGTGATTGATTCAACGCGTTTCAAATATAACGCGTGACCACAAGGGAGGCGGCGGTGTTCGTGGTTTTATAACACGTGGCCGGGCGTCCATCACGGACCGCCCCGCCTGGCCTTATAAAGGACAGCAAGATGTTCATATAAATATATAAAAACTGACCGACCTTCATGGGTAATCAAACCAAAGGTTTTGAAATTGGTCGGCTATTCGACCAGTGAACCGGAGAATTTAGTGGTTTGGTTTGTTGGCTAAACAATCTTTAACAGAACCGTAAAAAACGGTTAGCTATTTCTTTTGTCTTTCAAATGTTTGTTAAATCTGGACACTCTCCATGAGTTTTTTTTTTTCTCCATAAAAGTGTGTTGGTGGAGAATCACTATAAGGCTGGGGTTTGTTCAATAGGTCGGGTCTGGATTAGGACCATTAGCGGCGACAAATTAGATGTCGTCGCTAATGCTCGTTATTCTTGTAGTGTATGTACTAAAGTTGTGTTGTTTCAAATAGGGGTGTTCAGAATTCGTTTCGAATTCGAAAAATTCGAAATTCGTTTAAATTCGATTCGATTATCAAGAATTCGTTTCGATTATAAGAATTCGAATTCGAATTCGATTCAATTCGAGTAAAGTAAATCGAATACGAATCGAATACGAATTTATAATTTCAAATTCGATTCGATTCGAAATTCGAATAAAAATTATACATTTTTATTTATTATTTTTATATATAATACATATATAACTTTTAGACAAAATTGCAGAAAACAACCTTTATGTATACCCCAAACTGCACTTTATACCTTTCACTATGAAATCCGCCAAAACCAACCTTTACGTTCATGTTTTGTTACAGTTTCAACCTTTACCACTAACACCGTTTGTTTTCTTGGTTAAATTACCTCACATGCTTTGCATGTGAGGGTATTTTAGTCTTTCTCCACTTTGTCTTCCCCAATTCATCCCCTCAATCACATGCACTTGATCAAACCCAGAAAACCTGCAACTCTGATCTCTTTATCATTCTTACACACAATCGATTGCCACTTAAAATCAAAACAAATCCTAAATTTTTTACCCAGCTACTAATATAACACCTTCACAAAACTGTCACAAATCGTTTACTTCTCTCCTTCGAAAACCTGCAACCTTTTGTTTTCAATTAACAATCGACATGAACATGAATCTCAACATGAATAATCAAATTCAGATATGGAATTTCAAGTTGTTACTGATAGTTGCAAATTCAAATCCCTAACACCAAGCTACCATCTTTAAACACACACAAATCAGTTTTGCTTGTGTCTTCGAAAAAACCACAACAATAACCTTTCTTTTTTCGATTCAAATTCATTCAACAATCTGAACCAAAACAGCTATCACTTCTTCGATATTTATTTCTGCAACTTCAAGCAAAAACAAACAATATCAAACAACCAGTCCGATTCAGATCTATAAGTCTATTATACGTGATTCCGGCGAGTTTGACGATGGCGTAATCTGTGAACCGAATATAACTCATCCCCATTCGGAACCTCCCAAATCTTATGAACCAAAATAACCCCATTCTCATGCCCTGTAACCACAATACTCTCATCGATATAATAGAACAACCCGTCCCCGTATCAAACCGGACCATAACCTCACCGTATCGGGTAAACACATACAAATTCCCAACATCATCACCAACAGCAATGTACTTACTCCTTAAACTACAAAACATTCAACGAAGTCGGTTTCGTATTGAGTTTCACAGCAGAAACAAATTGAAACCGTTCAGACCAAAACAAACTATGTTTAGTAACAGAAACAGCACCTAACCGTTCAACTCTAGTTCCCGTTTTCTTTAAACATTCTGTTTCTGTATATCCTCTGTTTTACTTCACGTGCTCTGTTTCCAATGGGGTTTCTTGGCATTTTTCTTGAAATCATTGGTGTTGGAATTGGGTTATTTCTTGGTGTTTGTCTTGGGTTTTACAGGGACGATCGGAGCTTGATTGAATCATTGAAAATTGAACGGAGTTATGCCGGTTCCGTCAACAACTACCTCCACTGTCAACAACTACCACAACTACCACAACTTATGTTTGTGTTTTCGATTGCCTACGCTGCCGGAGCGTAGCCGGCGAGAGGCCGTGACCACCATCTTCTCTGACTCTCCCTACACTTTCTCTCTCATCTGCAATCAGGGTTTTGTTTGAACTAAGGGGTGAAGACAGCCTACACAATTATTTGTTGTTTATTATAAAAAAAAGTAATATTAAAAGGGGATGTAAAATGACCAAAATACCCTCACATGCAAAGCATGTGAGGTAATTTAACCAAGAAAACAAACGGTGTTAGTGGTAAAGGTTGAAACTGTAACAAAACATGAACGTAAAGGTTGGTTTTGGCGGATTTCATAGTGAAAGGTATAAAGTGCAGTTTGGGGTATACATAAAGGTTGTTTTCTGCAATTTTGTCTAACTTTTATTAAGCTATACTATAAATTATTTTCAAAATTTTTTCCAAGTATTAAAATTACCCATTACCAAACCCACTACATGACCCATAAGTAAAACCTAAGTATCTATCAATAGATTTCTAACAATAAAAATATTAACTTGTAATGTGGAGTGATTATTCCCGACTTCTCATTTTGAATTTTAGACTTGTGGTACTTTATTTGAAACTTTTTAATGTGATATCGTGCTTTATGGCTGCTTTAAAATTTATGTTTCATTTTGATAGTTTTTTACATGTTTTAAAGAATCTGAATTAAATCGAATTTATTCGAATTCGATTCGAATTTGAAACTTTAATCGAATACGAATTGGCTTTTTTTATTCAAATACGAATTCGAATCGAATTCGATTGGTTTTAATCGAATTCGAATCGAATACGAATTCAAGGAAAAATAAAAAATTATTCGAACAATTCGATTCGAATAATTCGAAAATTCGTTATTCGATTCGATGAACACCCCTAGTTTCAAAGAAGATTATTAAAATAGCTTTTATCGAGGTGGGATTTTCTGCCGTGTAATAAAGTGATCAGGGGAGTTTGGCTCAACATTTGCAATTTACTGAACAAACCTTGTATTGATAACAAGCCCATTCGGAGTTTCTTTAGAGGTATAGTCGCTTCGGGTAACGATATCATGTTCTGGCTTGATTCCTGGGCCAGCGAGACTCCGTTTAAAAGACTTTTCCTTGTCTCTTTCAACTGGAAGTGGTCAAGAACTGTTCGGTTCGCGATCGTTTGGCCGGTGGCATTTCGTGGTTGTGGCGTCACGACCCGGAGTCGGCTTCGGAATCTCAGGAGCTGGCGACTCTTTCGGCGATGGTGTCTACTGTTACTATTGGATCTGGGCCTGATAAATGGAAGTGGATGGGGGATCCAGCAGGTTTATTTTCGGTAAAATCAGTTAAGGACCACTTGATTCGCGGAATTTGCGATCCTAATTTGTTTGTTTTTTACTGGTGTAAATGGATACCATTGAAGTGTAATATATTTGCTTGGAGGTTAGAGCTGAATCGGATTCCGACTCTCGATGCTTTATTCGCCAGGGGAATTGTTAACCAAGTCGGGGCTTGTCCTCTTTGTGGATGCGAAGATGAGTCCGTGATGCACCTATTTATTTCCTGCCATTTCGCCTCGCTTATCTGGCATAAGGTTAGTATATGGTGCCGCATTCCTATGATTTTCGCGTTCTCGGTTAAGGATCTCTTGGAATGCCACAAGTTCAGTCGTTTGAATAAAGCGGAATCGAAGATTTTGCAAGGAATAATCATTATATCATGCTGGTCGATTTGGCTTTCTAGAAACAAGGCGATCTTCTCAGGCTCTCGTATTTGTGTGGAAGATGTTTTCAGCGAGATCAGATCTTTGGGATATTTTTGGCTCAAACACAGGTCTTCGTTTCGATCCATTTCTTGGAATGATTGGTGTAAATTTGTAATTATGTGTTTTTTCGTCTGTTTTTTTGTTGTTTGTTGTTTTTGCCTGCTCGGTTTTCGGGTTCGGTGTTTGTGAATGAAAGTCAATTTTCAAAAAAAAAAAAAAAAAAAGGTTGTAACATCCAAGAAAAATCTTATGTACCGCGGAATGAGAAAAACAAAACTGTCTCATATTTTTTTTAGCAACACTATTTTTGGTAAATATTTTTTCAACCAAAAGTTTTCTTTTAGGAAAACTCTCATTTGCATGGGTTGAACCGCTAAACGGGTGAACATGCGGCTTAACCACCAAGTAGTTGACTGGGACGAATTGGATCGAGTTTAAACATTTATTATGATATACAAGAAACATGCTGACTATTTTATGTCAAGATCTAAACGATAAAGATTATTATGCTGCATAGTTTAAACATAGTTATGACATGTGTTGTATAGTTTAAACATAGTTAATTATGACATATAGTTTTGAATTTTTATTTGTATATTTGTATATTTGTAATTTATATTAATATCTTCAACGTTTTCATATCGTAGGTGTTTGTCGTCTGATCTTGTCTCAAAGTAATAATTTATTTAAATTACTTTTCTGAGTTTTGGCCGTATATTGTTTCCCATATTTATAAACATCAATGATTAATAAAACTTGTTTTAAAGTATATTATAAAAACAACTAGGGTTGTGTATCAACCTACAGTTAATAACAAAAGCCCTCTTGGTGAATACCTTCTTACCATTCATCTTTTACCACCTCTGTTCGCTTATCTTTTTATTTTAACTAGTTCATTTTTCGTCCGTGCGTTGCGGCGGGACCCAATAACTGCAAAACGCGTGTCAGCAACGGCAAGCAAATACCGAATATCAAAACATAAATAAAAATGATGCGGTAAGGATAGTCACCCCGTCCTAAAAAAAGAGATTTTAAATAACCTAATATATAATAATAGGACCCACACGTCCTACACGTTGGAAATTCGGTTGTTTTCAGTTCAGTTATTACGGTGCGAACACGTTAAAATATGGATGAGCTCGGTACGGTAACGACACCAAAAGTACCGATTACCGGCACAGACAGGTTATGGTGCTAGACCGGTATCGAACCGAAAGTAACGATTCTGAAAACGTCAAAAGGTGGGTACCAAATTGGTACCGAAAATGATTTAGTATAGTAAATTTGGTACTGATACGATACCGGTTTAATTACAGGATTTGATACGATTTGCTCATCAATAATCTAAATATCCAAGTTAATTTTACATGCTACAACTCATTCATTACAGAAAAAGAGAAAAAAAAAAAAAAAAGAAAGCAAAATAAGTTGTTGTGTATACAAAACTTCATTCAAACGAAATACAGTTTACTTACAGTGTGTATGAAAAGTAATCTAAACGGTGCAATTTTGCTACGTTGCTACAGGATTTGATGAGCTCGGTACCAACCGGTACCGAAAATACCGTTATTGAAATCCCCAAAAGTGGGTACCGGTACCGAATATACCTGGTACGGTACGTTTTGGCACCGGTCGGTACTGGTACGACACCGGTATTTAAGGGTAAAAAATGGTGAATACCGGTGCCGAACCGGTACCGAAAATACATCCGATTTGGTAAGTTTGATACCGGTATCGGTTTCCGATACCATTTCCTCATCACTTAGTGATCTGACTGTTCATTCACTTATAATATTAACTAGGTGTTTACCCGGGATTGCTTCCGGGACTCGGGAAACTTAGTTATATCAATTATTACTTGTTATTAATACGACCTCATTACATCAAGCATTTCATTGGATTCAACAACAATGTCTTCACATCACAGGATTAGATCATAAACCCATATTAGAGGTCAAATAAAAGCACAACAGGACCACATGAATAACATCATTTCCAATTTTACTTCAATGCACTTACATTATCGGGTGATTTGGGATTTTGTAAAAATGTTTGTTCTTGTACTTCTTAACAAAATTACATAGAATTCAAGAAAACAAAACAATGACTTAAAGAACTATACTTTAACACCCAATCTGATCGAGCAAACAGATGTTGACCAAAAGTCAAACAGTTGTTGACCAAAAGTCAAACAGTTGTTGACCAAAAGTGAAACATATGTTCAACCAGATCCACCGTCTTCTTATATTTTAGGACTGTTTTCCTCTTCAAAACACTATTCAAGCTAACATGGGTTTCCATGAACTGTTGACCTAAAGTCAAACATATGTTAAAACCAATGTTTGAGTTATTCAAACGTCTGTTGAATACTAAATGAGATGTTGACCAAAAGTCAATCAGATGTTGACCAAAAGTCAAACCGAGTATACTGTCTTTAGCTTACATCTCCGCATTGTTTCCGTTAGACATGGACCTAATAATTTACATGTACATATATAGTTTTAGAATCACAACTTCAAAACTAAACAAACAAGTCTAGTATCAGTTTCGAAAAGCAAAGAACTACAACCCAAAAACTTGGTTCAATGTATCCTTCTGCATTTGCCTTCTTCAACCCATGAACATTCATCCGAACATAAAAAGCTTTTCACCTTTCACAAAGTTAAGTGTAAATGCTTGACCTGGAGCCATGCCTTTATCTCTCACAAACTTTCTCATTCCTTGCAGATAATATCTTGGTTGACCTCGAGATGAACCTATAGCAGCTTGAACATTCCAAACATCACCTGCCACGTCCACAATCTTCAAACCTATCTTACGATTCAGTCCAAGATCTTGAGCCTGTTTTTAAAAAGGCGCTGTAACAAACAACGAACAATTCAATAAACAAATAATTAACACATCTTTAAAATCTGACCAAAGTATTATATTAGTAAACTCATCATCACAAACTTACAAAATGACCATCCACACGGAAAGAAATAGGTACGATCTGATTATCTTCATTCACAACAACCATACCACCTTCATTGACATTAACGATGTCCTGTACAGCTTCAGTATCTGAACTCAAGACAATCTCTTCTATCACCTTTTCTTTAACAACAGCACAAACCTCCGGTGGAAGCACTAAATCACAGGTAGCACAATTGAAAACCGTGATATGAAAAGGCTGAAGATCTATCATCTTAAAGACAATGAGATGATCAGCAGTTAATGACAACTCATTCTTTATCTCATTCCATCCGGTAGTTATGTAAAGTTCATTGTTGATATCTTCCATCCCTACAGACCAGTTCTGGTTTTCAGATCCTTTAATAAGAACCGGATATGAAGGAATAGTGTTTAACATCTTGTGATGAACAAAAGAATGATTAATACTCTACAATCAGAATAAAACACATTATATAGTACATTAGTAAAAATATATCAGAAAATTAAGTAAACAAATAAAAAACAACAATTAAACAACTGTATCTCCAAAAAAATTACATGATGAATAATATTCGAAGTTACATACCACATAATCTTCGTTACCAGATGGTTTGTAGTAAAATTCTTCACAAGGAGCAAGAGCAATGTCTTGATAAAAATACAATATTCTGAAACTTTCTAATGCTTCTTCATAATGAAATATCAACCATGAATCTGAAGGTATTTTCAAACTGTCTACCAACTGACACCAACCATTATAGAAATAATATCTGCCATTGGTTAGAGGATAGATCTTGACTTTAAAAACATTTCCAGTTGTGGTCCGGATGTTTGTATTTCCAGTTGGATAATTAAACTGTTGAATCCAATTTTGATACTGTTTTGGCAAAATCTAAGCATAAATAAAAGAAACAATTTTATTGCTAAATATCATACCAAAAAATTAAAATTAAGTGTTAAACTAAGATCGGATAAAATTACTAACCAAACATTTCCTTTTACTGTCTTCAAGGTAACACGGAAATCCATAAATCATTCTCACGTAAAACTGTAACAATATCAATCATATAGAATTAAAATCAATAACATTAAGAAACAAATGAATACAATCCATTAAGGTATGGAATACATGTAAATAAAAGATGATACAACTAATATATATCAAAATAACAATAGACAACATCGAAAAGGTGAGAATACATGTAATTTCTTATCATATCGAAATATATATATATATATATATATTTTTTACAGCAAATCATATAATTAAAACTAAAATCCTACTTTTCCGATTAAGTATCACAAATAGACACTGAGGATCATCAGCTGAATAAATTGTATAGAAAAACAGGATAGTGATCGGATATACACAAATAGACAAATGGTAGATACACGAAATGCAGATCACTTTTTTTTAGAATCATATATGTCTATCATAACATGCATAATAACTACATAGTAATCGGATATACAAAAAAACTAGGACTATCAGAAGTTGTTCCGTATAAGCCGCAATAATAACCGCAATCATAACCAACAATGGATTGAAAAAAAAAACCAGGGAGATACATAAATACACCACCGTCGATTACAAATTGTTCATTAAAATAGTAAGAACCATAATCGGCTATGGAATTCAAAACTAAAAGAATAAACATGAAAAAATATAAAACAAATCAGATTATTTAACAATACCTTTATTATTATACAAAATGATATTGATGAAGATCGAAAGAAATCGAAGAAGATGACAGAGTTTCTTGGAGAAAGTGTAGAAAGAAACGTGGAGAGAGAAACGAACCGAGATTTTGTTAGGATCTTTAAAAAGTTTGAAGGTTTAAAAATATCCCATGTTACTGGGTCGGATCATCCCATTTAGTTTCTCGTCAACATCTGTTTGACTTTTGGTCAACACCAGTTTGAGTTTTGGTCAACATCTCATTTAGTATTCGACAGAAATTTGAATAACTCAATCAGTGGTTTGAAAATCTGTTTGACTTTTAGTCAACAGTTGGATGGAACCCATGTTAGATTGAACAGTGTTTTGCACAGATGTTTAAACATCTGTTTAGACTTAAATAGATGTTGGGGCTTAAACAAATGTTTGGCGTTCTATATCAGTTGTTTGGACTTAAACAGATGTTTGACCTTAAACAGATGTTTGGCCATAAATAGATGTTTGGCAATAAACAGATGTTTGGCCTTAAACAAATGTTTGAACTTAAACAGATATTTTCCCATAAAGAGATATTTGGCCTGAAACCAAACATCTGCTTAAGGTCAACATCTGTTTCACTATTCGTCAACATTTGTTTGACTTTTGGTCAACATCTGTTAACATATAAACACTGTTAACATAAATTACAAATAATTAGCTAATAGACGGCACACAATTAGCATCTTAAATCATCAAGACCCTTAACAATTTAACCATATGATTTAATCGTGTGTTTTATCTTAGATGGGACAACTCGAAAAGAAAATTCACTAAAAGGATAACATATTAAACGGGTAAAAAAAAGCTCAAAGTGTATTTTACTGCAAATCACGATTACCAACAGTCAATTCAACCATGTTTCTTTCACCTTTGACTTTCAAAGTCAAATCAGTTACTTACCAAATTCACAAATACATAAAATTTCTTATATAACCGCAAACATTAACACACCTAATAATCTTAACTCTGCTATAAACTGTAAAACACAAACCCAAATATCACATTTCCCTTGTAGTATTAAAGAATTCACACCAATTCAACGAAAATTACAAAAATAGACATTCTTATACAATAACTTTCCAATACAGACATCCTTATTCAACCTTCACCAAAGTAGTCAGGCTCATTTCGATCAATGATGTCTATATTGTGAATCTTTATTGCCTCATCAATAATTCCCTGACTTGCCCTTTGAATTGTAATTCAAAGTCCAAGGAATCTGTGTCATCCTCATCCCTGCACAGTGTAAGATCAAGGAGATCTTGCAGATCTTCAACACCCACCTCACCACTGGATTTGATCAGAGTCAATACGTGGGTCTGTTTGTCAGATTTCCACTTTAGTATTTTTTAATCCAGTGGGTTTCTTGGGAGAGGTTTTATTGATGATGAGTTTGGAGATGGTAGCCTGGTAATGACTGGCTGAGCAGTATTTGTAGTTTGTGTCAATTCAAGTTTTTCTCCTATCATCTGCTTAAGGCCTATTTTTACAAGGTAATCCCCTGCTACTTTATCTGCTGTTGTTTCTGCATCCATCTGCTTTTGTTTCCTTCTTTGATAAAGGATGGCAGCAGGTGGAGCAGTGGATCTCCTGATTTGTAGCTTTTGTGGCTTAGCTGGAACCACTGCTTCAGGGTAAACAGGATTTTGTGGAACATTAGGATTTTTCTTTCTTAATTCTTCCAGCTTTTTGTAAGAGGCCAACACTTTATCCTCTGACCACCTTGTCACTTGGTTCCTTGACCCAAAATTAGCAGTTATTAACTCTTCTTTCATTCTCTTCAGCTCCAGAGACCTTTCTGGTACATTTTTCTTAAACTTTGCCCAGATAGGAGGAGTCTGCTTCACCTTGTTTTTTATCATATCTTGAATTCTGGCTGTTTCACTTTCTAGCTCACTGATGGTCCATTCTTTGTACTGGTACCTTTCTCCCTTGTATTTTTTGTAAGCCATGATATTATCAAGATAATCTTTCCTTAAGGTTTCATCAGCTCTTTCTGATAATTTTTGACAGAGATCTTTTAAAAACTGCTCCAAAGTTTTGATTTGGGTTAGCAGATATTGGTAGTATCTTTGAATCTCTCTGTCAGATTTTCCTTCTATATTTCTTTTGGAGATATCCTCTGCTTTTTGAGCCTTTAACTTCAAGTATTCTTCAATGTTGTTAGGCCTTGGATATCCTTGAACAGATGGCAAGTTCCTTTTAGCAGGGTCATCTTCAGAGTAGAAGGATTTGATCTCCTCTCTAACTACTGGAAGATCCAATGGATACTGGACTCCTGCAGGAAAAATTGCAGTGTTTGAATTTGAGACTTGTGCTGAAGAGAGTGGGACAAGATTTGGAATGGTAACAAGGGACAGTGGTTGTGTGGATGTTTGTGGTGGTGAAGGGTCATCATTCAGAATTATCCTTCTCCTTTTAGGTTTTGGAGATGTTGGTGGTGTTTTGGTGGGTTGAGTGGTAGATGGTTGACTAACAGTTGTTGAAACAACTGGTGTTTCAACCACTGTTTCCATTACAACAGATGATGTGTCACATGAAGTCTTCTGCTTTTTGGCAGGTGGTGTTGGTGGTAATGAGGATGTTTTTGGTGGTGATGTGATTTGTGGTAAGGCAGTGGATTGAGTGTGTGTCAAAGTGGTGGCAGTTGTTGGTGTAACAGATGTTGAAACCACTGAAGTACCAACAGCTGTTGATACAACAGGTGTTTTAACATCTGCTGGTTTGGAGGTTTGATGTGTGGAGCTTTTGGGAGGTGTGGATTTGGGTTGCCTCACTTTTCTAGTGGGCTGTTTTCTTTTAGGCTCAGGATTTTCTTCATCCTTGGGCTCAGAAACACCCTGCACTTCCATTTCCATATTAACTTTCTTCTCCTGTTCAAACCTTGATTTTCCCTTTGCCTCTCTATCCTTTTTCACCCTTGCATTTTCATCAGCAATGGCATTTAAGGTCACATCAACCTTTTTAGAACCATCTGGTTTAGGGATGTCTGCAAGCATACTAGATTTGTCTAGTGCAATGTACAAACCATCTTCATATCCCTTTTTCTTTAGCTGCTTCATTTTCTCCCCCTTTTTAGCATCAGCTGGTGGTGGGTTGTCCACAAAGATGATAGTAGGAGGAGCAGAATCAGTGGTTTTCAGCAAGTGGGCCTTGATTGCCTTTATGTCTGCTTGTGTATCCATGAACCTATCTTCCATCATATTTCTGATCTTTTGAACCTGTATTTCATGTTGCTGATCAGCATATGCCCATTGTTGGTGAAGCAGATGTTGAAATAAACTCCAAAGCTCAGTGGGAGTAGGAGCAAATGATGGAGCAGTTGTTGCATCTGGTGCAGCAGTGGGTGTTGCCTTTTGTGCTTGTAACAACTGTTGCAGCATTGACTTAATATCTGCAACAGATGTGTCCAAGTTTTCAACCCTTTCCGTCAATTCCTTGTACATTAAACCATCACCCAAGTTAATGGGATAATCTGATTTCCCACTGGCAATGGTTGTATCAGTAGTTGACTTAGGGAAAGTTTCCAAAAAGTCATCCACAAATGCCCCTTTTTCTTGGTACTGGGGACTTCTTTCCTCAGCAATTGACATCCTTTTAATAGAACCAGTGGTTGGAACAAAGACACCAGCGGATATCAGAGTTGCTGGAGAGAAAATTGCCTTCAAGGGAGCCTTATTGATGAAACAATTTGCCAGGTGTAGATCAGTGGATCCAACACCTGTAGTTGCTGCTCCACTTGAACTACTGACAGGAAGAACTTGTACTTCCTGCAGTGTAACCTCCTCAGTTGTTGGTGGGTTAGCAATGATTGAGACACCAGGCCCAGTCACTTGTTGAGGTATGTTTTCATTAACAGGTGTTTGAGAAGAACCGGTTTGTGTCTGGGCTAAATCAACTGCATCCAAAAAAAGTTTTGTTTGTGGGGGAATTTGAGAAGCGAGGATAGGTGTAGAAAGCGAATTTTCCCCGGGTAGTGGGCTGGGGATGATGGAATCAAGTGATTCCAGAGCATCATAATTTGGTGTCCCTGTTCTTACAACCTGTTCTTTTTTAGAAGAAGCAGGAGGAGTTTGAGGCTCAGGTTGAGATCTTTCTTCCAACTTCTGTGAGGAAGAAACAACAGTGGTTATTGGTGACTTTTGTGTTGTCACTGGTAGTTGCTCTGGGATCTCATCTTTCAGAGTTACCTTTGTGTTGGGTTTGGGGGGCTTTTGTGATTTTTTCTGTTTTGGTCTTTTGGTGGTTTTAGGTGGGGGTTTCACAGCAGTTGTTTTGCTGCTGTGATCACCTTGAGCAGTGAGCTCAATAGCAGGTGCCTGAGGAGCAGTGGTAGCTGCTGAAGTCTGCTCAGGAACCTCTGCTTGTGTTTTGGAAAGTTTTGACAGCCTTGTAAAGGTTTCAGAAATGAGGATCTTTATTGAAAAAGGATTGCCCTGGATAAGAACATGGGCATTATCTTTTGAAAATTTCTTTTTAAAATAGTAACTTAAAAACCTTGGAGAGAGCAAAAATGCCTTTTTATTAACATTTGTAACAAGATAATTGAAGATTTCCTAGGAATAGTTAAAATTTTCACCATGTAAGATAGCATAACCCAGATATTGAATTTTCAATGGGATTTCATTGAAAGCAGTGGTCTTGTTTGAGACACACATCAATAGGGTATGAAACAAAAACCTTGTGGCAGGAGGAAAACTGTCTTTTTTCTAAAGTGTCTTTTTTCATTTCCTCTTCATAACCCCTTTGAATGAAATCCGTTTGATACTCTGTTTTAGGGAAAGATGTTTTACCTTGAAGATCATCGAGTTCAAAAACCTCCGAAATGGTTTGAGGTGTTATTGTGACTGGAACACCCTTTATAGAATAATTGATGGCTAATGTAACACCCCGAAAACGGGTTTGGTAATCAAACCACGTTAATATTTAAAAGACGAGTAAAGTACCGTTAGCGGTAAAATTAAACCGGAAAATATTTGGATTTATATAACTAAATCTAATATTTAATACAAATGGAAAAGAATGCTTTTGAGAAAATAAAGTTTATAGAATCCCCAGTTAACGGGACTTAAAATAAACTTAGTCATGAATTCCCCGAGCCCACTAATTTAACTAGGAATGTTTAACATATTTTAATAAGTGAGAATAATTGTTAGAAATTAAGTGGGTTGTGTCCTACTTAATAAACTAACCAAACAAGAGGGGCCAAAGTGGATAAACTTGAAATTCTAATTATAAAAGAATTTTAATAACCTAAAACACACATTCAGTGTGTGTTCTAGGAGTTCTGTTCGACCAGAAGCTTCCCAGGAGCTTCAAAACCCTAACTTTCAACAATATCATCAAATTAAAGGCTCAATCGAAGCTCAAATTCACAATTGAACGTGAATTAATGATCACCCAAGCTAGGGGATCATAAGGTATGTCAAATTTTGATAATTTGTGAAGTTGTGAAATTTGGATAATCATCATAATCGCGAATTATGAATGAATTAGTGAAGCTATGATTGAATTAGTGATATATACTTGCTTAGGAACTAAACCCTAAGTGTATATTATACATATGATGCTATAATTTGAATGATTTGATGATATACCACACTAGGGTAAGTGGGTTTTAATCATATGATGAATTTGATGATATAATTATGATTAGAATCATCATATCTGATAGTAATCTGGAAATACTTGAACAAATGGGGTGTTTGAGTACATGATCATACTTGCTAGGAAATTGGGTTAGTATGACAAAATGAAAATGATGATATATTATGATTAAAATGATGTTTAATATCATTGTGTATTAATTCGGTGAATTATGATGACAAGAATTTGATTAAAACGGTAACATAAAGATGATGCTTACCGGATAATTAACCAAGTAATTAAACGAGTAGTTGAGCTACTTTGTGTAATTAATTATGTTAATCGGCAGTTTGACTTTCTAAAGTCAAAATGACCTTTTATATGATCGAATGATAATTTCGACATAAAGATCATAGGATGGAATAGTCGTGAATGATTATGACTAGTCTAACCATCTTACAACTTACGATGATAGTTTGACGCTTGACAAGCTATGTGAAAGCTTGGGAAGGAAGCGGGTCAGACGAATCAAGAATGAAGGAAAAGCATAATCTGGATGCTAGGTAAGTACAACTTACACTCTTTGTATTAAATACCTATTGATTTTATAGGCTATGAATTATATAAAGTCTTGTTTGAATTATGATGTTCCGACACGACATGTGCGGTTCGGAACAAAAGACGATGATAATAAACCATGGTTAATGGTTAAAACGGACTAATACGATAATTTGGTCATGTGATGACTAATAGAAAATGAATTTCGAGTGGTTATCTTATAGGGTAAACCAACATAATTAGTAAGGGCAAAACGGTACATTGGTCAAGCGTTGACAATAACCATTATTTTTGAAAGGCACTTTATGGCGAAATTCATAATTGGTTAAAATCATTTAGAAATGATTTATAAATAAAATGACCATACGGTGTAAACCGGAGCGAGTCATGTAGACGAGATGATTATAAATACCATCTCGCAAAGATACATGGTCTTTTACACCAAATGGGTCAAAAGATGAAAATATCACCTTTTGACAATATCAACTAATGATTATTAAATGATTATATGATTTCAGGAGCAAATATCGAATGGATATTTGCATTGCTAATACTTAGCGGTAATTAAAGCGAGGTACTAAAACGGGCCAATATATTGATCCGAGCCAGGTATATATAATAGGTTAACTACTCATTTAGAACGTAAGGTTCAATGAGAGTTAAATGAAGTCGAAAATAGACATTTGGTTACTTAGATATGTATACCGAATGATTTACATGATGGTCATTGTGTTTTGAAAATATAATGACTTTGTAAATCGAATCATAGCTAAAAAGAGGGATTTGGGTCAAACAAGTATTTAAAAGTCCTTCGTCGTAAAAGGACTAAAATTGACCAAAACGCCCTTTTAAGCTAAATTGAGCACACGACCCTTAAAGGTTGTTTGGAAATGAGTTTTATAAGCAAATAGATACTTTGAATAAGTATAAAAACTAAAATGTGTGAATCGTTGGGTCCAATGACTCTATATGAGCCTTTGCCGTAAAAGGATAATCCGAGTGGTAAAACTCGAAACATATAGATCACCACATTAAATCCACCACAAATATAGTTGTGGTGGAAGATCACTTGATAAGAAATGTGTAAATATAACGCTAGAAACGAATGAAAGTAGTTCG
This sequence comes from Helianthus tuberosus, assembly GCA_030545235.1. NCBI lineage: Eukaryota > Viridiplantae > Streptophyta > Magnoliopsida > Asterales > Asteraceae > Helianthus > Helianthus tuberosus. The sequence goes on along the minus strand of CM060442.1, from coordinate 198,780,102 downwards.
TGCCTAAAATATGCTTAAATACCCTTAACGGGTCAAAATAAGCATATGAACGAAAATGGGTTTAAATAGGTATTCAAACCTGTGAAATGAACCTAATATGATAGACAATATAGAAATTATGAGGTTCATGAGAAATTAGGATCAAATAAACATGTTTGTTTGATAAAATCACGAACGGGTCGAATAATTTGGAAAACCCCTACTGTTCAGTGAACACTCCTACTGTACGGTGAACACTCCTACTGTACAGTGAAAACTCCTACTATTCAGTGAAAACCCCTACTATTCAGTAAACACTACTACTATTTAATGAACATTCCTACTGATGGGTGAACATTCTTTAGAAAGGGGTTAAACTAGAGCCGTCGCGGCATGCGACAAGTTAGTGAAATCCCCTCGCGGCACGCAACGGGTATAAAAATCAGCCAAAGCTGCTGGTTTGCTTGTTTATGCATTTCGAACTCGTTTAAACTCTTTTTAAACACCATATGACTAACTTATTTCATGTTTTATGAAATATAGGTTTGAATTGCTTTACCGGAGGACGATCAAGCTCATCGAGGAACCGAACACGCTCAAGAATTAAGCTTCCGCGAATAGTTTCGTCGTCACGTTTAAACGGCGAATGAAATTACAAAATGTTGAAATATTTTATTTAGTAAAATGTTTTAACAAGATCAATTTTTTTAAGTGTATGTTTAATCTTAAATACACTATTATAATCAAAATTTATATGATAATTGTATAAAACGGACTAAGGGTCTTACAAGTTGGTATCAGAGCCCTGGTTTAAGAGATTCAAGTATGGTGGGAAAAACTATGCTTGAACTTAAACCTTATGCTCTTGATAAAGATTGGTGTTCGGTTCGAGACTTGATCACAAAATCCGGTAAGTTATTCTGTATATTAACGGTCTAGCATATAAAGTGTTGAAAACAACACATAGGGTTATCGTGTAAAACATGTTACCCCAAATAAAGCGATAAAAGACCAATATAGTTAAACGAATTACATGTGTTAACACATGTCGTAGAAAGCATTGTAGTATAATACGAGTGCTTGTTAATGTCAACGTTACTAACAATTGTAGACGTTTTAAATTAAAGGATCCTTGCATCTGAAGATGATGAGAGTCTAAGGATCTATTGATACGATGAAGATATGGTCTGAAGTATGACAAGTAAGTCATACATGTTAAGGACGTGAATCAAGAAATGATCTCGAACGAGAGATTGAACAAGAAAGTTATCAGGGCAAGTATCTACAAGGTACACGTCTTAAACTTCTAGCATAAACAGAAATATGCAACAAACCTATAGTGAATGACAGTTGCATATAGAATATGAAACTTGGAAAACCTGGATAGGTTATCTATCCAGAATGATAAATCCAAGAGAAATTCAGTAGAGATATACATTATTCACAGTCGTGAATAATAAAACAATACTGAACTTAGTTAAAAATAAACGTGGACGAAAGTAATCATCCAAGTAAGTATTCTCAATAAGGATTCAAATTGAGAAAAGTAATGATCACATCGATGAATGTGATTGTATAAATGGTTATAAAAGGAACATTGTAAATGTTCAAGGATAAAACGGGTAAAAACTGGTAATTGTTAATTGGCAATTAAATAAAGTTTTACCAAATAAAATAAATCGAGAGATTACTTACATGGGACGTGATGTGGTAATTATAATAAGGTCATGCGTACCATGTGTTGATCGCTTACTCTGGCCAAGTAAGTAGTGAACATATGATACCATGAGCTTCTTATAATGAGCATATTTATGTCCGATGTGGTAAGGTTTAGACAAATGAAAGAGTTAAAAGAACCTTGGGGTCAAGAAATCGTATGGGCATACTTGTATAAATGGCTTTCGAGGAAACCATAAAAACAAAGTATGGCACGCCTAGAATAAATGACCCAAGGAAATTCGTGACATAAGTCATCTTGTACGAAAGAGCCAAGACTAAGGAAAAAGGACATTGTAAAGCCAATGTATAAATGACCCGTAGGGTCATAGAAACAAAGGCATTGCCCACACAGAAAAGACAATTGAAGTCGCTGACTTTGGTTATAGTAAAAAGGAAGGATGATGATGATGAGCATCATTCAGAATTTATAAGACCATCAAGCATGGTCACATAAAGAATAAAGGTTTGGTTAAATAAAGCGATGGTTTTTGCTAAGAAAACCGAACAAGTCAAAACAAAGTCTTAATGCATACCTAAATGGTTGCATTAATGATGACTTCAGTAAATCACCCGGTTGATGGGTAGGGAATCAAACAGATGCGTAAACCGAGAGACGGGAACGCGGATTGAAAGTCAAAAGACTCGGATTATGAGTTATGACTAAAACACTATAAAATTTCGCAAACAGAAGTTTTAATAATTATGTTCAGCTATTGTGAGGTTGAACAGGGTGAATAAAGAACAAAGTTTGGCTGTTCACAAGTGATGGATTTCACATGAACAAGTCAAACGGGTTAAATACAATGTAAGGCCGGATGGCATAAGAAAACGATTGTAGATACGGACGACAGTCACACTTAATGAATTTAAATGTGAAAACAAATGATTTTCAAACATAAAAAGAATGATCTACGGGATCATCATAACCTTCGAATTACAAACAGTATAAAGGTCTACAGGACCAAAATGACCCACGGGTCATGAATAGAAAGAAATAGATTATAAAGACCTCGCCTTAAAGAGGTGAAAGTCTAATGAAATAGCCCTGATGTGCATAAAATGCAACATATAAATTACATCAATTGTGGCATAAAACTAACCCTTTTTAGTACTAATGTTGGAAAAAGTGTGTTTTTGTCTTCCTTTTGTATTTTCAGGATTAAATGAGCTCAAATGAACAAAAGAAGCAAAAAGGCAGCTAAATCTAACATAAATACAAGAAAAGGAACAAATGTGGCATGCCCAGCCTCCCCGACAACATCTTCCCAAGCAAAACAAGATAACAGAGGACTGAACACGCCCCGTGCTCAATGAGCACGGGGGCGTGCCCAAGTGACAGCAGAAAAGACAAAGCTATAGAAGCTTCTATCAACCACCATGGGGTCGTGCTCAGCGGACACGGGGCCATGGTCAACTCTAAGATTCGCAGAATCTGGGGAAATCTTGATAGTACAGATACGCTTCTGCACACGGGGGCGTGCCCAGCGGACACGGGGGCGTGGTCAACTAATGCAGACAAACTGCAATCAATGAAGACATAGAAGAAGGTGGACACGGGGCCGTGCCCGAGCTGCTGTTCAGGCTATAAATAGGGGTGCTTGGCTCATTTGCAAACTATCCCTTGGCACACCACCTCTCTCACACTTCACCCACCACCCACCACCATCACAACACCATCATCCACCACCATCATCCATTGTCCATCGTAGAGTGTGTGAGTCGTCTCGGGATCCAAGATTGATCGTAAGTGTTCTTGACAATCAAAGGCCATGTTTGCCTAAGTCTCTTACATCACTTGGTGAAGACAAGTGTCTAGTGTAATACTTTTTATTTTAAATCTTTTCGCACTTTTTACTTGATTATGTATTAATGACTTTAATAACTAGTTTCTTATGTTGAAGGTGATTCTTCCTTATCGTTTGTCCGTGGTGTCTTGGCATTATTTTACTGTTTATATAAAATAAAAGATTTTCACCATTCATATCTCCACGGTCTATATGGAGATATGTTGGCTACCTGGTCGGGGGTTAAGGGAATGGTTTGGTAAGAGTCTTGCCTTATTCAGTGTATAGATCCTGCAAGGACCTGGGTCAAATTTAGTAGGACCTCCTTCAATACCCACCGGTATTGGATGGCGGGGGTCCAAACTCTTTGACCCCCTCATATGTAAGCTACTATTAATACTTTAACCCGGCTACTTAGGACTGTATCCCTGCTGACTCAGATTGCTTAGCCTAGGGTAACGTCACCTCCAAAAGAGGGGCCTGCCATAATATGCATTAATAACTTAATTAATTATCTTTCAATAATCCGACCCTTTAGGATTGTATCCTTGCTGACTCAAACTACTGGGTTGAGGGTAACGTCACCTTCAAAAGAGGGGCCCTACTACAATAACTAAGATAATCTTTTAAAAAGTGCAAAAGTGTGGAAATAATCAAAGGTTACACTAAACACGAGTCGGAGCCAAGTGATTCATCTTGTTTATCTGTTTTTATTTTATTTTTCAGCATTTTAGTTAGTTTTATTTTTCTAGTTAAAAAAAAACCTTTTTCTAACTTTTGATTTGATTAGACGTCGAGGATAAACCGGTACTAAAAGCTCTTGTGTCCTTGGACGACCTCGGTATCTTGCCAACACTATACTACGCTCACGATGGGTGCACTTGCCCATATGTGTGTTTAGTGTTAGTAAAATATCGTGTTTTATAAATTTAAAACTTGACTAACGTGTAAAAAGGGCTTAAAATATACTTAAATTTATATACACACCACACACGCATCAGCCCACGAGGCTAAGTGATAGAACCTACGGGTTAATTAGATAAAGCGAGGGAATCAGTTGAGAATCCCCGCATAAAACAAAGAGTGTAAAAGGATAAATTCTTTGTTGTTAATTTCTTGATATGAAGTAATTGACATAAGTTAAAAAGAAAACGTTAGACTAAAATTCAGTTTTAGTAAGAAATAATGTTTTTACAAATATGAATTCTGATAGGAATTTAAATAGTAAATATTAAAGATACAGGTCTTGACATTGATAGGTGCAAGACGATATATATATTCGAAAAGAAATATTTTTGAAAATGAAAGGTTGGAATAAACCTAAATATAACGCGACACCATCACGGTCAAGAAAAGTAATGTGAAGTATAATCACATTGTAGCCGAGCAATGGGTATAAAGTAACTGGACTAATAAGTCTAGTCAGTGAGACCGATTGAGGTCAAAATTCAAATTAAGAAATTGGTTAATACGCTAATTATTTTGAGAATAGCATGGAATAAGCAAAACCAATAGATTTATATGATCAAGTAGCCAAATTGGCGACTTGGTCAAGTAAACAACAGAGGTACATGAGACCTCACTAACAGAAAATACTGATCACCTACTGGGGGGATTAGGAGACAACCAAAGCGAAGTGTTGGGAAGTCAATTCGAACCAAAGAGTTTGTTTGTTGAAAGTGAAAGATTTCACTAAAGACCTTTAAACGGGTCAAAATAACGGATTCATAAGGAATTCGATAGTATGAAAGCGATGGATTTCGCTAAGATTAATCAAACTAGTGAAAATAACGAGATTATGTTATTTCAAGTTGCATTGGTTCGTATGAAATATGTATACGCATAGTAACCAAAAAGATATTACCATATTTTCTGATAATATTACCAATTGGTTAAGATATGAGTAATGCTTAAAGGATTACTCGGGTTAAATTGCATTGAGTTTAAACTCGATGAACTATGTAAGAAAGGTTTCGAGGATGAAACCTCTTTAAGGGGGATAGACTTGTAACACCCCGAAAACGGGTTTGGTAATCAAACCACGTTAATATTTAAAAGACGAGTAAAGTACCGTTAGTGGTAAAATTAACCCGGAAAATATTAGGATTTATATAACTAAATCTAATATTTAATACAAATGGAAAAGAATGCTTTTGAGAAAATAAAGTTTATAGAAGCCCGAGTTAACGGGACTTAAAATAAACTTAGTCATGAATTCCCCGAGCCCACTAATTTAACTAGGAATGTTTAACCTCTTTTAATAAGTGGGAATAATTGTTAGAAATTAAGTGGGTTGTGGCATACTTAATAAACTAACCAAACAAGAGGGGCCAAAGTGGATAAACTTGAAATTCTAATTATAAAAGAATTTTAAAAACCTAAAACACACATTCAGTGTGTGTTCTAGGAGTTCTGTTCGACCAGAAGCTTCCCAGGTATGTCAAATTTTGATGATTTAATGATCACCCAATCTAGGGGATCATAAGGTATGTCAAATTTTGATGATTTGTGAAGTTGTGAAATTTGGATAATCATCATAATCGCGAATTATGAATGAATTAGTGAAACTATGATTGAATTAGTGATATATACTTGCTTAGAAACTAAACCCTAAGTGTAAATTATACATATGATGTTATAATTTGAATGATTTGATGATATACCACACTAGGATAAGTGGGTATTAATCATATGATGAATTTGATGATATAATTATGATTAGAGTCATCATATCTGATAATAATCAGGAAATACTTGAACAAATGGGGTGTTTGAGTACATGATCATACTTGCTAGGAAATTGGGTTAGTATGATAAAATGAAAATGATGATATATTATGATTAAAATGATGTTTAATATCATTGTGTATTAATTCGGTGAATTATGATGACAAGAACTTGATTAAAATGGTAACATAAAGATGATGCTTACCGGATAATTGACCAAGTAATTAAACGAGTAGTTGAGCTACTTTGTGTAATTAATTATGTTAATAGGCAGTTTGACTTTTTAAATTCAAAATGACCTTTTATATGATCGAATGATAATTTCGACATAAAGATCGTAGGATGGAATAGTCGTGAATGATTATGACTAGTCTAACCATCTTACAACTTACGATGATAGTTTGACGCTTGACAAGATAGGTGAAAGCTTGGGAAGGAAGCGGGTCCGACGAATCAAGAATGAAGGAAAAGCATAATCTGGATGCTAGGTAAGTACAACTTACACTCTTTGTATTAAATACCTATTGATTTTGTAGGCTATGAATAATATAAAGTCTTGTTTGAATTATGATGTTCCGACAGGACATGTGCTGTTCGGAACAAAAGACGAAGATAATAAACCATGGTTAATGGTTAAAACGGACTAATACGATAATTTGGTCATGTGCTGACTAATAGAAAATGAATTTCGAGTGGTTATCTTATAGGGTAAACCAACATAATTAGTAAGGGCAAAACGGTACATTGGTCAAGCATTGACAATAACCGTTATTTTTGAAAGACACTTTATGGCGAAAGTCATAATTGGTTAAAATCATTTAGAAATGATTTATAAATAAAATGACAATACGGTGTAAACCGGAGCGAGTCATGTAGACGAGATGATAATAAATACCATCTCCCAAAGATACATGGTCTTTTAGACCAAACGGGTCAAAAGGTGAAAATATCACCTTTTGACAATATCAACTAATGATTATTGAATGATTATATCATTTCAGGAGCAAATATCGAATGGATATTTGCATTGCTAATACTTAGCGGTTATTAAAGCGAGGTATTAAAACTGGCCAATATATTGATCCGAGCCAGGTATGTATAATAGGTTAACTACTCATTTAGAACGTAAGGTTCAATGAGAGTTAAATGAAGTCAAAAATAGACATTTGGTTACTTAGATATGTAAACCGAATGATTTACATGATGGTCATTGTGTTTTGAAAATATAATGACTTTGTAAAAATAATCATAGCTAAAAAGAGGGATTAGGGTCAAACAAGTATTTAAAAGTCCTTCGTCATAAAAGGACTAAAATGTCCTTGTAAGCTAAATTGAGAAAACGACCCTTAAAGGTTGTTTGGAAATGAGTTTTATAAGCAAATAGATACTTAGAATAAGTATAAAAACTGAAATGTGTGAATCGTTGGGTCAAATGACTCTATATGAGTCTTTGCCGTAAAAGGGTAATCCGAGTGGTAAAACTCGAAACATATAGATCACCACATTAAATCCACTACAAATATAGTTGTGGTGGAAGATCACTTGATAAGAAATGTGGAAATATAACGCTAGAAACGAATGAAAGCAGTTCGTGCCTAAAATATGCTTAAATACCCTTAACGAGTCAAAATAAGCATATGAACGAAAATGGGTTTAAATAGGTATTCAAACCTGTGAAATGTCCCAATATGTCTTGAAATACACCCCGTACGTGAAAACCGAGCCCAAATTATGTTATAGTATTTAAATAAATTAAAAACAATGAATATTAAGTTGAGGCGGGCCGCGTTGGATCCCACCCCAACCTTACGCGGGCGGTATGAAGGTGTAGACCGGACTTCACTGATTTCTTTAGTTTAGGCGGGCCGTGTAAGCTTTAGCTTACTCTTACGCGGGCCGCTAGAGATCATCAAACGCGGAGGCATCCTAGGCCGACACGTGTCGACATCGTGGCGGACCTACACATCGAATCAGCTAAGCTACGCGTTGACCCAGCTTTGACGCGGGCCGCGTAAGCCTTAGCTTACCTTTACGCGGGCCGCGTGAGGGTAAGGTTTTGCAACTATATAAACAGGCCATCGGGTTTCACTTTCCGTCGCTCACATCTTTCTTTCTAAACGAATTTCTAAAATTATAAGCATTATAGTCGGGTAGTATACCCCTAATTAGCGAGGTTCTGCTCCGTTGTAAGTATTATAACCCCAGTTTCGTAATAGTTACGCTGCCCGATTGATTTAGTGTTCCGTAACAACTGTCGTGGTTCTGCCCGACGTAGTTGTTGGATACCGTCTCGGGGAGGGTATCATTAATATTTTCAAAGGGTTATGATACTAACCAATGTACATTTGTATAAATTATAGATTATTCCCTGGAAACCCTTACGCGAAGTCTAAGATAGCAATGTGAGTTTATCCTCTTTTTGTTAACCCTTTTGGTAATGTTTTACCAAACCTTAAATGTTTTACTATGAAATTTAGCAGTGATTGAGTCTTTGTAGTTCTTCAATTACTGCCAGTATGTTGGGGTTTTGTATACAAAATGTACTACACTGTGAGTAGTAAGTCGAGGATGACAATACGTTACCATTGGACAATGAGTTAGCCAATGGGTAATATGACCCACAAGTCAGGGTTGACAGTACTAAAAGGAGTAATTGTGTAGACATAAACAATGTGATCGCTCTCAATACTGTTCACTGTAACTTTTATTTAAACTTGATTAAACTGGGATTCACTCACCAGTATTTCCGACTGACAAATGTTTTTAAAACACGTTTCAGGTAACCCAATGTAACAGCCAATTAGTAAAAAGCTAGCTGGGGAGCACTGAAGGCTTGGGAAAATGTGGCTATAAAAGTTACCAAATAAACGATGTTTTAAAATTCAATAAAATAGGGTTTATCCCTATAAATGTACTGTAATGAGAAACTTGGGTTTTACCCATGTGATTATTAATATTAAATGAGGTGGTTTTACTCTGATAAGCATTTCCTAACTACGGTCCTGATGTAAATTCCGCTGCAAGATTAAATAACTGATACCACCAAAACTCTGAGATCGCGTCCGCCCGTTCCCGGGAATCAGGGATCGCGGGTTGCGACAAAAGGTGGTATCAGAGCCTAGCCACTGGTCTGAGCCAAAGAAGTGTTCCGCTGACACTTAAAATTTTAAATTTTGTGTTAGGAAATAATTACGGAAATACGTGCATAACTGTAATTATTTGTTATGTGTTATTTGACTAATTGTTAGTTTACAGTATGAGTGATCAAGGACCATCAGACATGAATCGTCAGTTGTCTGAATCACCTAGGAGTGAAGGTACCTCTTCACATCCTACCCTTTCTGGGTATTCTGCTGATCAAGAAGAAGGAGTGTTTGCTTTTAAAGCTCAGTCAGAAGAGCCATTCCCTCATAAGAAACAAGGATGGTTCAGTAAAGAAGCTTTTGCTCGTAGGAAAAGAATGCGAAAGTTGCAACATCAAAGAGTTGTAGCGGCTGCTAAGCGAAAGACAGATGCCCATATACAGGATATGCTTAATAGAAGCCTAGTTAATTTCCATACCCTAGCCACAACTGCTGCTGACCCAATTCTGGAACAACTAGTAGCCCCACAACCACAAAACCCAGATCAACCCATGGAGATAGAAAACCCGGAAAACCAAGTGGAGATGCATGACTTTAACCCAGAAGAAATTCCTAGGATACCTGCACCAAACTCCCTAGACCCAAATTACGACCCTGGTGGGACGACAATAGGGACTTTGTGCAATGTTACCCTATCCAGGAATACCCACCCATACAGAAAATAGAAGCCTACCCAGGTATGGACCCTTTAGATCCCTATTACCATGATGAATATATTAGGGAGATCTTAGAAGATCCTTACCGATTTCAGGCACTGTCACCCCCATATCAGGAACCCGCACCCCAGATTCCAAACCCAGTCCGAGAACCTGCACCTCCCGATGAGTGCAGAAAACGTCCAAGAACTTAGGACTTTTGGGGAGGAAATTTTAGAAAGCAGTGAGAGAATGCGTCAGGTGGGAGAGCGTCTCGTATAGAAATACGATGAACGCAATATGGATTTTTGGATGAATCCATATCCGTGAATGTGAGAATGGAGAAAATGGTAGTAATAATAATAATAATAAAAATAAAAAAATAATAAAATATGTGTGTACGGATGCATATTACTATTAGTATGATTCTATTTCTGTTGGTATTGTAATTTTTATTTCAGTACTAGTGTGTAATAGACACGTAGTATATGAATAGAGTAAGTAGCAATGATCTACGTTTTTTGTTAGATTGCGTGTCATGTGAATTACGATATTACCTATTATCTTGTGATATTAATATGGGATAAATGTTTAAAATTCAGATGGCCGACGAAGGAAATCAAGGAAGTTTGAATAATGATAACCAGAGTAACATTAACGTGGTTAATGAGAATCCGAGCATCAATAACAATGGAAACCAGATGGATAATAGTGCCGTTCAACACATAGTGGCACAAGGAATCATAGATGTCATGCCATTTATTATTCAAACGGTTCAAGAAGCGAATAATAAAAGTAAACATAGTAGTAAGCGACCAATTGAACCAGAACACAGCGTGAACAATGGACCTATACTTCAAATGCCCATTCCCAAAAGAAGAAGAACCATGCCTTACGGTTGTTCTTATAAGGAATTCTGGTCTTGTAAATCAATGGAATTCTCGGGCAACGAAGGGGCCATTGCAACCCTACGCTGGATAGAAAAGACTGAAGCAGTCTTAAGGATAAGTAAGTGTGCTGAAGAAGACAAAATATTGTTTGCTTCTAATCTATTTAAGAATTCAGCGCTAGAATGGTGGAACACTATCCTTCAATCAAGAGGAAGTGATAGAACCTATAATATGGAATGGGAAGAATTTAAGAACAAGGTAGAGAGGAAATTCTGCCCACCTAATGAAAAAGAACAGATAGCAAACAAATTCCTAAATCTTAGGATGACTGGTGTGGATAACAAGGGGTACACTAAGTTATTCTTCGAATATGCTAGGATAGTGCCAACTCTTGCCTCACCAGAACCAGTGTTAGTCTCCTGTTATATTTGGGGATTAATTGGGGAGATAAGACACGTAGTCAAGGCAGCTAGACCTCAAACCATAGAAGAAGCTGTAGAACTAGCCAATACCTTGACTGATGAGTTAGTCCGTACCCGAGAAGAGGATCAAAGGAGGAACCTAACCCAGAAGTTGACGCACGAATTTCGTTCTGGAAATTACAATCGTAGGAATATGGGTTCTACCTTTGCACCATACTGCAAGGTCTGCAAGAAAAAGCATTCGGGAAAATGCTCCACTCTCTGCAATTATTGCAAGATGCCAGGACACAAGGAAGAAAATTGCAGGAAGAAATCCAGTAATGGATTATGCTACAACTGTGGAGAAAAATGTCATATCAGGCCAAACTGTCCAAAACTAACCCCAGCTGCAAACAACAAGAATACTAAAAATGCTAGAGCATTTGTTCTGACTGCAGATGAAGCCAAGATGATTCCAGATGTCATAGCAGATGGTGCAAACCAAAGTTTTATCAATACATCATTTTGCAAATTTCTAAATCAATCATTAACTAAACTACCACAAGAATGCTTAGTAGAGACAGCTAACGGAGAAATTGTTAGGATTTCTGAAATCTTGCAGGAAGCAAGAATAGAAATTTTAAATCAGAAATTTATAGCAAACCTATATCCCATGAATCTGGCAGGATTTGATGTTGTTTTAGGAATGGATTGGTTAATAGCCAATAAAGCCAGTATTTTATGTGATCAAAAGTCAATCCAAGTAAATTTACCAAAAGGTAAAACGATCACAATTAAAGGAGATAAGCCTACTAGATCAACTAAATTCATCTCCGTGATGAAAACTGCAAGTTCTATGAGAAAAGGTTCTATAGTGTATTTGATTTCCATAATCACTAACACTAAAGAAAAGGATTTAAAAGATGTTCCAGTAGTGTCTCAGTTTTCAGATGTCTTTACAGAAGAATTACCAGGACTACCTCCAGACAGAAAAGTTGAATTCAGAATTCACCTGCTACCAGGAACAGCACCGATTGCCAAAGCACCTTATCGTTTGGCACCTGCAGAAATGCAAGAATTGAAGAAACAATTAGACGAATTGTTTGATAAGGGATTTATACAACCAAGTTCGTCGCCATGGGGAGAGCCGATACTGTTTGTTAAAAAGAAGGACTGATCAATGCGTATGTGCATTGACTACCGTGAACTGAACAAAGTCACGATTAAGAATCGGTACCCATTACCAAGAATCGATGATCTGTTTGATTAACTGCAAGGAGCTCGATTTTTCTCAAAAATCGATTTAAGGTCAGGATATCATCAGTTAAAGGTACAGGAAGAGGACATTCCAAAAACCGCTTTCAGAACAAGGTATGGTCATTATGAATTTACTGTCATGCCATTTGGTTTAACCAATGCCCCAGCTGCATTTATGGACTTGATGAACCGAATATGCAAGCCATATTTGGATAAATTCATAATTGTATTTATAGATGATATTCTAATTTACTCTAAGAGTAAAGAGGATCATGCAAAGCATTTGCATGCACTTTTAAGTTTATTAAGAAAGGAAAAGCTTTACGCTAAAATTTCAAAGTGCGAGTTTTGGTTAGAACAGGTACAATTTCTCGGACACCTAGTCAATCATGAAGGAATTCATGTAGATCCAACAAAAATCGAGGAAATTACTAAATGGAAAACCCCTGAATCACCAACCGAGGTTAGAAGTTTCTTAGGATTGGCCGGTTATTATAGAAGATTTATTCGAGATTTTTCTAGAATAGCCATTCCCTTAACTAAGCTAACCTGTAAATCTGTTAAGTTTGAATGGGGATTAAAACAAGAAGAAGCCTTTAGAATTCTTAAGCATAAATTAACTCATACACCCATACTAGCATTACCAGAAGGAGCTGAAAACTTTGTAGTCTATTGTGATGCTTCTAAATTAGGTTATGGATATGTATTAATGCAACGCCAAAAGGTGATAGCTTACGCATCTAGACAACTTAAGAATCATGAAGAGAATTATTCAACCCATGATTTAGAATTAGGAGCTATAATCTTCGCTCTTAAGATTTGGAGACATTACATTTATGGTAGTAAGTTTACCATATTTACTTATCACAAAAGTTTAAGGTATGTTTTCGGGCAGAAAGAGTTGAATATGAGACAAAGACGTTGGATGGAATTTCTTAGTGATTATGATTGTGATATCCAGTATCATGAAGGAAAAGCAAATGTAGTGGCAGATGCTTTAAGCCGAAAGTATCATGAAAAGCCAAGAAGGGTACGTTCTCTTAAATTAAATCTGCAAGTAGATTTAAATGATCAAATAAGAGAAGCACAAGAATCAGTAATCAAGGATGATTCTGAAAAATTAAAAGGTATGCTGAAAGAATTAAAACAAGGAACAGATGGAATTTGGAGATTCCATGAAAAGAGAATGTGAATACCTAAATTAGGAAACCTACGTCATCGTATACTAGAAGAAGCCCATAAGTCTAAATATACGATGCATCCAGGAAGTGATAAAATGTACCATGATTTAAGGAAAAATTTCTGGTGGATAGGAATGAAAAAGGACATAGCAGCCTATGTTTCTAAATGTTTAACTTGCTCACAAGTCAAAGCTGAACACCAGAAACCCTCAGGTTTGTTACATCAATTAGAAATGCCGGTGTGGAAATGGGACTTGATAACAATGAATTTTGTTACTAAATTACCCAAAACAAGGAAAGGAAATGATACAATCTGGGTGATTGTAGATAGGTTAACCAAGTCAGCTCATTTCCTACCAATGAAGGAAACTTTCAGTATGGAACAATTAGCTAAACTATATGTAAATGAAATTGTTTCTTTACATGGTATTCCTTTATCAATTGTTTCTGATAGGGATAGTCGATTTACCTCTCATTTTTTGTTAAGTTTCCAAAAGGCAATGGGGACCAAGTTAAAGCTAAGTACAACTTATCACCCTCAAACAGATGGACAAAGTGAAAGGACAATTCAGACAATGGAGGATATGCTTAAAGCTTGTGTAATTGATTTCGGAGGTAATTGGGACGATCACCTACCTTTAATAGAATTTTCTTATAATAATAGTTATCACACAAGTATCAATGCTGCACCATTCGAAGCACTTTATGGACGAAAATGTCGAACCCCAGTCTGTTGGGCAGAAATTAGGGAAAAGCAACTATCTGGACCTAAGATAGTGCAAGAAACAACCGACAAGATCATTCAAGTCAAGGAACGACTGAAAGCAGCATGTGATCGACAGAAGAGTTATGCTGATAACTGACGCAAACACTTGGAATTTCAAGTAGGAGATAAAGTATTGTTGAAAGTCTCTCCTTGGAAAGGAATAGTAAGATTCATCAAAAGAGGAAAGCTAAGTCCCATGTATGTTGGACCTTTTGAGATTATTAGAAGAATAGGACCTATAGCCTATCAGCTACAACTGCAAGAGGAAATGGCAGGAATACATGATGTATTTCATGTATCTAATCTCAAAAAGTGTTTAGCTGATGAATCACTGATAGTACCTCTTAAGGATATAGAGGTAAATGAACAACTCAAGTTTGTAGAAAGGCCTCTACAGATTGAAAACAGGAAAGTCAAAAATCTCAAACATAAGAGACTAGTTCTAGTCAAAGTGAAGTGGGACTCCAAAAGAGGACCTGAATACACATGGGAACTTGAATATGAAATGCAAAAGAAATACCCGCAATTGTTTCAATAGATCTCGAGGACGAGCTCAAAAACAAGGTGGGGAGAATGTAATAACCCTAGGTAAAACCGACACTCTCATAATATTTCCGACACCCTATTATATTTTAGAATGTCCCAATATGTCTTGAAATACACCCCGTATGTGAAAACCGAGCCCAAATTATGTTATAGTATTTAAAATAAATTAAAAACAATGAATATTAAGTTGAGGCGGGCCGCGTAGGATCTCACCCCAACCTTACGCGGGCGGTATGAAGGTGTAGACCGGACTTCACTGATTTCTTTAGTTTAGGCGGGCCGTGTAAGCTTTAGCTTTGTAACACCTCGAAAATTCACGTCCTATAATGTGTTGACACACGTCATATGTTTAAAACGTGTGAAAGAATATTATAGAAGGACTAAAGTTGACAAACATGGAAAGTATGTGAATATACGTATTCTAAATGTCAACTGTGAATAAATATAATGTACATTAACCCTACATGGTGTTTATAACATCAAACGAATAAATCATGGATCATACGAAGCAAAAAGTGAGAGATTACAAACAACAGGGGGCTAAATGTGTCAACATGTTTAAGTTATACCTCTGAGTGACCTTCTGACAAACCCGAAGCTTTGTAACGATTAATTATGCTCACTAGAATACACAATTTAAATTTCGTAAAGTTTCGTTATCGTATGAGAAAGTTATGATCAAATTCGCGTGCGAAGGGTTAAAACGTAAACGTTGAAAGTTAGGACTTTTCGGGTAACAATAAAGTTACCCGGGGACTTAACAAAGTGGGTATATGTTTTAAGGCCCTTATAGATCAATTTTGGGGGTTCTTAATGCAAGAAACAAGTGCCTAATCAGATTTTGAAGAGCCAAGGATCAAATCGCAAAAATAAAAAATTCTGATTTTCTGCAGGCGACCGTCGCGCCACGCGAGGGGCCCTCGCGCCACGGCAGGGACCTCCAGTTCCGAAAATCATGGCTGTTGCCTGCCATTGCCTTTATGCGCGCCTTTAACCGATTTTTCACATCTTGTGCGACCCCTAGACACCCCCTAAGCACTAGGAACAAGTGTTGATCAGTTGTGGTGGGTTGTAGACACATGTGTCAAAGATTTGTGGTGATTAAAATGCTATATAAAGCCCATGAACTTGCAACAAGTCTCCACACCTTCATTCAAGCAATCTGATCATTTCTGGAGCTCAAGTCTGCTCTCAAGTGTTCACATTTCGTGCATAGGACCCTTGTAAGTTGGCTTAACCTTTCTTAATTAAGTTTTAGCTTAGTTTTAGCTTAAAAGTCAAACCGTCGTAATTAATGGTTGACTTTAAGATTAATCACTAATGGTCCAGTGATTAGTCGAATCAAAAGTACCTTTAAGTAGGTAATTATGTGGGTAATAAAACCTTAAAAGGGTTTCCCCTGATTCCCACCCTAACTAGGTCAAATGTCGGGTCAAACTTGTAATTAAAAAGTCAACAGGAAGCTTAAATTGCAATTTATGCATGATTAGCAATGTAGAACACTTATAACCTGTTTGATCATTATTATAACTTGGTAATTAGTGTAAGAACATGTCTAAACATGTTCAACCCGACAATTTACTATAAAGACCCGGTTCGGAACCGAAAGTCACATAGTTTGACTTTCACTTTGACTTTCAGTTCTGACCCGTTTAAGCATGTTTTAGAAATGCCTTAGAGCTTTATTTGGACCAGGTTACATGCTAGTATAACCCTCTGTGATTATACACCTCGGATCATTAGTTATCCAATTAATACGCATGATTCCGTTAATTGCTCATATGTTGACCATTATGCCCTTATTACCTTAAAACGTGATTTTTGGAAATGTAAAAGAGTAGAAACCTTAATTACTGATATATAAACTTGTATGCAGAATTTGACATCAGTTTGAGGTGTAGATTGAGAGTTATGCTCATTATCGCAAATTGAAAGCTTTATGTTAATAAAATGGCGTAATTAGCGTATAGCCTAGTTAAACATACTTTTTGGTATCAAAATCTTTACCCAATGATGTAATATATTATTTTGGGATTTTTAAAGATTTTTAATAAATTTTAGGCTGAGCATAACTTATAGTCGTAGGCTTAATCCGGTAATTGTCGGTTTTGCAATTACGGGCTATAAAATGAGTTTTACATATCTAAACGACTCCAAACCTTTTGCTACTGATCACATATGATAAATAAATTATTTTAAGCCTTCTGGAGATATAAAAATATCAGATTTATGTATCAAACCCGGAAATGGCCTCTAATCGCCTTTTTAAGCGTTTTTAACGCATAGTATGTACTAGTATTATTTTAAACATACAAGGGTTGATACCTACTGATATTTGAGACAAATTATAATGTTTTAACAGTAAGCAAAGGTTGATAAACTCAGACTTCAGTTTTGAGCTTTTTGGCTTATGTGAAATTACCAAAATACCCCTACGGGGCATAGTTTGGTTATAGTTGGGGAATTTCACATATATACTTTATCCTACTGTTATGACTTAGTAAAATAAGTATTTTTGCTAATTACATCAGACCTGTAACTCAGGTGAATACTTAAACTCTTTTATAACCTTATAAATGACCAAACTACCCCTACGGGGCATAGTTTGTGTTTAAACTCGTTTTGGGCATAATAAATGACACCTTACTGATGTCACAACATATATGAAGCATATTAACTTAGGAAACCTGTAGATAGCTCTCATGAATACCCATTACGCTTATTACGCGTTCGGTTCGGTTTATGTAACTAGTTTACATAAACTAGCCTAAACGGGTCAAACCTTAACGGTTTTATCTCAAAATCTAGAATGTGTATGAAATTCCCATATTAAACAAGTCTCTGAACTTGTCGGGTCTAAATCACATTCTATCCGGTCTTCGCTTAATCGTGCGTACGAACCGTATCTTTAAAACTAGCCGGTCTAAGCTTAAGCTTAATTAAAGACCCGTTAGGATTCTAATAGGTTATTATAAACCTTCGTTCCAGATTAGGAGGACCAGTAAAAGCTACTTGCAATTTGCTTATTGTGATATATACTTTGCTCAGGTAAATACTTTTAACTTATTTTCCCTATACGGGCTTGGGTTACGGTATATAGCATACCGCTTGATCGGGCATCAAATTCTCCACCGTTGAGTGGGTAATTGAATAAATTTGATCGGCTCGTTTAAACAGTCTTGTTACTTAAAGCCTTTGGGGGGTTAATGACCATGTCCCAGATATCCTTGGCATCATTTTACGAAATGGCCACGAATTAAGCGCGGGGTGTAGGCGTACACCCGTCAGTGCACAAAAGTATATTGTGGTGTGTCTATTTCGATTAAGGATCGACCGGTGAAGAAACTACAAAAAGATAAATGTACCCATTATAAAGGTCAACTTGAGAGCTTGGAAAAGCTCCAAATATGCTTTTGAGGTTAAGTCCATTATGCGACAAAAAGTACTTTCCGCATGTTACCAAATCTCAAGGTCGAGATTTCTTTTAAGGGGGTGAGGATGTAACACCTCGAAAATTTACGTCCAATAAAGTACTGACACGTGTCATGGACTTTGAATATGTGAAAACATACTTTAGAGGGGCTAAAGTTGACAAACAGAGAAACTATGTGAAAATAAGGGTCCAAAGTGTCAACAATGGATAAATAGGCTCTAAAATAACCCTACATGATGTTAAACGGATAAATCATGGATCATACGAAGCGGAAAATGAAAGAAAGTGAGGAATTACAAATTACAGGGGCTAAAAGTGTCAACATGTTGAAAGTATACCTCTGAGTGATCTTTTGGCAAACTCGAAGCTTTGTAATGATAAAATATACTCACTTGAATATGTGATAAAAATTTCATCAAGTTTCGTTATCATATGAGAAAGTTGTGATCAAAACCATGCACGAAGGGTTAATTGCGTTAACGTTAAATTTCGAGACTTTTCGGGTAAGCACAAAGTTAATCGAGGACTTTACCATGTTTGTAAAAGTCCCAAGGCCCTTAAAAATAATATTTGAGGGTCTAATGAGCAAGATAAATCGCCAAAACCACGTTCCAAATGACCAAGGACTGAAATGCAAAACAAAGAAACAAAACTTTGTCATCTGATAAGGCTAGCGCACCGCTACATCAGAAGCATAACGGTGCGCTAGGCCCGTATCTGGGCAAAAATAACCCACAGATGCCAGTTGCAGACCTGTTGCGAGTTGTAGCCACCTGTTGTCGACTCCAGGGCCTCACCAATGAGTATACATGCAATTGGGGACCCTTGGACACTTCTCACAACATCATAAAACATCTGTGGAAGCCTCTAAGCAGATCAAAGTTGCATAAAAAGGACTTGAAGTAGCAACATTCAAGAACTTGCATTTTCTAAAATTCACAAGACAACTCCTGGAGCTCTCTGGACGTCAAGACATCTTCCTAGTGTTATCTAAGCTTTGTTAGGACTCTTGTAAGTGTTCATAACCTTCCCTAATTCGTTCTAGCTTAGTTATTCAACCGAAAGTCAATCCATCGTAAATTATGTTTGACTTTGTGATTAAACGAAAATGGCTCAGTCTTTTCTCAAATTGAAAGTACCTACAAGTTGGTATTTATGTGGGTAACAAACCCTCAAAAGGGTATTTTCAGATTCCCACTCTAAGTATGTTGATTGTCGAGTCAAAGCTTTTCTTAAAAAGTCAATTGGATGTGTTTTTGCAAATTTAAGGATGATTAACAATGTAGGCTACATGCAACCTGTTTGATCATCAAAATAACTTTGTAATTAATGTAAGAACATGTTTCATCATGATCAACTCGACAATTTTCAGTTTAAACCCGAATCGGAACCGAAAGTCGCATAAATTGACTTTTTCTTTGACTTTCAGTTCTGATCCGTTCATGCATGTTTGAGATCTGCATTAGAGCATATTTTGGACCAATTTTTATATAAGTTTAACTCTCTGAGATTTTACAACTTGGTTCAACACTTATCCGATTCATATGCATGTTCCGATTTATGCTTAAAGTTGACTATTTTGCCCTTTTTGCTATAAAACGTGATTTTTGAAAAAGTGAAAGAGTAGAAACATTTGTTACTGATTTATAAACTTGCACCTAAAATTTGATATCAGTTTGAGGTCTAGATTAAGAGTTATGCTCAATATCGTAATTTGAAAGCTTTATGTTACTTAAACGGCGTAATTAGCATATAACCTAGTTAAACCCACTTTTTTATATCAAACTTTTTACCCACTAATGTTATATAATATTTTGGGATTTTTAAAGATTTTTATTAAATTTTTGGCTGAGCATAACATAGGTCTTTAAGCTAAATTCGGTAAATACCGATTTTGCCCTTTTAAGCCATAAAATGAGTTTTACAAATCCTTTTGACCCCAAACCTTTTTCTACTGATTTTATTTGTTAAATAAATTATTTTGAGCATTCTGGAAATATAAAAATATCAGCTTTATTTTAAAAACCCGGAAACGGCTCTAAATCGTCTCTTTAAGCGTTTTTAACGCATAGTATGTACTATAACCATATTAAACATATAAGGTTGATACCTACTGATGTTTTTAGCATATTTTTATATAAAAAAAAACAGTAAGTACAAGTTTATAAACTCAGGTTTCCAGTTTTGACATTTTTAGCCCTTGTGAAATTACCAAAATACCCCTAAGGTGCATAGTTTGGTTTTAAATGATAATTTTCACATATGGGTCATTCCCTACTGTTATAACGTGTTAAATTAAGTATATTTACTGTATAAATCAGACCCGTAACTCAGATTTACAAATAAACTCTTTTATAATCTTTTAAATGACCAAAATGCCCTTATGAGGCATAATTTGTGTTTAAATCCGTTTTAGGCATAATAGAAAATATCTTACTGATATTATAACATATTTAAAGCATAATAACGTAGGAAACTTGCATATGATTCATTTGGTTACTCGTTACGCACTTTTCGCGTTCGGATCGGCGTATGTAACTAGTTTGCATATATTAGCCGAAACGGGTCAAACCATATCCTTTTTGTCTCAAAATCCAGAATGTGTTTAGTATACCCATATTATACAAGTCTTCAAACTTGTCGGGTCTAAATCACATTCCATCCGGTCTTCGCCTTATCATGCGTTTGAACCGTATCTTTCTGTAAGACTAACCGGTCTAAGCTTAGGCTTAATTAAAGACCCGTTAGCATTCTAATTGGTTATTTATACCATCATTCCAGACTAGAGCTTTCCGGTAAATGGTACCTACGCTTACTTAAGAGAATACGGCTGAGTTATTAAATTCTTGCTATTTAAGTCAGGAGCTAGCTCAGGTAAATACTCTTAACTTATTTTCCCTATACGGGCTTGGGATACGGTATAATAATACCGCTTGGTCGGGTATTGAATATTTAGTCGGATTGTGATTAAATTATTGAGGTAACCCGGTTTAATCTGTGTTGTTTGAAATAAAGACCTTTAGGGGTTAATGACCATGTCCCGGATATCCCTGACATCATTGTATTATAAAATGGCCACGTCTTAAGTACGGGGTGTAGGCATACACCTGACAGTTACTTAAGTAATAACGGTATCTCACTTCCATGTGGGCCTATACTTGTGGTGTGTCTGTTAATCTGACTCGGTTTCTACATCGGGCCCTAAATGTATAACGAACATGTAAATCTGTATACAAGATTATAACTATAATTGTCCCAAGTTTTAAAGAGTTTGTGCCTTGTGCATTCAAATCAATTTTATTAAACACTTTCAAAATGAGTCGGTTGAGTGTATTTACCAGTGAAAACTGACGTATTTTCCAAAAGGGTTAAGTGACAGGTACTGGACGTAATTGGCTGGAAGCTCAGGGCGTTAATAAGGAATCTTGCAAGTTCTAGGCGTCTAAAGTCTGTTGAATAATGTTTATGTTTTAAGATCCGCCTGTGGATCCTTTACTTTCCGTTGTAATACTGGCTATTACTTTATATTCGGATTGTAATATATTATCTTTTGCTTCCGCTGTGCATTCATATATATTGTGTTGTTTGACTATGATGATATCAACTACGTCACTATACTCCCCACCGGGCCCACCGGTGACACATGGAAAGTCGGGGTGTGACATGTTGGTATCAAAGCCAACACTGAGTGAATTAAACACTAGCCTTTTGTGTTTAATCTCAGTTACACAATTGCACAATCTAAACTTCGGAGTCTAGACTTAACATAGGAATATTCTTAATCCTAATATGGAAATTTTTTTGCTTCCAATTTTTATTATTATTGAATACGTCGCCAAGCGAGGAAGCTGAACTAGAAATTCTCCACACCCGGAGCCTTGAAATGCTGAGCTTCGTACAGCGACCAAGATGAGACGTGCAACCAAGGAGAAAGCATTCAGGAATTGAATGAAGAAGAAACTCCTTTGCTGAAAATCGTTTCCTCAATAGTCCTTATAAGGACATATTTATCTTTTTAGTCCCTTCGAGGACAACATTATTCCTTTCAAGTCCCGCTTAGGGCAACTTTATACTTTTATTTTTATATAGTGGAATGATTAAGTTTAAACTTTCATTCTAAACAAGAAATATTAAATAAATGGAAAATAACATTTCCTTTTGCAAGATCTACCATTATAATAAAATGGCAAAATCTAAAAAGGACAAGACCTAGTTTTGGGTCATATTAAGACCGGCCAAGATGGTAGTTCCATAATTAGATTCAGATCTATATTAACACCTCAATTTAAAATTTTCTGCGTTAATTATAAATTAAGAATCTTAAGTGTGAAACCTAGCCTTCGGGTCAACTATAAGACCCGGCCAAGATGGTAAGACCTGTTAAAAAGATTCAAATCATAAATTAAGAATCTTAAGTGTGAAACCTAGCCTTCGGGTCAACTATAAGACTGGGCCAAGATGGTAAGACCTGTTTAAAAGATTCAAATCCCTGTTAACATCTTAAAACATGTTAACACTCCTGGCAGATGTGATTCATTTAAAAATCACACACGTCATTTTTATATAGGATTCTTCAAAAGATTCCTAACCCAGTTTAATGATCTCTGAATCCTGGGTTTACATCATCAATTAAGATGATCATTTTTTTTACCATACGTGGTAGTATAGTGCCTACGGGCCTTGCTCATTTCCACATGAGCCAAAATACAGTGGTAGCTATGACTCCCTGTCAGAAAAGGTAACGAACTAGGTTCAAACCTCAAATGCTTTGATTCTCTGAAATCATAGCATATAAATTTATAAATGTCCTTGTGACTAAGCCTGTTGTGCTAATATATTTAAAGGCCTTGATTCTCTGAAATCCTGGCTTATGATTTAAAAATTATCCTTGTGACTAAGCCTGTTGTGCTAATATATTTAAGGGCCTTGATCCTCTGAAATCATGGCTTATATCATCCCATAACACGATCATGTTATAAACATCCGTTAATGATAAAGTGCCTACGGGCTAAACTTGTTGTCCGATAAGACAACGACAGTGATGGTCTTTGACCTCCTGTCTAAAATATTGGACTATGTCCAAACACAATAGTCCATATGATCAATGCGATCATGACTAATATCATCTAATGCGATGATAGTATTATTTAACATCCCTTAGTGATGTTTTGCCTACGGGCTATAATATATTGTCCAATTGAGTCATTGACATTGTTATCTTTACGTTTCCCTGTCCAAGGTAGTGAGCTATGCTCAAGCCTAATAGTCTATATGATCAATGCCATCATGACGAAAATCATCAATACGATGATTAAAAATTTTAACATCCTTAATGATGTTTTGCCTGAGGGCTATAATATATTATCCAATTGAGACAAGGCAATTGTAATCTTTTGTGATTCTTTGCCCAAGGGGGTGAGCTATACTCAAATCCCATAGTCTATACTATCATTGCGATCCTGACTAGTATCATCGGTATAATGATCATAATATTAACATCCCTCGTGATGAAATGCCTACGGGCTATACTTTATTCTAATGTCGGTAAGACAAAGATAGTAGTGATCTTTATGATCCCCTATTCAAAATGGTGTGATTATACCCAAACCTAATAGTCAATATGATCGATGTGATCATGACTAATATCATTAGATACGATGGTTATATATAAACATCCGTTAGTGATGTTGATTGGCTTATTTTTCTGCCAAATGAATCGTCTGTCAAGACGATGACAGTAGTAGTCTATGACTCCCTGTCCAAAGGTGAAGAACCACGTTCAAACCTTGAAGCCCTAATATAATAAGATTGCGGCTAATAAATTAAGGACCTTGGTGGTAGACCATCGAGTTATGTTTTAAAGTCATCCATGACAAGCCTATGTGCTATAATTTGTCATTCATGACAAGCCAACATACTAATGTTAACATTCTTGGTGACGTGCCTTTGTGCCAAATTTGATAAATGACCTTTTCGACAAGGCCTTCGCGCCATATGATTACTTACGTCCTTCATGACTGGGCTTTATGCCATATTTTTCTACGTCCATCGAGGCAGGCTTCTATGCCATATATGCATATATATAATAAAAGTCTTGTAAGGCTAGCCTTTGAGCTATTCATGATCGTTCGTGTGCCAAAGACAGTTGTGACATTATGATCCCCTGTCAAGCAAATATTGGACTCGTTCCAAACTTTGAATGCCATTGATGGTCCTTTCGTGACCTAGACTAAATATAATGGAAATACGTTTAAATAACATTCACTATGAATGTTCGGAACAGAATAGCCCATGCGGTTTATGAATGCCGTGGCTAATCTAAGTCAGGTCATCAGGATGATGACTAATAATTGTTAAATCTTGGTGATTGGTACCAAGTTTCGAGTATGGAAAACTCGGATGAGGTCGACGACAGTCGCAATACTATTAATGCGACGAAAGTTAATAAAACTACAAACGTAAACCTCAATATTAATGGAATTAATCTCCAGGCTGTGGTTGACGTAGCGGTTGGAAGGACCATAGAAAGCTCATGAAACGATCCGAAGAGCCGAATGCTCCTCGCTCTAAATTTCATTCAAAACCATGTTCAATTGCTCATGAGAAGAGTTTTGTTCACACTTCGTATACGAAGGATGAACCAAAGGAGGAAGATAACTCCCAGAAATCTAAGAAAAAAAAAGAGCAAGAACAAGCTAAATAAAAAGCAACGAAAAAAAAATGGTGAAATTGGCCGTCCCCGGAATCGAACCTGGGTCTAGGCCGCACCCTTTCGCGCGCCTAGCCAACCGAGCTAGGTGCCTAGTTTGTGAAATTTCCATGTTTGGTTAAATATAAGCACATGTACAATAAATCTTCATAAACCATAAGTATAGCAAACTTTTAAAAATCTTTCTTAAGAACCATAGTTATTAAGTGAAGGTAGGAATCATAAGAACTATTCCTTCTGATCTTGTCAAGAACCTTCAGTCATAGAATTTTAGAAGTATCCTCTTTCTAGATGTAATGCGTCAACACTTAGGATTGATATCTCTTTGATCTCTAATGATTGCGGATACCAGATAGTAAAGCGTCATATGAGGATTGGTGTATCTTAATATGTCCCATAGATTGCTTCCATGCCTGATCAGTATGGAGGTTTAATGCATGGGACCACAAGGATATCTCAATGGTCATATGGTGCTAAGGTCAACTATTGGTATTCAAAGAAGATATCCAAAATGGAATGGTCCATGTCAATGTTCCTGATTAAGGAATTCATGGACCCGTAACATAAATGTGTCACTTATCTGATACAGAATATGATTGATAAACTGAAGCCCGAGATTTGGAAACCTCTGTAACCTCCTTGTACCTTAATTATCTTCTCCTAAGATTACCCTATTTACCCCTGAGAGGCAAGTAGAGTTAAGATTAACATCCCACTTTGGGTTGGAGTGTTGTAGAACTCCATGATTGATTATGGAATAATCGAAACCCTGAGTAAGTAAACTTTAAGATAAGAGATCCATATAGTCTAACTCGATATTCCGAGAGTTAAATAAGAAAGACGGTTCATTCTGCTTATGCATTGATTACCGCAACCCTAATTAGGCAACAATTAAGAATTTCCATCAGCTGCCCAGGATCGTCGATTTGTTCGACTAACTGTGAGGATTAGCTATCCCTTAAGATTAGTTTTAAGTAATGGTTGGAATAACCATTTCATATAGAGATAAGCTTTTCTATAATAGTTGATGTATAAGTATCAAGGCTGCTCCTTTGGAGACCTTGCTTAGATGGAATGTTGGATACCTATTGTTAAATAAAAGATTGGTACGTTCAATCAACAGGATCTGAAAATTTCCTTGGAAACAACGAATAGGATCATACAAATCCATGATCATCCGTAAGATTGCCAGTTTTGGTAGAAAATCAAAATTTACGGAAATAGCAAACCTCCTAAGTTCTTGTCAAAGAATAAGGTTCAACAAAAGATATCACCCTGAAGGGTGTACCAGCTTGTTAAAATTATCAGGCTAGTTAAAGCTCTGAATATATAGAATCATTCGAAGGAAATCGAATGTATCAGGATCAAATAGCTTAATAAGCTAAAAACCTATTTAAGGAGCTTGGCGGAGTATACAATGCATTGTACACTAATGAATTGAGGATGTGTTTCACCAATAAGTCAAGAAGCATTATCACATATTGATATGCAGATTTATGATATGATGAGCAACCTATATCGATTAAGGATCGACCGGTGAAGAAACTACAAAAAGATAAATGTACCCATTATAAAGGTCAACTTGAGAGCTTGGAAAAGCTCCAAATATGCTTTTGAGGTTAAGTCCATTATGCGACAAAAAGTACTTTCCGCATGTTACCAAATCTCAAGGTCGAGATTTCTTTTAAGGGGGTGAGGATGTAACACCTCGAAAATTTACGTCCAATAAAGTACTGACACGTGTCATGGACTTTGAATATGTGAAAACATACTTTAGAGGGGCTAAAGTTGACAAACAGAGAAACTATGTGAAAATAAGGGTCCAAAGTGTCAACAATGGATAAATAGGCTCTAAAATAACCCTACATGATGTTAAACGGATAAATCATGGATCATACGAAGCGGAAAATGAAAGAAAGTGAGGAATTACAAATTACAGGGGCTAAAAGTGTCAACATGTTGAAAGTATACCTCTGAGTGATCTTTTGGCAAACTCGAAGCTTTGTAATGATAAAATATACTCACTTGAATATGTGATAAAAATTTCATCAAGTTTCGTTATCATATGAGAAAGTTGTGATCAAAACCATGCACGAAGGGTTAATTGCGTTAACGTTAAATTTCGAGACTTTTCGGGTAAGCACAAAGTTAATCGAGGACTTTACCATGTTTGTAAAAGTCCCAAGGCCCTTAAAAATAATATTTGAGGGTCTAATGAGCAAGATAAATCGCCAAAACCACGTTCCAAAGGACCAAGGACTGAAATGCAAAACAAAGAAACAAAACTTTGTCATCTGATAAGGCTAGCGCACCGCTACATCAGAAGCATAACGGTGCGCTAGGCCCGTATCTGGGCAAAAATAACCCACAGATGCCAGTTGCAGACCTGTTGCGAGTTGTAGCCACCTGTTGTCGACTCCAGGGCCTCACCAATGAGTATACATGCAATTGGGGACCCTTGGACACTTCTCACAACATCATAAAACATCTGTGGAAGCCTCTAAGCAGATCAAAGTTGCATAAAAAGGACTTGAAGTAGCAACATTCAAGAACTTGCATTTTCTAAAATTCACAAGACAACTCCTGGAGCTCTCTGGACGTCAAGACATCTTCCTAGTGTTATCTAAGCTTTGTTAGGACTCTTGTAAGTGTTCATAACCTTCCCTAATTCGTTCTAGCTTAGTTATTCAACCGAAAGTCAATCCATCGTAAATTATGTTTGACTTTGTGATTAAACGAAAATGGCTCAGTCTTTTCTCAAATTGAAAGTACCTACAAGTTGGTATTTATGTGGGTAACAAACCCTCAAAAGGGTATTTTCAGATTCCCACTCTAAGTATGTTGATTGTCGAGTCAAAGCTTTTCTTAAAAAGTCAATTGGATGTGTTTTTGCAAATTTAAGGATGATTAACAATGTAGGCTACATGCAACCTGTTTGATCATCAAAATAACTTTGTAATTAATGTAAGAACATGTTTCATCATGATCAACTCGACAATTTTCAGTTTAAACCCGAATCGGAACCGAAAGTCGCATAAATTGACTTTTTCTTTGACTTTCAGTTCTGATCCGTTCATGCATGTTTGAGATCTGCATTAGAGCATATTTTGGACCAATTTTTATATAAGTTTAACTCTCTGAGATTTTACAACTTGGTTCAACACTTATCCGATTCATATGCATGTTCCGATTTATGCTTAAAGTTGACTATTTTGCCCTTTTTGCTATAAAACGTGATTTTTGAAAAAGTGAAAGAGTAGAAACATTTGTTACTGATTTATAAACTTGCACCTAAAATTTGATATCAGTTTGAGGTCTAGATTAAGAGTTATGCTCAATATCGTAATTTGAAAGCTTTATGTTACTTAAACGGCGTAATTAGCATATAACCTAGTTAAACCCACTTTTTTATATCAAACTTTTTACCCACTAATGTTATATAATATTTTGGGATTTTTAAAGATTTTTATTAAATTTTTGGCTGAGCATAACATAGGTCTTTAAGCTAAATTCGGTAAATACCGATTTTGCCCTTTTAAGCCATAAAATGAGTTTTACAAATCCTTTTGACCCCAAACCTTTTTCTACTGATTTTATTTGTTAAATAAATTATTTTGAGCATTCTGGAAATATAAAAATATCAGCTTTCTTTTAAAAACCCGGAAACGGCTCTAAATCGTCTCTTTAAGC
Source organism: Helianthus tuberosus (assembly GCA_030545235.1). Classification (NCBI taxonomy): domain Eukaryota; kingdom Viridiplantae; phylum Streptophyta; class Magnoliopsida; order Asterales; family Asteraceae; genus Helianthus; species Helianthus tuberosus. The sequence goes on along the minus strand of CM060442.1, from coordinate 198,751,242 downwards.
GTTTTTAACGCATAGTATGTACTATAACCATATTAAACATATAAGGTTGATACCTACTGATGTTTTTAGCATATTTTTATATAAAAAAAAACAGTAAGTACAAGTTTATAAACTCAGGTTTCCAGTTTTGACATTTTTAGCCCTTGTGAAATTACCAAAATACCCCTAAGGTGCATAGTTTGGTTTTAAATGATAATTTTCACATATGGGTCATTCCCTACTGTTATAACGTGTTAAATTAAGTATATTTACTGTATAAATCAGACCCGTAACTCAGATTTACAAATAAACTCTTTTATAATCTTTTAAATGACCAAAATGCCCTTATGAGGCATAATTTGTGTTTAAATCCGTTTTAGGCATAATAGAAAATATCTTACTGATATTATAACATATTTAAAGCATAATAACGTAGGAAACTTGCATATGATTCATTTGGTTACTCGTTACGCACTTTTCGCGTTCGGATCGGCGTATGTAACTAGTTTGCATATATTAGCCGAAACGGGTCAAACCATATCCTTTTTGTCTCAAAATCCAGAATGTGTTTAGTATACCCATATTATACAAGTCTTCAAACTTGTCGGGTCTAAATCACATTCCATCCGGTCTTCGCCTTATCATGTGTTTGAACCGTATCTTTCTGTAAGACTAACCGGTCTAAGCTTAGGCTTAATTAAAGACCCGTTAGCATTCTAATTGGTTATTTATACCATCATTCCAGACTAGAGCTTTCCGGTAAATGGTACCTACGCTTACTTAAGAGAATACGGCTGAGTTATTAAATTCTTGCTATTTAAGTCAGGAGCTAGCTCAGGTAAATACTCTTAACTTATTTTCCCTATACGGGCTTGGGATACGGTATAATAATACCGCTTGGTCGGGTATTGAATATTTAGTCGGATTGTGATTAAATTATTGAGGTAACCCGGTTTAATCTGTGTTGTTTGAAATAAAGACCTTTAGGGGTTAATGACCATGTCCCGGATATCCCTGACATCATTGTATTATAAAATGGCCACGTCTTAAGTACGGGGTGTAGGCATACACCTGACAGTTACTTAAGTAATAACGGTATCTCACTTCCATGTGGGCCTATACTTGTGGTGTGTCTGTTAATCTGACTCGGTTTCTACATCGGGCCCTAAATGTATAACGAACATGTAAATCTGTATACAAGATTATAACTATAATTGTCCCAAGTTTTAAAGAGTTTGTGCCTTGTGCATTCAAATCAATTTTATTAAACACTTTCAAAATGAGTCGGTTGAGTGTATTTACCAGTGAAAACTGACGTATTTTCCAAAAGGGTTAAGTGACAGGTACTGGACGTAATTGGCTGGAAGCTCAGGGCGTTAATAAGGAATCTTGCAAGTTCTAGGCGTCTAAAGTCTGTTGAATAATGTTTATGTTTTAAGATCCGCCTGTGGATCCTTTACTTTCCGTTGTAATACTGGATATTACTTTATATTCGGATTGTAATATATTATCTTTTGCTTCCGCTGTGCATTCATATATATTGTGTTGTTTGACTATGATGATATTAACTACGTCACTATACTCCCCACCGGGCCCACCGGTGACATGTGGAAAGTCGGGGTGTGACATAAACTTTTGAGTCTAGACATATAACATAGGACAAATTCCACTTTGTTGTGTTGTCCTTTAATTTGCATATATTTTTGTTTTGTTATCTCATTCTTTATTGACAGGATTAACAAAATGCCGCCAAGATTCTTCCGAAGGAGAGGACGAGGAAAGGGGCCAATCACCGCCCCCAATGACAATGAGGCAGGACCCTCGAATGTGCGAGCTCCTTCGACCACGGAGAGTGATGATCCCCGGCAAAACCAGAGAAACCTCTTCGAGCCGGCAAGACGGTCGGTCTCACATAGCTCAACACCTCCAGTGCATAACTCTTATGGGCCATACTCAGAAAATGAGCCCAACAACCCTCAACCTTCGTATATACCATTACAGCGATCCTTATCGCATCATTCTTTCGGGGATCCCACACCTGTTTTCAGGGGCCGGTTTAATCCGGTAGACTACATCCAAGAACCCGTGGGTTTTAACCCACTGGGGCCAGAGGATCATTTCTCTGGCGATCACGCGGATGACATGGACGTGGATACAGACCCCGTCGAACCTGCAAGTGGTACACCAAATCATCCCATCGAGATCTTCGACGGATCTTCTTTTCACGGATCACCCTACGGTGGTCCAGACAGTTTCCAAACCATGTTTAATCAGCACGAGTGGTACTATACACCTTCCCACCATTCGTCGCCTCACCAGCAGCAGCAGCCGCAGCAGCAGCAGGATCCCTCTGTGGATTCAAGATTCGTGGCAGTCACGCCACCGCCTCCACCGCCGCCAGTACAGCCGGCACCTCCGCAACCGCCGAGGCGAAGGAGAACCGGTGCGCGTATGTCGTCACGAGCAGGGGATTTCCATTTCAGTTCCCCTCGTCAATCCAGTGGCAGTCACTATCCGCCACATCAGGAGGACCCACAAATAGGTGGACCTTCACAACCAGCTGTACCACGGCCACCGCCGATGGGTTTTGACAACCCAATTCCAGCATACACGGGTTCCATGGCATACAACCCGTTTGAACCACCGACTCACCACAACTATGGTTACGCGGAGGCCGATCCTTATATGGTAGCGGCAAATTATAACGCTCTTCACCCGGAGGGACCATACAGAGCTCCATGGGGAGTAGGTTACCCGACTCAGGGGTACCAGATACCTCCTAGACCTATTATGCGGACGTAATCGCAGCCGCCACGGTTTTCTCCCCCAGAAATGGAGGAAATCCTACAAAGGTTGGATGAAGTAGAGCGAGGCTTCCACCGTGACCGTAGGGAGAGACAGAGCTTCTTCCAAGGATTGGCAAGCTTGATCAAAGGGAAGAACAAGAAGGATCATTGAATCCTTCCAACTGTTGTTGAGCCCCTGCGTGGGCATATCTTGTTGTATAAACCCCTACGTGGGTATGTATGTTGTATATTTTGACCCCTGCGTGGGTCTATCTTTCTGTAAACCCCTGCGAGGGTATTTTATTTGTGTAAATCCCTGCGTGGACTATTATGTTTATTATTAAGCCCCTGCGTGGGTATGTGTGTTATTAAGCCCCTGCGAGGGTAAGTATTTATTTAAACCCCTGCGTGGGTAAGATTGTTATTTGAAAAGACCCGTTTAGGGCAGCGTGTAATATTTTGATAAATAAATGGAATGTTATGTTTATAAATTTCATCTTGCTATTATATGCATAAATATTATATATGAAATAAATAAATTAAAGTCATTCCTTTTGAAATAATCTGCCTATGTAAATTTTTAAAATAAGAATCTTAAAGTGTGAAACCTAGCCTTCGGGTCATTATAAGGCCGGGCCATGATGGTAAGACCTGTTTAAAAGATTCAAATCCCTGTTAACATCTGAAAACATGTTAACACTCCTGGCAGATGTGATTCATTTGAAATCACATGCGTTATTATTATTATATAAGGATCTTTCTAAAGATTCCAAACCCAACTAAATGATCTCTGAATCATGGGTTAAATCATCAATTAAGATGATCATATTTTTACCATACGTGGTAATACGTGCCTACGGGCCCAGCTCCTTTCCACATGAGCCAAAAGACAGTGGTAGCTATGACTCCCTGTCTAGTAAAGGTAATGAACTAGGTTCAAACCTTAAAAGCTTTGATTTTCTGAAATCATAGCTTATAATTTAAAATTGTCTATGCGACTAAGCCTTATGTGCTAATATATATTGATATTGTTTATAATTGGGATAAAATTTTAATTGAAATCCTAATTTAATACGATTAGTAAATTAACCAAATATGGTCTCTGTTTACCATGGTTAATGAGTTACCCTAAGGGGTAATTCCATAATAAACTCCCAAATGAAATATTGTCCTTGTTTTCTGCAACAGTTCAATTAAAAATGGCTGACTCAGACGAGATAAATAGTCATCCAGTGGAGAACATTGATAACGCCCGGGTTAATTTAACGGGTGCGGAATTGAAAGCGTTGGTCGATGACGCAGTTACTAAGGCATTGGAACGGTAGTACGAAGAGTATAGTGGGACTCGTAGTAGGACCCTATCTACACAGCCTTCAAAGCCACCGTCCAAGAAAGATGACCCGAAGAAGGATGATGAGCGACACTCCTCAAACCACCACAGTAATCCATCGCAACACATTGTATTGAACCAAGGACCCCGGGAGAAGGGTTGCTCGTATAAATACTTTGTGTCATGTAAGCCCCGGGACTTCACTGGGGAGAAGGGAGCCATCGACTGTATGACGTGGCTGGATGAGATGGATACGGTTGTAGATATCAGCGGATGCGCTGAAAGAGACGTGGTCAAGTTTGTGTCGCAGTCTTTTAAGGGTGAAGCCTTAGCATGGTGGAGATCTCTGATTCAAGCCACCGGGAAAATCCCACTGTACAACATGTCTTGGGATCAATTTGTTGCCCTTATCAGGGAAAATTACTGCCCTCAACATGAGGTGGAGAAGATAGAGTCTGATTTTCTATCCTTGGTGATGACAAACCTCGACTGTCAAGCTTACCTAACGAGCTTCAACACTATGTCTCGGTTGGGTCCATACCTGGTAACCCCGGAACCAAAAAGGATAGCTCGTTTTATCTGTGGGTTAGCCCCCGAGATCAAGGCAAGCGTGAAAGCTTCTCGGCCAGCTACTTTTAGATCCGTAGCTGACATTTCCTTATCCCTCACTCTGGATGCGGTCAGGCAGAGATCACTGAGGAATAAGGAGGCTGAGAAGAGAAAGCGTGAAGATGATGGTTCACGAAAGTCGAACAAGAAGCACCGTGGGAGCGGTGACAACAAGAAAGGATCTGAGTCGAGGAAAGATGGGCATAATTCTGGTGAGAAGCCCAGATGCAAAATTTGCAAGAAGCAGCACTTTGGAAAGTGCAGACTTGAGTCGAACTCACAGACTCAGTCAAAAACCTATGCTTGTGGTATATGCAAGTCCACGGATCACAAAACCTTGGATTGCAAGAAGATTAAAGACGCAACGTGCTACCGTTGCAATGAAAAGGGGCACATTAAGACCAACTGCCCTAAATACAACAAGAAACCTGAAGAGGCCAAGAAGACTAATGCCAGAGTCTTCAGAATGGACGCGAAAGAGGCTGTGCAAGACGATAATGTCATAACAGGTACTTTCCTTGTAAATGATGTCTTTGCAAGAGTACTTTTTGATTCAGGCGCAGATAAGTCTTTCGTAGATAACAAGTTCTGTAAATTGTTGAATTTACCTGTCAAAACCTTAAGCGTAAACTATGAGGTAGAGTTAGCAGATGGTACAATAGAAACCGTCTCAACTGTGTTAGATGGATGCGTTATATCCATTAAGAACCATTCTTTTCCTCTGTCTCTACTTCCCTTTAAGTTGGCCGGTTTTAACATAGTTCTGGGTATGGACTGGTTATCACATAACCAGGCCCAAATTGTCTGTAACATGAAGCAAGTGGTAATAAAGACTCCGTCTGGTGAACCACTTACCATTCGGGGAGATACCCAGTATGGGCTACCTGAGCAAGTGACTATGCTCAAGGCTTCAAAATGTTTAAAGAGGGGTTGTGTCATCTACATGGCACAAGTGATTATTGATGAGCCCAAACCGAAGATAGAAGACATCCCTGTCATCTCTGAATTCCCAGAAGTTTTTCCGGAAGAACTACCTGGTTTGCCACCAGATAGGCAAGTGGAATTCAGGATTGATATCATCCCCGGAGCAGCCCCAGTTGCCAGAGCACCCTATAGGTTGGCGCCCATGGAGATGAAAGAATTGAGGACACAGCTAGACGAATTACTAGCCAAGGGTTTCATAAAACCTAGCTCGTCTCCTTGGGAAGCGCCAGTCCTGTTCGTCAAGAAGAAGGATGGATCGATGCGTCTGTGCATCGACTATCGTGAGCTTAATAAGGTCACGATAAAGAATATATATCCTTTGCCCAGGATCGACGATTTGTTCGATCAGTTACAAGGGGCCAGTTATTTCTCGAAGATTGATTTGAGGTCAGGCTACCATCAACTGAAGGTTAGAGATGAAGACGTGCATAAAACTGCATTTAGGACTCGTTATGGTCATTACGAGTTCCTAGTGATGCCTTTTGGGCTCACTAATGCACCTGCCGCGTTCATGGATCTCATGAATCGCGTTTGCAAGCAGCACTTAGATAAATTCGTCATCGTCTTCATTGACGACATTCTCATTTACTCTAAGAGCCAAGCTGATCACGAGAAACACCTTCGCTGTATTCTCAAACTTTTACATCAAGAGAAACTCTATGCCAAATTCTCTAAGTGTGAATTTTGGCTACGAGAAGTCCAATTTCTTGGACATGTGGTCAGTGAGCGTGGTATCCAGGTGGATCCCGCTAAAGTTGAAGCTGTTATGAATTGGCAAGAGCCAAAGACGCCTACGGAGATTCGTAGCTTCCTAGGATTGGCAGGATATTACAGGCGTTTCATTGAAAATTTTTCAAGGATTGCTGCACCCCTAACTTCCTTGACTAAAAAGAAAGTGAAGTTTGTTTGGGGCCCAAAGCAGCAAGAATCCTTTGATATTTTGAAACAGAAGTTGAGCAACGCTCCTGTGCTGACATTACCTGAAGGCACTGAAGAATTCGTAGTTTATTGCGATGCTTCACACACCGGCATGGGGTGTGTGCTTATGCAGAAAGGCAAGGTTATTGCCTATGCATCACGACAGTTAAAGGTGCACGAAAAGAATTACACCACCCACGACTTGGAATTGGGTGCCGTTGTATTCGCACTAAAACTGTGGAGGCATTACCTATATGGAATCAAGTTTGTGATTTATTCTGATCACAAGAGCCTCCAGCATCTGTTTAATCAGAAGGAATTAAACATGAGGCAACGCCGTTGGATGGAGACCTTGAATGATTATGATTGTGAAATCAAGTATCATCCCGGCAAAGCGAATGTAGTCGCTGACGCCTTGAGCAGGAAGGAAAGGGTTAGACCCATCCGAATCAATGCTAAGCGCATGGAGATAAAGAACAGTTTGATAGAAAGGGTGTTAGCTGCACAGAAGGAAGCTGTGTTGGAAGCTAACTATCCTAATGAAAAGTTGGGAGTAACTGAGGAGCAGTTAACTCTTAGCAAGGACGGAATATTAAGATTGAATGGACGAATATGGGTTCCAATTCATGGAGGACTTCGAGATGTCATCCTCCAGGAAGCTCATAGTTCCAAATACTCCGTTCATCCTGGAGCTGATAAGATGTACCAGGATCTAAGGGCAAATTATTGGTGGATAGGCTTGAAAAAGTCTGTAGCCGCCCATGTAGCAAAATGCTTGACATGTGCACAAGTCAAAGCCGAGCTTCAGAAACCGTCAGGTTTGCTACAATAGCCTGAACTTCCTACATGGAAGTGGGAAATGGTAACTATGGATTTTATTACCAAGTTACCTAAGACAAGGAAAGGCAATGATACAATATGGGTTATAGTTGACAGACTGACTAAGTCAGCACATTTCCAACACATCAAGGAGACTTATAGCTCCGACATGTTAGCCCAGTTATACGTTGATAAGATTGTAGCCCTACATGGCATACATGTGTCTATTATCTCTGACCGAGATACTAGATACACGTCACATTTTTGGAAGAGTTTCCAACAATCTTTGGGCACACATTTGAATTTTAGTACGGCTTATCATCCTCAGACTGACAGTCAGAGTAAGCGTACTATTCAAACGTTGGAAGACATGCTACGTGCATGTGCGATCGATTTGGGTGGTAGTTGGGATAAGAACTTACCATTAATCGAATTCTCCTACAACAATAGCTACCACACCAGCATAAAGGCTGCGCCTTTCGAGGCATTATATGGTAGAAAGTGTAGATCGCCAGTATGTTGGGCGGAAGTTGGAGATGTCCAATTATCAGGACCAGAGATAGTCTTTGAAACGACGGACAAGATTGTCCAGATTCGTGACCGTCTCAAGGCTGCCCGAGATAGGCAGAAAAGTTACTCTGATCCAAAGCGTAAAGCTTTTCACTTCGAAGTAGGTGATAAAGTATTGCTTAAAGTATCACCCTGGAAGGGAGTGATGCGGTTTGGTAAGAAAGGCAAGCTAAGCCCGAGATACATAGGACCTTTCGAGGTTATCGAACGTATCGGGTCAGTTGCCTATAAGTTAAACTTACCGGAAGAGCTCAGTGGAATTCACAACGTGTTCCACATCTGCAACCTGAAGAAGTGTTTCGCTGACGAATCACTGGTAATACCCCATACAGATGTGCATATAGACGAGAGCTTAAAATTTGTTGAAAAACCTTTGTCTATTGAAGATCGTCAGGTAAAGAAGCTTCGAAGGAAGCATGTACCTATTGTAAAGGTCAAATGGGATGCCCGTAGGGGACCCGAATATACGTGGGAGGTTGAATCCATGATGAAAGAAAAGTACCCTTATTTATTTCAGTAAATCTCAGGTCGAGATTTATTTTAAGGGGGTGAGGATGTAACACCTCGAAAATTCACGTCCTATAATGTGTTGACACGCGTCATATGTTTAAAACGTGTGAAAGAATATTATAGAAGGACTAAAGTTGACAAACATGGAAAGTATGTGAATATACGTATTCTAAATGTCAACTGTGAATAAATATAATGTACATTAACCCTACATGGTGTTTATAACATCAAACAAATAAATCATGGATCATACGAAGCAAAAAGTGAGAGATTACAAACTACAGGGGCTAAATGTGTCAACATGTTTAAGTTATACCTCTGAGTGACCTTCTGACAAACCCGAAGCTTTGGAACGATTAACTATGCTCACTAGAATACACGATTTAAATTTCGTAAAGTTTTGTTATCGTATGAGAAAGTTATGATCAAATTCGCGTGCGAAGGGTTAAAACGTAAACGTTGAAAGTTAGGACTTTTCAGGTAACAATAAAGTTACCCGGGGACTTAACAAAGTGGGTATATGTTTTAAGGCCCTTATAGATCAATTTTGGGGATTCTTAATGCAAGAAACAAGTGCCTAATCGGAGTTTGAAGAGCCAAGGATCAAATCGCAAAAATCAAAAATTCTGATTTTCTGCAGGCGACCGTCGCGCCACGCGAGGGGCCCTCGCGCCACGCGAGGGACTCCCAGTTCCGAAAATTGTGGCTGTTGCCTGCCATTGCCTTTATGCGCGCCTTTAACCGATTTTTCACATCTTTTGCGACCCCTAGACACCCCCTAAGCACTAGGAACAAGTGTTGATCAGTTGTGGTGGGTTGTAGACACATGTGTCAAAGATTTGTGGTGATTAAAATGCTATATAAAGCCCATGAACTTGCAACAAGTCTCCACACCTTCATTCAAGCAATCTAATCATTTCTGGAGCTCAAGTCTGCTCTCAAGTGTTCACATTTCATGCATAGGACCCTTGTAAGTTGGCTTAACCTTTCTTAATTAAGTTTTAGCTTAGTTTTAGCTTAAAAGTCAAACCGTCGTAATTAACGGTTGACTTTAAGATTAATCACTAATGGTCCAGTGATTAGTCGAATCAAAAGTACCTTTAAGTAGGTAATTATGTGGGTAATAAAACCTTAAAAGGGTTTCCCCTGATTCCCACCCTAACTAGGTCAAATGTCGGGTCAAACTTGTAATTAAAAGGTCAACAGGAAGCTTAAATTGCAATTTATGCATGATTAGCAATGTAGAACACTTATAACCTGTTTGATCATTATTATAACTTGGTAATTAGTGTAAGAACATGTCTAAACATGTTCAACCCGACAATTTACTATAAAGACCCGGTTCGGAACCGAAAGTCACATAGTTTGACTTTCACTTTGACTTTCAGTTCTGACCCGTTTAAGCATGTTTTAGAAATGACTTAGAGCTTTATTTGGATCAGGTTACATGCTAGTATAACCCTCTGTGATTATACACCTCGGATCATTAGTTATCCAATTAATACGCATGATTCCGTTAATTGCTCATATGTTGACCATTATGCCCTTATTACCTTAAAACGTGATTTTTTGGAAATGTAAAAGAGTAGAAACCTTAATTACTGATATATAAACTTGTACGCAAAATTTGACATCAGTTTTAGGTGTAGATTGAGAGTTATGCTCATTATCGCAAATTGAAAGCTTTATGTTAATAAAATGGCGTAATTAGCGTATAGCCTAGTTAAACATACTTTTTGGTATCAAAATCTTTACCCACTGATGTAATATATTATTTTGGGATTTTTAAATATTTTTAATAAATTTTAGGCTGAGCATAACTTATAGTCGTAGGCTTAATCCGGTAATTGTCGGTTTTGCCCTTACGGGCTATAAAATGAGTTTTACATATCTAAACGACTCCAAACCTTTTGCTACTGATCACATATGATAAATAAATTATTTTAAGCCTTCTGGAAATATAAAAATATCAGATTTATGTATCAAACCCGAAAATGGCCTCTAATCGCCTTTTTAAGCGTTTTTAACGCATAGTATGTACTAGTATTATTTTAAACATACAAGGGTTGATACCTACTGATATTTGAGACAAATTATAATGTTTTAACAGTAAGCAAAGGTTGATAAACTCAGACTTCAGTTTTGAGCTTTTCGGCTTATGTGAAATTACCAAAATACCCCTACGGGGCATAGTTTGGTTATAGTTGGGGAATTTCACATATATACTTTATCCTACTGTTATGACTTAGTAATATAAGTATTTTTGCTGATTACATCAGACCTGTAACTCAGGTGAATACTTAAACTCTTTTATAACCTTATAAATGACCAAACTACCCCTACGGGGCATAGTTTGTGTTTAAACTCGTTTCGGGCATAATAAATGACACCTTACTGATGTCACAACATATATGAAGCATATTAACTTAGGAAACATGTAGATAGCTCTCATGAATACCCGTTACGCTTATTACGCGTTCGGTTCGGTTTATGTAACTAGTTTACATAAACTAGCCTAAACGGGTCAAACCTTAACAGTTTTATCTCAAAATCCAGAATGTGTATGAAATTCCCATATTAAACAAGTCTCTGAACTTGTCGGGTCTAAATCACATTCTATCCGGTCTTCGCTTAATCGTGCGTACGAACCGTATCTTTAAAACTAGCTGGTCTAAGCTTAAGCTTAATTAAAGACCCGTTAGGATTCTAATAGGTTATTATAAACCTTCGTTCCAGATTAGGAGGACCAGTAAAAGATACTTGCAATTTGCTTATTGTGATATATACTTTGCTCAGGTAAATACTTTTAACTTATTTTCCCTATACGGGCTTGGGTTACGGTATATAGCATACCGCTTGATCGGGCATCAAATTCTCCACCATTGAGTGGGTAATTGAATAAATTTGATCGGCTCGTTTAAATAGTCTTGTTACTTAAAGCCTTTGGGGGGTTAATGACCATGTCCCGGATATCCTTGGCATCATTTTATGAAATGGCCACGAATTAAGCGCGGGGTGTAGGCGTACACCCGTCAGTGCACAAAAGTATATTATGGTGTGTCTATTGATCTTTAACCCGGACAAGATCCGGGCTACTGAACGCACAAGGAACATGTAATTCGTTCACAAGATTATAATATTAAATAATTCTCCCAAGTTAAATAAAATGTTTATGCCACGTGCATCCAAACCAATTTTCAATCATTTTCCAAAATGAGTCAGTTGAATGTATTTACCAGTGTAAACTGACGTATTTTTCCAAAAAGATTAAATGCAGGTACTAAGCGTAATTGGCTGGGATTTCTCCTTAGCATCTTTAGAAGTCTCGCAAGCTTAAGATGCCTGAAGTCTGTTGAACTACTGTTTCATATTTTATTTCGATCCGTTCTGTGGATAAATATCCGAACGTTGTGATACTTGATATTACAATAATTTATTCGGTTGTATTATATCTTTTAAATTGCTTCCGCTGTGCATATTAAATATTGTGTTGTTTGACTATTATGTTGCCAACCACGTCACAATACTCCCCCACCGGACCCACCGGTGACACGTGGAAATCGGGGTGTGACAAGCTTACTCTTACGCGGGCCGCTAGAGATCATCAAACGCGGGGGCTTCCTAGGCCGACACGTGTCGACATCATGGCGGAGCTACACATCGAATCAGCTAAGCAACGCGTTGACCCAGCTTTGACGCGGGCCGCGTAAGCCTTAGCTTACCTTTACGCGGGCCGCGTGAGGGTCAGGTTTTGCAACTATATAAACAGGCCATCGGGTTTCACTTTCCGTCGCTCACATCTTTCTTTCTAAACGAATTTCTGAAATTATAAGCATTATAGTCGGGTATTATACCCCTAATTAGCGAGGTTTTGCTCCGTTGTACCTATTGATTTTATAGGCTATGAATAATATAAAGTCTTGTTTGAATTATGATGTTCCGACAGGACATGTGCGGTTCAGAACAAAAGACGATGATAATAAACCATGGTTAATGGTTAAAACGGACTAATACGATAATTTGGTCATGTGCTGACTAATAGAAAATGAATTTCGAGTGGTTATCTTATAGGGTAAACCAACATAATTAGTAAGGGCAAAACGGTACATTGGTCAAGCGTTGATAATAACCATTATTTTTGAAAGACACTTTATGGCGAAAGTCATAATTGGTTAAAATCATTTAGAAATGATTTATAAATAAAATGACATACGGTGTAAACCGGAGCGAGTCATGTAGACGAGATGATAATAAATACCATCTCGCAAAGATACATGGTCTTTTAGACCAAACGGGTCAAAAGGTGAAAATATCACCTTTTGACAATATCAACTAATGATTATTGAATGATTATATGATTTCAGGAGCAAATATCGAATGGATATTTACATTGCTAATACTTACCGATTATTAAAGCGAGGTATTAAAACTGGCCAATATATTGATCCGAGCCAGGTATGTATAATAGGTTAACTACTCATTTAGAACGTAAGGTTCAATGAGAGTTAAATGAAGTCAAAAATAGACATTTGGTTACTTAGATATGTAAACCGAATGATTTACATGATGGTCATTGTGTTTTGAAAATATAATGACTTTGTAAAAATAATCATAGCTAAAAAGAGGGATTTGGGTCAAACAAGTATTTAAAAGTCCTTCGTCGTAAAAGGACTAAAATTGACCAAAATGCCCTTGTAATCTAAATTGAGCAAACGACCCTTAAAGGTTGTTTGGAAATGAGTTTTATAAGCAAATAGATACTTAGAATAAGTATAAAAACTGAAATGTGTGAATCGTTGGGTCAAATGACTCTATATGAGTCTTTGCCGTAAAAGGGTAATCCGAGTGGTAAAACTCGAAACATATAGATCACCACATTAAATCCACCACAAATATAGTTGTGGTGGAAGATCACTTGATAAGAAATGTGGAAATATAACGCTAGAAACGAATGAAAGCAGTTCGTGCCTAAAATATGCTTAAATACCCTTAACGAGTCAAAATAAGCATATGAACGAAAATGGGTTTAAATAGGTATTCAAACCTGTGAAATGTCCTAATTTGTCTTGAAATACACCCCGTATGTGAAAACCGAGCCCAAATTATGTTATAGTATTTAAAATAAATTAAAAACAATGAATATTAAGTTGAGGCGGGCCGCGTAGGATCCCACCCCAACCTTACGCGGGCGGTATGAAGGTGTAGACCGGACTTCACTGATTTCTTTAGTTTAGGCGGGCCGTGTAAGCTTTAGCTTACTCTTACGCGGGCCGCTAGAGATCATCAAACGCGGAGGCATCCTAGGCCAACACGTGTCGACATCGTGGCGGACCTACACATCGAATCAGCTAAGCTACGCGTTGACCCAGCTTTGACGCGGGCCGCGTAAGCCTTAGCTTACCTTTACGCGGGCCGCGTGAGGGTCAGGTTTTGCAACTATATAAACAAGCCATCGGGTTTCACTTTCTGTCGCTCACATCTTTCTTTCTAAACGAATTTATGAAATTATAAGCATTATAGTCGGGTATTATACCCCTAATTAGCGAGGTTCTGCTCCGTTGTAAGTATTATAACCCCAGTTTCGTAATAGTTACACTGCCCGATTGATTTAGGATTCCGTAACAACTGTCGTGGTTCTGCCCGACGTAGTTGTTGGAATACCGTCTCAGGGAGGGTATCATTAATATTTTCAAAGGGTTATGATACTAACCAATGTACATTTGTATAAATTATAGATTATTCCCAGGAAACCCTTACGTGAAGTCTAAGATAGCAATGTGAGTTTATCCTCTATTTGTTAACCCTTTTGGTAATGTTTTACCAAACCTTAAATGTTTTACTATGAAATTTAGCAGTGATTGAGTCTTTGTAGTTCTTCAATTACTGCCAGTATGTTGGGGTTTTGTATACAAAATGTACTACACTGTGAGTAGTAAGTCGAGGATGACAATACGTTACCATTGGACAATGAGTTAGCCAATGGGTAATATGACCCACAAGTCAGGGTTGACAGTACTAAAATGAGTAATTGTGTAGACATAAACAATGTGATCGCTCTCAATGCTGTTCACTGTGACTTTTATTTAAACTTGATTAAACTGGGATTCACTCACCAGTATTTCCGACTGACAAATGTTTTTAAAACACATTTCAGGTAACCCAATGTGACAGCCAATTAGTAAAAAGCCAGCTGGAGAGCACTGAAGGCTTGGGAAATGTATTGTAATATGAAACTTGGGTTTTACCCATGTTATTATTAATATTAAATGAAGTGGTTTTACTCTGATAAACATTTCCTAACTACGGTCCTGATGTAAATTCCGCTGCAAGATTAAATAACTGATACCACCAAAACTCTGAGATCGCGTCCGCCCGTTCCCGGGAATCAGGGATCAGGGGTTGCGACACTAGAGCCTTCGCGGCATGCGACAAGTTAGTGAAATCCCGTCGCGGCACGCAACGGGTATAAAAATCAGCCAAAGCTGCTGGTTTGCTTGTTTATGCATTTCGAACTCGTTTAAACTCGTTTTAAACACCATATGACTAACTTATTTCATGTTTTATGAAATATAGGTTTGAATTGCTTTACCGGAGGACGATCAAGCTCATCGAGGAACCGAATACGCTCAAGAATTAAGCTTCCGCGAATAGTTTCGTCGTCACGTTTAAACGGCGAATGAAATTACAAAATGTTGAAATATTTTATTTAGTATAATGTTTTAACAAGATCAATTTTTTAAGTGTATTTTTAATCTTAAATACACTATTATAATCGAAATTTATATGATAATTGTATAAAATGGACTAAGGGTCTTACAGCTAAGGGCTTTTTATCACAAGTCAACAAAGTTTTGTACTTTGAAGACGACAGAGCATCAATGATGGAATTGAAGGTTTCGGTGTGACTGGGTTTTTCAAGTAGACCCAAGTAGTTATGTGTGGATTTGAGTGGGAGAGACATCGTGATTTGAGTATGATTACGAGAGGAAGAAGACGATGAAGAGGATGAGTGATTTTGAGAGAAATGGATGATAACTGCTTTGAGAAAGGAATTTTGAATTCGATTCGACAGTAAAAACACTGTTTGGGGGGTTTTGATCAGGGTTTTATAGGGGAAAAGTGAATGATGGCGTGGCAGCGGTTACTAAAAGATCTGACCGCTATGTACTGTCCAAGTGCCAACCTCTGATGATAATGGAGGACAGTTGGTAGGAAACCACTGATGGAACAATATCAGTGGTTTGCAACGGTTACAAATGAGAACAGTGACTGACTTTAAGCTAGCAGTGGATAGCCATCAGTGGGTTAAAACACTTATTTGGACAACAATTTTTTTTATTTTTTATTTTAACTTTACTTTTTATCACCAAAACAATATTCGAGGAACTCTTATCTCATTGGAATGTAACGATTAGGTAAAATTGTAATTTCATTGTAATTCTAGTTTTCATTTGATAATTTCATTCTATAATTAATTAACCACATCAACAATAAAAATGTGAGCAGTGGATGTTTTTTAGGAAAACCAATGATTGTCAATATCAATGGATGTCAACAATAAAAATGTGAGCAGTGACTATTTTTTTAACTATCAGTGGATAGCCAACAGTGATTGAAACACAGATGTTTGGTCAGTCAATGGTCAACATGAAGAATGAAGAAACAGAGGTTGGCTTTCAGCAGTGGATAACATTTAACAATCAGATGTTTGAACCAAAACAGTGGTTGTAACAGACTTTTAAGGATTAATGAAATCTATCATTTTTAACTATTTTGAGGATGTTTAACCTTAAACAGATATTTGTCCTTAAACATCTGTTTGGACATAAACAGATGTTTGCGTTTAAACAAATGTTTGACCTTAAAAACAAGTTGGCCCATAAACAACTGTTTGCAAGAAAAGACCAATTTCAAGAATACTATACCCAAACAATCAAAATGAGGAGCCTAATAATCATGTAAGTGTAGTTCATTTTTATTTAGTAGTATAAAGATCAAACCACTGTTCAATTTATAGTACAGATCAGTTAGCATGCTGGGGTGATGTGATAAATACTGTTACATAGAAACATCTCAGTGATATGACATCTAACAATCTAACAGAGTATAAAACACTGATGTGATAAATACTGTTACATATAAACATTGTTAACATAAAGACAGGTAGAATATCTGCTGTTGATGCTGAACCACTATTGTTGTTGGGAAGTGGTTCATCTTTCAGTTTGTATAGGTTTTGTCTCGAGAGATAAACTATAGCGAACCACTGCTACACTAAACACTGTTACATAAGAAACACTGATACATAAATACTAAAGTTGAATCCGCTGTAGATGCTGAACCACTGCTGCTACTGAGCAGTGGTTTCCTTTCGTTGATCAGACTTTAGGTACATAATTGCTTGTCTTTAACAGGGCTTTGTCTTCAACAGTGGATAGGCTTCATCAGTCTTTAAGTCCATCAGTCTTTATAAGGAGCAGTGTTTAATTATAACATTCCTTAGCATGAACAGCTGTTATACCCACTCCATAACCCTTTGAGTGGAAGCAAGTGTCCGTCTATTTAATTGAGAGGATTCATTGCATTACATCCCTGTTGAAAAACAAAATCCATAAATTTAGAGAAAATGGATTTGAAAGATGATAACCCAACAGTGGAGGATCTCATTCTACAGCTCCGATAAATTCAGGGGTATTCTCAAATAATGGTTCCTAGATGTTTAAAGAACGACAAAGACAGACAAATGTCCACAGGGCCGCTTCTTTGAACATTTGTCGGTCTTCAAACATCTAGGAAGCATTATTTGAAAATAACCCTGGATTTATCAAAGCTATAGAATGAGATCCTCAACTATTGGGTTATGATCTTTCAACCCCATTTTCACTAAATTTATCAATTCTATTTTTCAGACCTCCGAAAGCCACCTATCCAACTCCAAAGAGATCGAGACAGCTTGTAGCATAACCTGGACTTGCTGTAATTCCACCAGTCCAGTATTTAATCCCAATATACCAAATCAATACAAATAACAAATATTTGGTGTGCTACAACTGTAAATAACTCAGGAAATAAATTTGAAACCATAAATATGGATTATAGAGATCTATGAATGAAACATGGGTGAATAAACCAACAAAACAGATTGTGAAAAACAAAAACTACAAACATATCAAAATCAATCTACTGGTAATCACATGGTACACCAATGCAAACATCTGAATAAACAATAACAAATCAAAGACAATTTACATATACTTACCGAAACCATAACTGGTCAGATTTATGTGCGGCTCTTAACTACATTCTGTAGAATCTGTACATCTAACAAATAATCAAAGAACAAAGAAACAAATAATCAGAGATGAGATACATAAGTGCTTGTCTTAAACAGGGATTTGTCTTCAACGGTGGATAGGCCTCATCAGTCTTTAAGTCCATCAGTCTTTATAAGGAGCAGTGGTTAGTTATAACAGTCCTTAGCATGATCAGCTACTATAACTATTCCATAACACTTTGAGAGGAAGCAAGGGTCGGTCTATTTAATTGAGAGGAATAATTGCATTACATCCCTGTTGAAAAATAGAATTGATAAATTTAGGGAAAGTGAGGTTGAAAGATGATAACCCAACAGTGGGGGATCTCATTCTACAGCTTCAATAAATTCAAGGGTATTCTCAAATAATAGTTCCTGGATGCTTCCAAAGAAGCAGCACTTTGGACATCTGTTGTTCTTCAAACATCTATTATCTATTCTATCTATTATATATAATAAATGAAAGTTATTTAGTCCACGTGGCCCAAATAACTTTTATTTATTATATATAATAGATAGAATAGATAATAGATAATAGATAATAGATAATAGATGTTTGAAGACAACATATGTCCAAAGTGATGCTTCATTGGAAGCATCTAGGAAGAATTACATGAGAATACCACTCAATTTATCGAAGTTGTAGAATAAGATCTCCACTGTTGGGTTATCATCTTTCAACCTCACTTTCCCTAAATTTATCATTTCTATTTTTCAACAGGGGTGTAATGCAATTATTACCTTATTTAAGATACCTTCAACTGCATCTTCTGATAAATCAACATTCATTTCACTCAAATGATAGCTTCAACTGCATCTTCAATCATGAAGTATCTAAAGAAATGGATAAAATCATCGAAAACTACCCAAAATAAAACTAATTAAACCATCCAATATTCTTGAGTACTCACCATTAATGTGATGACCAATATAAAATCAAACCCTAAAAGCATACAAATCATAATGAAATATGAAATCGGGTAGTTGTATAACAAATCATTATATTATATGAAATAACGAAGAAGAAGAAGAACTGACTACAAAGTGTATTAACAATTAGCAAAAGAATAACAATTATCTGATTTATGTGCGACTCTTAACTACATTCCGTAGAATGTGTAATTAGAATGACATTTTTTACCTTACTTGACAACAATAGCAAACAACATCAAACAACAATAGCAAGTGACCAATCAATCAACCTCATAATCATATAGAAGCCTAAAAATAAAATGAAAATTAGATAAGTGAACATCAAAACTGAACAGGAAACATGACCAAAAATGAACGAAACACCTGATATTGAATCCACTGTAGATGTTGAACCACTTTTGTTACAAACAGATCATACCTCAGGAACTGGAAATTTAGAAGGATCGGCTTCAAAGGCTTCAACAATCGGAAGATTCAAATCTCAAGCAAATGAAACCCTAATTTCAAAAAGAATAATCGGTGAACATATTCACAGATCAATAATCAACAGATGTTGTACTCATATCATCACCATTAAGAAAAAAACCCTTAGTTTCTGAACATATTCAAACATACCAGTTCATGGCGGAAATCTAGCCGCAGGTAAGCGGATCTGAACTTTGATGACCATCGATGACAACAACCTTGGAACCATATGATGAGATTAGGAGTAGAAATTAGGGTTTAATTAGAAACTTTGTACGAAAATAAGAAGAAATACACACAGATCTATAAACATACAAATCAAACCTCAAATGGAAGAACCTTGCCGACGAAGAAGATGAAAGAATCTTGTAAGAGAAACACCGCAGACCCTTAGCCGGCGCCCCATCTCTCGAATCTTCTCTCCTTCTTTCAAGATGAAGAGCAAAAAGAATTCTGGTGAGTTTAGGGTTTATGGAGAATAAATGTGAGAAAGAAGAATCGATGATGGAAGAACTGGAAGAGGGATCGCAGATCTAAAGAGGAATCGCATCTGGTCTTCTTGAATCACCAGAGAAGGGAGAAGAGAAGAGTACGGAAGAAGAATTAGAAGATTAGGGTTTTTATTAGGAGTGAGATAAAGGGACGGAACACTGTTGGGCGGGAAAATAGGATTGAGGATGCCCTAATCAAGTGACATGTGGCCCAAATCACTTTCATTTATTATATATAATAGATATACAGTCTTACTGTTCATTCAGTTCTAATATTAAAATATAGGTAATTTAATTTCATCAACTTATTCCTCGCAAGCACTCATCTAAAACCCATCCATTATTTTTACTATTTCTTGAATAATGATGCATTTATTATTTAACTTGGTGTTTTAATAATTTTCATTCTTTAACTTTGTTATATATTTGAAATACATAGTTATATTCTAATTTCTTTTTCTCAATATTTCAATATAAATTTACCAGGAACAACGTTGTATTTAACAGGGAAAATGAATTTTATCACCCCAAACAAATCAATATTGGCCGCTGCCACTCTGAACTTTCATTTTGACTCCTACCACCCCCAACTTAACACTTGGGTTGCTGTGTCATCCTGTCGTTAACCATACACTAACTAGGTTAGGGTTTTTTGCTGATGTGGCCAATTTATCTGATGTGGCATGATGACATGTAAAAACAATAAATTTTTTAAAAATATTTAAAAAGATAAGCCCTACCCTCTCCTCTTTCCACCACCACCTCACCTTTCCCCCTTTCTCAAACCCTAACTCCAATCAATTCTCCATTTTATCATCATCAAAATCCTGCTCATCTCCACTCATACCACAACCATATTCCGGTGTTCCATCATCATCATAATCAAAATCTTCATCTGATTCATCAAACTATGCAAACTCATTACAAGCATGGCTATAAGCTTCTAAAGCTTCACCTGATAGATTCAAAACAACGGGCTCATTAGTGGTTGAAAAATCTTCATGGTTTCCGTTTCCTACATTAGGCCAGAACTGCCACTGCCAACACTTGACCAGGCTAGACCACCACCACAAGCGCCGCTGTGGCTTCTCTTTGCCCCATTTTTTTCTGTTTAATTTCACAATCTTCAATCCCACTCTTTTCTCTGTAACAGAATAACTGTTATCGACGGTTTCCGCCATGGCTTCCGGTGTTTCGTTGTCTGGCGGTTCATTTGCGAGAAAGCGGTACTGATCAGTTTCGTTGTCCATTAGCGAGTGGCTGTGAAATTGCCGACGGTTGTGGAATGGTGGTACGGAGGTAATGGTGGAGGGTTGTTGCAGATCTGGTGTAGAGAGAGAGAGGGGGGAGAGTAGAGAGTTGGGATCTATTATATACATACATATACTATATAGTTTGAGAAAGATGAGTGTGCACTACGGGATCTGTTATATACATACTATCATCATCAAAATTTATAGTTTTTACATGTCACCATGCCACATCAAATAAGTTGGCCACATCACCAAAATAAAAAAAATTAACCTAGTTACTGCCTGGTTAACGACGAGGTGACACAGCAACCCAAGTGTTAAGTTGAGGGGTGGTTGGAGCCAAAATGAAAGTTCAAAGTGGCAGTGACCAAAATTGATTAGCTTGGGGTGATAAAATTCATTTCCCCTATTCAAGATACATTATTTTTTTTGTCAACATTTCAATATAAGTTAGTTTAGTATTAGTATTTGTTAAATATTCGTAGTTTGGTAAACTTATTAGAATTGGTAAATATTAGTACTTTTGTATAATTGGTTTATGGTGGTAGTTTGCTAATTGCATTAATGTTGATACTTTGACAGTTTGGTATTTTGATTATGGGGCATTGGATTTAAATAACTCCAATTTTCACTATTTGGACGATAATAGTCTCAACTTTCAATTTGTATCACATCGCTCCCAACTTTCAACTTATTTTCCTACATCACTCCCAAACTAACCCAACACTAACGTAGTTGGCGGATGTCAACTGCCACGCCACCAAACCAGTGCTACATCAGCTGCCACATCAACAAAAAAGCCAAATCAGTTGTTACGTCATCAAAAAAGTCAAAATCAAATGTCATGTCAGTTGCCACGTCCATCATCAGAAAACTCGACGTCAAATACCACGCCACCACACAAGTGTCGCGTCAGCAAAAAAACTAACTAGATTATTTTACAGTTGTTTGGGAGTGATAGAGGAAAATAAGTTGAAAGTTGGGAGTGGTATGGTACAAATTGAAAGTTTGGAGTACTATCGGCCAATTGGTGAAAGTTAGTTTAGTATCGGCCAATTGATACTTTGATAGTTTGGTATTCTGACTAATGTTAGTGGTTTTTGTCACAACCCCCGACCCTACTCTGGGCGTGAGCCGTGAACAGAATCTTATGGTTTTGAAACTTATTACCAATCTGTTCTTTTTAATGAGGAGGACAAAATTTTCTTTTAGTCATTTTCATAAATTCCTTCCATTCCATGGCATAAGCCATGTCACTTCCTTTTGACTGAAGAATAGCATTCCACCATTCTAATGCTTCATCTTTGAAAAGATTAGAAGCGTACATTACCTTATCCTCTTAAGCACACTTGCTAATTTTTAGAACAACTTCAGTCTTTTCTAACCAACGCAATGCTGCAATGGCTCCTTCATTAACAGAGAATTCAATCAGCTTACAGGACAAGAAATCTTTATAAGAACAACCATAGGCTATGGCTTTCTTTCGTTTGGGAAATGGAGCTTTGACAAGAATATATTTGTCTCCATTGACATTGTGGCTAGGTTCAGTGTGATGAGTACGCTTAGTATTATTGTTTACAGGTATAGGATTTTTAATAGCTTCAATAATTAAGGGTATGGCATAAGCTATTCCTTGAGCTACTATATTTTCTTTGACACTTTTTTTCCAAATGATTTCCATTATTAGCGTGAATTTCTTGATTATGTGATACTTCATTCGACATCTGAATTGCATACATTTCAGGTATTAATATCACAGAATAACTAAAACAAAACAAATACTCAAAGCATGTTTTATCACAATCGTCGAACATTGCGACGTTTACTCTTTATATATATATATATATATATATATATATATATATATATATATATATATTGTATCTCTAATACATACACACCAGAATTATACATATCAGTATATTTTGGTTTAGTTATACAGTGAAAATACATACATAAATATTATAGGACTAGGTGTTCTTCAGAAGTGGAATTCTCGTTTGTCATACTTCCAGACGAGGTTTTATCCTATCGAGCGAATTTGGTTTCCTGTAGTCATCAGTTTCTCTCCATAATGTCTTAGTTCAGCTACATTTTCTGGCTCATGGCTAGATAGGCATTTCTGTATGTAAGGTGGAAATTGTGGTAATTGGGGATAGGGTTCCTGCATTAGGTTTTAGAATTGTCAATCGTTCGTCCATCATTGCTCCATGGGATCTTGTACAGGTGAAGATATCCTCGGGATTTCTTCTGGATTAAACACTGGTATGGTTTGGGGATTGATCGGTATAGGTTCAGGATAGAAAGTATTGGTTCTATTAGTTGGTCTGGGTTAAAAGGTAACATTGGTTTGGGATTCGCAGGTAGGTTTAAGTTTATTTCGTTGTCTATAAGTTGAAATATGTCGCATTTTGCTAACCTAATGTCGAGCTTTTCTAACAAGGGTTTAGTTACTGGGATTTGGGCTGGTCCTTCAACTATGGTTACGATATCTACTTGGTTTTTTTTTCTTCTTCATCTTTTCTTTTTTTCCTTTGTTGAACCATCCGCTTTTCTTAGGGGTCGTAGTTCAATCGGTTGGGCTTGAAAAACTACAAGCTTGTCTTTATCTGCCTCATATCCAGATTGAGTTCCAGATGGTCCCTCGTTCATCTCCAGGTCGGAATTATTTTGGAATGTCTAGGATACTTTTTCATCACCATACTGTGGACTCAAAATATCTTCAAAACAATATTTTCAAGAAAGATATATATATATATATATATATAGGACAAAGATCCGTTAGGAACCACCTCTTATTGCAAGAACCGCGAGAACCAATGTGAACACAACCAAAAATGCCTAAAAATAGCTAAAAATCACACAAATTTTTTTTTTTTAATATTTTTATCAAAAAATCGCTACTTTTCGAAGCAAAAAAAAATTTTAACTTTTTTTTTTTGCTACTAAAAGTAGCGATTTTAACATAAAAAATATTTTAAAAAAAAAGATTTTTTTTAGATTTTTTTAGGTTTTTTGAGGGTTTAGTTTTTAGCTTTGGGGGTGGGGGAGGGGGGTTTAGGTTTTGGGGGGGGGGGTTAGGTTTTTTTACGTTTTTTGGGGGTTTTAGTTTTTAGCATTTAGCTTGGGGGGGGGGGGGGGTAGGTTTTTTTTTAGGGAGGGGGGGTCGGGTTGGAGTTAGGTTTTTTTAGCTATTTTAGGTTGTGTTCACATTGGTTCTCGCAATAAGGGTGGTTCTCGCATGAACCTTACCCTATATATATATATACTTACATTCACAAAAATAACACCTAGGTTATTTTATATTAACTTCTTAAGTTTATTGTTTAAGTTTAGGTATTAAAATAAAACGAAAAATGGCTTAAACCAGTGGCTCTGATACCACTTTTGTCACAACCCCGGACACTCTGGGCGTGAGCCGTGAACAATCAAGTGGTACCGGTGTTTATTAAATTTGCAGCGAAAAATTTTTATTAGGACCAAAGTTAGGAAAATTTCAGAGTTGTAAAACACCACATTTTTAATATTAAACAACTGGGATAAAACATGTTACAAATAAAGGTTTTTATAGGGATAAACCCTATTTTGACAAATCATAATTTCTTTTCTTTTTTCTAGTAACATAGTAACTTTATTTAAGACTTCAGTGCTTCATAGCATGCTTATTTTACTTTCTCAGTAAGTTACATGAAACGCGTTTAAAATATTTTATCAGCAAAAATTACTGTGAGTTCATTCATTTGTATAAAATACATCGTTATAATTACAACATTTAGAGTTTTTACATTTATTTATCTTACCAAACTACTATTAGCTAACTCATTGTCCAATAGTTAATAAGCTATTTTAAATTGTGTTTGTCACTCGGTGGCAGTTCCTGTGACTGTGGTCATTTCACTCATTGACTAACCCATTGTCCAACAGTGATGCATAACAAGTAATGTATACAAAGACTTAATCACTGTAATATAAGTAACAATTGGAAAACATTTAGGGTTTTGAAAGCATTTAATGAAAAGAGAATGACTCACTTGTAGATTTAAGGTTTTGTGTAACACCCTCACTCTTATAAAAGGGTTTTAGTACTAAAAACGACAATTAATTGTGTTCTTACAAATACACGTACAATTAAAATACGGGTTTACTAAAACTTTTATAGTTTAAAAGTTTGACAACATATTGTATATGAATTTGTCGTATAAAAGATACAACGAAACGCCGTGCGGAAGCTTTTAACTTTATCGTGTTTGGTTCTTCTTCGAGCTTGATCTTCATCCGGGCACTCTTGGCGATCACCTATGATCAAAACCAACTTAAAAGTTAGTTTTGATAGTTAAATAATATGTTTAAACAAGTTACATGGGTCAAACAACAGAACAATAACATTTTCCAGAACTAAGGGGCGTCGCGTGACGCCTAGGGCCGTCGCGTGACGCCTAGCCCCTGTTTTCACAGACTGTTACTTAACAGCTGCTGTACATTACCAGCATAACCTGATTTCACGGAAACGAGCATAACTCTCTCGCTTTTAATCTGTTTTACCCGATTCTTTTTCCTACGCGTCCGTAATTTAATTCTCCATCATATGGAGTTAAAATCCAACATCCAACATAATAAATTTTGAGACTTCTAAGCCTTTGACTCGTTACCTGCATTTTAACCCGTTTATGCATTTTATCAAACAAACATATTTGTTCGACTCCTATATCACATACACTTCTTCAATTTAATGTTATCTACCAATTTAAGTTCTAATCACAGGTTTATTACACAATTTAAACTCGTTTTCGCTCGTATGCTTATTTTGACCCGTTAAGGGTATTTAAGCACTTTCAAGCCTAAAACCGCTTTCGATTGCTTCTAGCATTCCATCACCACATTTCTTATCCTATAATCTTCCACCACAACTGTATTTATGGTGGGTTTAATGCGGTGATCTATATAAACCAAATTTTACCTCTCGAATCATTATTTTAGGGCAAAAACTCAAATAGTGCCATTTGACTAATATAATACATCTTTCAGCTTCTATACTTATTCTAAGTATTTACCTAATCATAAAACTCGTTTCCAAACAACCTTTAAGGGTTGTTTGTTCAATTTAGCTTACAAGGGCGTTTTGGTCGATTTTGGTCCTTCTTTTACGACGAAGGACTCTCACCAATTATTCGACCAAAATAGCACTTTTAGCTACAACATAATTATGCGTACCTGGCTCAGATCAACATATTGACCCGTTTTAATACCTTGTCTTGACTTATTTGTTATTTCATAGCTTCACTAATTCACGAGCCGTTCATCCTGCGAGCATGAGACTCGACATACACTTATTAGTCGTTATTTGGCAAATGGTATCCATATTACCATTTGATCCCTTTTTACTAGTTTTGGCTTACTTATAAAGTAGCCGTTCGAAAAATCATTTTATCTTATTCTTTTCTTGGCTAATTTACTGTTCCACCCCGTTTTACCATTTCTATGGTTTCTAACATTTGTTTCCGATTCCGACCCAAATCATTTCGTGTCGGAAACCATATTTCGAATATTATCTCCATTGTATTTATAACTTATAGAATAGATATGTATTCTACAAAAAGGTGTAAGTTTCACTTACCTCGTATCCAAGCTACACTTTTCTTTTCCTTCTTGATCCGTTTGACCCGCTTTCTCCCCAAGCTTCACCTAGCTTGTTAAGCGCCAACTATTATTCATCATTCGCAAGGTGGTTAGTTTAATAATGACTTAATACGATTATTCCACCTTACGCATTTCTATATCTAATTATCATTCATCACATCATAAGTCAGTTTAACTTTTTAAAAGTCAAATGCCCATTAGTATACTAGATGCATATCCGAGTTTATCAACTAGTTTTTGCATTCTTTAATTACCCGGTAGGCGTTATCTTTAGGCCACCGTTTTAACCAAAGTTCTAACCACGTTTATCACATTTCAATCACTTAAATTAGTTCAAGCGATTATCAAAAACTAATTTATTCATTCATTTCACAAGAACAAAGGGTTCTCATCTATAAGTGAGACCCATTCATCATATCACTAGGATTCATCCCAACACCTTATATAATCAAGTTCTTCATATGAACTAATATACTACACGATTTCATACATCAATTTATATGAACGAAATTACCAATTTCATCATAACTTACAAAAACCCACTTCAAGTCATGCATGAGCTTTCACTCAAATTTATAATTTGTTCAAGTATCTTGCATCAACTATCACTTATGATGATTTCTAACACGAACATATCATCATCTTCATTATTAAGTCAAAACCCACTTAGCACATAATAGGGTAATTATCAAATCCCTAGTTTTGACAACAATTCATCAAGTTTTCTAATAGGGTTTGTTTATAAACCAAGATATAATCACAATAACACTCATAGATTCAACATTCATTCCAGAATTTCGATTATGATTCTTCATCATAATCTCAAAGTATCACCAAATCATAAAATTCAACATACCTTGTAATCCCCACGACTAGGTGATCACGAATTTGTGTTCATGCATCTGATTTGAGCTAGTTCTCCCCTTTGATTTGGTGAAATTGAGATGAGTTAGGGTTTGAGCTCCTGGCTCTTCTCCTGATCGATTTCACACACACGCACACTAGTGTGTGTAGTGTTTTAATTAAATCAAAATCAAGTTTTAAATCTTCCTCTTTTGGCCCCTCTAGTTTGCAACCTTATAGTAAGGGTTATTACCCAAGTTTCCTTCTTTATTTTAAGGCACGTAGTTAACTAGGTTATTATTCCTAGTTACTTGGTGGGTTCGGGGAAGTTATAACCCGTTTTATTTTTAAGTCCTGTTAACTCGGGCCTTTTTATAAACTTATTTCCTTAAAAGCATTTATTTACTTTTCATTAAATATTAGGTTTATTTATTAAAATCCTAATATTTACCGGGTTACTTTTACCACTAACGGTATTTTACCCGCCTTTTAGTATTAACGGGGTTTGATTACCAAACCCATTTTCGGGGTGTTACAAGTCCACCCCCCTTAAAGAGGTTTCGCCCTCGAAACCTTTTCTTACATAATTCATTGAGTTTAAACTCAATGTATTTGATCCGAGAAATCTTTTAAACATTACTTATACTTTTATCCAATTGTTAGTATTACCAGATAAGTATGGTAACATCTTTTTGGTCACTAATTGTCTACGTATCTCATACGACAGAGTGCAACCTGAAATAACGTATTCTCGTTATTTCCACTAGTTTAGTTAACTTAGCGATATCCATGGCTTTCATATACTATCGAATTCTTTATGAATCCGTTACTTTGACCCGTTTAAAGGTCTTTAGTGAAATCTTTCACTTTTAGCAACAAATTCTTTTGTTTTCAAATTTATTTATTCGGTTCAGTTATACCGAATCTACCGCTTACAAGCAAAACAAATTTCTTGATTTGAATTGCTGACCTTAACCGGTCTCACTAACTAGACTTATTAGTCCAGTTACTTTTACCGCTCGCTTGGTTATAATGTGATTCTACCTCACATTGCATTTCTTGACCGTGATCGTGTCACATCATGTTTAATTCATATCAACCTTTCATTTTTCGAAAACATCACTTTTTCGAATATATCGTCTTGCGCCTATTAGCGTCAAGACTTGTATCTTTCATGCTTACTATTTAAATTCCTATCAGAATTTATATTTGTAAAAACGTTATTTCTTACTAAAACCAAAGTTTTAGTTTTAGGATCTTCTCTTTAACTTTTGTCAGAATTATGGATATTGACATTCCATAGTTTATTCTTTTACAGTCTTAGTTTTATGCGGGGAATCGTAACAAGTTCCCTCACCTTACACTATTGACCCGTAGGTTCCTTCACTTACCCTCGTAGGCTATTTCCTTAAGCTTTCACCTCTTTAAGGCGAGGCCCTTATGATCCCTTTGCTTCAATTCATGACCCGTGGATCATTTTGGCCTCGTAGACCTTCACACTAATTAATATCCCGTAGGTTATGATGATCCCGTAGATCATCTTTTTTTTTTTTGAGTCTTTATTCAAATGTGTATACGTTTATATATGCATATGGCGTTAAGGCACTCCTTTTTATGCTTAGAATTATTCACTTTTAATTTTTGGATTTCGTTTGACCTTGACCGTAGTCTAAGGCTACATTGTTTTCTTTCGAATTATCTTTCTGACTTTATGACTTCTAACGTCATTTACACGTCAGTTTGTCCTACACTTACCGTTACCCGGTTCTTACCTATACTTCTTTATGACCCATTACCCGGGTTCTTTATCTTAGTGTTTTTTTTTAACATTTTTGTTTCGCTAGTTTGCGTTTTTCCTACATATATTCCTTTATGACCCATCACGTAGGTTCATTAGTGTTTCGCGCTTCCATTATTCAGTTTGCACTTACTTGCATTACCAAGTTTTTATACTTTATTTATCTCGTTTGACTTGTTCGTGTGAAATTTCATCACTTGTGAACATCAAACTCCATTCTTTATTCGACCCGTTCAACTTTAAAATAGTTGAGCGTAGTTATTAACATTTCTGTTTGCAAATTCTCATTGTCTTTTAGTCATGACTCATATTCCGAGTCTTTTGACTTTCTATCTCACGTTCCCGTCTCTTGGTTTACGCATTCTTTCCAAATCCTACCCATTCATCGGGTATCTTTACCGTAATCATTTTCAAGTAACCATTCTTATATGGTTTTAGACGTTATTTTAATTTATTTGGTCGTCTTAGCGAGATCCATCGCTTTTATTCAATCAAGTCCTTTATTCTTTATTCAATTCGTTTGACTTGTCCACGTGAATTTCATCACTTGTGACAGTCAAACTTTTATCCCTATGCCTTAGCATTCCTATCGGTCGGTCTGTATTTTCTTTTTAATTGATCCTTGTCCCTTCTCTCGGGCTCGTTATTCTTACGTAATACGCTTCCGTCATCCGACTTACGTTTACGTTTACTATCAAACATCTTACTTATTTGATTCATCTGGGTACCGTTTAAGTTAGTCCCATTCACCC
Organism: Helianthus tuberosus; assembly: GCA_030545235.1. Classification (NCBI taxonomy): domain Eukaryota; kingdom Viridiplantae; phylum Streptophyta; class Magnoliopsida; order Asterales; family Asteraceae; genus Helianthus; species Helianthus tuberosus. The sequence continues at coordinate 198,721,252 of CM060442.1, read as the reverse complement.
CACCCTTACTACATCGGACATAAATGTGTCCGCTATAAGAAGTTCATGGTATCATATGCCACTACTTACTTGGCCAGAGTAAGCGATTATCACATGACACACATGACCTTTTTATAGTTTTCACATCACGCCCTATGTAAGTAATGCCTCTATTTGTTTCTCTTGGAAACAATATCCCGAATACATTTTCTATTCGGTTTTCCAAGTTTCTAATTTACATATGCAACAATCATTCCCTACATGTTTGTTGCATATTGCTATTTATGCGTTTACATTTAAAAGCTTGCACCTAGTAATGTTTGCCCCGACGGGCGTTCCGTGCCATTAACCTTGTTCGCGGTCGTTACGCGATTTAGTCCTTGGTGAGCATGCTCCTCTTGTCATACTTCAGACCGTTCCTCTATCATATCCGTAATTTGTTCAACCCTCGTCATCTTCAAATGCTAGTTTCCTCCAATTAGAACATTCATAAAAGTTAGTAATGTCAACTTTACTAAATGCCCGTATCATAATACAAGGCTTTTCTACTATACGTGTTAACGCACGTAATTTTGTTAACTATATCTATTATTTAATTGAGGTATCGTATATTACACGATATCCCTATGTGTTGTTTACAACACTTTAACATGCTAAACTTAATAACATACACGTACTTACAGGATTTGCGATCAAGCCTCGAACCGAACACATTTGTCAACTACCTTGAGCTCTGATTACCAACTTGTAACACCCACACTCTTATAAAAGGGTTTTAGTACTAAAAACGACAATTAATTGTGTTCTTACAAATACACGTACAATTAAAATACGGGTTTACTAAAACTTTTATAGTTTAAAAGTTTGACAACATATTGTATATGAATTTTTCGTATAAAAGATACAACGAAACGCCGTGCTGAAGCTTTTAACTTTATCGTGTTCGGTTCTTCTTCGAGCTTGATCTTCATCCGGGCACTCTTGGCGATCACCTATGATCAAAACCAACTTAAAAGTTAGTTTTGATAGTTAAATAATATGTTTAAACAAGTTACATGGGTCAAACAACAGAACAATAACATTTTCCAGAACTAAGGGGCGTCGCATGACGCCTAGGGCCGTCGCGTGACGCCTAGCCCCTGTTTTCACAGACTGTTACTTAACAGCTGCTGTACATTCCCAGCATAACCCGATTTCACGGAAACGAGCATAACTCTCTCGTTTTTAATCCGTTTTACCCGATTCTTTTTCCTACGCGTCCGTAATTTAATTCTCCATCATATGGAGTTAAAATCCAACATAATAAATTTTGAGACTTCTAAGCCTTCGACTTGTTACCTGCATTTTAACACGTTTATGCATTTTATCAAACAAACATATTTGTTCGATTCCTATATCACATACATTTCTTCAATTTAATGTTATCTACCAATTTAGGTTCTAATCACAGGTTTATTACACAATTTAAACCCGTTTTCGCTCGTATGCTTATTTTGACCCGTTAAGGGTATTTAAGCACTTTCGAGCCTAAAACCACTTTCGATTGCTTCTAGCATTCCATCACCACATTTCTTATCCTATAATCTTCCACCACAACTATATTTATGGTGGGTTTAATGCGGTCATCTATATAAACCAAATTTTACCTCTCGAATCATTATTTTACGGCAAAAACTCAAATAGTGCCATTTGACTAATATAATACCTCTTTCGGCTTCTATACTTACTCTAAGTATTTACCTAATCATAAAACTCGTTTCCAAACAACCTTTAACGGTTGTTTGTTCAATTTAGCCTACAAGGGCGTTTTGGTCGATTTTGGTCCTTCTTTTACGACGAAGGACTCTCACCAATTATTCGACCAAAATAGCACTTTTAGCTACAACATAATTATGCGTACCTGGCTCGGATCAACATATTGACCCGTTTTAATACCTTGTCTTGACTTATTTGTTATTTCATAGCTTCACTAATTCACGAGCCGTTCATCCTGCGAGCATGAGACTCGACACACACTTATTAGTCGTTATTTGTCAAATGGTATCCATATTACCATTTGATCCCTTTTTACTCTTTTTACTAGTTTGGCTTACTTATAAAGTAGCCGTTCGAAAACTCATTTTATCTTATTCTTTTCTTGGCTAATTTACCGTTCCACCCCGTTTTACCATTTCTATGGTTTCTAACATTTGTTTCCGATTCCGACCCAAATCATTTCGTGTCGGAAACCATATTTCGAATATTATCTCCATTGTATTTATAACTTATAGAATAGATATGTATTCTACAAAAAGGTGTAAGTTTCACTTATCTCGTATCCAAGCTACACTTTTCTTTTCCTTCTTGATCCGTTTGACCCGCTTTCTCCCCAAGCTTCACCTAGCTTGTTAAGCGCCAACTATTATTCGTCATTCGCAAGGTGGTTAGTTTAATCCTGACTTAATACGATTATTCCACCTTACGCATTTCTATATCTAATTATCATTCATCACATCGTAAGTCATTTTGACTTTTTAAAAGTCAAATGCCCATTAGTATACTAGATGCATATTCGAGTTTATCAACTAGTTTTTTCATTCTTTAATTACCCGGTAGGCGTTATCTTTAGGCCACCGTTTTAACCAAAGTTCTAACCAAGTTTATCACATTTCAATCACTTTAATTAGTTCAAGCGATTATCAAAAACTAATTTATTCATTCATTTCACAAGAACAAGGGTTCTCATCTATAAGTGAGACCCATTCATCATATCACTAGGATTCATCCCAACACCTTATATAATCAAGTTCTTCATATGAACTAATATACTACACAATTTCATACACCAATTTATATGAACGAAATTACCAATTTCATCATAACTTACAAAAACCCACTTCAAGTCATGCATGAGCTATCACTCAAACTTATAATTTGTTCAAGTATCTTGCATCAACTATCACTTATGATGATTTCTAACACAAACATATCATCATCTTCATTATTAAGTCAAAACCCACTTTGCACATAGTAGGGTAATTATCAAATCCCTAGTTTTGACAACAATTCATCAAGTTTTCTAATAGGGTTTGTTTCTAAACCAAGATATAATCACAATAACACTCATAGATTCAACATTCATTCCAGAATTTCGATTATGATTCTTCATCATAATCTCAAAGTATCACCAAATCATAAAATTCAACATACCTTGTAATCCCCACGACTAGATGATCACGAATTTGTGTTCATGCATCTGATTTGAGCTAGTTCTCCCCTTTGATTTGGTGAAATTGAGATGAGTTAGGGTTTGAGCTCCTGGCTCTTCTCCTGATCGATTTCACACACACGCACACTAGTGTGTGTAGTGTTTTAATTAAATCAAAATCAAGTTTTAAATCTTCCTCTTTTGGCCCCTCTAGTTTGCAACCTTATAATAAGGGTTATTACCCAAGTTTCCTTCTTTATTTTAAGGCACGTAGTTAACTAGGTTATTATTCCTAGTTACTTGGTGGGTTCGGGGAAGTTATAACCCGTTTTATTTTTAAGTCCTGTTAACTCGGGCCTTTTTATAAACTTATTTCCTTAAAAGCATTTATTCACTTTTCATTAAGTATTAGGTTTATTTATTAAAATCCTAATATTTACCGGGTTACTTTTACCACTAACGGTATTTTACCCGCCTTTTAGTATTAACGGGGTTTGATTACCAAACCCATTTTCGGGGTGTTACATTTTGAGTATTACAGCTTCCTGGTATTAAGTCATAGGTTCCTAATTAAACATACAATGCAACACGTACTAGCATATTAACCCAATTCAAACTTTAACGATAATCACGAGATCAAAACCCTAACGTTATTAACAAAGTATAGCCTTATCTAGGTAGCACTTTGACTTCCGTTGATGGGTTTCAGATCGATCGGACAAGGTATCGTACCAATGATCAGGGATTTGTACACTTTTACGTAGTAGAGATTCATAGTTTAGGGGTTCGGGAAGTGAAACAGTAGAACGAGAGAGCGTTTGATCAGAGAATTCGATCGAACAGGTGCGAAAACTTTTGTCCCAGACTCGCCATTATATTGCCCAGGTGGGTTTCTCCCGAGCGTCGCGGGTGGAGACAGTGTGTCTCCCGCGTGTTTTATCCTTATTTAGAGACCATTAAAAATCGGAAATAAAAAACGAAACATCGTCATGATCCAACATAAATACATAATTAGTTGTAATGAACATAAAAGACAATTAAATCGAATACTAACCTTTATGTGTTGATGCTTTAAAAAACAATCAAGGGTTGGGGGAGAACACAGTATAATTGATTTGAAACTGAACCTAAGCTTTAATCCGGTTGAGTCTTCTATAAAGCTATTATGGATTTTGACTATAAATGCATGAACGTGAAAAGAGCACTTTAATAGGAGTGAAAATAAGATATATAATTTAGATAGTGTTTGGTATGTAAGAATGAGGAGTGGAATGTAATGGACTATTATCAGAGAATGAAAAAAAATGTATTTGTTTGGTCGATGGAATGGAATCCCTGATTCCAAAATGCATTCTATTCACTCAAAATCATTACATCCCCCTCTGTTTTTTTTCATTCCGTACCCTCTTCATCCTTCATTAAATACACCATAACCCACCATTGTTGCCACCACCCACCATCACCACCGTCGTCTGTCATTGTCACCCACCTCCGCCGCCCACCGCGTCCGCCAACTCCGAACACCGTAAACATCTTTTTACAAAGTAAATCTATATATTTTTTTCTTAAACTAACTAAATACAATATATATATAGGGGACCGCTAAAATGAAAACCACCTCTAGTTATGAAAACCATGAGAACCACTTATTAGCCCTTAGATCAACTTGATGGATGGATGAGATTAAAAGTAACAAAAATTAATATTAAATGGTTTTTGTCTTATTATGTCTTTAATATTATAATCCAAAAGGGTATTTAAGTAATTTTGTTTTGTTTTTTTTTGTCTTATTAAGTTTATTGTTTTTTATTACAATTTTGTCTTATTACATTAATTATTTTTTTCTAAAATCAGATTTCTTTATTAAACAAATATTTTGAAATCAGATTTTTTATATAAAAAAATTTTATGCGCGTTTTTTTAACACCCGTTTTTTACGCGCGTTTTTTTACGACCCGTTTTACGCTCCGTTTTTTTACGCCGATTTTGCGACCGTAGTTTTTAAGTGCCGTTTTTAGGCCCGGTTTTAGGCGCCGTTTTTTGCCGCGCCGTTTTTTAGGTCACGTTTTTTACAAGCCGTTTTTGCGCCCCATTTTTTACGTCCCGTTTTAACGCGCCGTTTTAGCGTCTCGTTTTTATGCGCCGTTTGTACGGCCCGTTTTACGCGCAGTTTATACGGCCCGTTTTACGCGCCGTTTATACGGCCCGTTTTACGCGCCGTTTTTCTACGCCTCGTTTTGTCACGCCCTTTTTTGCGACCGGGTTTTTACGTGCGGTTTTTTATTCCCGGTTTTACGCGCCGTTTTTACACTTTTTACGTTTTACGTTAACCTTTTTAGACTTTTTACATTTTTACGTTTTACGTTAAAATTTTTACGTTTTACGTTAAAACTTTTTACTTTTTACGTTAAAACTTTTTACTTTTTACGTTTTACGTTAAAACTTTTTACTTTTTACGTTTTACATATAACTTTTTACTTTTTACGTAAACCTTTTTACTTTTTACGTTTTACGTTAAAACTTTTTACGTTTTACATTAAAGTTTTTACGTTTTACGTAAAACCTTTTACGATTTACGTTTTTTAACGCGCCGATTTTTTCACGTTTTACGTAACACTTTTTACGTTTTAGGTAAAACTTTTTACGTTTTACGACTAACGTAAAACTTTTTACGTGTTGCGTAAACCTTTTAACGTTTTACGTGCCGGTTTTTTACGTTAACGTTTTTTACGTTAACGTTTTTTACGTTTTTACATTTTACGCGCCGGGTTTTTTCGTTAACGTTTTTTACGTTAGGATTTTTAAATTCAGGTTTTTTACGTTAACATTTTTTACGTTAATGGTTTTTTTACGTTAACGGTTTTTACGTTAACGGTTTTTTACGTTAACGTTTTTTTCGTTTTAGTAAAAAAAAATTACGTTTTTACGTTTAACTAAAACTTTTTACGTTTTACGTTAAAAAGTTTACGGTTGACGTAAAAAAGTTTACGGTTTAATTTTTTTTTACAAAAACTTTTTTACGCAAAAACGAACGCACCCAGAAATCGCAAACTCGGTGAAGCGTCTCAGATATATTGTTATCATCATCGACGCCTAGAATTAAAAAAAAAACCCAACAAACAAAAATCAAAAGAACGAGTGGATTCTAGAAAAAAAAACGAAGTTTTGGCTCAGATTTTCCGATAATCAGAGGCTGCAAAATGGGGTTGCAGGTTCAAAAACCTACCCTCCGCCGTCCTTGCCGCGCCATTGTCAGTTTTTTTTTTTTTACATCATCACTGCCGATTCAAATGAGGCACCATATTCAACTGATTTAAACATTCAAAAAGGGACAAGAACATCATTGAAACATATTTCAAACCCAGATTCAACATTCAAACATATTCAAACGATTTGAACATTCAAAAGGGACAAGAACATCATTCAAACATATTCAAACGATTTGAACATTCAAAAGGAAACAAGAACATCATTCAAACATATTTCAAACCCAGATTCAACATGAAACCCAGATTCAACATCAAACCCATATTCAAACATCAAACCCATATTCAAACCCTGATTCAACATGAAACCCAGATTCAACATGAAACCCAAATTCAACATCAAACCCATATTCAAACATCAAACCCAGATTCAACATCAAACCCAGATTCAACATCAAACCCATATTCAAACATCAAACCCATATTCAAACCCAGATTCAACATCAAACCCACCAAAATAATAAAAAAACCCAAACTTTTTGAATCAAAGAACCCAATCAAAACAGAAACAACAAATCAAAAGAACCCAATCAAACCAACAATCATCAACCGAAAAACAAACCTGACCCCGTTTAAACTAACAAATCAACCACCGATAGCCATCACTTAATCACCGGCACCACCGATAGCCACCACTCAAACACCGGCACCACCGACGTCGCACCACCGGCACCACCATCAAACGCCGGCACCACCGACATCATCATCGCCATTAATCTCTCAGATGAAGAACAAGGCTCATGTATGGGTTTCCACATCATCATCGCCATTAATCTCTCGGATGACGGCGGCACAGTGTCTCAGCGGCGGTGTTTGGCGGCTGCAACATTGACAGACGGAGATGAAGGAGAACATTGACAGCGGCGGTGTTTGGCGGCTGCACGGTGTCTCAGCGGCGGTGGGTTGCGATCGGAGGGGGAGGGTTTTTCTTTTGATTTGCAAGAGAGAGGGTGGGGAGAGAACTCACAAACAGGGATGAAGGAAACAGGGATGAAAATATGTTGAGGAGAGATGATACTGACATTTATAAATGAGGAGAGGGAGTCTGACATTTTATAAATGAGGAGAGAGGGTGACATTTGGGGTAAATGACAATACTACCATTTGAATTGTCATATTCTGATTGGTTGAGAGTGCTTCTCGCGGTTCTTACAACTGGAGATGGTTCTTATTCTAGCGACTCCCTATATATATATTCTAAAACTAATTAAATAGTAAATTTCTCTAACATTTCCCAATCTAATCTACACGTTAGAGAAGGTGTGCCGTCTTTTACACAACAGCCCGGACAAACGGCCAAAAGTAGAGCCCACAAATAACGCGCAATGCTACGTGGCGACTTCTTACACGTTATTCCCCTCCCCAATCATGTATATAAATGCATATGCTCCATTTGCATGGATCACCTTCAATCCATTCAATTTGTAGCAACACAAAACACAAATGCAAACTTCTTCTTTCTTTCATCCCTTAAAAACTCCCGGAGCCCCGTTCTCCGGCACACTCCGGCAACCCAACGTGGCATTTCTTGGCGGTCGTAAACGACCGCCAACAATGGCACTCAAGAAAGATGGTTCTAGTGGGAACATGGTGGACGAGAACATGATTGTTTTGAGGCAGAGGATTCGTAAGGTGAAGGCAGAGATAGAGTATAATAGCGGTGGTGATCGGTTGCCGGATAATTGGACGCAGTGGGAGAGGACATACTTTCATAGTGGTTGTTACCACTCGGATGTTTATGAAGTGGTTGCGTTTTTACAACAGTTTCTGTTGGAGAGCCGGCCGAGCGTGGCGTTGGGACTGGCGGGGCTTTTCGTGATTGGTGGGTCCACGGCAGGCGTGGCGGTTTTGCATTTGTTGATAAACTCGGCTCTAGGAAATTAAAACTGCTATTCTGATTTCCTACCTTACTTTACACCAATTAATTAAATAAACTCTTCTTGTCTAGGTTTGAACCGGAGACCTCACCTTTAAGAGGCATGAGCCTCGGGCTACCCACATTGTCCGGCTGTTCTGATATTTTGTCAAGTCTTATGGCGAATATGTAGGTTTAGTAATATGATTTGAAAGGTGTGTTAGTTAGCCTCGTAAAAATTGTTTCTTTATTTATTATTTGTTGTGATTGCTTAGATTTGTTGATAGACGTACTTTGTAGTAGGAAGATTAATTAATATACTTATTAATTTAATACGTGTTGTTATGAATAAAATAGGGTATAAAGTATATCATTAGATGTATATAAAGGGGGTATAATTATTATAAAGGACAGCAAGATGTTCATATAAATAAATAAAAACTGACCGACCTTCATGGGTAATCCAACCAAAGGTTTTGAAATTGGTCGGCCATTCGACCCGTGAACCGGAGAATTTAGTGGTTTGGTTTGTTGGCTAAACAATCTTTAACAGAACTGTAAAAACGGTTAGCTATTTCTTTTGTCTTTCAAATGTTTGTTAAATCTGGACCCTTTTCAAGAGTTTTTTTTTCCATAAAAGTGTGTTGGTGGAGAATTACTATAAGAACTTGTGTAATGGGGTGGCACATCACGGCGTTTTCGGCTATAGCCTCCAATAGCACCGCGGAACACCGCTATAGGCGGCGCTATGGGGGTTTAAATCTTGGCTCCCGTGATCCTTTTCGCGGCGTTTTCATCTGCACAATCTTCCCCCCACTCACACACATATATATACATACATATGTATGTATAATTGAAGGGGTTATATAACCCCCTTACCACTACCCCCTCTTGTGATAAAATGCCCCTCTATTAAAAAATTTCGCCACTTGTCGCATTCGCATAACGCCCCCAAAGGAGCTTTATGACTACACATGGCAAGGCTGGGGTTTGTTCAATAGGCCGTGTCCGGATTAGGATCATTAGTGGCGACAAATTAGATGTCGCCGCTAATGCCCGTTATTCTTGTAGTGTATGTACTAAAATTATGTTGTTTCAAAAAGATTATTAAAATAGCTTTTAGTTGTCGCCGCTAATGCTGGTTATTCTTGTAGTGTATGTACTAAAATTATGTTGTTTCAAAAAGATTATTAAAATAGCTTTTAAAGTAGAAACTCGATAAATTAATACTCGATTATTTAATAAACTCTCTAAGATAATATTTTTTGCCGGTCCCGACTCGGGGATAGGGTGCTAAATTAATAATTCGCTAAAATTATAAGATTGTACATTTTTTATAATTTCTTTAGACCCCATATAAAATATAAATTAATAATTCCTTATATATAGCATATTACATGAATGATTTATGAAGGTTTCTTGAAAAATGACTCAATTATCTTTTGTTTTTTTGTTGAAATCAATTTCCCCTTTAATCTCGTCTATAATTTTCCTTAGCATGGTAAGAACTTCTGGTGTTGTTTTCTCATAGCTCAACAAGAAATTGTTCAATGTGATTGCCGCTTTAATAGCTTCGTTTCGCGAAGGGGGCTCCATTGTAGAACTTTCATCATCTTCTTCATCGATATCATCTTTATTAATTCCAATTGCTTTTGAGTGAGACTTGGATTATCCTTGTTGTGCTTGCATAATGCTCTTCGAATCTCGTCTGTCATTGTTGTTTTTTCACACCTTTAAGATGGGAAGCCATGTTGTGTGTATGATTTGTTTGTGTTAACCTATTTTGATCTTGTATTTATATAGAAAATATTTTTAATGTCCATAAAGTGATACATTGAACACAAGAAGCATAATAAGGTGGGAGATTGAAGGTTTCTTTCAAATTGGGCCGTTCATTTGATATACATGCATTGTATACAATAATTAAGTGGAAGCTTGAAAGGTGTTTGTAAACTAAGTATTCTATTATAAATTAATAAAATATTAATTAATAATTATTAATTTATCGATTAATTAATAACTCTTTTAATTAATAAATTTTGGTGGACCAAGTGTATTATTTTATAGAGTTTCTACTGTATCCAAGAAAAAACTTATGTAACGGAATGAGAAAAAAACAAAATTTTCTCATATGTTTTTAGCAACACCATTTTTAGTAAATATTTTTTTAACCAAAAGTTTTTTTTAGGAAAACTCTCATTTGCATGGGTTGACCGGGTCACATTGGATCGAGTTTAAACATTTATTATGATATACAAGAAACATGCTGACTATTTTATGTCAAGATCTAAAAGATAAAAGATTATTATGATGTATAGTTTAAACATAGTTAATTATGACATATAGTTTTGAAATTTTATCTGTATATTTGTAATTTTAAAATATATTCATAATAAAAACAACTAGGTTGTGTATCAACCTACAATGTCCTGTTAATGACAAAAGCCAACTTATCAATGGGGTGGTGATTCATTGACAAAGACAATGTCTTTAAAAATCTTAGGAGATGGTGTTGGAAATATTAATGAGGAACATACAAGTTGGTATGTTTCCTCCATCCCAAATCGGTGGAGTGAGTGAAGTTTGAGTGGTTTATAAGGGATTACCCCTTATGGGCCTCCATAGTGTTAAATGGGTTGAGAAGTGGGTAAAGCCCACACGCGCGGCGAGCCGAGCCGCGAGCTCGCGAATGGTCGCATTTGAGGCGCGAATGGGTCAGATCTGTGGATCGAATGAGATAGGGTGATAGAGATGAGTTCGAAATCAGTGGGGGTTATCCCAATATCTCTAGTGAACTGAATTCGTATGGGATATACATCCAGCAACCGAATTCGTATGGGATAAGTAATTCGAATTGGTTATGGATTGTTATCTCACTCCCTGTTTTTCTCATTATCTGGTATAACCAAACCTATAAATAAAAGCTTCATGCTACCTATTAAACACACCTATTTTCGCAGCTTTCTCTCTCTATTGTGTGTTCCTGTTTTCGTTCCAGCTTCTGCGTTTTCTGGTTTTCATTGCTGTTGGAATACCAGATCAGTTCTGCATTAAATCCTGGGAGTTTACGCTGCAGCTCACAGCAATACGAGCGCATAAAATCCTTTAAGGACAGGAATCATCCGTGCAGTTCGAAGATTATTATTCCGTAATCGCCAGGTTGGTTTTTAATTTAAGTGTTCTTTAAATTCGTCCGACAACGGGACAGTCTCCTTCTACCTTTCTTTAATCAGTTTGCTCAAGTTGGAACAAACTGGTTTGGCTGATAACTCGGTAATTAATAAAGTTATATTAATTTATTGTTGATTAATTTAATTTTCAACAATCTTAAAGGATTTTATTTCTTGTGTTTAATCACCAGAACAAATGGACTCTGAACTAGCAACAGCCAATCTGAGATTCATGAATCAAGAGTTTGTCAAGTTGGACAGATTCGATGGTCAGAACTATACCCGCTGGGCGGACAAGGTTAAGTTCATGCTAGTTGTGCTGAAACTCTACTATATCCTTGATCCTGATTTGCCTGCAATCCCCGATGACCCTCCTCGTGAGGCAGGAGAGCTCCCAGATTCAGATTTGGCAAAGCAAAGACTTGTCCGTAAGGAAGCTGAAGATCTTTGCCTAGGCCACATAAAAAATTCTCTTTCGGATCGTCTCTATGACTTGTATGCGCCGGTAAAAAGTGCTAGAGAATTGTGGAAAGATTTGGAAGATAAGTATAAGGCTCATGAAGAAGGTACTAACAAATACCTTATTGCCAAGTACTTAGACTTTCAAATGGTCGATGACAAGTCAATCCTGGAGCAAGTGCATGAACTCCAAGTTCTTGTTAACAAATTGACTGCACTTTCTATTCCGCTGCCAGAAATATTTCAAGTAGGGGTCATTATTGCAAAATTGCCTCCTAATTGGAAAGATTTCTCAAAGAGAATGATGCACAAGTATGAGGACTACTCTTTGGACGAACTGTTGAAGCACCTTCGAATTGAGGAGGAAACGCGCAACAGGGACAAAAGAGGTAAAGTCGGATCAAGTGTGAATCATGTAGTTGGAGGATCTGGTCAAAAGGGAAAAGGGGCGTCATCAAAGAATAAGAAGTTTACAGCACCAAAGAAAAAAGAATTCAAGAAGTCACAACACACTAACAACCATCAACCAAAGAGGTCTGGTAAATGCCATGTTTGTGGAGAAATAGGGCATTATGCACGAGAGTGCTCTCAGAGGAAATCTGGATCTACGGTTGGTTCTACAAGTGCTGTTGATGTTGAGAAAGTCACCAATCTAGTGGCCAGTGTGGGTCTTGGTGAAGTTAATATGCTTTCTCAATATACACGCATTGTAGCATGTAGAGGATGGTTCTTGGATTCTGGAGCCACTGTTCATGTTTGTGGGAATCGTGGCTCGTTTATTACTTATGCTCCTGTTCCTCAAGGGACAGTGGTGGTGTGTGCTGATGGACATCGTGTAGAAGTACATGGTAAAGGCACGGTGCGACTAAACTTTAGAGATGGTCAAGTGGTTACCCTTCAGGACGTGTTGCATGTTCCTGGTATCACCAAGGGTCTGGTTTCTGCTGATAAGTTCGATCGGAATGGTTACACGCTGGTTATCAAGAATCTTCGTGTGAAGTTTTCTCTAAATGACATCTATGTGGGTCAAGCAAAGAACACGGGTGGAATGTATCGTCTTGACTTGGCTGAAGATGGGATTGATGAAGAAGAAGATTCAGATGAAGGGGGCGTTTCTGTGATTGATGGGTTTGGGAATGAAAGTGATAGTGATAGTGGTGATAGTGATAGCACTAGTATTACTAGTATTGGTGAATGTAATGCAATTGGTTTTGATTTGAATGAAATTATGTCTTCTGATTATATCGCTTGTTCAATTTCTTTATGGCATAAACGTTTAGCTAATACAAATATTAAAAACATTGAAAAATGCAAACTAAAGGTTTATTAAAATTAAAAGATAAAGACTTTGAAAAATGCGAAACGTGTGTTAAATCAAAATTCACAAAGAAACCTTTTCCAAGTGTCCATAAACGCAATACATCACTACTAGAACTAATTCATTCAGATATTTGTGAACTGAATGGAGTTCTTACTCGTGGGGGTAAGAGATATTTTATCACTTTCTGCGATGACTCGAGCCGATACTTATATGTTTATTTGTTGCATTCAAAAGACGAAGCTTTTGAGACATTTAAAATATATAAGGCTGAGGTTGAAAAACAAAAGGAGAAACGCATTAAAATTCTTCGCTCGGACAGAGGCGGAGAATACTTTAACTGAAAGTTTGATGCATTCTGCGAAGAAGAAGGCATCATACATGAGAGAACTACACCTTATACTCCCCAACAAAATGGTTTGGTTGAGAGAAAGAACCGAACCTTGGTAGAGATGGCTAACTGTATGTTAAATCAATCGGGTCTACCTCGTAATATGTGGGGGAAGATGTGTTAACCGCATGTTATGTTCACAATAGGATCACTAGTCGTGTGATACCTACGAGTCCATATGAGTTGTGGAAAGGAAGAAAACCAAACCTAGAGCATTTGAGGGTGTCTTGCCTACTATCGTGTACCTGATCCAAAGACACTCAAACTGGGAGAACGAGCTTTCAAGAGTGTATTCATTGGATATGCTTCGCATAGTAAATCTTACCAATTGTTGGATGACGAATCAGGTATAGTTGTAGAATCCAGAGATGTGGAATTCTTTGAGAACAAGTTTTCTAGAGATGATGAAAACTCAAATGGCGCCACAACTTCTAGTACTTCTGAAAAAAGGGTTCAACCCTCACCAATAGTTAAAGAACCAAGAAAAAGTACTAGAGTTAGAAAAGAGAAAAGTTATGGAGATGATTTCTTTTCTTACCTGGTTGAAGGAACTCAAAAGAAAGTGATAAGAGAGGTCATTTTCGCTGTAAATTTGGATGATGATCCTAAAACTTTCAGCGAAGCAATGTCATCAAGAGATGCCCCTTTGTGGAAGGAGGCAGTCAATGATGAAATGGATTCCATTATGTGAAATGGATTCCATTATGGGAAATGGAACTTAGGAGTTAGCTGATCTACCCAAGGGAAAGAAACTTATTGGATCCAAATGGATTTTCAAAAGGAAGTATCATCCAGATGGATCCATCTCTGCCTATAAAGCGAGATTAGTTGCTAAAGGGTATAGGCAGAGAGAAGGGATCAACTATTTTGATACCTATGCTCCTGTGACTAAAATAAGTTCTATTAGAACTCTAATAGTGGTGTCTGCTTTGAAAGGGCTGTACATTCATCAAATGGATGTAAAGACAGCATTTCTAAATGGGTATCTAAATGAGGAGATTTATTTGGAGCAACCAGAAGGGTTTGTGATGCCTGGACAAGAGAAAAAAGTGTGTAGACTTATTAAATCTCTGTATGGTTTGAAGCAGGCTCCTAAACAGTGGCATGAGAGATTTGACACCACTGTGACTGCTTTCGGGTTTCGACACAACAGTGCTGACAGATGTATTTATACTAAATGCGAACCCGGTTATACAGTCGTGATTTGTCTTTATGTTGATGATATGTTGATCATTAGCACTCACCTTGAAGGTATTTCTGAAACTAAGAAATATTTGTCCTCGAACTTTAAGATGAAAGATCTAGGAGAAGTTGATACCATTCTTGGGATCAAGGTGAAGAGAATTGGAAGTCAGATTTCTCTTAGTCAATCTCATTACATAGAGAAAATTCTGACTAAGTTTCAACACTTAAATATTAAAGAGTTTAATACTCCGTTTGATCCAAGTGTGAAACTTAATGTGAACTCTGGAAGAGCAGTGGCTCAACTGGAGTATGCGAGTGCTATTGGAAGTATGATGTATGCAACGCATTGCACTCGTCCTGACATTGCTTTTGCTGTAAGCAAACTGAGTCAGTATACTGTTAATCCAGGGACAAAACACTGGAAGGCAGTGGGCAGAGTACTTGGATACCTGAAAAGGACCAGTAACTTAGAACTGACATACACGTCTTCTTCCAGAATACTTGAAGGTTATTCTGATGCAAGCTGGATTGATCGCACCAATGATTCAAAATCTACAAGTGGGTGGATTTACACTCTAGCAGGAGGAGCAATTTCTTGGGCGAGCAAGAAACAGACGTGTATTGCCCACTCAACTATGGAAGCTGAGTTCATAGCGCTAGCTGCGGTTGGCAAGGAAGCGGAGTGGATTAGAGATCTACTTATTGACATCCGTCTGTGGGATGTTCCAATGCCGTCTATTCCCATGTATTGTGATAGTGAGGCCACACTATCTAAAGTATACAACGCAGTGTATAATGGGAGGTCAAGAAACATAGGTCTTCGGCACAATTATGTGAGACAACTGCTTGAAAGTGGTACCATCAAGGTTGTCTATGTCAAGACAAATAAGAACTTGGCAGATCCGTTTACTAAACCTCTGACGAGAGATTTGGTTGTGAATACCGCGAGAGACATGGGTCTAAAACCACAATAGAATTGTTAGTGATGGAAACCCAACTTGAACTTAGTGCTCCTATTTCTCAAGTTTAATGGGTAAAAACGAAGTCACTTAACGATAGAAGGTACTATCAAATTTGATAGATCCATGTGAGGTATGATAGTACGTCGTTGCCGAGAACAAGGATGAGCTTATGCTCTTAACAAAGTTTTGGAGGCATCCAAGCAATGTGGGTGATGTAAAACTTTGCCTATATGATCTAGGGGTGGTGCCGCCTCGAGTGAAGATTAGTGGTTTATCTTCTAAAGGGTCATGAAAAGGATTTATAGCGCACAGCCATATTCGCGCTCAGTGAGAACGCAAAGTCAGCTGGTGATGTGTGGGGGTAAACCGAAGGGGGCTATCAGGTTAATGGTTTAATTCCATAGGACACCATCTAATCTGTCTCTTCTTGTTTATCAACATAAACTGGGTTTAATCTTCGTGACACCTAGTGACATCATTAGTCTAAGTGAAAGGAAACATTCCAACTTGGTGGGGGATTGTTGGAAATATTAAAGAGGAACATACAAGTTGGTATGTTTCCTCCATCCCACATCGGTGGAGTGAGTGAAGTTTGAGTGGTTTATAAGGGATTACCCCTTATGGGCCTCCATAGTGTTAAATGGGTTGAGAAGTGGGTGAAGCCCACATGCGCGCCGAGCCGAGCCGCGAGCTCGCGAATGGTCGTGTTTGAGGCGCGAATGGGCGCGTTTGAGGCGCACTTTGCACTTCGCACGTACGCATTGTCGCTAGGAGCTGAGGAGCTTTTATTTTTAGCTAAGGTCTGGTCAGGTGGGTCAGATCTGTGGATCGAAAGAGATAGGGTGATAGAGATGAGTTATAAATCAGTGGGGGTTATCCCATTATCTCTAGTGAACTGAATTCGTATGGGATATACATCCAGCAACCGAATTCGTATAGGATAAGTAATTCGAATTGGTTATGGATTGTTATCTCACTCCCTGTTTTTCTCATTCTCTGGTATAACCAAACCTATAAATAAAAGCTTCATGCTACCTATTAAACACACCTATTTTCGCAGCTTTCTCTCTCTATTGTGTGTTCCTGTTTTCGTTCCAGCTTCTGCGTTTTCTGGTTTTCATTGCTGTTGGAATACCAGATCAGTTCTGCATTAAATCCTGGGAGTTTACGCTGCAGCTCACAACAATACGAGCACGTAAAATCCTTTAAGGACAGGAATCATCCATGCAGTTCGAAGATTATTATTCCGTAATCGCCAGGTTGGTTTTTAATTTAAGTGTTCTTTAAATTCGTCCGACAACGGGACAGTCTCCTTCTACCTTTCTTTAATCAGTTTGCTCAAGTTGGAACAAACTGGTTTGGCTGATAACTCGATAATTAATAAAGTTATATTAATTTATTGTTGATTAATTTAATTTTCAACAGATGGAGGTCTTGGGTTCAAGCTACCCAGACGACAGAAATAATGAAATTTTTCGTTAAAAAAAAAACAAAAGCCAACTTGATGAATATAGCTTCTTACCATTCATCTTTTACCACCTCTGTTCGCTTATCCTTTTATTTTAACTAGATTTTTACCCGTGCCGCGCGTTGCGGCGGCAACATCGGTTTGTGACTTCGTTACATGCGATACGATGATGACATTAACATGCGGTGCTCACGCGTGACTTGACATGTTTTTAACTTTGTTACACACATTACGTTAGTGACATTAACGTGGTTATGCATAGATAAAAAGAGTATAATGTCTCGCACATTGTGGTATAAAGTCGTAAGAGTAATTTAAACAAAAGAATTGAAGTGTTGGAGAAGATGAGGTGTGAAATTTTTAAGTAGAAATAAATGATGGGTCAATGTGTCACTTACCAAAAGATTGGGTTGAATATGTAACGTCTATAAACTTGAGGGTCACAAAAGAAAACTTAAGACCATGGTTCACCAACAATGGTTTTTAAGTTTATACCAGTTATTTAACCCGCGCATTGCAACGGAGAATGCATTGAGAACTTAATCGATATTGACTTGGTTTGTTACGGGACTGGTAAGGTACCATTACGGTACCACCAATCGCTACAGCAACTAAATCAACACGTGTTCGGTTCGTTATCTTTTAAAATTTGATGTATCTTCATATCAAGGAACATTATATTCATCAATTACAAAGTTATTTAGTTAAATAACTAAAAAAACACTCATAACTTAGGGGCTAGTGTATGGTATTCGACTTGCTATAAAAGTGGTATGAGTTCAAATACTTGTAAGTTTAAATTTAGATGAAATTTTGATGTAAAAAAATATTGGTTAAATATTAAGAAAATATAAAGTAGAAAACCTAAATATAAAATAAAACTTCAAGTTAAACAATAATAAAAGTATTTAATTGTAAAAAAATCAAATATCTTATGTAAGTAATGATCCATACGTAAATAAGCTTATGTTAATGTTTTGGATTAGAATGAAAAAAAAAAATATTTTGGGTAAGTTAAGATGTAACAATAATAAAAAAAAGAATAGTAAAAGAAAGAAGGAAAGAACAATGATTAAAGAAAAAAGAAAAGAATAGTAAAAGAAAAAAGGAAAGAACAATAACTAAAGAAAAAGGGGTTGAAGCGGAGTCGAACCCCTCACCTTTGGTTTATATTTGTCACAACCAACCACCAAAGCAAATTAGAATTTTCATTTTAGTAAAGCGGAACATTTTTATATATAAAAGAAGGTGGTGGCTATGATGTGATAGCCACCGACCTTCTTCTTTAAGAATATATAAATATAATGTAAAAAACATAATATTCTTTTAGAATATGTACAACAATAATTAATGTTTATAAAAACATCCAAGTATTTGTAACAAGCTAAAACAATAAAGTGGAAAACTATTTAAGATCTTTAGTTGGGCCACCCATCTATTCTACAAATTAGGTTAATTATTTAAAACGAAGGTTGGCCCATTACAATTTACACATAATCTACAAAAGCCAGCCCATCAATTTTATTGAATTAGGGTTTCCTATCCAAAACAGCAGCCAACACCAGTCCACTTGGTCGGCCACAATGCTCTAGGGTTTAACCTGGTTTATCCCCATCTTTTAAGTCTTCAACAAGTTGCTAAACCAGGTTCCTTACTATCTACCCTCTGTAAATTAACGTTTCAGGTCGTCCCTTCTTGTTTCAGGCTGTTTTTTCGGTTTAGGGTCGCTTTTTACCCTTGCGCCCAGCTCCAAACGAGCGCTTGAGTGCATTTTTTGAAGAAAAGACACGAATGTGCGCCTAGCTCTCCACCAGGCGGTTTATTGCGCCTTGCT
Source organism: Helianthus tuberosus (assembly GCA_030545235.1). Lineage (NCBI taxonomy): Eukaryota > Viridiplantae > Streptophyta > Magnoliopsida > Asterales > Asteraceae > Helianthus > Helianthus tuberosus. Next base: position 198,702,178 of record CM060442.1, on the reverse strand, counting down.
GCGCCTGAGCGCCTAGGTCGCACCTATCTCGCTTTTGACAACATAGTTTGTATAACATACTCGCGTGAAGTCTATTTTTATATGGAAAGTAGAAACATTATTTCGAAAGCAAATGTACTGGTTCACCACTTGGGAACTTTCGACCTTTAACTTCGGATATTCTAATGTGGTGAGTTTTATTACTTACAGGTTGAATTTGTGTTGTTGTTTAGGGTCGGTAGATGTTCTTGTAGCTTATTATTTTAGGCTTCTAACTCGGTAAACAACTTAAAACAATCGACACATGATCTATCTTCTACATATATAGTTGTTTGGTGTTGGGATTCCATGGCGATCAGTTAAAATTTTATTTATTAAAACCCGGTTCAATAAGTAATAGTCAATCAATTAAGCGAGTTAATTAATAAAACGCAACCGAAAAATAAACAAATGATCAACAATAAACGAAACCCGATAGGATCCGGTTACATCCAAATACGAGCATAGTGATAAGAATATCTAACTACCGATGAGAAAGATAGACCTCGGTTAATAACTAACCGGTTGAGACACCGAGATTCGACGAACACACGCTAGTGAAACGAACAGACGAAACACGGGTACAGGCCGGGGGTACCGGTGGCGGTGGCAGCGGAGCGGGTGTGAATGTCTTGAGAGTTCTTGTGCAATTTCTCTAACCTCGTTCTCGAACTCCATGCTCTCGTTTATATATAATATGGAGGTCCATGCATGTTGACCAATTGGCGGACATGCACATGCATGTGCGACAAGTGGCAAAGATACAATGCATGCGCGACAAGTGGCGAAGATGCTATGCATTCACCACAAGTGGCAGAGATACTATGCATGCGTGACAAGTGGCAGAGATGCTATGCATGCGCAACAAGTGGCGTAGCAGGAGTGTGCTTGTCTCACCCAGTTCATATACCCGTCTCTCAGTTAATACCCGCAACAAGTTTATTAATTAATATAAACAATTATATATATTATTAATAACAAGTATTAATAATATAAATCGGCTCACGATCATAAATATAATTGTGATCTGTTTCGCATATTGTTCGTAATTACCAGTTAAATCAGATAAGTAGATTTTGGTTCGTTGCCCACGGTGTAACTTTTACGGATTATAACTCGGTAGGCCGCATTAATTAATCGAACCGGTCCATTTTTCCAAGATTTTTTTCGTTGTTATGAATACGTAAAAAATCGGAATATTATAACTTAACAGTTCTACAATTGTTCAATATCACACAATAGTTTAGATGAAGCAAATTATATAAGATGTAATAACGAATTCAAATGTTGCGTAACATTTAACAAAGGAAATAATGGTGTATAGGTACGCATTATGTACTAAAGTAAGTGTCTAAGTGCTAATAATGCTGTTATGGTGAACCAAAATATTAAACCAAGTCTACATAGAGCAAATTAAACCGAAAGTTAGGATTTATATAAGTATCATTACACTTTTAGTTTCCTTAGTTCCAGAGCCATCTTCGAAAATCACAAAAAAAAAAAAAAATTTTGGCCCTGTTCGTGATAAAAAATTTGGGCCCTATTCACAAATCTTCATGTAATATAAACTCATCAATCATTCAATCAAATATATAAAAACTAAAAGCCCATAATACTACGATAATTGTTATGAAATAGATAAAACAAATTAACAAAATAATGTAGCAAAAATTATCAAATTATCGAACCTACTTGCTAAGTGAACAGTGTTGTTCATCTAACGTTTTTTGAAACAAAGCTCTCGATCAACTCCTTATAATCCATAGTATCTAATATTTCACTTTCAATAGAAATTGTCGCCAACCCGTTTAGCCTTTCTTGTGACATTTTTAAAAATTTTTTGGGCCCTATATTGATTTGGGCCCTGATCGCAGGCACCTCCTGCACCCCCTAATAGACGGGCCTACTTGGTTCCCAGTTACTGTTTAACTTTATTTATCTACATCTGAAGGGTCTTGTTTGTTAACTTTTTTTTAACACAAATCTAATATAATTCGCATTCTGTATCTATTTTCATCACGGGAGCACATTTTCTATACCTGAATACCGGTAGACCAAAGGCCCTTTGATGTTTGTTTACTAGAATGAAAATCAGATAAGCCTAAAAAGTGTTTCCCATTTTAGAAATATTACAAACTATATAGAAGCAATTTAATTTATAAATCAACTAGTTATTTTCCGCCCGCGCGTTGCGGCGGGACCCAATGACTACAAAAGGCGTGTCAGCAACGGCAAACAGATACCGAATATCAAAACATAAATAAAATGACGTGGTAAGGATAATCACTCCGTCATAAAAAATGATTTTAAATAACCTAATATATAATAATAGGACACACACGTCCTACACGTTGGAAATTCGGTTGTTTTCAGTTCAGTTATTACGGTGCTAACACGTTAAAATATGGATGAGCTCGGTACCGGTAACGATAGCGAAAGTACCGATCCGGAAAATCATCGAAATTAGGTATCGGCACCGAAAATGCTCGGTACAATACGATATGGTATTTGAAGGTAAAAATCAATAAATACAGGTATGGTGCTAGACCGGTGTCGAACCGAAAGTAACGATTCTGAAAATGCCAAAAGGTGGGTACCAAATTGGTACCGAAAATGATTTGGTATAGTAAATTTGGTACCGATACGATACCGATTCGTTTATAGGATTTGATACGATTTGCTCATAAAAATTATAAATATCTAAGTTAATTTTACATGTTACAATTCATTCATTACAGAAAAAGACAAAAAAGAAAACAAAATAAGTTGTTGTGTATATAAAACCTCATTCAAACGAAATACAGTTTACTTACTGTGTGTATGAAAAGTAATTTAAACGGTGCAATTACTTGCATTGCTGCGTTGCTACAGGATTTGATGAGCTCGGTACCAACCGGTACCGAAAATACCGTTACCGAAATCCTTAAAAGTGGGTACCGGTACCGAATATACCTAGTATGGTACGCTTCGGTACCGGTCGGTACTGGTACGGTACCGGTATTTGAGGGTAAAAACCGGTGAATACCTGTGCAGATCCGGTACCGAAAATACACCGATTTGGTAAATTTGAGACCGGTACCTATACTCCATACCATTTGCTGATCTCTTAATGATGTATTCCATTCTAATTTTAATTTAAAAAATAAATTATAAAGCATTGTTCCCGTTACCGAAATCCCCAAAAGTGGGTACCGGTACCGAATATACCTAGTATGGTACGGTTCGGTACCGGTCGGTACTGGTACGGCACCGGTATTTGAGGGTAAAAACCGGTGAATAACTGTGCAGAACCGGTACAAAAAATATACCGATTTAGTAAATTTGAGACCGGTACCTATACGGGATACCATTTGCTGATCTTTTAATGATGTATTCCATTCTAAATTTAATGATCTCTTAATGATGTATTCCATTCTAAATTTAATTTAAAAAATAAATTATAAAGAACTGTACATTCACTTTCTATTCTAAATTTAATAATTTAAAAAATAAATTATAAAGCACTGCTATATATAGATTTCATCACTTATTCCTCGCAAGCACTCCTCTAAAGCCCATCCATTATTTTTACTATTTTTTTTAATAATAATTCATTTATTATTTAAGTTGGTGTTTTAATAATTTTCATTCTTTAACTTTGTTATATATATATTCGAAATACATAGTTATATTTTAATTTCTTTTTGTCAACATTTCAATATAAATTTACTAGGAACAACGATGTATTCAAGATACATTATTTTTTGCCAACATTTCAATATATGTTAGTTTAGTATTTGTTAAATATTAGTAGTTTGGTAAACTTATTAGAATTCGTAAATATTAGTACTTTGGTAAAAGTGGTTTATGGTGGTAGTTTGTTAATTGCGTTAATGTTGATACTTTGATAGTTTGGTATTTTGATTATAGGGTATTGGATTTAAATAACCATAATTTTCACTAATTGGCCGATAACACTCTCAACTTGCGATTTGTATCACACCACCCCCAACTTTCAACTTATTTTCCTATATCACTCCCAAACTAACCCAACACTAACGCAGTTTGCTGACGTCAGCTGTCACGCCACCAAACTAGTGTTACATCAGCTGCCGCATCATCAAAAAAGCCAAATCGGTTGTTATGTCATCAAAAAAAGCAAAAATCAAATGTCATGTCAGTTGCTACATCGATCATCAAAATACTCCACATCAGATCAGCAAAAAAACTAACTAGGTTAGTTTACAGTTAGTTTGGGAGTAATAGAGGAAAATAAGTTAAAAGTTGGGAGTGGTGTGGTACAAATTGAAAATTGGCAGTACTATCGGCCAATTGGTGAAAGTTAGTTTACTATCGGCCAATTGATACTTTGATAGTTTGGTATTCTAATTAGTGTTGATGGTTTTGGTAAATGTTAGTTTAGTAGTTGAGTAAAGTAAATTATAAGTTTTGTGTTTTAAGTTTACACCAAATTGCAGGCGGTGTTCTTTAGCGTAAAAGTTGACAAGTTTTGTACTTAATGTTTCAAAATCTTGCATGTTATATCATTTAGGCCAAACCCAGTTAGTTTTTTTGGTTATATCAAATTACAAAAGGGTATTTTAGTCTTTTTATCCCATATATTTAATATTATTTAAAAAATAAAAGAGTTAATTGCCATTTTCGCCCCTGAGGTTTGGGCACACTTGCCATTTTCGTCCAAAATGAAGGTTTTGTACCATTTTGCCCCCAACGTTTGTAACTTTTTGCCATTTTCATCCAAATACCTAACCAAGTTACTTTATATCTTATTATGGGTTATTTTTAACCTAACCAAGTTAGTTTATACCTTATTATTGGGTATTTTTGAAATTTATCAATTATAAGAGGGTAATTTATAAATTATCTTCTAGTTATTATTTATCAGCTTTTATAAATTATCTTCTAGTAATAAATTAAATTTTGACTATTGTTGTGTCATAATAAATAAGTTTAAAAATAAGAATACACAATTTAAGAATGATTGCTTAAAAACTAAAATGATATGTACATTTATGATTAAAGCATTAACATGCAAACAATATTAAAATAAAAATTTCCTGTTAAAATGGTTGTTTTTGCATTAATTCGGGAATATACGTGTCGTGTTTGGGTTTATGTACGTGACATCACGACCCGTTTAGTAACCCTTATAAAATCAATAGGTGATTTTGGTTCAATAATTTTAGTGAAAGTTCTAGGTTGAATTGTTAATTGTGATCTGTAAAATTACATTTTAATTACAAGACTTTTAAAGTTTTTTTTTTTTTTTTTTTTTTTTGTAAAACTGTAAATGCAAACATATTAAAGTATAAATGCTTATATTATTAATGTAAAAAAATATATACACAGCTAAAAATCGTATTATATTATAAAAATGTTAACACCAAAGTGATCTTATTTAGGTATACAAACATAGAAATAGATAAAAGCGTAACAATGAACAAAGCATATGTTATCATATGAATTGTATTTTTATAATTTGAATCTTTAATAATAGACCATCTCCAATATATATGCATTAATTAAAGTAAAATTTAAAATTTAATGTTGGATCATCTTTTTCAAAAATAATAACTAGAAGATAATTTATAAAGGCTGATAAATAATAACTAGAAGATAATTTATAAATTACCCCCTTATAATTGATAAATTTCAAAAATACCCATAATAAGGTATAAACTAACTTGGTTAGGTTAAAAATAACCCATAATAAGATATAAAGTAACTTAGTTAGGTATTTGAATGAAAATGGCAAAAAGTTACAAAGGTTAGGGGCAAAATGGTACAAAACCTTCATTTTGGACGAAAATGGCAAGTGTGCCCAAACCTCAGGGGCGAAAATGGCAATTAACTCAAAATAAAACAACTCTCACTCTCTACTCCTCTCTCTCTCTCTCAACCACTACCACCTCCCACCACCATCACCAACAACCCACCACCACTCACCAACCACGCACTTCCACCGCCGCTAACAACCACCATTAACCCCCCACCCACCTTCAATTTAATCAACCACCACCATCAATCCTGTCACCATCCCACCACCAACCACACAAGTCTTCACCACCACCACTCTCAAAGTGGGTCAACCGACCAATTTTTTCCGTCTCAACAACCGAATCCCACAACTGCATTAGTGTCGGCGACGCCTTACGTTTCGTATACGATAAAAATGTAATCAATGGTTATTTTATACTCATTAGCGGTGATACAATCAGCAATGCTGTAATGACAATGGTGATCAAACAATCGTAACCGTCTCAAATCACGCGTCAAACACGGTTAGGAACCGATGAATTATTTATGGCAATTGACCCTGATACGAAACAATTGTTATACTACGATGATATGTCCGATGATCAGAAAGGAACGCTAACTCTCGATAAAGCATCACTGTTTTCTTTCTGGCATTTCATCGAACAACATCCAGGCATCAATCATCATCCCACGTTTCACATCCATAAACAACGTTTTATTCCTCAATTACATATCCAGCTCAAACCCACCATTAACCATATTACCAAGCACCCTTTTAACCCCTCTAATCGACTTCAATCTAATACAAGCATCTACTAATGCATCATAAGTACTCTTACCAACATGAACGATGGTTCTTGCGAATTTACAAATCTGAAAAGATGGAGGTGGGTTATGCAATGAAGGTGGGTTATCGGTGTAGGTGGGTTTTGAGATGGTGGGGTTGCGGTTGTGGGGTTCGGATGTTGAAGATGATGATGAATTTGGTAACGGGGAAGATGGGATTTATTGTTTGTGTTGTTTCACAACAATGCTATGTATAAATAACACATATATATACATATTATATATTTACTTATTTAGATCTGAGAAGTTGAGGTGAGATAGAGAGAGAAGATAGGGAGAGCATAATAGAGAGAGAAGGGAGAAAGAACGTGAGATATAGAGAGGGACGTGGAAATGATAAGAATGCCCTCTTGCACATGATCAGATTTAACCAAAAAAAATTAACTGGGCTAAAGCCAAAGGACATAACGTGCAGGATTTTAAAACATTAAGTACAAAACTCGTCAACTTTTACGCCAAATGACACTGCCTGCAATTTGGTATATAGATAAAGGACAAAACTTGTAATTTACACTTAGTGGTTTTGTTAAATGTTAATACTTTGGTGTATCTTAGTAGATTTGCTAATTTGGTTTATGTTTATACTTTGGTAGTTTGTATTTTTAACTTATAATGTAGACTTTATTCTGTAGGCTAAAATGACGAATTTGTTTCAAACCCCAGCTTTTAGAGATGAAATCCAAAAGTTTGTAAGTTCGATTAAGACATCCAATTAGGGGACAAAGATGATGAAGAAGGGGACGGGAATGATGACGATCATATGGACTATTTTTACGTTTTAAGTACTTTTATGTTTATAGCTTTATACTACCAAATATTTATGTTTATGTAGTTTTATATTATGTAGTTTATATTTCGCAAAATTAAAATTTGTAGGTATTTTGTATTTGCAAAAAACAACTGAAAAAACATTGAAAAAAAAAACAGAAAACCAGAAAAAAACAGCATTATTGGCAACTTTTTGTGTCGACGTGTTTCCAAAAATGCCTTGTGAATATTAGTGGTGACTATGGTATTAGCGACCACAATGGGGTGTTAATGACGAGGCATTAGCAACGATATGTCGCGGCTAAAGCTCTATCTCTTATAGTGCATGTGCTTGGATGGGTAATTTCTACGAAATATAATAACATATTTGGATCGCCCAAAGACACTAAGGTCAAGATATTACATTTTTTTTATTTTATGTTTACCTTTTTTTATTTTCTCTAATATGTTACATTCCAGTTATGCTTGATTCTTTGTCAGCATTCCAATATAAATTCTATTAAAAATTGAGTTGTGTCACAAACGTCTTTCACACGTATTTGGATTGGTAAATTCGGTGAAATATAATTATGCACTTTGACCACCCGACGAGACCACCCGACGACGATGAAAACTGCGTATTTAATTTCATTTCATATTATTTTTGTATTTTATGAATATGTATAGTAAAAAAATTATGTTAGGTAATCGCTTTAAAATTCTTAATATGTTAGGTAATTATGTGATATGGTAATATACAAGTTTCCCGTTGCCTTATGCAGGAAACCTCCTATTTAGGGCACATCTATTAAGTTGATTTTATTTGTTTGTCGTATTAAGTTTTTATCAATGGATCTATATCGATGGACCTGAAATATGGATAACAAATTCGTATTAAGTAAAAAACATAAGGCTTTTAAGTGTTTGTAGACCAACACAAGAAAGGTGTGATGGAAAAATATCCCTCTTGGTGTGATGGAAAAATATCCCTCTTATTCTTCCTGTAGTGGGGCGGTATGGGGGGCTATAGCGCCCACACATAGGGGTGTTCAAAATCATCCGAATCCGATTTATCCGATTATCTGAATCCGAATTATCCGAAAATTCGGATATCCGAAATTCGGATAATCCGAATTTTCGGATTCGGATTCGGATAGTGATTTCAGAAACTTTCGGATATTTCGGATATCCGATATCCGATTTTTTTTAAATATACGTGTATATATATACCATTATAAAAAACCTAACTCTAATCTTCTTATCTCAGCCGCTCTCATTCACTCAGACACTCACCCCTCAAACTCAAATTCAATATCCAGATCTGTGAGCATTGAAGAATCAAGATCTAAACAAGATACGAATAATCAAAACACCAACACGTCGAGATCTGAAAATCGAACATCCAAGGTTTGTTTCCACTTTCCAAGTTTTTGTTTCATATGAATCTGATTTGTTTGAAGATCCAAGTTTCTGATTTGCTTAATTAAAGATGACCAGCATTGATTTGTTGAATCATAGTATAAACTTCAACACTTTGAGGCCGACACTGATTTGCTTAATTAAAGATGGCCGACACTGATTTGTTGAGTTTTTTGTAATTACATTCAAGTAATGCGATTTGTATTAAATGGTCATATGTATTACGGAGAGTGATCAAATTTGTGTTGACATTGTGCGGTTTTCATGGTTTGGGTAAAAGCACATATTTTTTTATTTCATCGATCAATGGTGAACAAATCACTATCAAATGCCAACTTAAACTAATCCACATTCCAATTTCCAAGTTTCTGTTTCATACTCATTCATGACAAATTCAACTTTCCATTCAGATTTGTTCATAGATTTGTTGTCTTGTTTTGATTTGTTAATACGATTTGTTATCTTATTCAGATTTGTTCATAGATTCGTTGTATTTTGATTTGTTACAGGTTGTTTAAATGGACATCTCGAATGCAAACAACTCCGATTGTGAGCTAGTGTGGGAAAATGTGGTGATTTCTAAGGCTAAAGAAAAAAAACAAAAGAAGAAACAAGGTGGAAAAGGAAAACCCCCAAATATACCCAACAGTTATGTATTATTTTAGAACAATGGATTGTGTTGGTTTGTTTTTTTTTTTTTTTTAACATCAGATCTATTATTTGTTGTTTGGTATGTTGAAAAAGTTGAAACTTTTATTTTGCAATTTATTTTTTTAGAATTTCGGATATCCGTTTCATTATCCGAATCCGTATCCGAAATTTCGGATATCCGAAATGTTCGGATATCCGACTTTCGGATATCCGAAATGTTCGGATATCCGACTTTCGGATATCCGAAATTTCTCCGACTTTCGGATATCCGAAATTTCGGATATCCGGTTTTGAACACCCCTACCCACACACAGGGACGCGGGGCGCCATGAAGGAAAAAGAAGGGTGGGCCGCCAACTCCATAGCGGCGCTATGTATTGTTTGTTTGAATTTTTTTTTTTTTTTTTTTTCTGGTTTTCCCCTCACTCACAAACATATATTCTTATATCTCTTAAAAGAGAAGGTAGATGGTATCTACCACCTAACTCCCTCCATTCTAAGAACATATAATTTTAATCCTTTCAATATTAATTTATATTTACACCCTTTAAATTTTAAAAATTACAGTTTTAACCCCTAGACTATTGCATCATTTTACAACTTTTAAAATTTGCATCTTTAACCTGTGCGCTATTACTTCTTGTTACACTCCTTCAACCTTTGAAATTTGCCTTTTTAACCCTCAAGTTTGAATTCCAACAACACCCCCTTGACTTTTAAATTTTGTGTTTTTACCCCTTGCATTGTTACTCCATTTTTACCGCCAACACCCCCTCATTTTTAAACAGTGATTTCACTCCTTGCACAATTACCCCCTCAAGTTTTAAACTTTGCTTTTTACGTCCTTGCACTATTATTCCATTTTTAACGCCATTACACCCCTCAAGTTTTCAACTTTGCGTATTTACTCCTTGCAGTATTACTCTATTTTTACTGCCACCACCCAGTCAAGTTTTAAACTTTATGTTTTTACTCGTATTATTACTCTATTTTTATACCTCCTCAACTTCGAAAATTTCATGTGGTTAATGCATCACAAAACGCTTGGTCTAATCCATTTGATGTTTGCAATGTACCCGCGCCGCAACGCGCGCGGGTCTAATTGCTAGTACATACATATATTTGTAATGCTCTGTTTCTGTTTTGTTGCAGGTATCGAAGGAAGAAGGAGACAAATTGGAGAAGAAGACAAATTGGTCCCTGCAAGTCTCAAATATCTAAAATTTCTTTTTAAAACTTGGTTTTTAAAATTGGTTTTTAACATATTTGGTCCCTGCAATTATGAAAACTTATTTTATTTAATGTTTTTTATTTAACATTAAAGGGTTTTAATTTAAAAAAGTTAGAAATTAATTAAAAAAATTGAAAATTAATTAATTGAGTAATGATGACAAATGGGCTTTATGACTACGGCCTCAAGTTGCATAACGCCCCATAAAGCCCCGTGATGACATGGCGTGCCACATGTCGCATAACGCCCACAAAGGGGCTTTATGACTACGGATGACCTTATGAGATTGAGGGTTCTAGTTTCATAATGGATAAAAGATGTTGATTTAGAAGTATAATTAAGGGTTATTGGATTTTAATAATCCTAACTTTCACCCATTAGCGACATTAATCCCAACTCAAATAATTCCCTCTCACAATCAGAACTTATAAGAATTTGGCCCCCATCGATCATTCTCTAACGGGGTTATAATCCTATAGGTTTTTGCTGACGTGACACAAACCTAGTTATTGGCTAATGTGGTTGCCTATGTGCTTGCTTTTGTGGCATAAACCTACTTACTGGATTTTAGAAAGACAAATTGGAAATAAATAATTTCACCAAAATTAATTTGGCCGACAATAATCCCAAGTTAGTTATTGGCCAATAATAATCTTAACTGGTCAATTTTCTTTTGTAAAGTAGTCCGCCGTTAAAATAGCTTAACGGAGTTAAGTTTTTTTTTTTCCGAATTACAAACCGATGTTTTAGGGCTTTTGATCAGAACGAGGATACAAGTCGATTGATGTAAAACTCACTTCGAAATACTGCCCCAACCCACGAAAATGGTGTTTCAATTCGGGTGTTTAAACTTCCAATTAACAAAAATCAAGCCATTTCGAGCACAATTTCGAGGTAAGTTTTACATCAATTGACTCGTATCTTCGTTCTGATCAAAAGCCCTAAAACACCGGTCTGTAATTCGAAAAAAAAAACTTAACTCTGTTAAGCTATTTTAACGGCGGACTATTTTACAAAAAAAAAAAATTGATCAGTTCGGATTATTATCGGCCAATAACCGACTTGGAATTATTATCGGCCAAATTGAGTTAGGTGGGATTATTTATTTCCAATTCGCCTTTTAAAAATCCTAACTTTCACCACCACAACCACCATCATCACCCACCACAACCATCAGCCGCCACCACCACAATCAACAACCACCAGCATTAGTCGCCGCTACCATCACCACTATAATCACCCACCACCACCATCAACAACCACCAACATCAGTCCAACCACCACCACCACCACCATCAACAACCACCATGGTGGTGGTTGTTGATGGTGGTGGTGGTGGTAACGGCTAATGGTGGTGATGAAAGTTAGGATAATTGAAATCCAACAACTAGGTGTGCGCCACATAAACAGACACGTCAGCCAATAACTAAGTTTGCGCCATGTAAGCTGTCAAGTCAACAAAAAACTAACTGGGTTACAACCCAGTTAGAAAAGGGTCGATTGGGGCCAAATTTATACAAATTGGGATTATCAGAGGGATTTTTTAAGTTATGATTAATGTCCACACATGGGTGAAAGTTAGGATTATTAAAATCTAATAACCTATAATTAAAGAGAGTATGGGTCACACATTTAGGAAAAAATAAGAAAAAAACAGAATTTAAATAAGTATCACTTACGCGTTTAATCTTTAAAATAACTATAGGAAAAGAAAAGGTTTCGGAAATATAATAGTAAAGAAAAGGTTTATGAAATATAATAGTAAGTCATTAAACATATAATTTGTTATGTTCGGACATTGCTTCATATTCTCGTCGCCGCCACCGTTAAATCTTGTACACTTTTTCTATAGGGTCATGCTAGCTGCACACGCCCAAAATTATTTTCACACCCCAAAGCGCCGCGCTATGGCCAAAGCGCGGCGCTTCGATCGACAACACGTGCTTCGATTGACGTTTGAAACATTCGATACTGTTTGACAGACATAAAGCTAATCATGATGTTTTGTCGTTAACCCTAAGCGCCGCGCTGTGGCCATAGCGCGGCGCTTCGACCCCAAATTTCACCCTTTTCCCCTTTTAAAAGCAACCTGCGAGACATACATTTCGATCACACACTGTCTTCGATATACATTTTGCCTTCATTTCAGATCCGTTGTGTTTCTTCTCAAAATAACGCGCGGTTTTGCTGTATTAGTTACATCTCTTGAAAAAACGATGTCGTGGTTAAACAACTATATTTTCGGTCAATATTCTGACGAGACAGTTGTTCCTGATTCTTACGAGGGGACCGCTATTTCTGACTCGTATGAGAAACCGGTCTCGTCCAACTTGAGGGAGGCAGAGGTTGTATCTGGCATTCATTATCGTGATAACACGGTGACGCTGGATTTGAATACCCCTGTGGAGGACCCTTACGCACAACAAGGTTATTCGAATTTCGGTTACGGTGGCGAGTACAGCTTTGTACAGCAGGAGTGTGGTCCAAACGACAGTTACGGTTGTCAACAGAGCTTACAAGGTTATTCGAATTTCGGTTACGGTGGCGAGCACAACTTTGAACATCAAGTATATTCGGACCTCGGTGACGATGGTGAGCCGGGGGATGTGTCTGTTGACGAGGAAGGCTGTTACCCGGTTACGTTTTCGTTTGATACGACGCAGACCTTTTCGTCACGTAAAGAGTTGGTGCGTTGGGTACAAGACACGGCAAAAGACAACGGTTACCTCATTGTGACTAAGAGGTCGAATAAAAGAGGAGAGAATTACAAGATTTGGTTTCAATGTACTTTTGGTGGGGAGCATAAGAGTATAGCTACACAGAGGAAAACGGGTAGCAAGAAAATAGGCTGCCCGTTCGAGATGATCGGGTTTTCGGAATCATCCGGAAGTGTTTGGAGGATCGAGGTGACGAAGGCGAAGCATAACCACACTCCTATTGAAAACTTAGAGGGTCACGCGTATGCGAGAAGGCTTTCTTCGGAGGATACAAAACTGGTTAAGGAGCTGGCAGAGCAAGACATACCCAACCAAAGTATCTGGCGAACGCTGACAAAAAACAATCCGGCTAGAAAGCTTATTCCGAAAGATATACACAACGCTGTTCAGAAGATCAACGCCGAAAAAAATGTCGGTAAGTCTCCGATGCAAAAACTTGAAAGCATTCTTCTCGAAAAAAATTACACTTATTACATGCGCACGAATGAGATATCAAACGAAGTTGAAGATGTCTTATTTGTTCACGAAAGATCATTCAAGATGTGGTGTGCCTTCCCGCATGTGCTAATTATTGACGCCACCTACAAAACGAACATGTACAACCTGCCATTTGTTCAGGTCGTAGGCATGACGTCGACAAACAAATCGTTTACGGCTGCTTGTGCGGTAATTTCCGCTGAGAAGTCAGAGAACTACCTATGGGTGTTGCAGAGGATCAAGTCTATGCTGGTAGGATGTATGGAACCGCGCGTGATTTTAACAGACAGGGATTTTGCGCTAATGAACGCGTGTGAACAAGTTTTTCCAAAAGCGCATAAGTATTTTTGTCGGTTCCATATTCAACAAAATATTAATAAGAACAGCAAGAAGAAATTCTCTGACAAGGATTGGAAAGAATTCGTACGTAGTTTTTGGTTATTGTGCGAGTCTACGACCGAGGAAATATACATGTATAACTTGGAAAACCTTGAAGCACAGCTGAAAGAAGATGACCGTGAACGTAGGTATTTCTTACATAATTATGTTCAAATTTTATATAATAACAAAAACTGACTATTTACGTTTTTTTTTAATTTTAGAGGTTTTTGATTATATGAAGAAATCCTGGTTGGATCCGTACCGTGAAAAGTTTGTATCATGCTGGATTAACAAAACTATCAACTTTCACCAAACTACGACCAACAGGGTTGAGGGCATGCATGCAACACTAAAAAGTCACTTTCCAAGTCATCGCAACACACTGGATAAACTTGTACTGTATGTTGATCATGTTGTTGATAGACAATACACCGAGATTAGTATAAGCTTTGAAACAAGCCTCCGAAAAGTGATGACGCACCACAGGAAGCAGCCCATGCTTGCATATATTCTCAGAAAGGTTTCAATATATGCGATTGAGCTTTTGAGTAGGGAACTAAAACGTAAGGAAGACGGGTTGAGAGACTACGGTGCAAGCTGTGGTTGCCAACTTTTTACCAGCTGTGGTTTGCCATGTGCCTGTCGTTTGGAAAAGTTGGAAAATAAAGGTAATTAATATCTTTGACCTTTCTCGTTATGATTTTGCCACCTAATTTGTTTTCATCCACAGGTCAGCAACTCCGGATCACACACATAGACGTGTTCTGGAAGAAGCTTAACTTCAAGCCTGCAAAGACAAACATAGAGGATATCGATGTAGACGCGGAATTTGAAAAATTGAAACAAAAGATCGATCCAACACCCCCTCAGGTGAAAAGGAGCTTCTTTGAAAAGTTTCAGCAAATCCTCAATCCAGGGAACAATAACAAAAAACCTCCTGCTGTTCTGAAGAAAACTCGTGGTCGCCCAACGTTGAAAACGCAGGAAGAAAGAAAGGTTGAAGCCGCTAGAAAAAGCTCGTACATTCCGTCGGAAGAAACTTGGGTCGAGGCCTCAGATGATCTTCCCCGTCACAGCTCGTACATATCACTCGAAGATTCAAGAAGACAAAAGAATACCAAACCGATCAACCTGCACCCTGATTTCCCGATGATCAAGCGCGGCGCTTTGGTTCATGTTTATTTTTTTTTAATATTATTTGTTTAATATTATTTGTTTAATATTGTTTGTTTATTATTTAAATTATATTTAATATTATTTGTTTAATATTTAAATTTTATAAATAATATTATTTGTTTATTATTTAAATTTTATAAATAATATTATTTGTTTATTATTTTATATTTATAAATAATATTATTTGTTTATTATTTTATATTTAATATTATTTGTTTATTATTTAAATTTAATAATATTTGTTTATTATTTAAATTTTATAAATAATATCATTTGTTTATTTAATATCATTTGTTTATTTAATATTATTTGTTTATACAGGTTTGTACACAGAGGCCGAGCTTGATACTGATTTATATACGCAGGCGGTTACGATGATGGACAGGCAGACGCTTATCAGTTTCTGGAGGTCCATTTCCATTAGACCCTTTGGGAAATCCTGGCAAAAGGCCACCTCCATTAGAGACCCCTTGTTCCGATACTTGCAGCATGTTATCGCGGCAACTATCGTGCCGCGGGGTGCCAGCAGGGAGAAGGTCAACCTCAGTGACCTTTTCTTTCTATACTGCCTACTGCGGGGCCAGCCCTGCAATCTAGCAGCCTGCCTGGCAGATTACTTTGCCACCGCATACCACCGGCAGCTCCGCGGGTGGGTGCACACTGGCCCATTCATCACCGCCATCGCACGCTCGCTCGGGATCGTGCTCGAGGGAGATCCGCTGCTGTCCGATCCGGTCCCGTCTACCAGGTTGGGCCGCGCGTCAGTTTCTAGCATGCAGATCACCCGTCGCTTTGATGTTGGTCTGAGGTTTAGGGGCATGGACGGGCAGATTTGGCAGCCGGAGCCGGTGCCGGAGGTCATCCCGGTTGTTATTGAGGTGAGGGCTGGAGTGTTAGCCCCTCCTGATGTTCAGGCGGCCGCTCGGCAGGCTCAGCTACAGGCTCTGGGACTCGATGAGTTCCCGGGCCAGCCTCAGGCTGAGGCTCAGGCTCAGGCTCAGGCTCAGCCTCAGGCTGAGGCTCAGGCTCAGGCTGTATTAGAGGATCCGGCTCAGGAGGAGCATATCGAGGAGATCCCGGTACCACCAGTTCAGCCAGCTCCTGAGCCGCCACAGTACCCGCAGCACGTTTACGCTGACCTGCCTCCGGTAGTGCGTGAGGTGGCTCGGGACTTCGACCGGCGCCTCAGACGCCAGGCCGCACGCCAGGACTGGATCATCGAGACGCTCGTTTCTCTACGAGAGGTCGCTGGGTTGCCTCCACTTCCCCTCCCACCGTCCCCACCGCACGAGGATTAGTATCTTAGTTTGTTTGTATAGTGTTTTGTTATGTATTATGCAGTCAGTTGTACCTTTTTGTTTTGTATGTACAAACTGATATATATATATATATTGCAGTTAATCTTCTATTTACATCACGTTGGTTTTGGATTGTTTACGTTTAATTCTTATGGTTTTCTGTACAATTTATTTAACGTGTTCGTTTAATTTAACAAAATAAACTAGGTTAACAGTTTATAAAGACGCACTTATATTATATACGTTCTATAAAAATAATGACGTAAAAAACGTAATTATAAAACAACGTATTATAAAGGCCACCCATTATAAAACTCAAATACAATTTTTTCCTCCAAAAAACACTACCAAACTAACCCACATCTCACCTATTTCAAAAAAAAATCAACACAAATTCCAGCCAACACTTTTTGTCTTTTTGCACACTCGAAGCGCCCCGCTTTGGCCATAGCGGGGCGCTTTGGCCAAGGTCAACAGACAAGGACTGACAACACTTTTTGTCTTTTTGCACACTCGAAGCGCCCCGCTTTGGCCATAGCGGGGCGCTTTGGCCAAGGTCAACAGACAAGGACTGACTTTGTCAGTCCTTGTCTGTTGACCTTGGCCAAAGCGCCCCGCTATGGCCAAAGCGGGGCGCTTCGAGTGTGCAAATAGACTAATGCCGTGTGCGAATAGACGAGGCCTTTTCTATATTCTCAGCCGCCATTTCGATTTGGGCACGTCTCCTGCATATTGCATTTTCTTCACGTGTGTTGGTTTATTTTTAAAAATATAATCTCCTAAAGCGGACACAATATCACCCTCAAAAGTTTACATATGATCTCTACTTGATTCTTTCATTATTGTTTGTGTATATATAATTGATTAAGATAATACGGTGTGGGTGTCGAACAGCGACGTTGTTGCTAGTCGACGTCCACAAAACGACACCGTCCCCCGCGTTGTGCTAGGCGTTGTGACATGGGCTCCGAATTCTTCACCAGCGTGGAGGGCCAACATAGAACGACATGGACTTTGTTGATTGGTTGTTTGAAGCTAGCTGTTTAACGGCTAGTTTGACCCTAAAACAAAACTTAAAAAAAAAACCCTATATATATACTTCCTCATTTCACACCAAATGGGGGAATGGCGGCACGAAAGGATGTCGAACGAGCGTTTGGTGTTTTGCAATCAAGATGGCACATTTTGAAAGTGTCGTTTAGAATTATGGAAAAACCTAGAATTTGAAATGTGATGTACGCGTGCGTTATTTTGCATAACATAATTTTTGGAGGAGGATGAACGCGCAATTTGCGAGTATTACAAGAGACGAGTCAACCAAGCATTGAAGAATTAAGTGATGAAGAAAAAGAAGCGAACTTGAATGAAATTAAAAATAGGAATAATGGATTTTAATAATCAAAACTATTAGCCGTTGGCCGGCAACGGTCCCAACTTCAAAAATAACCAGTGGTGGTCACACATTTTCACATTTTATGTAGTTTTTTATTCAATTAATATTAATATTCTTAAATTAAACTTAATTGATTTTATATAATTTTTAAATAGAAAATAATAATATTAAATAGGTGACACGTGTCGAATAACACCCTCTTCCACATCCCTTTTTTTCCACCACCGCCACTATTTTGACGCGCGTTGACATTGCGTCCAAACGTCGTATAACACCTATTCTTCAAGGCTCTCCACACCGTGTGATCTAATAATACATATAACTTGTCTTGTCGTCAATGAGTTTACAAAATAGTAGTAGCCTAGTAGGCACAAACAAAAAAATTTGCATTGGCCGGTTTAGAATTAATCAAGTATATATCAGTACTAACAACGTCATTATCTCTTTGGTAATATGTGTTAAGAGTTACATCTTTTATAATACTTACCTTGTTATAATATTTTGTCCTATCGTTAATATTGAAGCAATTATAACTCATATTGCTAACATGATAAACCAAAAACACACACGGGAGTGGTGTGGAGGGAGGGTGCAGGACAAAACATACATTCAAATGTGTGAAGATGATACTAGTAACTCATGTAATTTTATCAAACATATTCGTTAAAGGTGTGACATATTTATTTATTGCAACACCCAACTTCAATCAGCACTGACATGTCACTATAACAAGAATTAAATCAATCGTAATTCCTCTAATGATTAAGACATTACGTTATTTGCAATAAATACATAATCTTGATATTAAATGTAAAACCCTTATCAAATTATCTAACACGTTTCACAACTCTCTTGGTAACCTGATGTGCAAAAACCAAATACACAAAAGCAAACTTGAACAAAACGCTCACGAAAATAACATATCTAGTTAAATTGACTTTAATATATTACTTTATTATTTACTTTTGATTGATTATTTAAAAAGCTTTTGTGTACAGATTGGATATAACATATTTTTTTTACTGTAATCTATACATATAATAAAAGAAACCATATTATGGACACTTGTCATCATATTAGGGCTTCTCTTATAGATAATTCTTATTTTAATTTAATATCTTTTAATTAATAATTCATTATAGATAATCATCCTATTAAATATTATTTAGTTTAATATCTTATGGATAATTACTATTAATTTAATCTCTTCTAACTAATTATAGATAACTCTCCTACTAAATATTATTTTGTTTAATCTCTTCTACTTAACTATAGATAATTATTATTTATTTTAAATTAAATTTAATGCATACTTCTCATTTATAATATTAACTAGGTTAGAACCTTGTGTATTACATGGGTTGAATAAAATAAATATACTTAGTAACTACATACGGTTGTTGCAATAAGATATTATTAATTTTTTTAATTAAAATTTTAAATTTGAATCCGGAAGTAATATATTAGTAAACTTAATACATAAATCGAAAGTTAATAACAAACTCGACCGTGAAATGAAACCGATGACCATTTTGATCGGTTTCACGGTTTTAAATCGAATTGTGAACATCCTTAGTAATAACTAATAAGGTTAATTTGTGTTTTTTTATAATAAGTTATTAAAATAACTTTTGAAAATATTGTAAAACCACAAAGTTTGAAATATATATATATATATATATATAGGGAGAAGATCATGCTAGAACCACCTCTTATTGTGAGAACCGCGAGAACCAATGTGAACACACCAAAAATGCCTAAAAATAGCTAAAAATTACACAATTTTTTTTTTTGAATTTTTTATAAAAAAATCGCTACTTTTCGAAGCAAAAAAAAAAAAAATTTTTAAATTTTTTTTTTTAAATTTTTTTTTTTGCTTCTAAAAGTAGCGATTTTAACATAAAAAATATTAAAAAATTCAAAAAAATTTTTTTAGATTTTTTTAGATTTTTTTTAGATTTTTTTAGGTTTTTTGGGGGTTTAGTTTTTAGCATTTTAGCTTGGGGGGGGGGGGGGGGGGGTTTAGGTTTTTGGGGGGTGGGGGAGGGGGGTTTAGGTTTTTTGGGGGGGGGGGGGGTGGGGTTAGGTTTTTTTAGGTTTTTTTTAGCATTTAGCTTTGGGGGGGGGGGGGGGGTGGGGGTTAGGTTTTTTTTTAGCTATTTTAGGTTGTGTTCACATTGGTTCTCAAGGTTCTCACAATAAGGGTGGTTCTCGCATGAGCCCCTCCCTATATATATATATATATATATATATATATATATATATATTTTTATGAAGATATAACTTAATTAATTTTATTATATATTTAGAGTTTGCACCTGGGTTATAAACCTAGTTAAATCAGTATTTAGAGAGAACAAGTATACTTTATATACTTTAATATTTCATTTCTTAACTATTTATTTTATTTTCTCTTCTTATTACTAACTATTTAATATTTCATTGATTCAACTACGTGACCCCATAGGTATATAATCTGAAAGAGAGTGAAATAAGAGGGGAAATAAATCTTCGACTCACTAAATTTTTTTATTATTTAGTATATAAAATTTATTTATTCAACCCGTGTAATACACGGGGTTATAACCTAGTTATTATTAAAAAAGCTTAATTTATGATTTTTCAATAAAAAAAAACACTAGTGTTAAATGCTGAAAAAAATCTAATCTTTTTAATTTTGTTTGGACTCCACGGCCCACTCTTGAAATTTATATTTTACCGCTCTGGGCCTAACCTTGCTCCTAATGCCTATCTTTGGCCCATATAATATATCTGGATTCCATATAAATCATTCTAGATTAGTCATCAACCCTTGAATTTTATAAGTTATTAGATAAATAACATCGTGATAGTAGTGTCAACAATTTTGCTAATTTAGTGAAGATTTAGAAATGAAACGAATATTTTTCTAGTTAAATTATTAATCCATGACTCATCGAATGACAACTTCAAAGATTGAGATGAAGTTTTGATACAAACCTAATAAAAACCAGCTTCGGTGAAAAATAACATTTGTTAGTCAACTTGGGTGATGTAGAACTTTAGACGCTGGTATGTGTCAACTTGGTTGGATCACTTTGTAATGGTGTCGCGTTCTGTCCAGGGGCGGGCCTAGTGTACTCGGAGGCGTAGCCTGGGCTACGGCTCAACTTTTAACCGGTAGTGTAAAAAAAAAATTCCGATTTTTATACTAAGGATACCCCTCAACAACTACTAGGACACCCCTCAAAAAAATTTTTAGAAACTGATATTAAGCCCAAATAATTCTGAATATATTGGCCCAAATAACCAAATGGTAGCCCAATATTAGTTAGCCCAAATACTTAAAAAAATAACCCAACAGTGTATTGGGCATTTGGGCGGCACCAGATTGAATTATGCAGAGAGCCAGGGATATCAAAGGTCGATCACAATTGTCGACAATTGTTGTCGAAGTCGAACACAGGGATATCACATATCAGTATCACGAAGACACGAACAGTCGAAGTCTCGAACAGAATCACAGATTGTCATCGGCTCATCATCGCAGAATTGCTGTCGAACTCGAACACACGATTTCCGGCTCATCGCAGGAGGTGTTAGGATCTGAGTTTGGTTTTGATTGTGTTTTATGTTTGAATTAAGATGAACAATGAACAAGTAGTGCAGCGGAATATAAATGGAAACAAACTTTTCACAATCAAACAGGAGAATTGCTTTCAACACACATTTTCAACAATGAACCGAATGATTGAATTTATTTCATCAACGATTACAGTTGCATGCATGTAACAAACTCCCCCTCAGCCTGAGCTCACAGTGATTTGTTCGTACAGGAAGAAAGATGGTGAAGTGCTGATATAACAGTACAGGGTACTGTTCTATTTATAGGCACGGACAAACCACTGAGGCAACTTTGCTGACGTCACCATGAAAGTGACATCTAACCTACTAACAAACTCTAACAACTGATCTATACAAGTACTGCTATGCTAACAACTGTTATACAATATATTACATAAAGACAAACTAACTACTGCTGAATCCTTCCACTGATGTGAACCCAGCAGCACTTGATATATCCAGCAGTGCTTGACCCATAGCAGTAGATTGAACAGCAGGGCTTTAGTCTTCATTAGTCTTTGACTTGATCAGCAGTTGTAGGTCAGCAGTTATACCGATCGGTGGATTGGAGGTCATCAGACGTTGAAACCACTTTCAAGGGGAGAGACTTGAATACATAACATCTGCTTATTCTGGATCCACTGCTCTGATCCAGTTTTGGCTTTAATTATTTGTTCCTCTGATAGGGTTCAATCCCAACAATCTCCTTCTAGAACAGATAATGCCAAAACCCTTCATTATTGGTAGATCTTTATTGCCTCATCAACAGTTCCCTTATTTGCCCTTTGAGTTGTAACTCAAATTCTAAGGCATCTGTGTCATCTTCATCCCTGCACAGTGGAAGATCAAGGAGATCCTGGAAATCTTTAAGACTTAGGCCAAGTGCTTGTTCCCTTGTTATTTTCTTCACTTCTCCACTAGACTTGATCACTGTCAGTACATGGGTCTGTTTGTCAGTTTTCCACTTTAGTACTTTTGAGTCTGGTGGGTTTCTTGGGAGATTTTTATTAGATGAGGTGTTTGGTGATGCTGGCCTTGTGATGACTGACTGAGCAGTGCTTGCAGGTTGATTTAGGCCAAGAGTTTCAGCTATCATCTTCTTAATGCCCTCCTTTACAAGGTCATCTCCTGCCATTAATTCTTCCACTGTTTCAACATCTAGCTGTTTTTGTTGTCTTCTTTTGTAGATGGCAGTACCAGCTAGAGCAGTGGATCTCCTGATTTGCAGCTTTGGTGGTCTTGTTGAAACCTCTGCTTCAGGGTAGTCAGTTTTTGTGGAACTTTAGGATCTTTCTTCCTTAATTCCTCCAACCTTTTGTAGGTGGTCCTGACTTTGTCTTCTCTCCATCTCATCACTTGATTTTTGGACCCATAATCAGCAGCAACTAATTCCTCTTTCATTCTCTTCAGCTCCAATGTCTTTTCAGGTACATTCTTTTTGTACTTTGACCAATCTAGAGGAGTGTGTTTGACCTTATTCTTAATCATTTCTTGAATCCTGGCTGCTTCATCTTCAAGCTCAGGAATGGTCCACTCTTTATACATATATTTTTCACCCTTATACTTCTTAAAAGCCATGATATTTTCAATGTAGTCTTTTCTCAGGGTTTCATCTGCTCTTTCTGATACTTGCTTACAAACATTCTTTGCAAATTGCTCCAAAGATCTGACTTGTGTGAGCAGAAATTGATAATGCCTTTGAATTTCTTTGTCAGTTTTTCCTTTAGAGTTTCTTTTGGAGATATCCTGTGCCTGTTGAGCCTTAATTTTCAAGTACTCTTCAATGTTGTTAGGCCTAGGATACCTTCAACTGATGGCAACCTCCTTTTAGCACGATCATCCTCAAAGTAGAAGGATTTGATCTCTTCTCTGACTGCTATAAGTTCAAGAGGATACTGGAAACCTGCAAGAGTGATGGTAGTGATTGGTTGTTGTACTTGAGCTGATGAGAGAGGAACAGGGTTTGGGATATTAACAAGTGAAAGAGATTATGAGGATGTTGGTGGTGGTGATGGAGAATCATCATCAGGTATAAAAATCCTTCTCCTTTTTATTGTAGGAGAGGCTGATGATGTTTTGGGTGGATCAGTGGTGGTGATTTGAGTGGTAGAAGGTGGCTGACTAACAGTTGTTGAAACAATTGGTGTTTCAACCACTGTTGTCATTACAACAGATGTTGTAACATCTGATGTCTTCTGCTTCTTAGCAGGAGGTGATGGTGGTGAGGTTGTTTTTAGTGGTGAGGCTGTTTTTGGTGGTGATGGTGGTTTTGGTGGTGAGATGATTTTTGGTGGTGGTGGTAAGGCAGTGGTTGTGGTGTGTGTTGAAGTGGTGTATGTTGAAGTGGTGGCAGGTGTTTGGCTGACAGTTGTTGAAACTACTGAAGTATCAGAAATTGTTAATACAACAGGAGTTACAACAGCTGTTTGGGTGGAAGTTTGAGGTTTTGATCCTTTGGGAGGTGGTTTTGAAGCATGCTTTGTAGGTCTGGATGGTGTATGTTTGGATTGCCTCACTTGTCTAATGGGCTTCTTCTTTTTTTCCTTAGGATTTTCATCATCCATAGGTTGAGAAGGACCCTGCACATTCAGCTTCATAAACTCTCTTTTTTCCTGTTCTCACCTGGCATTATCCTTAGCCTTTCTATCCCTTTTTACACTTGCTTTTGCTTCAGCAAGTGCATTTGTGGTAACATCAAGCTTTTTACTACCATCTGGCAAAGGAATGTTTTTAGTCATGTTTTCTTTCTCCGGTTCAATATAAAGGCCATCTTCAATACCCTTCTTCTTCCATTGCTTAATTTTCTCCCCCTTTTTGGCATTATCTGGTGGGGGGTTATCAAGAAAGAGAACAGTAGGAGGAACAGTTGTCGCAACCCCCGATCCCTGATCCCCGGGAACGGGCGGCCGCGAGCCAGTTTCGGTGGTATCTTGTATTGTCTAATTTGGCAGCGGAATTTTTCATCAGGACCGTAGTTAGGAAATATTGATCGGAGTAAAATACCACATTTTTCATAACATTAAACAAATGGGTTAAAACCCAAGTTCATAGTACACATGTTTTCATAGGAATAAATCCTATTTTATAAATAAAAACATCTATTTTATTTTAGGTAACTTTATTGCCACTTTTCCAAGCCTCCAGTGCTGTCCAGCTGGATTCTATTTGGCTTTCACAGTTTGTTACCTGAAACGCGTTTTAAAAACATTTGTCAGTGGGAAATACTGGTGAGTGAATCCCAGTTTAATCAAGTTTAAGTTAAAAGTCACAGTGTACAGTATTGAGGGCGATCCCGCAATTCCATTTGTTTCCAAGATATAACAATTAACATCCATGGTACTGTCAAACCCGACTTGTGGAAATGTTACTCCTTGACCAGGTGGTAACAAATTTTGTATACAAAACCCCAACATACTCATGATAATTGTATTCTTACAAATACTCAATAACTGTTATTCGCATGGAAAAGTATTTAAGGTTTTGTAAAAATAATTAACAAAAGGTTTACAAAAAGTGGATCAACTCACATTGCTGTCTTAGATTTTCCGTAAGGGTTTCCTGGTGATAATCTAAAATTTACACAAATGCACACGCGTTAGTATAATATGTCACACCCTGGCTTTGCGAAAGCGTGGGTTTATTTGGTGTGACTTCTTAATACCATAGCTTAATCACAACAAAGCTATATGAAAGTAAAACCATGATGATCATCCATTACTTCAAGTTTTAAAAGTAAAATACGACAACATTGTTTTAGAGTTGACACATGCAACGAGTTTACAACACAACATAATAAAAACCTTGTTCATAAGACACAACCACAAAACATGAAATAGACACAGTTTAGGACTTGTGACTCGTCCAGGCAAAAGTCACAACCCTTAAACTCGGATGACATCACTTCTCCTACGCAGCATGAAGACATAGCATACCTCGCCAGATCCCTAATTCCCTGAAATACATGTAAGTTGAAAAATCAACAAAAGTTGAGCGAGTTCATGTGAAAGTGAGTATGTAAAACCTTTGTAATACATTTGTATGTATGAAAATTCCTGGTATGTAGCAAATAAGGAAAAAGAGATCACCATTGGGTTGCAAAGCCAATGATATGTGTGAAGTGCTGTAGGAAGACTCAAACCTAGCAGATTTTTGCGTCGGGCTCAAAGTCACCCCGAGGTCCGTACAGTTGGGCCTGGAGTTGGGCTCGCTACACCCAGATAGATCTACCGCTAATGACCCTCGGTCCTACAATGAGGATTAATGGCCTCTAGTTTCCGCCTACCCACTCACATGATCTAAGTTGTAACCCTCCTTAAGCTAACCATACCATGTATAAAAGTATCCGTAATCATTGTAACATGTATTTCACCCCCGAAGTATAAAAACTGAAAACAGTTAAGAGAAAAGGGGGACATGAACTCACTGAAGTGCGTCTCGAAATAGTCAATCCCAAATCAATCCTGCTGCGTGACGACCTACACGTACTAACTTCTATTTGACGGATGGTCGTGCCTTGGCTTAAGGTTTGATGTTTTATTGGAGAAATAGTTAGGTAACTATTCCGTGTTCACACTTCTTATATATATTTAATAAATATATTCCTTCCCCAGGATGAGGGTTTTAATACATGTGTGTTTTTATAATTCCAAAAATATATTTTTAAGTCTCACTTGAAAATATATTTTAAATCATTTTGTCTAAAATATTCTGTCTCCCAAAATATACATATTTTTCCCAAAAATATTATATTTTACTTTATATAATTTCCAAAATAATACTTTATCAAAATACATAAGTTACATTTTTAAAGTTCGTGTGGTAATAACAGTACCGGTGTAACTTAAATATTTATTTGTGAGGGCGTTGGTATTATTTTGGAGTCGATACTTCTCAGTGTATTCAAGTTATATAATTTTGACTCTAAAAATAACATATCTAGTTCACAAAATAATCATAAAATCACACAAGCGTTTTACTATGAAATATATATTCTAAATATATATTTAACAAGTTTTATTTACGAAAATCCACCTCCGACACTTGGTTATTTTGTAATAAAAATCTTGGCGAAGTTTATTTGGAAAAACAAGTTAAAAATATATTTATAAACACTTGTCACAAAATATTTCTATGTGTTATATTTCTGGAAAAATTTCGCCAGAGTTTCCTCTATAACTGGAGGTGGCCACGCTTACTAGCGTATCATTTTCTTTTCAAAATTCAATCAAACAATTTATCAACCATCAACATACAACATTTAAGCATCAAACTTGACAAATGAAGTCTAAATCACAAACTCATGAACTTGAAAGTTGTGTAAAAATATGTAGTAACCTTCTAACATATTTAGTGGATCTTGTCATCTTAAAAAATAAAAATTAGTTTCTTAAAAACTTTATTTTTAAGGAACTTGAAGTTTTACAACTTCTAGTCAAGTTTTACAACAATATTTCTTTATCAAACTTTCTTGTCACACAAGTGTTTACACACTAGTTTATTCACTAAAATGCTTTTAGTTTATGTAAGATCCGGGTTTTTAACAAAACTAGCATTTTCCGCTTGGTTTTTCCGAAAAACCACTTGTAGATCTTTAGATCTACTAGTTTAGAATCTTATTTTACAAGAAAAATTATATTTACACAAGTTCATGTTTCATGAGTGGAAGGGTTCACCATCTTTTATAACTTTTACACTAACACACTACTAGTTCATGTTCTTGTACATGATCTAGTATGGTTAGATGATGATCCATCCCACTTTTAGTAACAAACAACATCAAATAATCATAACTAGACAAGTTTCACAAGATTTACACAACTAGTTTCTTTTTATCCAACATATTCATCTTACTTTCAAGACTTTAAGTTATGATCTTGTGTGTTCTTGATTTCTAACCGTTAAATCACTTATTAACCACTTTAAACAAGATCAAGAGGATGTTTAGAGGCACTTACTACTAGCTCGAGGCTAGGGAAGAAACAAGACGTAAACAAGGTGGATAAAAGAAATCTAGAGAGGTTCTTGAGCTTCCGAGAGCACCGAGCCTCCTTGTATGTCACCTTGCACCTTTGTATATATGTAATATTGCTAGATCAAGACTTGATGATGATGGTGGGTGTGTGTGTGATCTTGGCCGAACACAAAGGAAGGGGGAAAGAAGAGAGCAATTTGGTGTGTGATTTATGAATGAAAGTTCTTGTCCCTTAAGCACACTTATAATCCATTTCTCACTAAATCCATTGTGTAATATGTAGGTTAGATATTAGACAAGAATGATTAAAATAATCAAGATATGGCAAGGGGTGGGTCACCCTATGGTGACCGTCCCATGGAGGGGGGGGGGGTATGGTTGGGTTGTAATGGTTAGTTAGATTCTAGTTATGTTTAGTTAGGATTTTAAGTAGGTTATTAGTGTGTAGTGTAATATAAAGGGTGTTAGGGTATTCGGGGACCCTAACTAGCTCAGAAAAGTATAAACAATGTACTTGGCAAAATTTTTGTGTTCCGGGTAAAGTCCGGTTGTTCGGTTGGATATTGATCCGTTAAAGTGTCAAATAAAGCTTCAAAGTATCTTTTATAGTGTTTTTAGTGACACAATAAATCCCCGACACTTTGGAAAGTGTCTAATATTATTTTACCAAGTTTTTGCACTTTACTAGTTATGTTAAATGCTGAATTTCTGTTTAAAGTGCAGAATTTTGTAATTAAAGTATGTTTTAGGCACTTCCGGGCACTATAACTATCACATAGTGACACAGTTTAATAATTCTCACATCCCTACACTCCCTACTAGTGTAGTAATCTACTCCCGGCTCATACTGGCCTCAGAACAATGTCTGTTTTGGTGCTGGCAATGTCAGCATGTTTACTGGGTTATCCGTATAGTGTGCTTACTGTGCTCTTGTGCATCAAGGTTGTCACTAATGTTTGTGTGTAAATAATAGAGTGACAGTATAAAATGTGATGCATGAGTATGTATGTATCAGAAATCAAGAAGCAGTTTAACCACATTTGTAAGCAAGCACAGTAATTAAGCATTAATTAAATATTAATTAATTCGTACGGATACCTGGTTTGGTGTGGGTTGTCACATTCTCCCCCCGTTAAAGAAATTTCGTCCCGAAATTTTAGGCTCTGCTTCTAGTTGCAGGGGTCTTAGGAAATAAATGGGGGTATTTTTCCTTCATACTCCTGCGTGTTTTGTTAATTTTCCAATCCGTAACCTCGACGGGTTCTTCGGTAAAGTGGAGCGTGTCGTCGATATGAACTTCGTCAGCAGGAATGATCACTGTCTCTTGTGTTGGACTCTTTTTCAAATTTAATACATGGAATGTATCGTGAACAACGTTGAGTTCAGCAGGTAGGTCCAATTTGTAGGCTACAAGCCCAATCCTTTGCAGGATTCTGAACGGGCCAATGTAACGCGGATTCAACTTCCCACGCTTTCCAAAGTATCCCACACCCTTCCAGGGTGAAACTTTCAACATAACCATATCCCCAACTTGAAACTCCAAAGGTTTCTTTCTTCGGTTTACATAGGCTTTCTGCCTGTCGCGAGCCGCCTCGATGCGCTTTCGAATTTGTGCAATCTTGTCTGTTGTCTCTTGGACTATTTCAGGACCAATGAGTTGTCTATCACCTTCATCAGCCCAGCATAAGGGTGATCGACATTTGCGTCCATAAAGCGCTTCAAATGGCGCGGCTCCAATGCTTGTGTGGTAGCTGTTGTTGTATGAAAATTCGACCAATGGTAAATGATTATCCCAGCTACCACCTAGATCCATTACACATGCTCTCAGCATATCCTCCAATGTCTGAATAGTTCTTTCACTTTGGCCATTAGTTTGCGGGTGGAATGCAGTACTTAGATTCAACTGTGAGCCAAAAGCTTCTTGGAAGGATTGCGAAATCCTTGATACAAATCTCCCATCTCTATCAGAGATAATCGAGAGAGGCGCTCCATGACGTGCAACAATCTCTCTCATGTATATTTCCGCAAGTTTACTGGTGTTGTCTTTCTCTTTGATTGGCAAGAAGTGTGCGGACGTGGTTAGACGGTCAACTATTACCCAAATAGTATCATGGCCTCTGGGCGTCTTTGGCAACTTAGTTATGAAGTCCATGGAAATCTGTTCCCATTTCCATTTGGGTATTTCAGGTTGCTGTAGAAGACCTGAGGGCTTCTGGTACTCGGCCTTTACCTTGGCGCACGTTAAGCACTTGCTAACATATACAGCAACATAGCCTTTCATCCTAGGCCACCAATAAAAATCCTTGAGATCTTGGTACATCTTATCCGCACCGGGATGAATTGAGTACCGTGATTTGTGAGCTTCATAAAAAATAACCTTTCTCAAACCACCAAACAGAGGAACCCAAATCCGTTTCATGAAGCATAAAGTTCCTTCCTCGTTTGGTATCAACTGCTTCTCCATCCCACGGAGATACTCATCTTCAATATTCCTTTCTTTCAAAGCTTCTCTCTGCGCGGCACGAATGCATTGAGAGAGATCTGTCTGGACAATCATCTCCAAAGCCCTAACCCTTATGGGCTTGATCCTTTCCTTTCGACTCAGGGCATCAGTGACCACATTCTCTTTCCCTGGATGATACTTAATCTCGCAATCGTTATCATTCAACAGCTCTACCCAGCGTCTTTGCCTCATGTTCAGCTCATTTTGGTTGAATATGTGCTGTAGGCTCTTATGATCCGTGAAAATTGTACATCTCGTACCATACAAATAATGTCGCCAGATTTTCAACGCAAATACCACCGCGCCTAACTCCAAATCATGCGTGGTATAATTTTTCTCATGTACCTTCAACTGGCGTGACGCATAAGCTATAACCTTCTGGCGTTGCATCAGCACGCAACCCAAACCTTGACGCGAGGCGTCACAATACACCACGAAGTCATCCGTTCCTTCGGGTAGCGATAAAATCGGTGCGTCACAAAGCTTGTTCTTCAACAACTGAAACGCTTCTTCTTGTTTGTCACTCCAATCAAACTTCTTGTCTTTCTGTGTGAGCACGGTCAGAGGTTGAGCGATTTTAGAAAAATCCTCAATGAATCTTCGATAATAAACAGCCAAACTTAAGAACTGTTGAATCTCGGTTGGCGTCTTTGGAGTCTCCCAACTCTTGATCGCCTCGATCTTTGTGGGATCAACAAGGATTCCATTTCCATTAACCACATGTCCAAGAAACTGGACTTCGCGTAGCCAGAACTCACACTTCGAGAACTTGGCGTATAATTTCTCCTTCTTAAGTAGCTCTAGAATAGCTTTTAAGTGATGTTCGTGCTCGTCCTTTGTCTTCAAGTAAATCAGAATGTCGTCAATAAATACGATCACAAACTTATCCAAGTACGGCTTGCAGACTCGGTTCATTAGGTCCATGAAAACTGCTGGCGCATTTGTCAGCCCAAACGGCATAACTAAGAACTCGTAATGTCCATAACGAGTCCTAAAGGCCGTCTTCGCGATGCTTTGCTCTTGTATCCTAAGTTGATTGTATCCTGATCGCAAATCGATCTTCGAATAAAAGCTTGAGCCTTGCAACTGGTCAAAAAGATCATCGATTCTTGGCAAGGGTTATCTGTTCTTGATAGTCAACTTATTAAGCTCATGGTAGTCTATACACATATGGAAACTACCATCCTTCTTTTTAACAAACAGAACCGGAGCTCCCCAAGGTGAGAAGCTTGGTCTGATGAATCCTTTATCCAACAGCTCCTGGAGTTGTGTTGACAACTCCTGCATCTCCGAAGGCGCAAGTCTGTAGGGGGCCTTGGCTACAGGCGCGGCGCCTGGAACCAAGTCAATGTGGAACTCGACTTGCCTTTGAGGCGGTAATCCTAGCAAGTCTTCTGGAAAGACTTCAGGATATTCCTTGATGACTGGAATGTCTTCGATCTTTGGTTCAGCAGCTTCCTTATCGACGATGTGTGCCAAGAATGCAACACATCCGTTCTTCAAGCACTTTCTAGCCTTCAGACAGCTAATAATCCTCAGCGGCGTATCATGCTTCTCTCCGTGCGCTACGATTGTTTCTTCATCCGTCACAGGGATACGGATGGTCTTCTCGTGGCAAACAATCTTGGCCTTGTTGCTTGACAACCAATCCATTCCCACTACCACATCAAAGCTTCCCAACTCGAAAGGTAGTAGGTCTAGCGTAAACTCGTGCCCTCCCAATTCTATCACGCATCCTCTTATAACTTCACCCGTTTCAACTAGGTTCCCATTCGCCAATTCAATCGAGTATGGAACGTCTAATTTACTAGTGGCCAAACCAAGTATATTCTTAAATTCTAAGGACACGAAACTATAATCGGCGCCAGTATCAAACAGAACAGATGCAAAACGTTGGTTTATCGGGAACGTACCAGTGACAACGTTGGGATCCTGGCGCGCTTCTCTTGCGCCGATGTTGAATACTCTCCCACGGGCTTGATTCAGTTTCGGGCATTCTTTCTTAAAGTGCCCAATTTCTCCACAATTAAAGCATCCTGGCCCTTGGCCATTTCCGTTCCCAGCTTGAGTGTTGTTTTGGTTGCGATTTCCATTACCAGCTTGATTCGCAACGTTCCCACGATTTCCATTTCCGCCATTAATCCCTTGCGGACGGTTCCTATTACCACCACGGTTGTTGTTATTAAAACCCCTTTGGCCACCCTGGCCAGCACTAACCTAGCAAGTATCCTTCAAGTGGCCAATTTTCCCACAAGCTTCACATGTCTTTGGTCCGCACCGGCCAGTATGAGGGCACTGGCATGTGTTACATTTGGGCAATGTGCCCATATAACCTTTTCCTTTGTTTTCAGCACCGGTTGTAGCTCTAGCCGGTGTGCTTGGTTCGCCCTTCTTGCTTACATGGCTGGTTCCTTGCTTGAAATTGGAAAACTTCCGCTTGTTTTCCCCAGACGACTCAGCATGTGTTTCTTTCTTCTTTGCTTCAACATTTGGAAACTTGTTCAACCGAATGGCCTCCTCAGTAAGCGCTACACTAAGATCGATCGCTTCTGTGATCGTTGCGGGCTTGGACATGGTAACCATACTCATTATCTGAGGTACCAATCCCCAGATAAATCTCTCGATCCATTTAAACTCTGGTGTGACCATGTATGGTACTACGTGAGATAAGTCATGAAATCTTTGAACGTATTCTGCAATCTTGGGACCATCCATCCTTAAATGCCAGAACTCAGTCTCCAACCTTTGTATCTCAGCACGCGAGCAATACTTCCTCCGCATTAACTCTTTTAACTCAGCCCATGTCAACGCGTAAGCAGCAACTTCTCCTAAAGTCTGCACTTGTAAGTTCCACCACGACAGGGCTCCATCCAGAAACAACCCTGAGATGTAAGTCACTTGTTGATCGGGAGCGCATTTGCTCATTCTTAAGACAGATTCTGTTTTCTCAGCCCACCTCACGAACGCAACAGCACCTCCTGTGCCGTCGAAGTTCACGGGCTTGCAGTCGAGAAACTGCTTGTAAGTGCACCCATGTGGTGGATTGTTATTGCCATTATTGTTCGAATTGCTTCCGCTGGTTCCTCCTTGTGAGGCTGCATACTGTGCTATGGCGGCAGCAATGATTCCCTGGAGTTCTGCCTCGCTGGTAGGCATGCGTAACTCGCGTCTTGGAGGCATCTTCTAAAAGATGGTCGTGTTGGTCAAGTCATTATAAGTAAATGAATCATACGTATTCCATTTATCAGACACATAACATCTCATGTTACAAATAAATCAAGCACACAACATCACATGTTATAAAATATCAATAATCAACCCAACATCACATATAATGAGAATACTGCGATTGCGCTGTCATAAATCAAGACCACAATGTAAGGTTTACAAGTTCATAACTGTATCATACATTATCAGTGACTAGGGGCCACATCGCCCTAGTCCAAAATATCTAGTCAGTGACAACAGCAACAAATATACAAATCATCAAAAGTCACAATCATCAAAATGCGGTCTCTAAAAGCTGTGTAGTTTGCACAATCGCGGTCGTCTCACCAAAAGTCTACCTGCGTCGAATCAAAAAGGCCTATGCTTATGGCGGCAGAGGAGGGGGAAAACGAGAAAAGAGTAGACGTCGCATGTGTAACCAGTCCTCCTCCATAGCGCGATGAGCACACAATAAGTATGCTATCTGTTGCTCAGGAGTCCAAAAGCGAGCGGCAGAATCAGGTGAAAGTGGACGTGGAGGGTGTGATATTGCAGGTGGGGTCTGACAATGACACGGTGGTCGCTGAGCTCTCTCCAGCTCCTGTACGCGACGGGTCAGCGCCTCCTGCTGTATCATGAAAGATATGAGAATATCCTCCGTAGAATACCCCACGTGGTATGGGTGATACGGATCAGATGGTGGCATAATGGGGGCGTAGTCCAGAGGAATGGCTCACTAGATGGAGCGAAGGATGGTACAGTAAATGGTGCAATGGTGGGAATAAGAGTAGGATGAGAAATCTGGGGCATGAACTGGCTGCCTCCTGCCATGAAAGGTGTATGACCAAATGGCTGTTGTGACGAACCCTCCCCAGGACGTGGTGGAGGTATGTCCTGGAGATAGGTGATCTGAAGATCTGTGCGGTGAGCATCTGTGGTGTGTTGGGGAATCAAAAGAATATCAGTGTGTGCCGAAGCAGGTGTGATGGGTACCACGTGGGGCGGATAGTCGTCATCGTCATCAATCCACCCATTGTGGGTGTCGGCATAATGTGGATCCACATAAGCAGCAAAAGGTGCACGATCAAGTAGTACCGGCATAAGATCAGGAAATGGTGCAACAACAGGATCCTCTAACAAGAGTGGAGCATCAACAGCAGCGTCAGCAACATGATCGTCTACCAACGGTGGAGCAACAACAGGATGATCGGCAATAGGTATATCATCAACAAAAGGGGCAACAGCGTGTGCATCGTCATGAACAGGGTCATGCTCTAATGCAAGATCAAGAGCGACGACTGGCTCAGGGGCCACGTCAGGCTCCGGGTCAACCATATCTATATCAAAGTCAGCGGGATCATTAAACAAAGGATCGATAGGGGCTACAGGCTCCTCTAGGGGCTGGTCTAAGTGAATGAACTCAATATCCTAGTCAGGATCAAAACCAGGGGAAACACAGGATCACCATCAACATCGTGATCAAACTCAAAGTCATGTGTGGGTGCAGGTGCAGCTGATAACGCCATGTCCGGGTCGGCGTCATGAGAGTGATGCTGTACTCCCTGAGTGTGCAAAGATGCGGACGCCACAGACTCAAAGGAATCTGGGACAGGTGAATCAGCAGGTGCCTCCTCTGCAGGGGCATCGACAATGGGCAGAATGACATCAGCAGCAATAGGGGATGGTCAGCCTCTCGTGGGACCTCCTCAAATAGATCGACATCATCGTCAGAAACATCAACAAGTGACATATCAATGACTGGATAAGCAGCAAGTGGTATAGGAGCAGGGATCACCGCAAGTGGTAAGTCCCCGTCAAGAAAGCCATCAGCAGGCTCGGCTCCGATGTCGGGTAGCGCAAACGGCTGGAAATCGTCGTCATCGGTGCTGGTGGTATCTGAGGTATACACCTCTCGCTCAGATGGAACCTCGTCATCTGAAACAACTGCCATAGGATCTAAGGTATCTGAAACTCCCGTGTCTGATGAGGATGGCATGATATTTGTAACACAATCACACATATGCACAAACAATCAACATATAATCAGATAAACATGTTAGTCACCAATAAGCAAACAAGTAATCATCCTAGTCTTCCCTAGACTATCCTCCCAGCCTTTCGGACTGAACTTCCTAGCCTCTCAGACTAACTCCCTGGTCTCTAAGACCAACTCCCCCAGTCTCTCTGACTGGACTCCCTCAGTCTCCCCGACTGAACTCCCTCAGTCTCCCCGACTGAACTATAATTCTTTGAAAAGTGTACTTGTGCCCTTTTGTTAAAAATGTTTGTGCCCTGGATCTGGACGTTTAGTGTATGCATTGTAAAAATGTTTTCGTGAGAGCCCTAGTGATCATAGTCTAGACTCGAGAAAGAATCCTAGTTCGCTATGATCGATGCTCTGATACCAAGCTGTCACACCCTGGCTTTGTGGAAGCGTGGGTTTATTTGGTGTGACTTCATAATACCATACCTTAATCACAACAAAGCTATATGAAAGTAAACCATGATGATCATCCATTACTTCAAGTTTTAAAAGTAAAATACGACAACATTGTTTTAGAGTTGACACATGCAACGAGTTTACAACACAACATAATAAAAACCTTGTTCCTAAGACACAACCACAAAACATGAAATAGACACAGTTTAGGACTTGTGACTCGTCCAGGCAAAAGTCACAACCCTTAAACTCGTGTGACATCACTTCTCCTACGCAGCATGAAGACATAGCATACCTCGCCAGATCCCTAATTCCCTGAAATACATGTAAGTTGAAAAATCAACAAAAGTTGAGCGAGTTCATGTGAAAGTGAGTATGTAAAACCTTTGTAATACATTTGTATGTATGAAAATCCCTGGTATGTAGCAAATAAGGAAAAAGAGATCACCATTGGGTTGCAAAGCCAATGATATGTGTGAAGTGCTGTAGGAAGACTCAAACCTAGCAGATTTTTGCGTCGGGCTCAAAGTCACCCCGAGGTCCGTACAGTTGGGCCTGGAGTTGGGCTCGCTACACCCAGATAGATCTACCGCTAATGACCCTCGGTCCTACAATGAGGATTAATGGCCTCTAGTTTCCGCCTACCCACTCACATGATCTAAGTTGTAACCCTCCTTAAGCTAACCATACCATGTATAAAAGTATCCGTAATCATTGTAACATGTATTTCACCCCCGAAGTATAAAAACTGAAAACAGTTAAGAGAAAAGGGGGACATGAACTCACTGAAGTGCGTCTCGAAATAGTCAATCCCAAATCAATCCTGCTGCGTGACGACCTACACGTACTAACTTCTATTAGACGGATGGCCGTGCCTTGGCTTAAGGTTTGATGTTTTATTGGAGAAATAGTTAGGTAACTATTCCGTGTTCACATTTCTTATCTATATTTAATAAATATATTCCTTCCCCAGGATGAGGGTTTTAATACATGTGTGTTTTTATAATTCCAAAAATATATTTTTAAGTCTCACTTGAAAATATATTTTAAATCATTTTGTCTAAAATATTCTGTCTCCCAAAATATACATATTTTTCATAAAAATATTATATTTTACTTTATACAATTTCCAAAATAATACTTTATCAAAATACATATTTAAGAGTATTTTCCGAAAATACATAAGTTACATTTTTAAAGTTCGTGTGGTAATAACAGTACCGGTGTAACTTAAATATTTATTTGTGAGGGCGTTGGTATTATTTTGGATTCGATACTTCTCAGTGTATTCAAGTTATATTATTTTGACTCTAAAAATAACATATCTAGTTCACAAAATAATCATAAAATCACACAAGCGTTTTACTATGAAATATATATTCTAAATATATATTTAACAAGTTTTATTTACGAAAATCCACCTCCGACACTTGGTTATTTTGTAATAAAAATCTTGGCGAAGTTTATTTGGAAAAACAAGTTAAAAATATATTTATAAACACTTGTCACAAAATATTTCTATGTGTTATATTTCTGGAAAAATTTCGCCAGAGTTTCCTCTATAACTGGAGGTGGCCACGCTTACTAGCGTATCATTTTCTTTTCAAAATTCAATCAAACAATTTATCAACCATCAACATACAACATTTAAGCATCAAACTTGACAAATGAAGTCTAAATCACAAACTCATGAACTTGAAAGTTGTGTAAAAATATGTAGTAACCTTCTAACATATTTAGTGGATCTTGTCATCTTAAAAAATAAAAATCAGTTTCTTAAAAACTCTATTTTTAAGGAACTTGAAGTTTTACAACTTCTAGTCAAGTTTTACAACAATATTTCTTTATCAAACTTTCTTGTCACACAAGTGTTTACACACTAGTTTATTCACTAAAATGCTTTTAGTTTATGTAAGATCCGGGTTTTTAACAAAACTAGCATTTTCCGCTTGGTTTTTCCGAAAAACCACTTGTAGATCTTTAGATCTACTAGTTTAGAATCTTATTTTACAAGAAAAATTATATTTACACAAGTTCATGTTTCATGAGTGGAAGGGTTCACCATCTTTTATAACTTTTACACTAACACACTACTAGTTCATGTTCTTGTACATGATCTAGTATGGTTAGATGATGATCCATCCCACTTTTAGTAACAAACAACATCAAATAATCATAACTAGACAAGTTTCACAAGATTTACACAACTAGTTTCTTTTTATCCAACATATTCATCTTACTTTCAAGACTTTAAGTTATGATCTTGTGTGTTCTTGATTTCTAACCGTTAAATCACTTATTAACCACTTTAAACAAGATCAAGAGGATGTTTAGAGGCACTTACTACTAGCTCGAGGCTAGGGAAGAAACAAGACGTAAACAAGGTGGATAAAAGAAATCTAGAGAGGTTCTTGAGCTTCCGAGAGCACCGAGCCTCCTTGTATGTCACCTTGCACCTTTGTATATATGTAATATTGCTAGATCAAGACTTGATGATGATGGTGGGTGTGTGTGTGATCTTGGCCGAACACAAAGGAAGGGGGAAAGAAGAGAGCAATTTGGTGTGTGATTTATGAATGAAAGTTCTTGTCCCTTAAGCACACTTATAATCCATTTCTCACTAAATCCATTGTGTAATATGTAGGTTAGATATTAGACAAGAATGATTAAAATAATCAAGATATGGCAAGGGGTGGGTCACCCTATGGTGACCGTCCCATGGAGGGGGGGGGGGGGTATGGTTGGGTTGTAATGGTTAGTTAGATTCTAGTTATGTTTAGTTAGGATTTTAAGTAGGTTATTAGTGTGTAGTGTAATATAAAGGGTGTTAGGGTATTCGGGGACCCTAGCTAGCTCAGAAAAGTATAAACAATGTACTTGGCAAAATTTTTGTGTTCCGGGTAAAGTCCGGTTGTTCGGTTGGATATTGATCCGTTAAAGTGTCAAATAAAGCTTCAAAGTGTCTTTTATAGTGTTTTTAGTGACACAATAAATCCCCAACACTTTGGAAAGTGTCTAATATTATTTTACCAAGTTTTTGCACTTTACTAGTTATGTTAAATGCTGAATTTCTGTTTAAAGTGCAGAATTTTGTAATTAAAGTATGTTTTAGGCACTTCCGGGCACTATAACTATCACATAGTGACACAGTTTAATAATTCTCACATCCCTACACTCCCTACTAGTGTAGTAATCTACTCCCGGCTCATACTGGCCTCAGAACAATGTCTGTTTTGGTGCTGGCAATGTCAGCATGTTTACTGGGTTATCCATATAGTGTGCTCACTGTGCTCTTGTGCATCAAGGTTGTCACTAATGTTTGTGTGTAAATAATAGAGTGACAGTATAAAATGTGATGCATGAGTATGTATGTATCAGAAATCAAGAAGCAGTTTAACCACAGTTGTAAGCAAGCACAATAATTAAGCATTAATTAAATATTAATTAATTCGTACGGATACCTGGTTTGGTGAGGGTTGTCACATAATAACCCATTTTAACATTAATAATACCCTCCCCGTGACGGCATTCCAACGACTACGTCGGGCAGAACCACGACAGCCGTTACGGAACCCTAGATCAATCGAGCAGCGTATCTAATACATATCCGGGGGTTATAATACTTACAACGGAGCAGAACTTCGCTAATTAGGGGGGTATAATACCCGCGTACTATCTCTACTATTCAGAAATTGAGATTGAGAAAAGAAAATGGGACGAACATAGTGAAGATCCGATGCATTCTATTTATAGTTGTTGAGTCTGGTTGTCTCGCGGCCCGCGTAACACAAGAGAAAGGCCTACGCGGCCCGCGTTGACTTCAGGTCAACGTGTAGCTTGTCCGGGTCACTATGTAGGCTCTCCAGATGTTGAGCCACGTGGCGGCCCAGGGCCGTGCCAGGCCTTAAGTTGATGTGGCCCGCTTCAGACTTGGGGTGGGGCTTACGCGGCCCGCCTCAGCCCAAAATTTCAAATTTTAATTATTTTTAATACTATTTAATGTATTTGAGGCCCGTTTTCTCGTATGGGTGTATTTTGGGACATATTGGGATATTTTAAAATATATTAGGGTGTCGGAAAATAATCGAAGGTGTCGGTTTTTATTGAGGTTGTTATATCCTCCCTACCTTGTTTTAGAGCTCGTCCTCGAGATCTACTGGAACAAGTGTGGATATTTCTTTTGCATTTCTGACTCGAGCTCCCATGTGTACTCAGGTCTTCTTTTGGAGTCCCATTTTACTTTGACCAGAACTAATCTCTTATGTTTGAGATTCTTGACTTTCCAGTCTTCGATCTGTAGAGGCCTTTCTACAAACTTAAGTTGTTCATTTACCTCTATATCCTTAAGATGTACCATTAGTGATTCATCAGCTAAGCATTTCTTGAGATTAGATACATGAAATACATCATGTATTCCTGCCATTTCCTCTGGCAGTTGTAGCTGATAAGCTACAGGTCCTATTTTTCTAATAATCTCAAAAGGTCCAATATACCTGGGACTTAGCTTTCCTCTTTTGATGAATCTTACTACTCCTTTCCAAGGAGAGACTTTTAACAATACTTTATCTCCTACTTGAAATTCCAATGGCTTGTGTCGGTTATCGGCATAGCTCTTCTGTCGATCACGTGCTGCTTTTAGTCGTTCCTTGACTTGAATAATTTTGTCAGTTGTTTCTTGTACTATCTTAGGTCCAGATAGTTGCTTCTCCCCAATTTCTGCCCAACAGACTAGGGTTCGGCACTTTCGACCATAAAGTGCTTCGAATGGTGCAGCATTGATACTTGTGTGATAACTATTATTATAAGAAAATTCTATTAAAGGTAATTGATCATCCCAATTACCTCCGAAATCAATTACATAGTCTCTAAGCATGTCTTCCATCGTCTGAATTGTTCTTTCGCTTTGTACGTCCGTTTGAGGATGATAAGCTGTGCTTAGATTTAACTTGGTTCCCATGGCTTTTTGGAAACTTGACCAAAAATGAGAGGTAAATCGACAATCCCTATTAGAAACAATTGATAAAGGGATTCCATGTAATGAAACAATTTCATTTACATACAATTTAGCTAGCTGTTCCATACTGAAAGTTTCCTTTATTGATAGGAAATGAGCTAACTTGGTTAGCCTATCTACAATCACCCAAATTGTATCATTACCTTTCCTTGTTTTGGGTAATTTAGTAACAAAATCCATTGTTATTAATTCCCATTTCCACGCTGGCATTTCTAGCTGTTGTAACAAACCTGAGGGTTTCGGGTGTTCAGCTTTAACTTGTGAACAAGTTAAACATTTAGAAACATAGGCTGCTATGTCTTTCTTCATTCCTATCCACCAGAAATTTTTCCTTAAATCCTGGTACATTTTATCATTTCCTGGATGCATTGTATACTTAGATTTATGGGCTTCTTCTAATATATGATGACGTAGGTTTCCTAATTTAGGTATCCATATTCTCTTTTTATGGAATCTCCAAATTCCATATGTTCCTTGTTCTAATTCTTTAATCATACCTTTTAGTTTTTCAGCATCTTCCTTGACTACTGATTCTTGTGCTTCTCTTATCTGATCATTTAAATCTACTTGTAGATTTAATTTAAGAGAACATACCCTTTTTGGCTTTTCTTGATACTTTCGACTTAAAGCATCTGCCACTACATTTGCTTTTCCTTCATGGTACTGGATATCGCAATCATAATCACTAAGCATCTCCATCCAATGTCTTTGTCGCATATTTAACTCTTTTTGCCCGAAAACATACCTTAAACTTTTATGATCAGTGAATATGGTAAACTTACTACCATAAAAGGAATCTCTCCAAATCTTAAGGGCAAAAATTATAGCTCCTAATTCTAGATCATGGGTTGAATAATTCTCTTCATGATTCTTAAGTTGTCTAGATGCATAGGCTATAGCCTTTAGACGTTGCATTAATACACATCCATAACCTAACTTAGAAGCATCATAATAGACTACCAAGTCTTCAGTTCCTTCTGGTAACGATAGTATGGGTGTATTAGTTAATCTTTGCTTAAGAATTCTAAAAGCTTCTTCTTGTTTTGGTCCCCATTCAAACTTAATGGATTTACAGGTTAACTTAGTTAAAGGAATGGCTATTCTAGAGAAATCTCGAATAAATCTTCTATAGTAACTGGCCAATCCTAAGAAACTTCTAACCTCGGTTGGTGATTCAGGGGTTTTCCATTTGGTAATCGCCTCGATTTTTGTTGGATCCACATGAATTCCTTCATGATTAACTAAGTGTCCAAGAAACTGTACTTGCTCTAACCAAAACTCGCACTTTGAAAATTTAGCGTAAAGCTTTTCCTTTCTTAATAGACTTAAAAGTGCGTGCAAATGCTTTGCATGTTCCTCTTTACTCTTAGAGTAAATTAGAATATCATCTATGAAAACAATTATGAATTTATCCAAATATGGCTTACATATTCGGTTCATCATGTCCATGAATGTGGCTGGGGCATTGGTTAAACCAAATGACATGACAGTAAATTCATAATGTCCATACCCTGTTCTGAAGGCAGTCTTAGGAATGTCCTCTTCCTGTACCTTTAATTGATGATATCCTGACCTTAAATCGATTTTAGAAAAAAATCGAGCTCCTTGCAGTTGATCGAACAGATCATTGATTCTCGGTAATGGGTACCGATTCTTAATCGTAACTTTGTTCAATTCATGGTAATCAATGCACATACGCATTGATCCATCCTTCTTTTTAACGAATAATATTGGTGCTCCCCATGGCGACGAACTTGGTTGTATGAATCCTTTTTCCAGCAATTCATCTAATTGTTTCTTCAGTTCCTGCATTTCTGCGGGTGCCAAACGGTAAGGTGCTTTGGCAATTGGTGCTGTTCCAGGCAGTAGGTGAATTCTAAATTCAACTTCTCTGTCCGGTGGTAGTCGTGGTAATTCTTCTGGAAATACATTTGAAAACTGAGACACTACTGGAATGTCTTTTAGTTCCTTTCCTTTAGTGTTAGTGATTATGGAAATCAAATACACTATAGAACCTTTTCTTATATAACTTGCAGTTTTCATCACAGAGATGAATTTTGTGGATCTAGAGGGTTTATCTCCTTTAATTGTGATCTTTTCACATTTTGGTGAATTTACTTGGATTGACTTTTGATCACATAAAATACTGGCTTTATTGGCTATTAACCAATCCATTCCTAATACAACATCAAATCCTGTCAGATTCATAGGATAAAGGTTTGCCATAAACTTTTGATTTAAAATTTCTATTCTTGCTCCCTGCAAGATTTCAGAAATCCTAACCGTTTCTCCATTAGCTGTCTCTACTAGACATTTTTGTGGTAGTTTAGTTAATGACTGATTTAAAA
Source organism: Helianthus tuberosus (assembly GCA_030545235.1). Taxonomy (NCBI): domain Eukaryota; kingdom Viridiplantae; phylum Streptophyta; class Magnoliopsida; order Asterales; family Asteraceae; genus Helianthus; species Helianthus tuberosus. The sequence continues at coordinate 198,658,981 of CM060442.1, read as the reverse complement.
GTTTGCAAAATGAAGTATTAATTAAACTTTGGTTTGCACCAGAGTCAAATAATACTTTAGCAAAAACATCATTAACTAAAAACGTACCAATTATCACGTCTGGAATCATCTTGGCTTCATCTGCAGTCAGAACAAATGCTCTAGCATTTTTAGTGTTCTTGTTGTTTGCAGTTGGAGCTAGTTTTGGACAGTTTGGCCTGATATGACCTTTTTTCTCCACAGTTGTATCATAGTCCATTACTGTATTTCTTCCTGCAATCTTCTTCCTTGTGTCCTGGCATCTTGCAATAATTGCAAAGAGTAGAGCATTTTCCCGAATGCTTTTTCTTGTAGACCTTGCAGAAAGGTGCAGAGGTAGAACCCATATTCCTACGATTGTAATTCCCAGAACGGAATTCTTGAGTAAGCCTTTGGGTTAGGTTTCTCCTCTGGTCTTCTTCTCTAGTACGGATTAATTTATCTGTCAAGATATTTGCTAGTTGTCACACCCCCAAAATCCACAAGCGGAGTATCACCGCAGGAGGCGTGACTGACCAGGATCTTAGCCACCAATTACATTGAACTCATGGGTATGTTTAAATAAAACTTTCATTTATTAACAATAAGTGTTACAACGTTACAATATTTCACAGTTTACAGCGGAAGCATAATTCATTCGTTAAGAGTTTATAAACCAAGTGTAAAAGCCCTTAGTCTTGTGTTGCGTTTCTATGTAACTCGACCCATGACCACTCCAGCTTTCCAGACAGCAAGTTCCAGTCAATACGCACCTAAAGACCTGCAAGGCATGTAACAACGAGTCAACAAAAAAGTTGAGCGAGTTCATAGTTGGTTGATTAGGTATTGCTTTCGTTTCAAAAATCGTAAGTTCGTTTTGTACACCACGTTTTAATCAGTAATCCTGTTTCCCAAACCTTCTCAATGATTAGTAGGGGCTTCCCATGTGAATTACCAGACCGTTCCATATCGACTACTAACAAAAGTAAGTTGTGCCCTAAGTCAATGTCTATCATCATTGACCCTTTGCCTTAGTCCATTAGTACACGCCCGTCCTACCGGCACCGTGTGAGGTTTGTTAAACCTAATAGCGCTATCTAACTAATGACCCGCTCGCCATTGGCCCGGCGATTAAGTCGATATAAAAGGAGGGACTTCATGATAGAGAGTTTTGGTTTAGTATCTGTGTTGTCACCCTTCAGTGAAGAGGGTGTGTACGTAATCCCCAAACCAGGAGATTACGCAGGTTCCGATTATATTCTTATCACGTGTTGTCACCCTTCAATAAAGAGGGTGTGTACGTGTCCCAAGCCAGGAGATCACGCAGTTTCAGTTTAAATCCTTTACCCATTCCCAGCCCTTGGGAATCCCATGCCTTGTGGAAAGTGTGAACTCACCTTGGTTTGCTCGGTAAGACTAGATACGTTACCCGTTCCCAGTTGGTCTACCAAACCCTATCGTGGTTACCAAGAGTAATCAGTTTGTATGTACATAGCCACGTATTCCACATTCACAACTCAAGTAGCGTACAAGTAGTGCACATAACGTCACACAAATTGTAACAAAAGATCTCGCAACCCACAGATCATAACCTCCATTGCAACAATCGGTTTTTCACATACAAGTATACCACGCACTCTAGTAGGTTGTGTATAATATACATCACCATGTAACACATAGCAACCAATGGAATCACATATGAGTTTATGTCACAGGTTAGATCATCACATAACAATCTAATAATTCATTTACATGTCATACAAGTGAGACTAGTGTACGACCATATATATAAGTGTGCAACTCGGTTTCCATTCGTGGCCCACTGTCGAGGCGTGCAGGACCCAGACCCAAACCTGTCCCGGCCCGCAACCCATGTGTGGTTTCTGTTTCAGTTCATGGCTCACCCGGACCGGCCCCATTGTTTAATCCCCGAAGCCCAACCCGCTCCAGATGTGCGGCAGCCCAGCTGCTAATTTATTTGCTTCATGTGTGAAGCGGCCCAAGTTAAATTTAGTGGTGTGTGGCCCAGATTTAATAAACTAGTCTACATGTGTGCATCATCATTAAACTTCACATGATCTGACAATTACGTGTAAACTTGGGCAACAACTATATGCATTCTAATTTCTTATTGGACCTACTCAATATAGTGGATCTGACAAACTCATTTAAAAGTCTTGAAATACTTAATTCAATGTCTAGATCACAACAACAATTCACAACATCAATTCCATATTATATTACACATGATCAGATTATTCCTACACCCCTAATCCTCGATTCACGAGGACACTAGCATGTGATATCAAATCTGTTTGCATTGAAACAAGTGTACCCCTACTTCCTTGTCATACTTTTTACCACATCGAACTACATATTTACTCACATAATTATCTATCATCATAATTATCAACCATTCACTATCACATATCATAACAACTAATCCAATCATATATTCGGTTACACCATACGATCCATAGCATTACTTTATGTCTTTTAATACACACAAAAATACTTTTGTTAGTCAAGATCATACGTAACAATATCATCAATGTTGCACCAGTAACATACATAGATAGCCTACGATTTCTAAGTATCAATCATCATGCAAACAAATAACATACTCATAACATACAACACAATCAATAATAAAAAATCATGAATCGGTACAACTAGACATGTGTAACAAAGAGATTTGATTCAAAACATAAGGAGGTTTCACTAACAAAAAGAGTTAAGGTGCAGATGAATCCGAAGTAAACTTCATGAGGAGGGGTGGGGGCTGCCGACGTACTATCTTACTGGGGTAATGGTTGTTAGGGTTTGCAATACTATAACTCTAATCTTATACACACATTACGTGACCAGGTAGTTAGGAAGAAGGGCCAGGATCAGTTTGGGCTTGTGTAACCGGCCGAGTAATAACCCAAGTCTAAGTAATTAAGCATATACTAGGCCCACTCTAAGGTTAAACATATATTAGGCCCAACTCTAAGGTTTTCGAAAACGGGCGTTTGGTTTGGGCCTATGGGTGTGCGTGTGTGTGTTGGCCCAAATATACAAACTTGTTACTAACCGAGTTATACAACAACTCAGCCCGTTGGAGAGAAACAATTATCGAGAAGTTAGAATCACGAGATTAACGTTACAAACCTTGAAAGTTTGGGTTGTCACATCATCCCCAACTTGAAAGAAATTTCGTCCCGAAATTTAGCACGTAGATACTGAGGAAGCTAGTTAGGTTGCGTGGTTTCCTGGTTTTCCTGGGGTGTCACATCATCCCCCCGTTGGTTTGGAATTTCGTCCCGAAATTCCGCAGTAGCTTCAGCCTCAGTAGTGGTTTCATTGTTCTCGAACAACTGGGGATATTTGTGTTTTATTTGGTCTTCTCGTTCCCAGGCAAACTCTGGGCCACGACGGGAGTTCCAACAAACTCGAACAATAGGTATCCTGATACGTTTGAGAATCTTGACCACCCGGTCCAAGATTTCCACTGGTTCTTCGACAAATCACATCTGGTCGTCGATGGTGAGCTTCTTGAAAGGAACTATGAGGTTTCATCTGACAGACACTTTTCAGATTCGACACATGGAATACGTTGTGAACTCCACTGAGTTCTTCGGGTAGATTCAATCTGTAGGCCATCTTGCCAATTCTCTTCATGGTTTCGAAAGGTCCAACATATCACGGGTTGAGTTTGTCTCCAACTACACGTTCCCAAGGTGAGACTTTAAGTAGTACTCGATTCCTATCCTAGAACTCGAGTGGTTCCCTGCGCAATCTTCTCTATTGTGTCTACGACGAGTTCTGGGCCAGTGATTCGGCTGTTTCCAACTTCTACCCAACAAAGGGGTGATCGGCACTTCCGTCCGTACAATGCCTCGAACGGAGCAGCCTGGATACTGGTGTGGTAACTGTTGCCATACGAAAACTCCACTAAAGGTAGATGCCGCTCCTAACCGTTACCAAAGTCGATTACGCATGCTTGAAAAATGACTTCAAGAGTTTGGATGGTGCATTCAGTCTGCCCATCTACTTGCCTTTCAACCTCAGAGCTTCTTCTTTAGACCCCTTTTTCACTCCGATAGCTATGATTGAGTTGCGAAAAATTCTGGATGGCGACTAGGGTTGCTGTTTCCATTATTATATAATTTCAAGATCACAATGGATCTATGATAAGATCGTACATCTGTAACAGTCACAATGGTATTATTGAAACTTGCTTGAATATGTAGTTCGCGTAAGAGTATACGTAAAATACCAAAGGGGGTTATTCATATTCAAGCAAGTTTCAATAATACCATTGTGACTGTTACAGATGTATGAGGGCGAGTGGTTTCTTGGTCCTCTGCCGGTACTTGTCTGTGGGTGATACGCCGTGCTAATGTCTAATCGAGAGCCAAAGGACTTGTGCATCGCTTACCATAATTCAGATACAAATCGTGGGTTGCAGTTAGAGGTAATGAAGGTTGGCACCCCGTGCCTAGCACCCACTTCTCTCAGGTAGATGACTGCAAGAGTAGAAATGCTTATCTGTTTCCTTGATGGCTAGAAAGTGTGCTGGTTACGTGCGACAACTAACGATCTATCCAGGTGATATTGTTTCCGTTTCGAGTTGTAAGTAGACTATCGACCAAATTCATGGCAGTCTGTTTTTATTTCCATGCAAGGGTTGCTGGTTGCTGATGCTATACCTTGACTTTCCACAAGTCGATCCATCATTCACATACTTAACTAAATGAGCCTTCATGTCTGCTTACCAGTACAAGGTTTATAGATCCTAATGCCTCCCATCAAAACCCAGTTGAGCAGAGGTTAATTCTCCATGCCCCGCATGGGTTTAACTTGAAAATTCTTCTTCCTTCAGTTCTCCAGTTTGAACATAGTGAGTCTGATCCAGTAAGTTAGAGTCCATAGCGAGCTGTAGAGCTCGTGCACGTTCAGGTATCGCAGTCGTATTCATCCAGAAGTTCCATCCAGCGATGTCATTGTATGCTTTAGTTCTTTCGAACATTGGTACATGGGAGGCCCTTGCAATCGGTCTAAATAACGCATCTGGTACCGTCCAAGTGATGCCTCCATCCAAAATCCCAAAGCCATGGTTTTCACCGTCAGTCGAGTGTGTCGCACAGTTCATCTTTGTAACTCTTTCACGTATGCCCTCACTCTCTCGTGTTGCGTAGTTGTGCAGCTGGAACACTGATTCGGACCACAAGGATATACCACTGAATCACCCGTACCCTAGGGTAAAATGATGCTCAGAGCATTGCAGAGTCGGGATTCGAAAGCTGAAAGGACGTCCTCCTGTACTGTCTTTCACGAACAGAGCACCCTGGTGTGCTAGAGAGATTTAAGCTGCGCGACCTTCGCAAATCCTGTGATCTATTTGTGATAGCATCAAGTGAGACCAAGAAGTTGCTGTGTCCATGAAGAACTCTTTGGTGTCGATCAGTTTCCAATCAAATCGGATCTTAGCGAGATCCACGTGCATTTCCACTTTGCTGATTATATATCCAAAAGGTACCTCTCAAACCCAGAAAATTACATTTAACAAGAATTTGAGTGGAGTGGCCCCTCCCTCAGGAGTTTTAAGATACAAATGCCACCCATGGCGTTCCATTCTCCTGGTCAGGATTCAGAATGTTGTCAACAAATGCGGTCGATTCATGTGATCCCTGAAACTGCTGGTGTGTTGGTCAACTCAATGGTCATGGTGTATAACGTTGGAATGGCTGCATTACCTTCGACATGTTGTTTTAAGGGCATTCTCTCCTTAGATTTCCATCTGAAAATAGCTCGTTCACTAGCGAATCTTCGAATGGAAGCTTGTTCCTCGCAACTGGTCGACGGGTTGTCAATACGTGGTCGAGGCAAACGGTTCTTGACTGTTACCTTGTTGAGTTCTCGATAATCAGTATGTATACGAAAGGGTTTATCTTTTCTGGTATAGCTGAGGCTCCCCAAAGCGAAAAACTAGATCCGATGAAACTCAAGTCCAATAATTCCTGAAGTTGATTAGGCAGTTCCTGCAACCTTCCTGGTGTAAGACAATAAGATATACTAGTAACAAGGGCTACTTCTGACATGATACAGATTTGATAATCCACCTGATGATGTGAAGGTAAACCTGACAGTTCTTCTGGTAGCACTTAGGGAGAAATCACGAACAATTGGTGGATCCTCGATCCTCCTTTCCTTAGCCTTGACATCAGTAACGAGTGCTATCATTGCAGAGTAATCCTTCCGTAGACACTCCTGGCTTTTCTTTCTGAAATGACGCTAACCGTTGTGCCACTCTGGCGCGTTAGAACAGATAACAATCCTCCACGAAGGAGAGGTATACGTAGAATTGTCTCCTCATAGGGTACATCTATCAAGATTAACAGACGAAAGGTCGATGTCGAACACTTATCCCACCAGGTTGTGTTTGCATCCCAATGATCATATGAGGTTTCCATTATCTTGTCATTAGTCTATTCCACAACAGGTTTAAATTCTCGGGAGCATCAGGGTCAAACAGAACAGTGACGAAGCGGATTGCTACTCATACTAGCTACCATGTCGTTAAAGTCCTGACGTCGCCCATGCCAGTTCTAAATGCCTTCCAAGAGCATCATTTCTGGTGTTTCTGTTTCCACTACTAGGGTTCCAAGTATTGTCGGTGTTCCTTCGATTGTTGTCCTCTTAACTTAACCACGGCCAATCCATGTTGTAGGCACCTTTATTACCGTAGGCTAGGGTTACGAATACCTTGTTATCGCTGTGACCGCTGCTCCCAATGTCGTTGCTTGAAACGAAGCCCTACGATTCTTCACCATCATGGCCCATCTTTTCCCATTCTGAGCCACGTCCTAAAGCGCTACTCATGGTGCTGGCAGTTACGCATACCACACTAGGGTCGATTATCATCACTTATGCCTCGATTGATTCGTAAAAGTTGATTCACATGGGTCGCTGACAAAGGTTAAGGATTTGATTGAAGCCAATTCACTGGTGTTCATTGCCGGTAATCAGGGTCGTCAAAGTACTGAAGTCAGTAAAGTGCTACGCTCATCCTCCTGTCCATCGATGTTGCAAGTGGTTCGTGTAATACTCAGTATGTTGTGGGAGTGTTGCAGAAGTGATCGCGCTTCAGAATCTGAGGCGTCAGTATGTTAAGTCCCAGTAAGCGAAGAAAGGTGAGAAATTTATCGATCAATCATTCGACGTTGCGACATCCAACACATGGACGTTCGTATAAGCACCTAAATCCACAAGCGGAGTATCACCGCAAGAGGCATGACTGACCAGGATCTTAGCCATCAATCACATTGAACTCATGGGTATGTTTAAATAAAACTTTCATTTATTAACAATAAGTGTTACAACGTTACAATATTTCACAGTTTACAGCGGAAGCATAATTCATTCGTTAAGAGTTTATAAACCACGTGTAAAAGCCCTTAGTCTTGTGTTGTGTTTCTATGTAACTCGACCCATGACCACTCCAGCTTTCCAGACAGCAAGTTCCAGTCAATACGCACCTAAAGACCTGCAAGGCATGTAACAACGAGTCAACAACAAAGTTGAGCGAGTTCACAGTTGGTTGATTAGGTATTGCTTTCGTTTCAAAAATCGTAAGTTCCTTTTGTACACCACGTTTTAATCAGTAATCATGTTTCCCAAACCTTCTCAATGATTAGTGGGGGCTTCCCATGTGAATTACCAGACCGTACCATATCGACTACTAACGAAAGTAAGTTGTGCCCTAAGTCAATGTCTATCATCATTGACCCTTTGCCTTAGTCCATTAGTACACGCCCGTCCTACCGGCACGGTGTGAGGTTTGTTAAACCTAATAGCGCTATCTAACTAATGACCCGCTCGCCATTGGCCCGGCGATTAAGTAGATATAAAAGGAGGGACTTCATGATAGAGAGTTTTGGTCTAGTATCCGTGTTGTCACCCTTCAGTGAAGAGGGTGTGTACGTAATCCCCAAACCAGGAGATTATGCAGGTTCTGATTATATTCTTATCACGTGTTGTCACCCATCAATAAAGAGGGCGTGTACGTGTCCCAAGCCAGGAGATCACGCAGTTTCAGTTTAAATCCTTTACCCATTCCCAGTCCTTGGAAAATCCCATGCCTTGTGGAAAGTGTGAACTCACCTTGGTTTGCTCGGTAAGACTAGATACATTACCCGTTCCCAGTTGGTCTACCAAACCCTATCGTGGTTACCAAGAGTAATCATTTTGTATGTACATAGCCACGTATTCCACATTCACAACTCAAGTAGCGTACAAGTAGTGCACATAACGTCACACAAATTGTAACAAAAGATCATGCAACCCACAGATCATAACCTCCATTGCAACAATCGGTTTTTCACATACAAGTATACCACGCACTCTAGTAGGTTGTGTATAATATACATCACCATGTAACACATAGCAACCAATGGAATCACATATGAGTTTATGTCACAAGTTAGATCATCACATAACAATCTAATAATTCATTTACGTGTTATACAAGTGAGACTAGTGTACGACCATATATATAAGTGTGCAACTCGGTTTCCATTCGTGGCCCACTGACGAGGTGTACGGGACCCAGGCCCAAACCTGTCCCGGCCCGCAACCCATGTGTGATTTATGTTTCAGTTCATGGCTCACTCGGACCGGCCCCATTGTTTAATCCCCGAAGCCCAACCCGCTCCAGATGTGTGGCGGCCCAGCTGCTAATTTATTTGCTTCATGTGTGAAGCGGCCCAAGTTAAATTTAGTGGTGTGTGGCCCAGATTTAATAAACTAGTCTACATGTGTGCATCATCATTAAACTTCACATGATCTGACAATAACGTGTAAACTTGGGCAACAACTATATGCATTCTAATTTATTATTGTACCTACTCAATATAGTGGATCTGACAAACTCATTTAAAAGTCTTGAAATCCTTAATTCCATGTCTAGATCACAACAACAATTCACAACATCAATTCCATATTATATTACACATGATCAGATTATTCCTACACCCCTAATCCTCGATTCACGAGGACACTAGCATGTGATATCTAATCTGTTTGCATTGAAACAAGTGTACCCCTACTTCCTTGTCATACTTTTTACCACATCGAACTACATATTTACTCACATAATTATCTATCATCATAATTATCAACCATTCACTATCACATATCATAACAACTAATCCAATCATATATTCGGTTACACCATACGATCCATAGCATCACTTTATGTCTTTTAATACACACAAAAATACTTTTGTTAGTCAAGATCATACGTAACAATATCATCAATGTTGCACCAGTAACATACATAGATAGCCTACGATTTCTAAGTATCAATCATCATGCAAACAAATAACATACTCATAACATACAACACAATCAATAATAAAAAATCATGAATCGGTACAACTAGACATGTGTAACAAAGAGATTTGATTCAAAACATAAGGAGGTTTCACTAACCAAAAGAGTTAAGGTGCAGATGAATCCGAAGTAAACTTCATGAGGAGGGGTGGGGGCTGCCGACGTACTATCTTACTGGGGTAATGGTTGTTAGGGTTTGCAATACTATAACTCTAATCTTATACACACATTACGTGACCAGGTAGTTAGGAAGAAGGGCCCGGATCAGTTTGGGCTTGTGTAACCGGCCGAGTAATAACCCAAGTCTAAGTAATTAAGCATATACTAGGCCCACTCTAAGGTTAAACATATATTAGGCCCAACTCTAAGGTTTTTGAATACGGGCGTTTGGTTTGGGCCTATGGGTGTGCGTGTGTGTGTTGGCCCATTGTTCACGCTGTGTTCTGGTTCAATTGGTCGCTTACTGCTATGTTTACTTTTATTATTCGATTCTTGAACCGTTTGAATAATAAATGGCATTGCATCTATAATTCCTTGTGCCACAATGTGTTTAACGGCACTATTATCCATATGGTTTCCATTGTTATTGATGCTCGGATTCTCATTAACCACGTTAATGTTACTCTGGTTATCGTTATTCAGATTTCCTTGATTTCCTTCGTCGGCCATCTGAATTTTAAACATTTACCCCGAATTAATATCACAAAATAATATTAATATAGTCAATCACATGACACGCATTTTTTCCAAAAGCGTCGATCATTGCGACTTTACTCTATTCATCTATTATGCATCTATTACACACTAGTATTGAAATAAAAAATACAATACCAACTGAAATAGAATTACACTAATAGTAATAGGCATCCGTACACACATATTTTATTTTATTATTATTATTATTATTATTACTACTACCGTTTTACCATCACATTCACGGATATGGATTCATCCAAAAATCCATATTTCGCTCGTCGTATTTCCATACGAGTCGCTCTCCCACCTGTCGCATTCTCTCACTGGTTTCTAAAATCTCCTCACCAAAAGTCCTAAGTTCTTGTACGTTTTCTGCACTCATTGGGGGTGTAGGTTCTAGGACTGGGTTCGGAATCTGGGGTGCGGGTTCCTAATGTGGGGGTGTAGGTGCCTGGAATTGGAAAGGATCTTCTAAAATCTCCCTAATGTATTTATCGTGGAAACAGGGATCTAAAGGGTCCAAACCTAGGTAGGCTCCTACGTTTTGCATGGGTGTGTCTTCATGTATCGGGTAGCGTTGCACATAGTCGCTAACGTCATCCCACCAGGGGTCATAATTTGGGTCTAGGGGATTTGGTGCTGGTACCCTAGGTATTTCTTCCGGATTGAAGTCATGCATCTCTACTTGGTTTTCAGGGTTTTCTATCTCCATGGGTTGATCAGGGATTGGCAGTTATGGTTGGGGTGCTATTATTTGCTCCTGATTAGGGTCAGCTGCAGTGGTTGCTAGGATGTGGATGTTGGCTATACCCCTATTTATCATATCCTGGGCATAGGCATCTGTCTCTCTCTTGGCTGTGGCTAGTACCCTCTGATCTTGTAACTTTTTCCTACGCTTCCTACGCTCGTGTGCCCCTCTACTGAACTATCCCCTCTTTTTCTGAGGAAGTGGCTCTTCTGACTGAGCCTTAAACACAAAGATTCCTTCTTCCGTATCAGCAGAGTACCCTGAGAGGGCAGGCTGAGAAGAGGAGGTGCCTTCGCTTCTAGGCGAACCAGACAATTGACGGTACGCGTCAGATGGTCCTTGGTCGCTCATACTGTAAACTAACAGATAGTCAAATAACACATAACAATAAATACAGTTATGCACGTATTTCCGTAATTTATTTCCTAACACTTTACATTTTGATGTCAGCAGAACACCTATGTGGCTGAATCAGTGGCTTAGCTCTGATACCACCTTCTGTCGCAACCCCCGATCCCTGATCCCCGGGAACGGGCGGCCGCGAGCCAGTTTCGGTGGTATCTCGTATTGTCTAATTTGGCAGCGGAATTTTTCATCAGGACCGTAGTTAGGAAATATTGATCAGAGTAAAATACCACATTTTTCATAACATTAAACAAATGGGTTAAAACCCAAGTTCGTAGTACACATGTTTTCATAGGAATAAATCCTATTTTATAAATAAAAACATCTATTTTAGTTTAGGTAACTTTATTGCCACTTTTCCAAGCCTCCAGTGTTGTCCAGCTGGCTTCTATTTGGCTTTCACAGTTTGTTACCTGAAACGCGTTTTAAAAACATTTGTCAGTGGTGAGTGAATCCCAGTTTAATCAAGTTTAAGTTAAAAGTCACAGTGTACAGTATTGAGGGCGATCCCGCAATTCCATTTGTTTCCAAGATATAACAATTAACATCCATGGTACTGTCAAACCCGACTTGTGGAAATGTTACTCCTTGACCAGGTGGTAACAAATTTTGTATACAAAACCCCAACATACTCATGATAATTGTATTCTTACAAATACTCAATAACTGTTATTCGCATGAAAAAGTATTTAAGGCTTTGTAAAAATAATTAACAAAAGGTTTACAAAAAGTGGATCAACTCACATTGTTGTCTTAGATTTTCCGTAAGGGTTTCCTGGTGATAATCTAAAATTTACACAAATGCACACGCGTTAGTATAATAACCCATTTTAACATTAGTAATACCCTCCCCGAGATGACATTCCAACGACTACGTCGGGCAAAACCACAACAATCGGGCAGCGTATCTAATACGTATCCGGGGGTTATAATACTTACAACGGAGCAGAACTTCGCTAATTAGGGGGGTATAATACCCGCGTAGTATCTCTACTATTCAGAAATTGAGATTGAGAAAAGAAAATGGGACGAACATACTGAAGATCCGATGCATTCTATTTATAGTTGCTGAGTCTGGCTCTCTCGCAGCCCGCGTAACACAGGAGAAGGGCCTACGCGGCCCACGTTGACTTCAGGTCAACGTGTAGCTTGTCCGGGTCACTATGTAAGCTCGCCAGATGTTGGGCCACGTGGCGGCCCAGGGCCGTGCCAGGCCTTAAGTTGACGCGGCCCGCGTCAGGCTTGGGGTGGGGCTTACGCGGCCCGCCTCAGCCCAAAATTTCAATTTTTAATTATTTTTAATACTATTTAATGTATTTGAGGCCCGTTTTCTCATATGGGGTGTATTTTGGGACATATTGGGATATTTTAAAATATATTAGGGTGTCGGAAAATAATCGAAGGTGTCGGTTTTTATTGAGAGTTGTTATAGCAGTGCCAGTGGTGTTCAGTATGTGGGCCTTTATAGCCTTGATGTCAGCTTGGGTATCTTTGAACCTTGACTCCATCATGTTTCTCAGCATTTGAACATGTTTATCATGCTGCTGATCTACCATTTGTCTTTGTTGTTGGAACAGGGGTTGAAATAGATTCCATAACTCATTTGCAGCAGGTGCTTGATGTGGAGCAGGTGCTTGAGTTGGAACAGCAGTGGGTTGCACTTTTTGAACTTTCAACAACTGTTGCAGCATTGCTTTGATTTCTGCAACAGAGGTATCCAGTTTGTCAATTCTATCCGTCAATTCTAGGTACTTTAAACCATCACCCAACTTAATGGGATCATCTGATTTCCCACTAACAGTGGTTGGAACAGTGGTTGACTTAGGGATTGTATTCCAATAGTCATCCACTGATGTCCCTTTTTCTTGGTACTAGGGACTTCTTCCTTAAAAAAGAGAGACACTTTTTAGTGAACCAGTGAAGACTGGATACAAAAATTTTCCCATAGAAGAAATTGCCTCCAAGAAGTCTTATTGATGTAACCACTGTCCAAATGCAAACCAGTGGGTTCAGCATTTGTAGTGGCTGCTTCACTTGGACTACCACCAAGAGTTACTTGTAACTCAAGGGGTGTAACCACCTTAGGTCTTGTTGGTGGGTTAGCAATGATTGATACATCAGACCCAGTCACTTGTTGAAGTATGTTCTTATTGATATGTGAGTGAGAAGGACTAGTTTGTGCCTGGTTCCAATCAATAGCATCCAACAATAATTTTGTTGGTGGGAGAATTGTGGAGGTGAGGTTGGGTGTAGAAAGAGAATTGGCCCCGGGCATTGGGCTGTGGATGATGGAAGCAGGAGGAGATATTTCTTCCAACTGCTGTGAGGAAGTAGCAGCAGTGGTTTCTTGTGACTTTTGTGCTGTCACTGGCAGTTGATCTGGTATCTCATCCTCCAGAGTTGCCTTTTTGGTAGGTTTGGGGGGGGGGGGGGTTTGAATTTTCTTCTATTTTGGCTTTTTGGTAATTTTAGGTGTGGGTTTCAAAGCAGTTGTTTTGCTGCTATGATCACCTTGAGCAGTGGGCTCAGCAGCAGATACCTGAGGAGCAGTGGTAGCTGCTAAAGTCTGCTCAGGCACCTCTGCTTGTGTTTTGCAAGGTGTTGACATTCTTGTAAAAGTTTCAGCAGTTAAGCTGTTTATTTGAAAAGAGTTACCTTGTTTTATTACAGAAGCATCATCCTTACCAAATTTCTTTTCAAAATAATAACTTAGAAATCTTGGAAAAAGTAAGAATGGCTTTTTATCAATATTTTTAACCAAATCATTAAAGATTTCCTGGGAGTAATTGAAATTTTTATCTTGAAGAATAGCATATCCTAGGTTTTGAATCTTTAATGGTATCTCATTAAAAGAAGTGGTTTTGTTTGAAACACACATAAGCAGGGTATGGAACAAAAATCTTGTTGCAGGTGGAAAATTACCTTTTTGTAAGGTATCCTTTTTTATTTGTTCTGCATAACCCATTTCAAGGAAATTAGTTTTTAACTCATTTTTGGGAAAAGAAGTTTTACCTTGCTGATCATTGAGTTCAAAGACTTCCGAGATGGATTGTGGTGTGATTTTGACAGCCTTACCCATTAGAGAAGAGTTAATGGCTATGACATCCTCGCCTTGTTTGTCAAGGGTAATATTTTTCCAAAACTCTCTTTGGGTTTTCAAGTAAATTGGAGCATCTGCTGTTAACAAAGTTTTGTACTTTGATGCAGACATGATGTCAATGATGGAATCGAAAGCATCGGTGGTGCCGGGTTTTGTAAGGAGACCCATATAATTGTGAGGAGATTTGTATGGTATTTCGATGGGTGTAGCCTTTTAAGTGGCCTTTTTAGGAGATGATTTTGAAGAGGATTTTGCGGATGACTTTGATTTTGTCATTTTGGAGAAGAAGATCGATGAAGGTTTTGAATAATTTGAGAGAGGGAAATGGAAACTGTTTTGAGAAAGGAATTTTTGTGAATTCGATTCGACAGTAAAACCCTGTTTGGGGTTTTGACAAGGGTTTTATAAAAGAAAAAGTGAATGCTGACGTGGCAGCGGTTACAAAAGATCTGACCGTTATATACTGTCCACATGCCAACCCCTGATGAGATGAAGGACAAGTGTTTTTATGAAAACCACTGATGGAACAAAACCAGTGGTTGTAATGGTAAGAATGAAAGTAGTGGGTGATTTTTACTATCAGTGATGGCACATCAGTGGATAAAACACTGATTTTGAACAACAGTGCTTATCAAGAAAATGAGAGAACAGGGTTGACTTTCAGCAGTGGACAGAGTTTTCAGTAGAACAGACTTTTGAACAAAGCAGTGGTTATGGCAGACTTTTAAGGATTTTAATGTAAAAATTATTTTTAGCTATTTTTAAGGATGGATTTTTGATTTTCTGAAAACATTTTAATGCTTTTATTCATAGGAAAACAGGATTTTGCCTGTTATTCCATGTTTAGCATGCCAATCCTAGAGATCAAGCTTTCAAGGTGGATGTGTCTAATGCTTTGGTTAGCACATCTACCAGCTGATCCTAAGTTGGAACATGGTGCAGAGAAATCAAACCTTTTTCATAGCAATCCCTCACAAAGTGATGTCTGATGTCAATATGCTTGAGGTTGAGTGGGAAACTGGATTTTTGATGATATTTTCTGCTGCCTGACTATCCAACATGAGTGGTGTCTTTAAGTCAGTGATACTAAAATTCAGCAACTGATTTTGAAGCCAAAGCAGTTGGGCTGTACAGCTTGCTGCAGCTATATACTCTGCCTCAGCAGTGGATGTGGAAACAGCTGCTTGCTTTTTGCTTTGCCAAGACACTAAACAACTGCCTAGGAATTGGCACCCTCCTGAAGTGGACTTCCTTGTCTTGTCACATCCAGCAAAGTCACTATCTGAGAAACCTGAAAGCTCAGTTTTACCATCAGCTGGATACCAGATACCAAGTGTGGGAGCACCTTTTAGGTATCTGAATATCCTTTTTACAGCAATAAGGTTTAACTTTCTAGGTGCTGATTGGGATCTTGCACAAACACATGTTGCAAACATGATGTCTGGCGTAGATGCAGTTAGGTATAATAAAGACCCAATCATGCTTCTATATAAAGTTTGATCAACCAAATCATCCTTCTCATCAGACATGACTACTTTATTGGTTGCAATGGGTGTACTACATGGCTTACAATCATCCATCTCAAATTTCTTTAAAAGTTCTTTGGCATATTTACCTTGATGGATAAAAGTGTCATTTTGAAGTTGCCTTACTTGGAGACCAAGAAAGCACCAGAGTTCACCCATTGCACTCATTTCAAACTCAGCTGTCATGAGTTGCCTAAACTCTTCACACATTTTGTTACATGTGCTCCCAAAGATGATGTCATCCACATAGATTTGGACAATCATCAAATCCTTTCCTCTCCATTTTAAAAACAGTGTTTTATCTATTTTACCTCTTATGAAACCAATGGAAAGTAGAAAGGTGGAAAGAGTTTCATACCAGGCCTTGGTGCTTGTTTCAGGCCATACAAAGCTTTATTCAGCTTGTAGACATGATTTGGATTAAATAGATCCTCAAAGCCTGGAGGTTGACAAACATAAACCTCCTCTTGAATCTTACCATAGAGGAATGCACATTTGATATCCATTTGGTACACCTTGATGTTGTGGTTGACAGCAAAGGCCAGAAATAGTCTGATTGCTTCAAGTCTTGCTACAGGGGAAAATGTTTCATCATTATCAATTCCCTCTTCTTGTCTGAACCCTTGAACCACAAGCCTGGCTTTATTCTTGACAACAATACCCCTTTCATCAGTTTTATTTTTGAAGACCCATTTTGTGCCAATAGGACTTACACCCTCTGGCAATGGTACAAGCTCCCAAACTTGTTTTCTTCTAAACTGTTGGAGCTCCTCTTGCATGGCTTCTACCCAGCTGTTATCTTTTAGTGCCTCTTGGTACTTGACTGGCTGATGGAGAGATAGAAAACCAACAAAAAGACAAATGTTTTGGGATTGACTTCTTGTGAGCACCCCTTCATTGATGTTGCCAATGATTTGGTCTGGTGGATGATATTTCAAGAAGATGAGTTCTCCTTGGTATGGAATAATGGCATTAAGTGGGGAGGGTTGCAGATGTGAATCATCTGAGCTAACCACTGCTGGTGACTTTGATGATCCAGCAGTGGCTTCAAAAGGTGATGGAATAGGTGGTAATGGCGTGGACCCATGCTGACTTTTATCCACTATTTGAGGAATTTTATCAACAGTGTTTGATGATGTAGAAGCAGGGGTTAATGGACTACTTTGATCAACAATTGTTGAGGTAGCAGTGGTTGAGCTTTGACAGCTGTTTTGAACACTGCTGTTCTTCCCATTGTGACAGACTTTTGTTGAGGAATGATGATTTCATAACCATAGTCTGGTGATGAATCCTCTGATGGACCTGCATTGTTAGTCTTGACAACAGTATTTTCAAAAGTGAATTTATCAAGATCAAACAATTTTGCAGGGTTTGCTGGGATTTTCATTGATGAAAGTTCATTGAACTTTACATTCAAAGTCTCTTCCACTGTTTTGGTCCTTGTGTTAAACACTTTGTAGGCCTTAGCAGTGGTTGAGTATCCCAGATGATAACCACAATCAATTTTGGCTGCAAACTTTGAGATAGAATCTTTTAAATTTAAAATGAAGCATGGGCAGCCAAAAACCTTGAAATATGAAATCAATGGCTTTATTTTATACAGCAGTTCATAGGCAGTCTTTTGATGTCTGGGGTTGATTAAAACTCTGTTTTGGACATAGCAAGCAGTGTTTACTGCCTCTGCCCAAAAAGTTAATGGCAAACCTGAATCAGCAAGCATGGTTCTGGCAGCCTCAATCAAAGTTCTGTTCTTTCTTTCAACAACCCCATTTTGTTCTGGTGTTCTTGGAATGATGTATTGCCTCACAATTCCTTTTGACACACATAAATCATCTAACTCCTTGTTCCTGAACTCTGTGCCATTGTCACTTCTGAAGATTTTTACTGGAAGGTCAAAATGCTTTTCAACCTGTTTCACAAAGTCTTGTAGAATGCCTGCAGTCTCATCTTTTGAGTGTAAAAAGTAAGTCCATGTAAACCTAGAAAAGTCATCAACAATAACCAAACAATACCTCTTTTTCTTAAGACTCGTGACTTTAACTAGGCCAAACAAATCCATATGAAGCATTTGCAAACATTTGGTTGTTTTGGAATCATCAATGGATTTGTAGGAGCTTTTATGTTGTTTTCCTTTTAGGCAGGAAACACAATGCTGAGGACAAGTGAACAGTTTTTGAGGTAAACCTCTTACTAACCCCTGTTTTGAAATGGCAGTGATTGTCTTGAGATTTGTATGCCCCAATCTCCTGTGCCATAATTCTGTCTCTTTGTTTGATGCAGCTGAGAACAGACAGGCATCAGTTCTAGGGCTCTCTTTTGACATATCCACCACATAAACATTGCCACTTCTTTGAGCAACAAGTTTGGTTTTTCCAGTTTTTATTATTGCTTCAATCTTTTCAACCATTTCTGGTCCAACAATCCTACAACACTCCTTTGTGAAGAATGATCCATACCCCTTATCACTCATTTGTGAAACACTCATGAGGTTGAATTTTAGATTGTCTATCAGATTGATATATTCAAATTTTACATTACCAGACTGTACTGTACCAGACCCCAGAACTTTCCCTTTACTATTATTACCAAAGGATATATCACCCCCTCCATGGATTTTGAAATCTTTGAGAAGGGATTTACATCCTGTCATGTGCCTGGAGCCTCCACTATCTACATACCAAAGGCTATCTAAGCATGCAGAAACTCCCTGCACATGAAGTAAAAGGATTAGTTCATTAGGGTCTCCAAAGCTAATAAGGCTTTGGATGGGGTCTCAACAGTGTCTGGGATGAGTTCAGATGGATGGCAGTGGTTAGGTCAGGGGTTTGGACAGTTTTAGGACTGTTTTTCTCTAACCACTGTTGTGGATCTCTAACCTTTTGTAAGACTCATAAACATGTGGGATCCTTTGGTATGGTGGTTGTCCCTTACCTCTTCTGAATTGATTAGCAGGGGGTGCATCAGTCACTTGAACATCTCTTTGGACAGATGTTTGGTTCAGTTGTTTTGTAACAACTGTTTGGACGGGCACAAACAGTGGTTGGTTCTTGGTGAACTTGATAGATGATGTTGATGAACTTAAGGATGTTTTTGCAGTGTACTCATTCCTTTTTACATCAAAGTTTTTGAGATACACACATTCTTGAGTTTTGTGATTTGTTTTACCACAGATGGTGCAGCTTTCGCAGGTACAATGACACTTGTTTTGTTTAGATCATATGCTTTTAGATGAAAACAGTCTTTTGTTAGATGATTCTTCTTTTCACAAAAATCACAAAATAGGTTTTTGATCTTTTCTCTTTTCTTCCTTTTCTCAGACTCCTTAGCAACCGAGTTTTGAACCACTGTTGGGATGTCTTTGATAGGAATGACCTTTGCTTTTGGAGCTGTGACACCATCAGTGGTTGTGAAATCCATGGGCTTGAAATTTTCAAGAATGTCACACTCATCAGACCATGTGGGTTTAAATTGGTATTTCACAATTTCCTCAAAAGTTGAGGATCCCACAGATGATCTTTCCAGAGTGATTTTGTTACCAAGTTTGTCAGTAATCTTAAATTCTTGGCCATTCTTGTTGGTTGGTTTTATTTCAGCTGAACAAGTTTGTTTGACAGCAGTGTTTTCAAGTTCATCATATTTTCTATATCCTATTCCAAACTTCACATTGCTTTCAAGCTGTTTCTCAAGCATGGCCTCATAACCTTTGCAAGATTCCACCCATCTTTCACAAGTGATTTGGGTGGACTCCAACTCCTTTTTACAAACTTTGTATTTTTCTACCATAGTTTGGAGTTGAGTCTTGGTTATGCTTTGCTCTTCTTTGAGACTGCTGATTTCCTTGTCCTTTTCAGCCAATTTGTTTTTAAGTTCTTTCAATGACTTTTCAAATTTGACTTCATCAGTTAAGATTTTATCCCTAGGGTTTTCATTTACCTCTTTAATGCTAGCAAATGCAATAATGCATTTGTCTGAACACAGTTTTTCAAGAACTTGAGGTGATACCTTAGCAGCAGCCATCATGGCACAATCACATTGATGGTCACCTTCTTCATCAGCTCCAACTTCTTTCTCACCTGCTTTCTTCTCTTCCTTTTCTTCTTTGTCTTCTTTGGAGCAGGGGTCAGACAGTGTGTCACACCCCAACCGATGGCGGAATCATCAGGGCATGGCACTGAGCGAAACAGATTGTCCAGAAGTTTCCATAACAATTATCAATACTATTCAATTTAAATAATACGTCCCATACCGTATCTCAATCAGCAAAATAGTTATTACAGACAAAAATCCAGGAAAATATTCTGTTCCGACAACTCAGATTTAAATTAAACAGCAATTGTTTATCTGCTTCTAGAGACCCTTAGTTTGACCACTACAAACAACTATTTGTTGGGCTCTAAAGCTTTATTCTAGCTTCAAATTCCTACCGAGTGTGCGTCCTAAGCACCTGTCACATACATTAAAATAAAGTCAATACATAAAATGTAAAGGTGAGCATACAAGTTTGATAATAGCATATAGAGTTCGAATTCGTTTACGCATAACCAGTACGTACACATAGTGAAATGAAGCACGTTAGTTATCGACATAGATCCATCGATACCACTGACTGCGGGTTGACTGCCCGAGGCAGTTCGCAATACATGATTACCACCGTAATCCATGCAAGTAATTGTCCTTAACAACCCCCGTGTGAACGGGTGCTGAGTCCAAAATATAGTACTATCGTTGCTAAGGTAGGTAGACAGCATTCCATGTGTAAACATAACAAACAAGCATTCATAAGCCACGTATAACATGCATTAATGGTTAGCGTTCAAATAGTATGAGTAGTGTGTTCGATGTGATTTGTTTAGTTGTAACGTATGTAACACCCAAAAGTGCTTAAAGCAAAAAGGGATCGAGTATACTCACAGCGGTTGATGGATTGAAGGGAATTCTTAGCGAGTAAGATTAGCCTGAGTAGATTAGATGGCATAACGATAAGTGACACGTAAAATGATACAAGGTAAGAGTGAGTCGGATAGTAGTTCGATCGGATGGTAATCCGAGCGGACAGCAATCCGTGCGGATAACAATCCGTTCAGATGATCATCCGGTCGGATAGGTTATCCGGTCGGATGACTATTCGAGTGGATTGTTTCTTCCTATAAGAAGAATGTGTTTGTGTATGATGGCTTGACTTTTGAAGTTTTCGTTGTAGCATTTTGAAAGCATTGAAGTATCTCTATCCATCAAGTCGATCGATCGGCTGGTGAGTCATGCGGATGACCATCCACGGATGGTCATCCGGTCGGACGGTGGTCCGGTCAGACGGCAACTTAGTGGTGAGGTTACTTAGTGAAGACAAGTTCACAGCAGAAGTGTCACTCGATCGGATGTCCATCCGATCGGGTGGCAACCTTGTTGTTAAACATGTTGAAAATTGTTTAAGTCTTTAAAGTCTTAGTATCTCATGATCCGAAGAGTAATCCAATCAGATGGTCGTCCGATCGGATAGCAATTCGTTCGATACTCAAACTTCGGATAAGGTTAGTCGAGTGTGGGACCCAATGTGTAATCCGTTCGGATGAACTATCCGTTCGGGTAGCATTCCACTCCGGCTGTCCCGTTCGTCTTACTCTTGGTTATCTTGTTTGTTTTGTCATTTTATCGAGATGTGTTGACAACGTGTTAACCAACGGAACCATGCCTTGACCCAAGTGACCAAACCGACCAGGAATCACCCTAGCTCGGTCAGTTACCGGCTCGAGACGGTTGTTCTTGTTTAATCCGAAATCGGTAGTCTTGTAGGTAGAATCCGGATCTTGAGCTAGTACAACACTATGATTGAGTAGAGGACTAGATCAGGGTCGGATCCTATCGTCTTTGAGTGTAAAAGAGTTGAAAAGAAGTTAGAAACCATCATCCAATCCTTTTTCACCACTCTTGTGTCGAGATCTTTACGAGATCCTTGTGTAATCGGGTGGAAATCGGTTAGATCTCAGTTGTTCTTGGTGGATTAAAGTCAAAACATGTAGTTCTTGAAGAACACATGATGACATCATCCTAGAACACCCGAAATCTAGTGATTTCACGGTTGAAAGTTAAGATTTAAAAGATAGAAAGGTGTAGGAGTGCGTGTAGATCAAGAAAGTACAAGATTTAGGACGAGATCTTACCTTGATCGAGAGAAATCGAAGAAAAGGTGGGGAGCATGAGCTGTTCGGACAGAGGGTTTCCAAAAGTAGAAAGAATGACGAAGACAGGGGTATTTATAGGATTCCAAAAGAGGAAAGGGTTATCCGATCGGATGACACACCGCCCGGATGGCTATCCGGTCGGATGACATCCTGGTCGGATGGCATCTGATCTGCGGACAAGAGGCTATCCGGTCGGATGGCTATCCGGCCGGATGGCACTTGATTTGAATGTTCGACGCAACGATTTTTGGCGTTTCGATTTCGATTGCGAGCGGTTCGACACGATATGGTTTCCTAGTCAAATTACTTTTAGTCCTAACTACTAAATATCATAGCTCGATTTCAATTCGGGTTCGAGTTCGATTGCATTTCGAGTTCGATTACGTTTCGATTGATTACCATAACACAACATAAATAAACATGCACAAGTAACACATAAAGCACACACAAGTATAACAATGATTAAAATACGTAATTCGAGTTGCGATTCGATGTCGATTTAATTAGCATAGCTTGATTATTAGTTGATTAACTTTATCGCATTGTTACTTCCTATAGTTCACAGTCGTAAGTCGTTTGAATAATACGTCGATGGCTTGTAATTAACACACTTACTCCACATAATACAAATAAAATACAGAAATTTCTACAAGTCAAATCCGTATAACCGGTCGTTGACTTTGACCTTGACTTTGACTTGTGAAAACACGGGGTGTTACACAGTGGTTCAATCAGGGTTTCTAAATTTTCTCCCAGCAGTAGTTCACCAGCAACTGCAGTAACCACTGCTTCAGCCACTTCATCCACTGTTTCAGCACTTAGCTGTTCACCTTCAGTTTCTACCCCTTCTGGTATTGACTCTAATGCCATCAAACAAAATTCATCATTAAAAGTATCATTAGAAGCATAGAGTGCAAAATTTTCATCACCAAGCTCATCAGGCATGCTGCTGCAGTCAACAAAGCCTTGGGTGAAAAAGCTTTGCTAATCTAGTTGTACCACTATTGGAGCATCTTTTTGAGGTGCAACAGGTTGCACTTGTGCCTGAGGGACAGGGGCTTGAACATACTGAATTTGTGGAACAGTGGTTTGAACATAATGCACAGGCACAGGGGTTGCGTCATAGTGAGCAGTGTTAACATGTGCTGCAGGGGTATATTGGGTATAGTGCATAGTGCTTTGATGTTGTGGTCTAGGGTTTGAGCTGGGATGAGTTATTATTGGACCAGTGGTTTGACTCCTGCATTCCCTAGCAAAATGACCTAGCCTATTGCACTTATAACACTTCAGTTTTGATTTATCCAACCCCACTCTTAAATTCCCATGTAACCCTGGGAATTTTCTCCCTGTTCTTTTATAGAATTTGCTTGTTCTTACACTAAGCAAAGCCAATTGATGCAAAATGTCCATCTCTTCTAAGTCAGTGGGATCAAAGTGTTGCAAATCATTGAGTTCAAAACACAAGTTATCTGACATCTGGTTTTCACAATTTGCAGTAAAAGCATAATTTGCAGAGTGAGAATCAGAGTTGTTAAAATTTCCACCAGCAGTTATATCAATAAAATGATCATAACTCTGATCCTTACTACTGCTACCAGATTCTTCCTGACCAAAAAGAGCTGTGCTACCAAATGAATAATCATCAACAAATTTGCCAAACTCTTGCAACTTCTTTTTCTGGTTTAACTCCCTTTCATAGGTTAGGAGTCTACCATGAAGTTGGGTCAGGGTCAGATCCTTGAACTCAGCAGAATTTCTAGTTACAAATGCAATGGTATCCCATTTTTCTGGTAGTGATCTAAGAAACCTACTATTTTGAGTTGAATTTGGAAATGTAACTTTAACAAGTCTTAGCTCACTAATGAGACAACTGAACCGCTCAAACTGCTGAGTCAGTGATTCGCCCTTGATGTGACAGAAGGTTTCATACTGCTGATTCAGAATTTCCCTATTATTTTCTATAACTTCTTCCGTTCCCCCAAACTGTTCCTTCAGTGCATCCCATAGCTCTTTGGCACTGTTACAATGTAACAGTCCAGCATAGATTTCATTGGGTAATGCAGATGCTATGATGCTAAATGCTTTGGCATTGAGTTCGAACTTTTGATAGTCAGTTTCAGTATAGTTTTCAGGTTTTTTAGGTTCGAACTTCTTTGTATCCTCAGCATTTGGCACCATAGGAACATGGGGGCCAAAAACAATAGATCTCCAACATCCAGTGTTCTGTTGAGCAAGGATGTGACCCATCCTTCTCTCCCAGATGTTGTATTCATTACGTTTAAGCATGGGTGGTTTGAAAAGAGAACCAATGTTATTCTTATCATCTTGTGATTGTGACGTCATCCTGGTTGTTTTACAGACACTGATTAATCAACTTTGATGGTGATTAAACCATGCTCTATTTTTCAACAAAACGAACAAACTATCAGTATCAACAATTGTGAGCTGAACTATTTATGTCAAAATGATTGTTAAATCAAATTTGACTATCCGAGCTCTGATACCAATTGTTAGGATCTGAGTTTGGTTTTGATTGTGCTTTATGTTTGAATTAAGATGAACAATGAACAAGTAGCGCAGCGGAATATAAATGGAAACAAACTTTTCACAATCAAACAGGAGAATTGCTTTCAACACACATTTTCAACAATGAACCGAATGATTGAATTTATTTCATCAACGATTACAATTTCATGCATGTAACAAACTCCCCCTCAGCCTGAGCTCACGGTGATTTGTTCGTACAGGAATAAAGATGGTGAAGAGCTGATAGAACAGTACAGGGTACTGTTCTATTTATAGGCACGAACAAACCACTGAGGCATCTTTGCTGATGTTACCATGAAAGTGACATCTAACCTCCTAACAAACTCTAACAACTAATCTATACAAGTACTTCTATGCTAACAACTGTTATACAATACATTACATAAAGACAAACTAACTACTGCTGAATCCTTCCACTGATGTGAACCCAGCAACACTTGATATATCCAGCAGTGCTTGACCCATAGCAGTAGATTGAACAGCAGGGCTTTAGTCTTCATTAGTCTTTGACTTGATCAGCAGTTGTAGGTCAGCAGTTGTACCGATCAGTGGATTGGAGGTCATCAGACGTTGAAACCACTTTCAAGGGGAGAGACTTGAATACATAACATCTGCTTATTCTGGATCCACTGCTCTGATCCAGTTTTGGCTTTAATCATCTGTTCCTCTGATAGGGTTCAATCCTAACAGGAGGTTTGTCATCGGCTCATCATCACATATTGACACCGGCTTGCTGTTATCAGATCGGCTCATCGCAGGAGGTTTGTTTCAGACTTTCAGTTTGATTTATTAGATAAAAAGTTTGATTTTTTTTTGTTAATATTAATCATTCACAGAGATACTTGAAGGTGAAATTAAAACGGGTAAAGGATTAAACCAAGAGGTTTCCCTAGCACGAGCCGGTGATACGCGATGGGGTTCACATCATAGAACCATAATCAGTTTGCTTAGATTGTTTCCGAAAGTTGTTACCGTACTTCAATATGTTAAAGAATATGGAGATTGCAGTCAACAACGGACAAATGCAAAAGGTATTCTATCCTATTTTAAAAAACTCGAGTTTGTTTTTTATATGCATTTGATGGGAGATATATTAAGTTACACAAATGCTCTTTCATAACACCTTCAACAAAAAGGTAAAGATTTATTAGAAGCGGCCAACTTGATAAATGGTACAAAACGAGCATTAAATGCTTTAAGACAAAATAGGTTTGAGCCGATGTTGGAAAAAGTGACTTCCTTTTGTAAAAATTATGACATTAAAATGTTGGACATGAAGGAAAGTTATGGTAATCCAAGAAACCGAAAGAATGTCATTACAAATCGACATCATTTCGAAGTAGACATTTTTAATGAGGTCTTGGACATGCAAATTCAAGAATTAGGAAATCGATTTAGTGAGGTAACAACTAGTTTGATAAAAAATATGTCGGGTTTAAATCCTTCTAACGGTTTTTCTAAGTTTGACCCATCGAAGATATTGGCCTTTGCTAAGATGTACCCGGATGGAATAAGTGATCTAGCGCGTGTTATGGTTGAAACGGGAACGCATAGTTCTTGTCCTACAGTTTATCGGGTAGTTAAGCTAGCTTTGCTTTTACCGGTTGCAACCGCAACAGTTGAAAGATGTTTTTCGAAATTGAAGCTTGTGAAGACGGATTTACGCAATCGAATCGGCCCGGAATTCTTGAACAATGCTATGGTTTGTGCGGTCGAAAATGATTTTTTACGTGAAGTAAAAAACAATGATGTGATGGAACGATTTCAAGCTATGAAAAAAAAGAAGAGGACAAATCTATTAGGTATTTGTTTTACTTTATTTATGTATTGTTGTTTTTTTAATATTGTATGATTGTACGGTAAAAAAAATTGGGATACCCCTGAGTTAATGTTCTAGTTCCGCCACTGGTTCTGTCTTACTAGACCTGTTTTTTTAATATAAGTTTAAATTTTTAACATCACCCTCTCATCATTGTAGTATTATATAAAACTTCACTTAAACGTTTGTTCATGACTCCATATATGCATGTGCCAATTGTTATGACTGCTATGCATGTCTTTACAAGTTTTTCCGTCGAATTAAAATGTGAAATTTCTATCATAGGGTGTGAGTGTAAAAGGTAGCTAATCTTTAAGCAATTGTATAACATTTTATTAAAAAAAGATACATAAGTTAGTGCATATATACACACATACATATATACTTAACTTGATCAAAGCGGGAATCGGCAATAATGTTCTAAATCTACTGCAACCAAATTTACATACTTTTGCATATTCTCTACGTTATTACCCAAGGCTTTTTGCCTTAAATAATGTGCTCAAACACTTCTTTTAAATAGCGATTTTCTTACATGATTTAGAAAGTTAATTCAGACTTACATTATATACAATACAGTTTCCGCTAAATTATTTCTAGTATGCTTCTCCGCTAGATTATTTCTAGTAGCATATAAAGACAACTGGCATGGGCGGGCAGCTCTAGGGTGGGCAGGGAGGATCATCGGTCACGACATGTGTTTTCTAGGGGGTACATTAAAAAAAACTATATAGAATATGAAAATCCCGAGTGCCCCCACAAAATTTGCAATCGCTACCCTTAAACCTTTGAAACCAATCCCAAAAAGAAAACGAGAAAAGTAAGATCAGAAAATTGAATTTTTTCGGTAGGCTGGACATGGATGTGGTGACTATATGGAGCTTGTGAAAACAAAAGAGAAGATGACTTAATTGGGATGTGATGACAGGGGTAGACCAAGACTAAATATAAATGACTTAAATACATGAATGCTCAAAAGGTTAAACGGTTTAAAGGTTAAAAACCAGGGGAGTTGGGATAAAACAATGCGGGAACAGTAAAAGGTCACATCTCTGGATTGCTTCACCAACTCACCAGCCGCAAAAGTGACACAGACTCACAGAATGCACTCTTTTATCCGCAGGTCAAAAGGCTTCAACCCCCGAAAGGGTAAGTCCTCCACTGCAAGCATGTTCACTAGTCAACACATTCCTCTTTGGGCCAAGGCTCTCCTTATATAAGCGACACTTCATTAAGTGAAAGAGGACATTCCGATCAGCTCTGATTCCTGGAGAATCTCTGATCATTGCTCCCGAGTACTTGCTTCATGCAAGTCACTTGCATTCACATTCAACACACACATTCCATTTGCTCATACATCCGAATCTGAACCCACTTTAGAGGAGGATCTTAAGCGAACAACAAAAACAATCTAGTGAACCTCTCTCCACGTCTTGCAAACGTGGGGGGACCCCACGACCTGCGTTAGGCAAAGTTGAACCCTTCAACCCTTTTGCCTAACCAGCCCAGCTACTATCCTTGGTCTATTATTTGTTGCATCAACAAGTTAGCGCCCACCGTGGGGCTATGCCACTATTTTTCTTCAAAAGACCTAGTAGTGTAGCTCCATTGTTTCCAAATTACCATGTCAGAAAGTGGATCCCCGGGAGAGGTGAATCAAGTTCCAAACGCCTCCACCCCAAGCACTGGTCAAGCCCATGTGGCTATACCAACGTCCTTCTCGACACCGGGGAGCACTCCCGAGTTTCTCACTTTCAACACTCCAACCCCATCCAGATCAGGAGTCCCTTCCCCTAATGTTGGTGTCTCTGGCACCGCATCACGTGTTGAACTTACCCCTAAGGGGGTTGCCAACAATTTCCTTGAATTGAGGTCTCTCCCAACCAATATGTGGGTAGGGAAAGGGACAAGGGAGTGAGGATTCGTTTGGATTATGACGAGCCGGAACCAACACTATCTCCTGGACCACCTATCCCTCCTTTTGCAAACTCACAACCTTTAGGGTCCAGGGATGAGGCCAGCCCCAGTAATCCTCCAAATCCTAACCCATATCTATCAGCAAGGCCGAATCCTACATCATATCCTATCTTTTCATCCCAACCAGCCACAAATGGTGCTCCTCTGGGCCATGAGCTGACCCTTGACCAGCTCCTACAGTCCCCAGTGACAAGCCTTCAACCCTCAACAACAACTTCATGGGAACAAGCTTTGTCCGTGCTCCCCTTGGCACGAAGTGCTGTTATGAGCGCCCCTTTGGGAGTTAGCTGCCCAGTTGCACCCGAAAGCCTTCAAGGCTTCAACCTTATGCCCCAGATGATGGCTAGCTTCCCGTGGCAGTACTTTATTAATCAGGTGTTGGCCACTCAAGGGAACAACAGTAACAACAACAACGCGGGTGCAAGGGCTGAAGAAGATTTGGCCAAGCCTTACAAGCCGAGTAACCTCTCATGCTTTTCACAACAAATAGCCGATTATGATTTTCAAACGAAGATCAAGATGCCATCCCACATCAAAACATATGATGGGACTGAAAATCCTGAAGACCATCTTCAGATCTTTACTGGTGCTGCAAGGATTGAGAAATGGTCAAACGCTGAATGTTGCCTAATGTTCATGCCAACCCTTGTCCGATCAGCCAGAATCTGGTTCAATGATTTACCTGCTCGAAGCGTTCGAAGCTTCGATGACCTCAGCAAGGGATTCCTGGCCAATTTCTCCCAACAAAGGCGATACGTTAAAGATGGAACAGTGATCTTTCAGATAAAACAAAGGGACGATGAAAGTCTTCGAGAGTTCACAGAGAGGTACAAGAAGGAAGGTCTAACATATGTAGGGGCAGACGAAAAGATGAGGGTGGCCGGTTTTATGAACGCCATTACATCCAAATATCTCACAAGAGATTTCAACAAATCTCTGCCCAAGACCTTGGAAGAAGCTCTCGAAAGTGCTGAAGCCCACATCAGGGGAGAGGAGGCAGTAGATATTAAAGAGCAAAGGAAAAGAGGATCCAGCTGGCGAGGCAACAACCCAGCCAGAAAAAGAGAGAACTTTAACTCCTATGACAGACGCCAAAAGGGTTCAGACCACCGAAGGCCTGAAGGCCGGAACCCTTCCAGCAGGGAAAAAGGCATAAGTTTCACGCCCCTCACCAAGACTCCTCAAGAAATCCTCGCAATGGAAGAAGTCAATCAAAACTTTCGGCCTCCTAGGCCTCTCCCCAAAAGCAGAAAGAACGAAAATTCCACACAATACTGTGAATTTCACGAAGAAAAAGGGCACCATACCAATGATTGCTTT
This sequence comes from Helianthus tuberosus, assembly GCA_030545235.1. Lineage (NCBI taxonomy): Eukaryota > Viridiplantae > Streptophyta > Magnoliopsida > Asterales > Asteraceae > Helianthus > Helianthus tuberosus. The sequence continues at coordinate 198,629,289 of CM060442.1, read as the reverse complement.
CAGCTTAAAAAGAGAATCGAAGAAGCCGTTAAGTCCGGGGAACTTGCTCACTTGGTAAAGGGAGTAAGGGACAAAATGGCTGAAGGAAAGGACAAGGAAGTCAATATGGTAGACTTTGATGGAAGAGTTCCACACAAAAGGCAGCGGTTGGAAGCTTGGGAGCTCCAATGTGTTTGCTTTCCTCCAACAGAGAAAGACCCTCTCTCAAACCCTCTTGTGGTTGAGGCTACTGTGGGAACATTACAAATGAGCAGGGAATACATAGACACTGGTCCTGCCACCAAAATCATTATTGAAAAGTTCTTCAACCGTTTGAGCAATGAAGAACGCTCAAGGCTTCAACCCTCCGGGACCTCCATAAAAGGTATTGCCGATATACCCCTCAAGCCTTTAGGGCAACTAACACTTGATGTTCGTTTCAGTGAAGGTCAGAAGGAGAGAGTCCAACCACTCACCTTTGTGGTTATCAATATACCTTCAAACTATCATGTGATCATCGGAAGGTCGGGACAGTGTGCATTTTATATGGCTGTGTCCGTTGGCCATGGCACTGTCAAATTTCCCACCGAGAAGGGAATAGCAACCCTTCAACCTTCTCAGGAGGCCTACATGGTTGAAGGTGAAAGTTCCAAAAGTGAAGAAGACAAACAGAGGCTAATCATAAATCCTAAGTACCCCGAGCAGAAGATAAGGGTAAATCCAAGCCTTTCACAAGAAACCCTCTCATATCTTGAAAAATTATTGACACATTATAGCGATGTCTTTGCTTGGTGCCCGGAGGATATGACAGGCATCCCTCGAAGCATTACCGAACATGAATTAAAAATACCACCTGGTGTCAAGCCTGTTGTCCAAAAGAAACGAAGTTTAGCACCCGAAAGAAGCTTGGCTGCATGCCAAGAGGTTGAAAAGCTTGTGTCAGCTGGCATTCTACGAGAAGTCAAATATCAATCCTGGGTTGCAAACCCGGTGATGGTTCGAAAGCCAGATAATTCTTGGAGAATGTGCATAGATTTCAAGGATCTTAACAAGGCTTGTCCCAAAGATTGTTATCCATTGCCAGAGATTGATCTCAAGGTCGACTCCCTCACCGGTTACAAGTTCAAATGTTTTCTTGATGCCTACAAAGGTTATCATCAAATCCTCATGAAGGAAGAGGATGAAGAAAAGACTGCCTTTCACACAGACAAAGGAATCTTTTGTTACCAAAAGATGCCTTTTGGCCTCAAAAACGCAGGAGCAACCTACCAATGCCTAGTTGACAAGGCCTTTGCAAGTCAAATTGGTAGAAACATGGAGGCATATGTCAACGACTTGGTGAATAAAAGCAAAACGGAATATCAAATGCTCGATGACATCCAAGAAACCTTCAAGAACCTAAGGAAGGTCAACATGAAACTCAACCCCGAGAAATGTTCCTTTGGGCTTGAAGAAGGTAAATTCCTTGGGCATATTGTGGGAAAACAAAGCATTAAAGCCAATCCCAACAAGGTGAAAGTTGTTCTAGAAACCAAACCACCGAGAAGCAAGAAGGAGGTTGAAAGCTTAAACGGGAAGCTTACAGCCTTGAAGCGTTTTACCTCCAAGTTGGCTGAAAGGTCTTTACCCTTTTTCAAAATGCTCAAAGGTTGCTCTGATAAGAAGGACTTCAAATGGACTGAGGAGGCCGAAGAAGCCTTCAACCAGATGAAGCAACACCTAGCTTCCCTACCTGACATTGCAGCCCCAGAAACGGGAGAATTGATCTCGGTATACCTTTCAGTTGCTGAAGAGGCCATAAGTGCGGTCCTCACCATCGAACGAGACAAGGTTCAGGTACCCGTTTATTTCTTCAGCAAAACTCTAAAATTGGCTGAAATCAAATATCCTCCACTATAAAAACTTGCCCTAGCCCTAGTTCAAATAGCTAGGAGGCTTCGAAGGTATTTCCAAGCACACCCTATACAAGTGGTCACCGACCAACCTATTAAGAGTGTGCTTGAAAAACCAGAAAACTCGGGACGACTAGCCAAATGGGCAGTGGAACTAGGTGAACATAATATCACCTACGTCCCAAGGAAAGCCATCAAGGCCCAAGTCTTGGCTGACTTCATTGTAGAAGTCCCAAAGCAAACAGTCGCTGAGGTGAACACAACTGCCACTGAACCCTCAGACCTTGAATCCTGGAAGCTTTTCATCACTGGGGCTTCAAGCGTTGAAAGGTCAGGGGCTGGGCTCATTCTGATCAATCAAAAAGGGTTGGAATTCACGTATGCTCTCCGTTTTGATTTTCAGACCACCAACAACGAAGCTGAATACGAAGCACTGATAGCCGGCTTAAGACTGGCTAAAGAAATGAAGGTCCAAAAGCTTGAAGTGTTCACAGATTCGTTGCTGGTCTCAAGCCAAGTGAATGATAGCTACATCGCAAAGGAGCCTAACATGAAAAGATACAAAGAAAAATCCAAAGAATTGATGAACACCTTCCGAACATGTACCATCAAGCAAATTCCCAGGTCCCAAACCAAGAAAGCAGATGCCTTGAGTAAGCTTGCATCTCTCACTTTTGCCCACCTTACCAAGAAGGTGTTGGTAGAGGTGTTAAAGGATCCATCAATCGATGAGTTGGAAGTTCAAGATGTAATCACCGAAGAAGATCCAAATTGGATGACTCCAATCAAGAAATTCCTTAAAAACGGTGAATTACCTAGTGATCAAACAGAAGCTGAAAGGGTTAAGATCAAGGCAAGGCAATATGTACTACAAGGTGAAACCCTCTACAAAATGGGTTATCTTGCACCCTTGCTAAGATCTATTGGTCCCGAGCAAAGTCAGTATTTGATCAAAGAGATTCACGAAGGTATATGCGGAGCTCATTTTAGAGCTAGGTCGGTGGTGGCCAAACTTATGAACCTTGGGTATTTTTGGCCCTCAATGCACCGGGATACGATTGAGCAATTAAGGAAATGTGTTGCCTGCCAAATTCATGCAACAATCCCAAAAAGTCCCAAGCATGATCTTGTCCCAATAACCTCAGCATGGCCATTTTATAAATGGGGGATGGACATTGTCGGTCCATTTCCCCCAAGCAAAGGTGGAGTAAAGTTCTTGTTGGTGGCTATAGATTATTTCACCAAGTGGCCTGAGGTTAAACCACTTGCAAAAATCACGGGCAAACAGGTCATTGACTTCGTTTGGGAAAACATTATTTGCCGTTATGGATTGCCGGGAGTACTTGTCACCGATAATGGAAAGCAATTTGCTGAGAAGCCTTTCAGCGTTTGGTGCAAAGAATACAGAATCAATCAGGTTTTCAGCTCAGTAGCATACCCACAATCAAACGGTCAAGTTGAAAGGATGAATCGAAGCATAATGGAAGGTATCAAAACCAGATTGGGAAGGTATGAAAGCAACTGGCTTGAAGAATTACCAAGTGTTCTATGGGCTATAAGAACAACCGAAAAAACAATCCACAAAAGAACACCCTATAGCTCGGTATTTGGATCCGAAGCCGTGATCCCAGCTGAAGTAGGAGTTGTAACACAACGAATTGTCAACATGGATCACGAAACAAACCAAAAAGTGACCATGTTGAACTTACAACTCCAAGAAGAAGCACGAGACCAAGCCGCAATTCAAGAGGCCAAGTACAAACAACAAATGGAAGCCTACTATAACAAGAGAGTCAAGAATGAACGCTTCAAGCCAGGAGACCTGGTGCTTAGAAACAATGAAGCTAGCAAAAAAGAATATCAAGGAAAGCTTGGCCCAAAATGGGAAGGCCCGTATACCATCCTCGAAGCACATAAGGGTGGATCTTACAAGCTAGCAGACTCAGAAGGTAAAAGGCTTCCAAGACACAGGAATGGAAAAACCCTGAAAAGGTTCCATGTCTAAACAGGAAAGATTGGTTTGTATTTCACAAGTTGTATTTCAAGAATGGCACTATGAATACTTTTTGTAAAAACAAGTATCTCTTGAATGAATGAAGTTGTTTTATCAAGTTTGTCTTTCTATCCTAAGATCAGGTTGAGAACCTAGCAAAAAACTCCATGGAAAGGGCCATGTGACATCGCTCAATAGGTTCAAGGGTTGAATGAACCTATATAAGGGGTGAGTTCCTAAATCAATACAACTCCATGAGACTCATTATTGAAAACAAAGTTTTCTCATAGACGGGTTTGAACAGCCTACACCAAATGTTCCTTAAGCCTTAGAAGAATAATCAACAAACAGGCTTACGAAATCAAATGAAAACAAGAAAATAAATAGGATAGGTGCTATGTCTTCTTGTTAAAAATACCAAGGCTAAGTGACTGCAGCACTGAACCCTTTAAGGTATAAAGAACATAAAGACAACACAAACTTGACAAAGACAAAGCTACAAGAAAAAAGAAATAACCTAAGGAATGATGCAACAACTTGAAAGAAAAAGTTATAAAAAACTCAAAGATACAAACCAAGCCAAGTCACAAAACTGAGAAGCATTAAAGGCTTCAAACTACACACGTGACAACTCAAAGCCTTAAAGGGTTCAATCTACATACGGGACAGCCAAAAAGATTGAAGGCTTGAAGCCAACTAAGCTGCCTTAACAAAATAGGCCCAAAAAACACAACACAAGCAAATAGTTAAACATAATAACATAGCAAAGAAAGCCTCAACAGACTTTCAAATATCCAAACATAAGTTAAGACAAGTCCTAGTGACTTGTGAGTTCAGAAATTGTTCAAACGGCCATAAATGCCTAACCACAACCACATAACAAGAACCTTAAGGGTTCCAATATTGTTTTAGTTAACATTACAAGCCATGAATTGTTTTAAAGAGTGCTAAGAAAGCTACGAACATCATGCATCAGTGGAAGGCTTAGAAGCCCCAGAACTGTTACCTTTGGCTTTCTTGGTCTTCTTTATTTTCTTAGCCTTCGAGCCACCACCATCAACAGCTGCACCCTCCAAGCTGGCATCTTTAGCAGCACCAAGTTCTCCCAAAAAGGTATCTTCGCTATCTCCTGAATAGGCACGTTTCCTTGAAAGAGAACCAAGCACTTCGGTACATACATTCTCATTAAGACCATCCGGCTTTAGTTCCTGCAAAACGGAGAGGGGCTTACCATAGCAAGAAGCAACCTGGCTCACATACGGGTATGTTAGCCTCTCCGTTTGCTCAACGGAACCCTTGAAGACATCGGAAGCCTCAGGACGGTACAAAGGAGATTTTTCCAAAGGATGGCCAGACTCATGAAGCTTAACCTGCAATAAGACCTTGATGTTTCCCCAGATTGAGCAGTTTAGTGTAAACTTCACCAAGAGCAGAATTAAACTCCTTAGAGTGAAGAAGGTAGGTAACAACTCGATGAAAACCCTGCTCAATAAGCCACTGGTTATCCCTAGTGGCTTGGGCAACCAAAGCCTTCAAGCCATCTTTTTCTTCATCAAAGGCCTTCTGTTGAACGGCTAAGGCCTCCCTATCAGATTTAAGCTTCAAGCGGTCAGCTTTGAAACCTTTTTTGAGATCATTCATCTCAATTTCGTGTCTTCTCGTCAACTCACCCACTTTCTTGGCCCAAGCCAGCTCCTTTTCAGAAAAACTATCAATCTCTTTCTTCATAGCGGCAATCGAAGCCTTCATCTTTTCCTTCTTCTTGGAGTCTTCCTCATATTCCTGCATGCCCTTGGCAAAACGGGTAACACCTTCAGCCAAAAGGGCTGAAAGGTTGCAGGAACTTAGCATCATCCTAAAAATAAGATGATCAGCCTCCATCTCTGAAATAGCGCTTCGAACACCAGGAGGAGCAAAATGAGTTAAGGCTTCAGCACAAACAGCCGGGTCTTTAAAACTATCTCCAACTTTAAACCCCAGTTGGGCATATAAACCTCTTGACCCTCTGAACCTTCGAAGCTCCCAACGCTTTTGACTGACGAACCTTGAATGACAGGAGTGCTACCTTTCTTAATTAATTTCTTCTTTTTGCTGGAAACAATCAACTCCTTCTCCTTACCCTTGCTAACATCAATAGCTTGATCTGCTGACAATTCAATATCATCACTAACATCGATAGGCTCCGAGCCAGATGGCTGATCAGCACCTTTCAGATAGAGTTTTGAACGACGAGTGGAAACCTTGGAAGCAGTAGCCTTGGTAAAACCTTTGACATTGGGGACATTTACATATCCAAAACCCTCGAACCTATGATCAGAACCCCTAACAACCGCATCCTCACCCGGAGTGGCAACAACATCATCAAAGGCAACGTCAGAGGTATCATCGCTTTTGATAAAATCAAGTGCAGATATAACTGCAAAACAAACATAAAAACACATGAGCAAACAAAGAAATAGGAACATAACAGCACGAGAAGAATAAATGCATACCCTTCCCATCTCTCAAGAGCACCGAGTCTCGATCACGTTTTTCCCACAACTTACCAAGACCCAACAACACCAACAAATGCTCAGGAAAGGGACGAAGCCTTGAAGGACACTCCCTAAGAGTTTCTAAAAAACGAGTATTTATATCAGAAGCAGAAGGCTCAGGCTCGTTCAAAACGGCATCCGGGTGTCTCCAAACAAGTTTAAAAGGAACAATTTCCTCCGACACCCAGAAAAACCGGTCTTTCCAGAGCCCAAGGGTAGAAACCATAAACGAAATCAAGCAAGTATCAACTTGAGTGGTCTCGAAGGTAAACCATTCTTAGCCAGTCGGAAAAAACGGCAGAATGATAAAAGAGTTGGATCATACCCGGAAGCCCGGCACAAAATTTCAAAATGTAAAACCCTAGCCATTCCAAGGGGATGAACCTGACCAAAAGATATGCGATAATATTCCAAAATATTCAAAACAAAGTTTGAAAATGGATGACGAAGATTGGAAAACTCAAAATGTTGACAATACAAAGCAATCGAACCAGGGGGACATCGATCGATAGACTTATCACAAGTTGGTGCAACCGGTTTAAACTTCGTCCCTATTCCCCACTCCATACAAAACAAATTGACTTCCTCTTGAGTTATTCGAGAAAACGACTTTGCCAAATCCTTACGAGCACCCATGATATGCGAAATTAAACAGAAAATAAGCAAAGGAAACTAACCTATTTTGAAAAAGGGGAAAACTTGAGAAAAAAGAGAGCAAGTAATGTTCTTCTGTTAAAGTATATGTAAATTAATGAGAGAGAAAATAATATAATTAGGCAATAAAATTAAAACCGCAGCTTGACAAACTGCCACAAGTCATGTCAATTGTGGGGCTATGCCACTATTTTTCTTCAAAAGACCTAGTAGTGTAGCTCCATTCTTTCCAAATTACCATGTCAGAAAGTGGATCCCCGGGAGAGGTGAATCAAGTTCCAAACGCCTCCACCCCAAGCACTGGTCAAGCCCATGTGGCTATACCAACATCCTTCTCGACACCGGGGAGCACTCCCGAGTTTCTCACTTTCAACACTCCAACCCCATCCAGATCAGGAGTCCCTTCCCCTAATGTTGGTGTCTCTGGCACCCCATCATGTGTTGAACTTACCCCTGAGGGGGTTGCCAACAATTTCCTTGAGTTGAGGTCTCTCCTCAACCAATATGTAAGTAGGGAAAGGGACAAGGGAGTGAGGATTCGTTTGGATTATGACAAGCCGGAACCAACACTATCTCCTGGACCACCTATCCCTCCTTTTTGCAAACTCACAACCTTTATTGTCCAGAGATGAGGCCGGCCCCAGTAATCCTCCAAATCCTAACCCATATCTGTCAGCAAGACCGAATCCTACAGCATATCCTCTTTTTTCATCCCAACCAGCCACAAATGGTGCTCCTCTGGGCCATGAACTGACCCTTGACCAGCTCCTACAGTCCCCAGTGACAAGCCTTCAACCCTCAACAACAACTTCATGGGAACAAGCTTTGTCCGTGCTCCCCTTGGCACGAAGTGCTGTTATGAGCGCCCCTTTGGGAGTTAGCTGCCCAGTTGCACCCGGAAGCCTTCAAGGCTTCAACCTTATGCCCCAGATGATGGCCCAGATGATGGCTAGTTTCCCGTGGCAGCACTTTATTAATCAGGTGTTGGCCACTCAAGGGAACAACAGTAACAACAACAACGCGGGTGTAAGGGCTGAAGAAGATTTGGCCAAGCCTTACAAGCTGAGTAACCTCTCATGTTTTTCACAACAAATAGCCGATTATGATTTTCAAACGAAGATCAAGATGCCATCCCACATCAAAACATATGATGGGACTGAAAATCCTGAAGACCATCTTCAGATCTTTACTGGTGCTGCAAGGATTGAGAAATTGTCAAACGCTGAATGTTGCCTAATGTTCATGCAAACCCTTGTCGGATCAGCCAGAATCTGGTTCAATGATTTACCTGCTCGAAGCATTCGAAGCTTCGATGACCTCAGCAAGGGATTCCTGGCCAATTTCTCCCAATAAAGGCGGTACGATAAAGATGCAACAGTGATCTTTCAGATAAAACAAAGGGACGATGAAAGTCTTCGAGAATTCATAGAGAGGTACAAGTCAAAATGGTAGAAACATGGAGGCATATGTCAACGACTTGGTGATTAAAAGCAAAACGGAATATCAAATGCTCGATGACATCCAAGAAACCTTCAAGAACCTAAGGAAGGTCAACATGAAACTCAACCCCGAGAAATGTTCCTTTGGGTTTGAAGAAGGTAAATTCCTTGGGCATATTGTGAGAAAACAAAGCATTAAAGCCAATCCCAACAAGGTGAAAGCTGTTCTAGAATCCAAACCACCGAGAAGCAAGAAGGAGGTTGAAAGCTTAAACGGGAAGCTTGCAGCCTTGAAGCGTTTTACCTCCAAGTTGGCTGAAAGGTCTTTACCCTTTTTCAAAACGCTCAAAGGTTGCTCCGATAAGAAGGACTTCAAATGGACTGAGGAGGCCGAAGAAGCCTTCAACCAGATGAAGCAACACCTAGCTTCCCTACCTAACATTGCAGCCCCAGAAACGGGAGAATTGATCTCGGTATACCTTTCAGTTGCTGAAGAGGCCATAAGTGCGGTCCACACCATCGAACGAGACAAGGTTTAGATACCCGTTTATTTCTTGAGCAAAACTCTAAAATTGGCTGAAATCAAATATCCTCCCCTATAAAAACTTGCCCTAGCCCTAGTTCAAACAGCTAGGAGGCTTCGAAGGTGTAAGGACCTTCAAAATTGTCCCAAAACGACCCATAATTAAAAACCCGGACCCCTGAAACCCCAATCTAAATCAAAAACCAAGAAAATCAGATTTTTGGTCTTCAGGTGGGCCGCGTAAAGGATAAGAGGACCCTTACGCGGGCCGCGTCAACTCGACATTTGAGCAGATAAGCGTTCAGGGCCACGTGGCATACCTACGCGTGACAGGGATGCCCTAATCTACGCATAGGGGGCTCTCGCGGGCCGCGTAGGAGTCTGTTGAGGCTTACGCGGGCCGCGTAAGATTCAAATTTCAGCTATAAATAAAACTGATCATTGCCTGTTCACTGGTGTCGAAATCTTTTCACAAAAACAAAGTCTCACTGCTCAATTTCGAGATTTAAGATAGCTAGGCGCTGCTACGATACAGGGTATTAACTCGATCGCTGCTACGATTCAATGTCCGATCGATTGAAACTATCCAATGGATGTTTAAGTGCTGCCCACATTAGGGCCATACTTTGTCATTCGTCGGGAATTCGATGGATGTTTAAGTATTGCACTTTGTCATTCGTTGTGAGGGTTTTATCTCGTGAGTTATCGTAAATGTTGTATTAGTTACTGACCTAGTTCGTGTGCATTGTTATTTAAATTAGGTTACAAGGCTAATCAGTAGGCTAAACTTTGCCCGTTTAAATCTACAATGTGAGTCATTCTCTTTTATCAAAAGTATTTTACAATACTCCATTTATTTTCAAAGGTTATAATTACAGGGATTAAGTCATGGTTATCTTAATCAATGGCTAGTGGGGTATTGTGCACATTACTAATTTCTCACGGTTAGGCTAATAAATCCTAACAGTGATAATCATCACTGCTTGGGGAAAAGACCCAATAGTGGTATGACGCCAGATAAAAATAAGATAGAAGCCATTGTACTCGCTCTTATGCTGTAATTTATAACTATTTGTCATTTTATCAAATTTGAGTGACTCGCCAGTATTTCCCAGCTGATAAAATATTTTCAAAACATGTTTCAGGTGACTACTGTGAACCAATGAAAAGTGCTACGGAGCACTAACAAGCTTGAAGTAGTGGCTCAGTTATATAAATAAACATGTTTTGTAAATCAGGGAATTTACGTGTGAAATTCCTCTATTGTAAATTACGGGGTTTATCCCGAATTTTGAAACCACAGAAGTTGTATTTCAAGAATGGCACTATGAATACTTTTTGTAAAAACAAGTATCTCTTGAATGAATGAAGTTGTTTTATCAAGTTTGTCTTTCTATCCTAAGATCAGGTTGAGAACCTAGCAAAAAACTCCATGGCAAGGGCCATGTGACATCGCTCAATAGGTTCAAGGGTTGAATGAACCTATATAAGGGGTGAGTTCCTAAATCAATACAACTCCATGAGACTCATTATTGAAAACAAAGTTCTCTCATAGACGGGTTTGAACAGCCTACACCAAATGTTCCTTAAGCCTTAGAAGAATAATCAACAAACAGGCTTACGAAATCAAATGAAAACAAGAAAATAAATAGGATAGGTGCTATGTCTTCTTGTTAAAAATACCAAGGCTAAGTGACTGCAGCACTGAACCCTTTAAGGTATAAAGAACATAAAGACAACACAAACTTGACAAAGACAAAGCTACAAGAAAAAAGAAATAACCTAAGGAATGATGCAACAACTTGAAAGAAAAAGTTATAAAAAACTCAAAGATACAAACCAAGCCAAGTCACAAAACTGAGAAGCATTAAAGGCTTCAAACTACACACGTGACAACTCAAAGCCTTAAAGGCTTCAATCTACATACGGGACAGCCAAAAAGATTGAAGGCTTGAAGCCAACTAAGCTGCCTTAACAAAATAGGCCCAAAAAACACAACACAAGCAAATAGTTAAACATAATAACATAGCAAAGAAAGCCTCAACAGACTTTCAAATATCCAAACATAAGTTAAGACAAGTCCTAGTGACTTGTGAGTTCAGAAATTGTTCAAACGGCCATAAAGGCCTAACCACAACCACATAACAAGAACCTTAAGGGTTCCTGTAAAACCTAATATTGTTTTAGTTAACATTACAAGCCATGAATTGTTTTAAAGAGTGCTAAGAAAGCTACGAACATCATGCATCAGTGGAAGGCTTAGAAGCCCCAGAACTGTTACCTTTGGCTTTCTTGGTCTTCTTTATTTTCTTAGCCTTCGAGCCACCACCATCAACAGCTGAACCCTTCAAGCGGGCATCTTTAGCAGCACCAAGTTCTCCCAAAAAGGTATCTTCGCTATCTCCTGAATAGGAACATTTCCTTGAAAGAGAACCAAGCACTTCGGTACATAACTTCTCATTAAGACCATCTGGCTTTAGTTCCTGCAAAACGGAGAGGGGCTTACCATAGCAAGAAGCAACCTGGCTCACATACGGGTATGTTAGCCTCTCCATTTGCTCAACGGAACCCTTGAAGACATCGGAAGCCTCATGACGGTACAAAGGAGATTTTTCCAAAGGATGGCCAGACTTATGAAGCTTATAACCTATAATAAGACCTTGATGTTTCCCCAGATTGAGCAGTTTAGTGTAAACTTCACCAAGAGCTTATAACCTCCCAAGCCAGTTCCTTTTAAAAAAAACTATCAATCTCTTTCTTCATAGCGGTAATCGAAGCCTTCATCTTTTCCTTCTTCTTGGAGTCTTCCTCATATTCCTGCATGTCCTTGGCAAAACGGGTAACACCTTCAGCCAAAAGGGCTGAAAGGTTGCAGGAACTTAGTGTAACACCTCAAAAAAAATTCACGTCCTATAATGTATTGACACGTGTCATAGGTTTTAATGTATGAAAGAATGTTCTAGAAGGACTAAAGTTGACAAACATGGAAAGTATCCGAATATAAGGGTTCAAAATGTCAACAGTGAATAAATATACTTTACAATAACCCTACGTGATGTTTATACCTTCAAACAGATAAATCATGGATCATACGAAGTTAAAAATGAAAGAAAGTGAGAGATTACAAACTATAGGGGTTAAATGTGTCCGCATGTTTAAAGTATACCTCTGAGTGATCTTTTAGCAAACCCAAAGCTTTGTAACAGTGATTATGCTCACTAGAATGCACGATATAAATTTCATAAAGTTTCGTTATCGTATGAGAAAGTTATGATCAAATTCGTATATAAGGGGTTAAAGCGTCAACGTCGAAAATTGTGACTTTTCGGGTAATAACAAAGTGGCCAAGGACTTAACAAAGTTGGTATAAGTCTTGAAGCCCTTCTAAGCCAATTTCAGGGACTCAAAATGAAAGAAATAATGTCGAAATAATGTTATAATGGACCAAGGACCAAAGCATAAAAATCAAAAGTTGGGATTTGATTAGAAGGGGCATCGCGTCACGCGAGGCACCCTAGGGGGGCTACGCGTGGCGCGAGGGGCCCTCTGATCCGAAAACTTTGGGCTGTTGTTGCTAGGTGTCTGCTAAGTGCATTGTAACCGACTTATAATCGATTTTCCTCATCTTGGACGACCCTTAAACAACCCCTAGGCCCTTAGGGACATCTGTGGATGATCCATGGCCATTGCTAGGCTTGTGTGTCAACAATCTATGAGATTTTGAACACTATATAAAGGCCCTTGTTGCAACCATTTTGATCACACCTCACTTCTGCATTTCTGGAGCTTCCTGGAGCTTAAGAGCAGATCCTAAGCCTTCCTAATCGTGCATAGGACTTCAGTAAGTATGCTTAACCTTTCTTAGTTAAGTTTTTGCTTAGTTTTAGCTTAAAAGTCAAACCGTCATAATTAACGGTTGACTTCACGATTAATCACTAATGGTCCAGTGATTAGTCGAATTGAAAGTAGTTATAAGTTGGTAATCATGTGGGCATTAAACCCTTAAAAGGGCACCCTCTGATTCCCACTCTAACTAGTTCAAATGTCGGGTCAAACTGGTTATTAAAAAGTCAACAGAATGCTTAATTTCCAATTTATGCATAATTAGCAATGTAGAACCCATACAACCTGTTTGATCATTAATATAACTTGGTAATTAATGTAAGAACATGTCTAAACATGTTCAACCCGACAATTTTCATTAGAGACCCGGTTCGGAACCGAAAGTCGCATAATTTGACTTTTGCTTTGACTTTCAATTCTGACCCATTTAAGCATGTTTTAGAAATGCCTTAGAGCTTTAATTGGACTAGGTTACATGCTAGTATAACCCTCTGTGATTATACACCTTGGTTCATTAGTTATTCGATTAATATGCATGATTCCGTTAATTGCCTATATGTTGACCATTATGCCCTTTTCACCATAAAACGTGATTTTTGAAAATGTAAAAGAGTAGAAACCTTAATTACTGATTTATAAACTTGCACATAAAATTTGACATCATTTGAGGTGTAGTTTGAGAGTTATGCTCATTAGCGTAATTAGAAAGCTTTTTAGCGATTAAACGACATAATTAGCATATAGCCTATTTAAACCCACTTTTTGATATCAAACTTGCTACCCACTGATGTAATATATTATTTTAGGATTTTTGAAGATTTTTAATTAATTTTAGGCTGAGCATAACTTAGAGTCATAAGCTTATTTCGGTAATTGTCGGTTTTGTCCTTTTGGGCTATAAAATGATATTTACATATCTTTTTGACCCCAAACCTTTTGCTACTGATTTCATATGATAAATAAATTATTTTAAAACCTTCTGGAATAATAAAAAATCAGTTTCCTATATAGAACCCGGAAACGGCTTCTAATCGTCTTTTTAAGCGTTTTTAACGCATAGTATGTACTAAAACTATTTTAAACATACAAGGGTTGATACCTACTGATAGTTTAGGTAAATTATAATATTTTAACAGTAAGCAAAAGTTGTTTAACTCAGAATTCAGTTTTGAGCTTTTCGGCTTATGTGAAATTACCAAAATGCCCCTACGGTGCATAATTTGAGTTTAAATTCGTTTCGGGCATAATAAAAGACATCTTACTGATGTCACAACATATTTGAGGCATATTAACCTAGGAAACCTGTAAATGACTCTCATGATCACCCGTTACGCCTCTTGCGCGTTCGGTTCGGTTAGTTTGCATAAATTAGCCGAAACGGGTCAAACCTTATCGGTTTTATCTCAAAATCCAGAATGTGTTTAGATTACCCATATTAAACAAGTCTTCGAACTTGTCGGGTCTAAATCACATTCTATTCCGGTCTTCGCTTAATCGTGCGTTTGAACCGTATCTATCTTTAAAACCAACCGGTCTAAGCTTAAGCTTAACTAAAGGCCGTTAGGATTCTAATAGGTTATTATAAACCTTTGTTCCAGAATAGGAGACCCGGTAAAAGCTACCCGCATTTGCTAATTGTGAATTATACTTGCAAAGGTAAATACTTTTAACTTATTTTCCCTTATACGGGCTTGGGGTACGGTATATAAAATACCGCTTGGTCGGGCATTCGACCTTAATCGATTGGTGGTTAAGTATTATCGAGATGACCCGTTTAAATATGTTTTGTTTGCTTAACTCCTTTGGGGGGTTAATGACCATGTCCCGGATATCCTTGGCATCATTTTACGAAATGGCCACGACCTAAGCGCGGAGTGTAGGCGTACACTCGTCAGTGCATAAGTAAATTATGTGGTGCGTCTATTGATCTTTAACCCGACACGAACTGGGCTACCGAACGCATAAGGAACATGTAATTCTTTTACAAGTTTATATATTTAAATAATTATCCCAAGTTATAAAAGATATTTGTGCCACGTGCATTCAAATCAATTTTATCAAACCTTTTAAAATGAGTCAGTTAATTGTATTTACCAGTGTAAACTGACGTATTTTCCCAAAAGGTTAAGTGCAGTTAATACGCGAACTAGGCTGGCTACTCCTAGCATCAATAAAGAGTCTCGCAAGCTTAAGATGCCTAAAGTTTGTTGAACTACTGTTTCCATTTTACTTTGATCCACCTGTGGATAAACTTTCGACTATTGTGATACTTGATATTACACATTATTCGGTTGAAATATATTTATATCTTTTGCTTCTGCTGTGCATATTAAATATTGTGTTGTTTGACTATAACGTTACCAACTACGTCACGATACTCCCTACCGGGCCCACCGGTAATACGTGGAAAGTCGGGGTGTGACATGTTGGTATCAGAGCCAACATTGAGTGAATTAAACACTAGCCTTTTGTGTTTAATCTCAATGACACAATTGCACATTCCTAAACTTTCGAGTCTAGACAAATAACATAGGACAAATTCTACTTTGTTTTGTCTTGTCCTTTACTTTATATTTTTGTTGTTATCTTATGTTATATTGACAGGACTAAATATGCCGCCAAGATTTTTCAGACGTAGAGGACGAGGCAAGGGGCCAATCACCGCTCCCAATGATCATGAAGCCGGGCCTTCGTACCGGCGAACTCCTTCTAATTCTGCGAGTGCAGAACCACAAGGAAACTGGAGGACACATGCGGAGCCCGCTAGACGGTCTGTTTCGCACGGTTCAACGCCTCCCTATCATAACTCCTATGGGCCACAGTCGGAAAACGAGCCCAATAACCCACAACCATCTTATATACCTCTACAGCGATCCCTATCGCACCATTCCTTTGGCAACCCCACACCTGTTTTTCGGGGCCGGTTTAACCCGGTGAACTACATACAAGAACCAGTGGGTTTTAACCCATTGGGACCGGAGGACCACTTCTCTGAAGACAATGCGATGGACATGGACGAGGACACGGATCCCGTCGAACCTGCGAGCGGTACACCCAACCATCCCATCGAGATCTCAGATGGCTCATCTTTTCACGGATCACCCTACGGTGGTCCAAACAGCTTCCGGGCAAGGTTCAACCAGCATGAGTGGTACTTCACACCGTCTCACCATTTATCGCCCCACCAACAACAACAGCAGCAACAGGATCCCTCTGGGGATTCACGATTCGTGGCAGTCACTCCACCGCCTCCACCACCGCCAGTTCATCAGGCACCTTCAGAACCGCCAAGGCGTAGGAGGACAGGCGCACAGATGTCCGCGCGAGGAGGGGATTTTCATTTTAGCTCTCCTCGTCACTCAAGTGGCAGTTATTATCCACCACTACATGAAGACCCGCAAATGGGTGGGCCTTCAAACCCAGTTGCACCGCAGCCACCACCGATGGGTTTTGATAACCCGATTCCTGCATACACTGGTTCGATGGCGTACAACCCGTTTGAGCCGCCGGCTCACACCAACTATAATTACGCTGAAG
Organism: Helianthus tuberosus; assembly: GCA_030545235.1. Taxonomy (NCBI): domain Eukaryota; kingdom Viridiplantae; phylum Streptophyta; class Magnoliopsida; order Asterales; family Asteraceae; genus Helianthus; species Helianthus tuberosus. The sequence continues at coordinate 198,612,895 of CM060442.1, read as the reverse complement.
CCGACCCATACTTGGTAGCGGCCAATTACAACGCCCTTCATCCTGAAGGACCGTATGGAGCTCCTTGGGGAGTAGGTTACCCAACTCATGGGTACCAAATACCTGCTAGACCTATAATTCGGCAACAATCGCAGTCGACACGGTTTTCCCCACCCGAACGGGAAGAAATTCTTCAAAGATTGGACCAAGTTGAGCGAGATTTTCACAGAGATCGCAGGGAACGACAAAGTTTCTTCCAGGGATTGACAAGTTTGATAAAAGGGAAGAGCAAGAAGGACCATTGAATCCTTCAATTATTGATTGTATTTTCCATGTTCCAGTTGAGCCCCTGCGTGGGTCTGTCTTGCTGTTTTAACCCCTGCGTGGGTATGGTTGTCTTTTGAGCCCCTGCGTGGGCCTATCTTTCTGTTAACCCCTGCGAGGGTATGTTGTTTATTTAAGTCCCTGCGTGGACTAGTATTTCAGTTTGACCCCTGCGTGGGTAAATTGTTCTGTTAAAAAGTCCCGTTTAGGGCGATGTGTAATCTTTTTAATAATTAATGGAATGTTAAGTTTATAAATTTCATTTTTTTGTCATTCTATGCATAAATATAGTATACATGAAATAAATAACTCAAAATCATTCCTTTTAAAAACATATCTGCCTATTTAAATATTAATAAAGAATCTTAACGGTGTAACCTAGCCTCCGTGTCATTATAAGACCTGGCCAAGATGGTAGGGCATGTTTAAAAAGATTCAAATCCCTGTTAACATCTGAAAACATGTTAACGCTCCTGGCAGACGTGATTAGTTAAAATCACACACGTCATTCTTATATATATGGATTCTTCAAAAGATTCCCAACTTAACCTAATGATCTATAAATCATGGGTTTAAGTCAGTAATTAAGATGATCACATGTTGACCATCCATTTGTAATATAGTGCCTACGGGCCCTGCTCATTTTCATATGAGACAAAAGACAGTAGTAGTCTGCGACCCTGTCTGAAAAAAGGTAAAGAACTATGTTCAAACCTTCAAGCCTTGATTCTCTGAAATCATAGCGTATAATTTAAAATGTCCCTGTGACTAAGCCTTTTGTGCTAATAATACTGTTATTGTTTATAATTAGGATAAATTATAATAGAAATCCTAAATAAATGTGAGTAACAAATTAACCAAATATGGTCTATGTTTACCATGGTTAATGAATTGCCATACAAGACAATTCCATAATAAACTCTCAAATAAACTATTGTCAATATCTTATGTAACAGTTCAAGATAAATGGCGGACTCGGATGGAATTAATAGTCACCCAAGGGAGAATAATGATAATGCCCGAATTAATATAACGGGTGCTGAACTACAAGCGCTAATAGATAACGATGTTATAAAGGCTATAGAGCGGCAATATGATGAATATAGTGGGACTCGAAGTAGGACCCTATCTACACCGCATTCAAAGCCCAAAACTCAATCTGAGGCTCATAGTAAGCCTCCCTCCAAGAAGGAAGAACCCAAGAAAGTTGATGACGATCATCAGTCCACCAATCATCAAAGTGTCCCATCTCAAAAGGTCATACCGAATCAAGGACCCCGTGATAAGGGTTGCTCCTACAAGTACTTTGTTTCATGCAAGCCCCGGGATTTCACTGGGGAGAAAGGAGCCATAGACTGCATGACGTGGTTGGATGAAATGGATACAGTTGTTGATATCAGCGGATGCGCTGAGAGGGATGTGGTCAAGTTTGTGTCGCAATCGTTTAAAGGCGAGGCTTTGGCCTGGTGGAGATCGTTGATTCAAGCTACTGGGAAGATCCCACTGTACAACATGACATGGGAACAATTTGTTACCCTCATCAGGGAAAACTACTTCCCTCAACACGAGGTTGAAAAGATTGAGTCAGATTTTCTATCATTGGTAATGACAAATCTAGATTGCCAAGCTTACCTCACGATCTTTAATACAATTTAGAGATTGGTTCCATATCTGGTGACCCCGGAACTGAAAAGAATAGCTCGTTTCATTGGGGGTTTAGCCCCAGAAATCAAGGCAAGCGTGAAGGCCTCTCGGCCAGCTACTTTCTGATCTGTAGCTGATATATCTTTGTCCCTCACACTGGACGCGGTCAGACAAAGATCCCTGAGGAATAAGGATGCCGAGAAAAGGAAACGAGAAGATGACAATTCACGTAGGTCAAACAAGAAGCACCGAGGGAGCAACGACCACAAGAAGGGGTCTGAGTCAAAGAAGGATGGGCATCAATCTTGAGATAAGCCCAAGTGTAAGATCTACAAGAAACAGCACTTCGGGAAGTGCAGGTTTGAATCGAACTCGCAGACACAGTCGAGAACTTTTGCATGTGGGATATGCAAGTCCAAGGAAGACAAGACCTTGGATTGCAAAAAGTTGAAGGATGCAACCTGCTACAGCTGTAATGAGAAGGGGCATATCAAGTCTAACTGCCCAAAACTCGCAAAGAAAGCTGATGAAGGAAAGAAAACCAATGCTAGGGTCTTTAGAATGGATGCAAAGGAAGCAGTACTGGATGACAATGTGATAACAGGTACATTCCTTATAAACGATGTCTATGCAAGAGTACTTTTTGATTCAGGCGCTGATAAGTCTTTCATAGATAATAAGTTTTGTAAATTGTTGAACTTACCTGTTAAAACCTTAAGTGTGAAATATGAGGTGGAGCTAGCAGATGGCACCTTAGAAACCGCCTCAACCATATTAGATGGATGTTTCATATCCATTAAGAACCACTCTTTTCCTTTGTCCCTACTTCCTTTGAAGTTAGCCGGTTTCGACATAGTTTTGGGTATGGACTGGTTATCTCGTAACCAGGCCCAGATTGTCTGCAATAAGAGGCAAGTGGTGATCAAGAATCCGTTTGATTAATCACTTACCATTCAGGGAGATACCCGGTATGGACTGCCTGAGCAAGTGACAATGCTCAAGGCCTCTAGGTGTTTGAAGAAGGGTTGTGTCATCTACATGGCACAAGTGACTATTGATGAGCCGAAACCTAAGATGGAAGACATCCCCGTCATTTCTGAATACCCTGAAGTTTTTCCTGATGAACTACCTTATCTACCACCAGATAGGCAAGTGGAATTCAGAATTGACATCATCCCTGGAGCAGCACCTGTTGCTAGAGCACCTTATAGGTTGGCACCAACAGAGATGAAGGAATTGAGAACGCAACTAGATGAATTACTAGCCAAAGGTTTCATTAGACCTAGTTCGTCTCCTTGGGGAGCGCCAGTCTTGTTTGTCAAAAAGAAGGATGGATCGATGCGTCTGTGCATCGATTACCGTGAGCTTAATAAGGTCACTATAAAGAATAGGTATCCTTTGCCCAGAATCGACGATTTGTTCGATCAATTACAAGGAGCAAGTTATTTCTCGAAGATTGACTTAAGGTCAGGCTATCACCAACTGAAGGTTAGAGATGAAGACGTACACAAAACTGCATTTAGGACCCGTTATGGTCATTACGAGTTCCTAGTGATGCCTTTTGGGCTCACTAATGCACCTGCCGCGTTCATGGATCTCATGAATCGTGTTTGCAAGTAGTACTTAGATAAATTCGTCATCGTTTTCATCGACGACATTCTCATTTACTCGAAGAACCAAGCTGACCATGAGAAACACCTTCGCTATATTCTTAAACTTCTACATCATGAGAAACTCTACGCCAAATTTTCAAAGTGTGAATTTTGGCTTCGAGAAGTCCAATTCCTTGGACATGTGGTTAGTGAGCGTGGTATCCAAGTGGATCCCGCTAAGGTAGAAGCAGTTATGAACTGGCAGGAGCCGAAGACGCCCACAGAAATTCGTAGTTTCTTGGGATTGGCAGGATACTACAGGCGTTTTATCGAAAAATTTTCAAGGATTGCTGCACCCCTTACTTCTTTGACTAGGAAGAAGATTAAGTTCGACTGGGGACCCAAGCAACAAGAATCCTTTGATATCCTTAAGCAGAAGTTGAGCAACGTGCCTGTACTGACATTTCCAGAAGGTACCGAAGAATTCGTAGTCTACTGCGATGCATCACACACTGGCATGGGGTGTGTGCTTATGCAGAAAGGCAAGGTTATTGCCTATGCTTCACGTCAGTTAAAGGTGCATGAAAAGAATTACACCACCCATGAATTGGAGCTGGGTGCCGTTGTATTTGCACTGAAGCTATGGAGGCACTATTTATATGGTATCAAGTGTGTGATCTATTCTGATCACAAGAGCCTCCAGCACCTCTTTAGCAAAAAGGATTTAAACATGAGGCAGCGCCGATGGATGGAGACTTTGAATGATTATGATTGGGAAATCAGATACCATCCAGGCAAGGCGAATGTAGTCGCTGATGCCTTGAGTAGAAAGGAAAGGGTGAAACCCATCAGAATCAATGCCAAGAGCATTGAAATAAAGAATAGTTTGAATGAAAGGTTGTTAGCTGCACAGAAGGAAGCTGTGTTGGAAGCTAACTATCCTATTGAAAAGCTAGGTGTAACTGAGGAGCAGTTATCTCTTGGAAAGGACGGAATTCTTAGATTGAATGGACGAATATGGGTTCTAGTTTATTGGGGACTTCGGGATGTCATCCTACAGGAAGCCCACAGTTCTAAATACTTCGTTCATCCTGGAGCTGACAAGATGTACCAGGATTTGAAAGCAAATTTTTGGTGGATAGGCTTGAAGAAGTCTATAGCCACCTATGTTGCTAAATGCTTGACATGTGCACAAGTCAAAGCTGAACATCAAAAGCCGTCAGGTTTGCTACAACAACCTGAACTTCCCACGTGGAAGTGGGAAATGGTGACGATGGATTTCATCACCAAGTTGCCCAAGACCAGGAAAGGAAATGATACGATATGGGTAATAGTGGATAGACTGACTAAGTCAGCACATTTCCTACCCATTAAGGAGACCTATAGCTCCGACATGTTAACCCAATTATATGTCGATAAGATTGTGGCTCTACATGGCGTGCCTGTGTCTATTATCTCTGAAAGGGATACTAGATACACGTCACATTTTTGGAAGAGTTTCCAACAATCTCTGGGCACGCATTTGAATTTTAGTACGGCTTACCATCCTCAGACAGTCGGACAGAGTGAGCGTACAATCCAAACGTTGGAGGACATGATTCGTGAATGTGTGATCGATTTAGGTGGTAATTGGGATAACCACCTGCCATTAATCGAGTTCTCATATAACAATAGCTACCATACCAGCATTAAGGCTGCGCCTTTTGAGGCATTATACGGTAGAAAGTGTAGAACGCCCGTTTGTTGGGCGGAAGTTGGAGATGTCCAATTGTCCGGACCGGAAATAGTCTTTGAAACGACGGACAAGATTGTCCAGATTCGTGACCGTCTAAAAGCTGCCCGAGATAGGCAGAAAAGCTACGCAGATCTAAAGCGTAAACCTATGAAATTCGAGGTAGATGAAAAAGTGTTACTCAAAGTATCACCCTGGAAGGGAGTGATGCGATTTGGTAAGAAAGGAAAGTTAAGCCCAAGATACATAGGACCATTCGAGGTCATCGAACGGGTCGGATCAGTTGCCTATAAGTTAAACTTACCTGAAGAGCTCAGTGGTATTCACAATGTTTTCCACATCTACAATCTGAAGAAGTGTTTCGCTGATGAATCACTAGTCATACCACATACAGATGTGCACATAGAAGAGAGCTTAAAGTGTGTTGAAAAACCTGTGTCGATCGAGGATCGACAGGTTAAGAAGCTTCGAAGGAAGCATGTGCCTATTGTAAAGGTAAAATGGGATGCCCGTAGAGGTCCTGAGTATACGTGGGAGGTGGAGTCCACAATGAAAGAAAAGTACCCTCATTTGTTTCAGTAAACCTCGAGGTCGATATTTCTTTTAAGGGGGTGAGGATGTAACACCTCGAAAAAAATTCACGTCCTATAATGTATTGACACGTGTCATAGGTTTGAACGTATGAAAGAATGTTCTAGAAGGACTAAAGTTGACAAACATGGAAAGTATCCGAATATAAGGGTTCAAAATGTCAACAGTGAATAAATATACTTTACAATAACCCTACGTGATGTTTATACCTTCAAACGGATAAATCATGGATCATACGAAGTTAAAAATGAAATAAAGTGAGAGATTACAAACTACAGGGGTTAAATGTGTCAACATGTTTAAAGTATACCTCTGAGTGACCTTTTAGCAAACCCAAAGCTTTGTACCAGTGATTATGCTCACTAGAATGCACGATATAAATTTCATAAAGTTTCGTTATCGTATGAGAAAGTTAAGATCAAATTCGTATATAAGGGGTTAAAGCATCAACGTCGAAAATTGTGACTTTTCGGGTAATAACAAAGTGGCCAAGGACTTAACAAAGTGGGTATAAGTCTTGAAGCCCTTCTAAGCCAATTTCAGGGACTCAAAATGAAAGAAATAATGTCGAAACAATGTTATAATGGACCAAGGACCAAAGCATAAAAATCAAAAGTTGGGATTTGATCACAAGGGGCATCGCGTCAAGAGAGGCACCCTAGGGGGGCTACGCGTGGCGCGAGGGGCCCTCTGATCCGAAAACTTTGGGCTGTTGTTGCTAGGTGTCTGCTAGGTGCATTGTAACCGACTTATAATCGATTTTCCTCATCTTGGACGACCCCTAAACAACCCCTAGGCCTTTAGGGACATCTGTGGATGATCCATGGCCATTGCTAGGCTTGTGTGTCAACAATCTATGAGATTTTGAACACTATATAAAGGCCCTTGTTGCAACCATTTTGATCACACCTCACTTCTGCATTTCTGGAGCTTCCTGGAGCTTAAGAGCAGATCCTAAGCCTTCCTAATCGTGCATAGGACTTCAGTAAGTATGCTTAACCTTTCTTAGTTAAGTTTTTGCTTAGTTTTAGCTTAAAAGTCAAACCATCGTAATTCACGGTTGACTTAACGATTAATCACTAATGGTCCAGTGACGATTAATCACTAATGGTCCAGTGATTAGTCGAATTGAAAGTAGTTATAAGTTGGTAATCATGTGAGCATTAAACCCTTAAAGGGGCACCCTCTGATTCCCAATCTAACTAGTTCAAATGTCGGGTCAAACTTGTTATTAAAAAGTCAACAGAATGCTTAATTTCCAATTTATGCATAATTAGCAATGTAGAACCCATACAACATGTTTGATCATTAATATAACTTGGTAATTAATGTAAGAACATGTCTAAATATGTTCAACCCGACAATTTTCAGTAGAGACCCGGTTCGGAACCGAAAGTCTCATAATTTGACTTTTGCTTTGACTTTCAGTTCTGACCCGTTTTAGCATGTTTTAGAAATGTGTTAGAGCTTTAATTGGACTAGGTTACATGCTACTATAACCCTCTGTGATTATACACCTTGGTTCATTAGATATCCGATTAATATGCATGATTCCGTTAATTGCCTATATGTTGACCATTATGCCCTTTTCACCATAAAACGTGATTTTTGAAAATGTAAAAAAGTAGAAACCTTAATTACTGATTTATAAACTTGCACCCAAAATTTGACATCAGTTTGAGGTGTAGTTTGAGAGTTATGCTCATTAGCGTAATTAGAAAGCTTTTTAGCGATTAAACGACATAATTAGCATATAGCCTATTTAAACCCACTTTTTGATATCAAACTTGCTACCCACTGATGTAATATATTATTTTGGGATTTTTGAAGATTTTTAATTAATTTTAGGCTGAGCATAACTTAGAGTCATAAGCTTATTTCGGTAATTATCGGTTTTGCCCTTTTGGGCTATAAAATGAGTTTTACATATCTTTTTGACCCCAAACCTTTTGCTACTGATTTCATATGATAAATAAATTATTTTAAAACCTTCTGGAATAATAAAAAATGAGTTTCCTATATAGAACCCGGAAACGGCTTCTAATCGTCTTTTTAAGCGTTTTTAACGCATAGTATGTACTAAAACTATTTTAAACATACAAGGGTTGATACCTACTGATATTTTAGGTAAATTATAATATTTTAACAGTAAGCAAAAGTTGTTTAACTCAGACTTCAGTTTTGAGCTTTTCGGCTTATGTGAAATTACCAAAATGCCCCTACGGTGCGTAATTTGAGTTTAAATTCGTTTCGGGCATAATAAAAGACATCTTACTGATGTCACAACATATTTGAGACATATTAACCTAGGAAACCTGTAAATGACTCTCATGATCACCCGTTACGCCTCTTGCGCGTTCGGTTCGGTTAGTTTGCATAAATTAGCCGAAACGGGTCAAACCTTATCGGTTTTATCTCAAAATCCAGAATGTGTTTAGATTACCCATATTAAACAAGTCTTCGAACTTTTCGGGTCTAAATCACATTCTATTCCGGTCTTCGGTTAATCGTGCGTTTGAACCGTATCTATCTTTAAAACCAACCGGTCTAAGCTTAAGCTTAACTAAAGGCCGTTAGGATTCTAATAGGTTATTATAAACCTTTGTTCCAGAATAGGAGACCCAGTAAAAGCTACCCGTATTTGCTAATTGTGAATTATACTTTCAAAGGTAAATACTTTTAACTTATTTTCCCTTATACGGGCTTGGGGTACGGTATATAAAATACCGCTTGGTCGGGCATTCGACCTTAATCGATTGGTGGTTAAGTATTATCGAGATGACCCGTTTAAATATGTTTTGTTTGCTTAACCCCTTTGGGGGGTTAATGACCATGTCCCGGATATCCTTGGCATCATTTTACGAAATGGCCACGACCTAAGCGCGGAGTGTAGGCGTACACTCGTCAGTGCATAAGTAAATTATGTGGTGCGTCTATTGATCTTTAACCCGACACGAACCGGGCTACCGAACGCATAAGGAACATGTAATTCTTTTACAAGTTTATATATTTAAATAATTATCCCAAGTTATAAAAGATATTTGTGCCACGTGCATTCAAATCAATTTTATCAAACCTTTTAAAATGAGTCAGTTAATTGTATTTACCAGTGTAAACTGACGTATTTTCCCAAAAGGTTAAGTGCAGGTACTACGCGAACTAGGCTGGCTACTCCTAGCATCAATAAAAAGTCTCGCAAGCTTAAGATGCCTAAAGTCTGTTGAACTACTGTTTCCATTTTACTTTGATCCACCTGTGGATAAACTTTCGACTGTTGTGATACTTGATATTACACATTATTCGGTTGAAATATATTTATATCTTTTGCTTCCGCTGAGCATATTAAATATTGTGTTGTTTGACTATAACGTTGCCAACTACGTCACGATACTCCCCACCGGGCACACCGGGCACACCGGGCACACCGGTAATACGTGGAAAGTCGGGGTGTGACACTTAGCATCATCCTAGAAATAAGATGATCAACCTCCAACTCTGAAATAGCGCTTCGAACACCAGGAGGAGCAAAATGAGCTAAGGCTTCAGCACAAACAACCGGGTCTTTAAAACTATCTCCAACTTTAACCCCTCAGTTGGGCACATAAACCTCTTGACCCTCTGAACCTTCGAAGCTCTTAACGCTTTTGACTGACGAACCTTGAATGACAGGAGTGCTACCTTTCTTAATTAATTTCTTCTTTTTGCTGGAAACAATCAACTCTTTCTCCTTACCCTTGCTAACATCAATAGCTTGATCTGCTGACAATTCAATATCATCACTAACATCGATAGGCTCCGAACCAGATGGCTGATCAGCACCTTTCAGATAGCGTTTTGAACGACGAGTGGAAACCTTGGAAGCAGTAGCCTTGGTAAAACCTTTGACATTGGGGACATTTACATATCCAGAACCCTCGAACCTATAATCAGAACCCCTAACAACCGCATCCTCGCCCGGAGTGGCAGCAACATCATCAAAGGCAACGTCAGAGGTATCATCGCTTTTGATAAAATCAAGTGCAGACATAACTGCAAAACAAACATAAAAACACATGAGCAAACAAAGAAATAGGAACATAACAGCATGAGAAGAATAAATGCATACCCTTCCCATCTCTCAAGAACGCCGGGTCTCGATCACGTTTTTCCCACAACTTACCAAGACCCAACAACACCAACAAATGCTCAGGAAATGAACGAAGCCTTGAAGGATACTCCCTAAGAGTTTCTAAAAAACGAGTATTTATATCAGAAGCAGAAGGCTCAGGCTCGTTCAAAACGGCATCCGGGTGTCTCCAAACAAGTTTAAAAGGAACAATTTCCTCCGACACCCAGAAAAACCGGTCTTTCCAGACCCCAAGGGTAGAAACCATAGACGAAATCAAGCAAGTATCAACTTGAGTGGTCTTGAAGGTAAACCAGTCACCATTCTTAGCCAGTCGGAAAAAACGGCGGAATGATAAAAGAGTTGGATCATACCCGGAAGCCCGACACAAAATTTCACAATGTTAAACCCTAGCCATTCCAAGGGGATGAACCTGACCAAAAGATATGCGATAATATTCCAAAATATTCAAAACAAAGTTTGAAAACGGATGACAAAGATTGGAAAACTCAAAATGTCGACAATACAAAGCAATCGAACCAGGGGGACATTGATCGATAGACTTATCACAAGCCGGTGTAACCGGTTTAAACTTCGTCCCTATTCCCCACTCCATACCAAACAAATCGACTTCCTCTTGAGTCATTCGAGAAAACGACTTTGCCAAATCCTTACGAGCACCCATGATATGCGAAATTAAACAGAAAATAAGCAAAGGAAACTAACCTGTTTTGAAAAAGGGGAAAACTTGAGAAAAAATAGAGCAAGTAATGTTCTTCTGTTAAAGTATATGTAAATTAATGAGATAAAAAATAATATAATTAGACGATAGAATTAAAACCGCCGCCTGACAAACTGCCACAAGTCATGTCAACTGTCTTGTCAAAATTCAAAAACCTCAACCGTTTCCAACCCTTCAAGCTTTGAACCCTTGAAGCCTTTAGGCAGTAAAATGCATGTATAAAAGTCAGAAGTCTTTGAGCTCATTTCCCAAAAACCTCTGACTTGGGGGGCTGATGACGGGGGTAGCCCAAGACCAAATATAAATGACTTAAATACATGAATGCTCAAAAGGTTAAACGGTTCAAAAGTTAAAAACCAAGGGAGTTGAGATAAAGCAATGCGGGAATAGTAAAAGGTCACATCTCTGGATTGCTTCACCAACTCACCAGCCGCAAAAGTGACACAGACTCACAGAATGCACTCTTTTATCCGCAGGTTAAAAGGCTTCAACCCCTGAAAGGGTAAGTCCCCCACTGCAAGCATGTTCACTAGTCAACACATTCCTCTTTGGGCCAAGGCTCTCCTTATATAAGTGACACTTCATTAAGTGAAAGAGGACATTCCGATCAGCTCTGATTCCTGGAGAATCTCTGATCATTGCTCTCGAGTACTTGCTTCATGCAAGTCACTTGCTTTCACATTCAACACACATATTCCATTTGCTCATACATCCGAATCTGAACCCACTTCAGAGGAGGATCTTAAGCGAACAACAAAAACAATCTAGTGAACCTCTCTCCACGTCTTGCAAACGTGGGGGGACCCCGCGACCTGCGTTAGGCAAAGTTGAACCCTTCAACCCTTTTGCCTAACCCGCCCAGATACTATCCTTGGTCTATTATTTGTTGCATCAACAAGATGTTACTAAATAATGATATAATGTGCATATTTATTTATTTTTCTTAAAAGAACCCATAACTATTGCCCATAGCCCAATATTAAAGCGTAAGTCTAGAACCAAAGTATTAGTTTCTCATGAATCGAGTCATGTTGTGAAGATTGGCTAAGGTCAAAAAAATCTATAAGTTGAAAGAATACAAAAGACCAGAAAATTTAAAAAGCTCTAAAAAATTGTTTGCAAAGTTTTAGCTTTTAACATGCATTTTATCTGAGATGATGCGACATTTTTATCCCCTCATGATACGGAAGATATTTTATTTTTATTTTTTTTTGAAAAAAAAAATCTTTAAAATACTTTATTTTTTCTTATTCATAATTTATAGAGTTATTATAATAAATCATAATTAGATGAAATAAATTTGATCATACACCATAGTATCACATAAAACTATATATATATATATATATATATATATAACTTTAATGGTTGTTTAAAAAATAGTTTACATTATACATTTTGTTAAGGATTAAAGAGCGTGTTTTTTCAGGCTTGGAATAAGACACCTGAATTCTCAGGACCGGTCTTGAAAACCATTTAAAGAAGAAAGAATAGAGTTGAAAATACTAAGAATGCAATTCTAATGCTAGTGGCTAAAATATTATCAAACGGTTTGAGACCATTGAGTGAGGGCCATGTGAATGGAATAAAAGGACTAAATACTTTAATTACATTCTTGTTTCACCATACATACACTACCAACCCGCTTGAAAAGAATTTATAATATCTAACATGCCTGATGCCTCTTAACACACACCCATATATCAAATCATATCTTATCTTTGATTTTTTTAATCATATGCAAGAGTCAGAAATTGATTCTAATTGTTTTCTGGTTATATGGGATTCTCTGATAAACATTTACTTACGAAAGAGGATTGGCATTGGCCTATTTATAAGTGGCAAATGAAAATAATTGGTTTAAAATATGTTTTGGAATTTATAATGGTGTAGATAAGACGATTAGTTTAAGTTCACTTTCATTTTTTCAACTAAACACATTGACGGAGTCTACAAACCAAAGGTAAGACTTTATAGACTATAATATAGAATAAGAATTCTAATAAACCAATATTCGTACTTGATTAGTATATAGCTCCATCTTACATTTAGACTTTTCCTTCCTTATTTACACCGGCCAATCTAGATTATATATCTTTTTTTAATTATAATTTTAAGCCGAACAGAATCAAAGACTAGTATTTGTTGGAAAAAAAATATGATTGAACATGAACTGAGGGCGCATCAACCAAGCCAATTTTGATTTGGACTATTAGTTTAATTAGACGGGATTGGTTTTTGATCGATCCAAAATAACTATTAACTAACTATCTTGAGTAGATTATTAACTAAATTTATTAGTAAATGTTTTACCAATCTATTATTTTGTATGATAATATATTATTATGAAAAGAAAAACATATAACCTTATTCCTAAAACAAAATGTGGACAATGATGACCAACGATTGTAACGTAAATCGTTTCGTTAACGATAAATAGAACGAAAGTGACAGTCAATTTTGGCGAAATTTTGTTTTCTAACTTACGCTATTTGCTTTTGTAAATGTCCGTCAATTAGGCATGATTGCATGAAACAATCACTGCTTCATTTTTTTTTAAGTAAATTTCATTCAAAACGGGCCGGTCCTCAAAACGAGGACCGCCGAAAAAACAAAACGAATTACATTACGTCAAGAGGATATTTACACCACACATTCCACTCTACACCTTTTATTTTTGTTCTATTTCGAAACCAAAAATACGACGTCATTTTTATGCTTTCCAAAACTTCAACAGGACGACGTCGCACGCCTTTGAAAATTCTCATATTGCGCTCATTCCAAATAGTCCACAATGTAGTAATAATAATGCCCCGCAAAACGTATCTAGAACTCTTCGACGCCGCTTGTGAATTAGCTATCTACAAAAAAATCATTTACATCGAAAGCAAAAATAGGAGTAAGACGGCACCAATATTGTATCCGCGACCATATTTCTTCAGCAAAGGTGCAGCCAATGAATAGATGATTAACTGTTTCCTCTTCCGAATCACACCAATTACAAAACACGTTCGGTAATGATACCCCACGTTTGCCAAGCTCCACCTTCGTAGGCAACCGATTAAACAAAAGACTCCAAACCATGATCTTACATTTTAGCGGGACCCAACCTTTCCACAGCCTGCTACTGCTCGAGGACTGCTGCGAACGCTGCTGCAATAGAATCTTCACTGATTTGACAGTGAATTCGCCATTCGAGTCTGCAGTCCACTTCCACGTGTCCGAACCGCCCTTCCACTCCTAGTCATAAATCTCAGACATCAACCCGAACAACTCAGAAATCTCTTCGGCAGTAGAAGGAGATCTCCTCCCATCCCACATCAGCGATTTAGAACCATTAATAACTTGAATTCTACCAGAAACAGAAATCCACTTATGTTTTTCGAGTCTAAACAAGTTGGGATAAACCAAACGGAGCGGGACATTATTAAGCCAAGAATCCACCCAAAAATTAATTGTTGACCCATCACCCATAGTCCCCACAAAATAACTACCAAGAGTATTATCATTCCATATCTTTTTTTCACCTATTTTAGCAATTTGCTTCCAACACCCGCTAGCCGACGGAGTACATGGTAACAAGCCCCACATTCTACCCGCCCCATGACAATTAATCACCACCCTTTTCCACAAACAATTATCATTATGTTTAAATCTCCACGCCCATTTAAGAAGAAGCGCAACGTTGACATCCTCTAGCTTAACAACTCCTAGATCCCTCGCTTTCTTAGAATTAGTAATAATGTCCCGAGCAACCCAATTAATTTTTTTCTCCTCACTACAACCCGCCCAAAGAAAACGTCTCATAATAGCCTCCATGCTTTGAATAACCGCCTTAGGAGCCTTATACAACGAAAGATAATAAATGGGCAAATTCTCAAGCACCGACTTCACAAGAATCAAACGACCACCAATAGAAAGCGTTTTGGCTTTCCATGAAGAAAGCCGATTTCTGATCACATCAATAACCATATTCCAATTGCCAATTCTAGACATATTGGCTCCCACCTTAATGAAACAAAAGGAAACGACCCGCGTTTGCAACCCAAAACTTCCATCATACTATCCACTTCCCCATCTTCCGTACCCACCCCAAATAAGTTGGATTTATGAAGATTAATGTTTAAACCCGAACATAAATAGAAAATTCTAAGAATTCTAACCAAGCTTTGAATGTTCTCTCGGGCCCACTCACCCATAATAAGAGCATCATCCGCAAAGAAGAGGTGGGTAATATCAAGATTGTCGGCAGAAAAATTAATACCTTTAAAGACTCCAATGGCTCTCGCTTTTTTCAACATCCATGAAAGGCACTCCATAACAATCAAAAATAAAAAAGGTGAGATAGGATCACCTTGACGAAGCCCCTTCTCACTATTAAACTGAAAAGTAGGAGATCCATTAACAAGAATAGACGCCCGAACGGACTCAAGAATGCCTTTGATCCACTTACACCACCGATGAGGAAAGCCCATTTGAGATAACAAGCAAACCCAATTGACATTTGTTTTGGTCAAAAATCAGACGAGGATAATGCAACCAAACTCTCTGTTATGGGGTATGATGCTTGAATTGGTAAACAACAATGAGGATCACTCAGAAATGAATTGTACAAGAGACACAAAGATTTATACGAGGAAAAAGCCCTTGATCAATGAATGATCTCCGGCATAAAAAACCTCGGGTGATGGAAACTACCGATCACCAACTCAAATTAAACAATAATCCTTTTACAACTTCGGATGATAGCGAGCTAAGTACAAGGATCACTATAGTGTATCGTGTAGAAATGTATGAAAAATGCTAAGTGTTTTGCCGAGAGCTGGTGAATGCAGTTATACGAGTGTGTGTAGCCAAAAATAGCCAATGTTCTTAAAAAATAGCTCGCTACCCCCTTAAAATTAGAAAACATCTAGCCTAACTAACTGTCCGCATTTCGTGCCTTCTCCCCACGTTCTCCATAACGTTCACAATGGTCCAGCACGTGCAGAATTGAAGGGAATATGCTCCAGGAATATCGCCATGACCAAGTCCAAGCCGGTACTCCTGCAAAACAATACCGAATTCAAAGTGAACAATCATTAGTATAAGGATCCTTAGGATAATCCATGATCCTGATCCTGAAGTACTTCTGAGGATCACTAATTGTCACAGAAGTAAGGATCACCAAACAGGATAACACTTGAGGATCATAGGTCATTAAGGAATCCTCCCCTAACAATTGCCCCCAAAATATAAGGAGTAATATTGTAAATAAATGAGTTGTATTTTATCGATCTTATCCGCAACAAACTATCGGATATATAGCCGTTAAGATCGAACTAGCCGTTGGAATCCTGACGTCACTGAGGTGACTTATCCTGCAAAATCATCATTATAAATGGCAGTTAGAGATAAGAGCGAGAGGGCATTTAAATCCGAGCGTTTCCCTTTTAAATCCTCATCAGAAGACTTATTCAGGTATTCTCTTTTCCTCTTCTTCCTTCTCTTACTCTGCTTTTCTTTCTTTACCATCATCTCGTCAAAAATGATGCTCCGAAATTCACCGGGCAAGGATCACAAGAAAAACAACCCCTTAAAGGGCCAATGGATCATCAAAGATTCCGCAAAAGAACGCTGTTGTTTCACCGATCCACAAATTGATAAAATTCGCTATTGTTTCCCAGTGAACACCGTTATCAAATCCTTTGATCCCACTGCTTTGAGCGACTATATCTCTAAAACTTGGATTGCCTTTCCTGTTACCCCATTCACCATAGGATACACCTATCCTTTTCCAGCCTTTACCCAATCCTTTTTCTCCCTTACCGGCATCTCCTACATCCAAGCTATGCCGATGATCTGGAGGGTCTTATATACCCTTGAAAGGATCATCGAGCAGGAAGGGATTGATCTAGGAATGTCGGAGTTGGCTGAGATGTATGATCTCACAACGTTTGGATCCCACCGATATTTGTTTAAACGAAAACCTGGTGAAGAACACCCCATTTTTACAGCCACCAAGAACGATACAAACTGGAAACAACGCTTTTTCTTTGTCAGAAGAGACTCTATCCCAAACGGAAAGGATCTACCCAGGAAGTGGTCCACCCATGGTAGGACAGAGGATCCTGAGAAGGATCACCGGATAATCCTGCTCTTGTGATAAGATCACTAACCCCCTTTTGTTTTATGTTATGCAGCTATCACTGTTTCGCACCTCAGACCGTCTCCTGCTACCAAGGAAAGGCTTGCTGCTTTTAGAAGACTCGATCCTGAAACAAGACCATTCAAGACAACCACCCAGGATTCTCAAGAGGTATCCTCAGGCTCAGTCACCATGTCAAGTAAGTATCCTGTTTTTTGTATAGTTAAAGATTTAAATAAATAGTTAAATAGAAATAAGATAAGGATACTTATCTTTATTTGAATGTGCAGGTGCTGGAAAAGCTTCAAAATCTGCCTCCAAGTTCAGCGTGACCGATCTGGACAACGTACGATCCTCCAAGAGGAAGCTTCCTGCCAGCCCAACTGTTTCGATCCCCAAGGCACCCATTAAAGGAAGGGGTGGCAAGAAAAGAAAAACCTCTGAAGCTGAGGATCTGCAAGGTCTGCCCCTGATCCGCCACCAGTTCCTTGAATACTTCAACGATGTAAGGATCCTTGTCCCTGCTTTGGTATCCAGCTTATTTGAGGATCACCTGTTCTTGCACTATTCTTTTTCTTCTTTGCAGAAATTTGCTGAGATTGAAGACTACGTTGGGCATGTCGAGGAGCAGGACAAGAAGATTCCTGACCTCCAACAAGTCGCATTGCTCAAGGATCTTAAGATTGCTGAGCTCCAAAAGGACCTCCAAAATGCCAAAGCTGAAACGGCCAAGGTTCTGATCAATGCTGATTACGAGAAGCATGAGATCACCCAAGATGCTAAAGTCTCTGCTGCTATAGCGATGTACAAGACCAAATTGCAGATGGCCTTGGAAGCTTAGGATCCCGACTTCGACAGGAGCAACTGGGATATGGAAGGCTGGAAGGCAAGGCTGGCTGAGCTGGACGACGAGGAGGAGGTTGAGGAGATCCTGACGATCGAGGCTGGAGGCAGTGGCAAGGATCATGGTGGTGAAGCTAGTGGAGCTGGAGATGGTGATGCAGCGAAGGTGTAGGCTGCAGCAATGGGCAATGATGGACACTTCTAGACATAGCCGGAGCCCATTTTTTTTAGGTTTGGTGGTAGTTTTTGTTAGACAATGGTTGGTTTGTATTTGAACAATAGTTGTAGGATTAAGGATCTAGGATCCTTTGGATAATAGGTAGGATTACAAATGGTGGAGGGATCCTCTGTTTGGGGGATGAGGCCATTGTGATCCTGCCGCCTTTGATTTCCTGCACTTGCTATAACCGCATAAACAATGGACACCCGTTGCCAACCCATGTGGACGGGCCACGTTTTCCTGGTAGAAACGTGGGTTGGCAATTTTGACAACCTTCGATGGTTAAACTTTTGTTAATAAAATAACTTTAATCTTTTTTGGCTTATCTTGTGTTGTTATCCTTGTTTGTCCTTTTAATTTTCAATTGTTTTGACATACACTTGTCTGAATAAGAAAAGTTGAACGAATAAGGTAAAAAATATTTAGGATATGATCTAGGATCAAATATCCTATAGTTGAAAAATTCCAAAAAGTGGTATATTTTAAGGATCATGAGTTCAGTTGTCAAAGTACAAGGGTTATTCAAATAAGCAATGAATAAAATCAAAATAGTTAAGGATCATACCTGGGGATCCAAGTTAGGATCCTAACCCTTAATACTATAACCAGGATAACCATAAGACAAACCTTAGTAAGAAGTAAGGATCAAGGATCCTTGGTTGTTTAACTTCGAAGACCTGAAATAGAACATAACTTGGGACTAAGCCAATATAAGATAAAACTTAGCAACTGGGGACAAGCCCAAAGGATAACTGGGGACAAGCCCATGGATAACTGGGGACAAGCCCAAGGATCGTGTGTGAACTGGAGTATGGCCCTTACTGGCGACTATCCAAACTTAGTGGCATGAAAATGCCAAAACCTTAGCTAACGTGAAAACGTTAGAAACCTTAAGAACGGATGTATGGTACGTCTACCATTATACGTAGGATCCTAGGTATAGCCAGTACAATGGAATTATCAGCCCCTAAAACGAGTACTGGTCCCACTGCCATGAACTATACCAGGATCATCGTGCGCTACTGGCGGAACTGGGGTCAAGCCCAAATAACTGGGGACAAGCCCAAGTAATTGGTTGCTTTTGTGGATAACCATCCTTTTGCTAAGAGTACCTGAACCTCCAAAACTCAGAATCACGTGAAAGGGGGATAAAGGATGAAGGATCCTTATCCTTATGTGAGAAAGTAAGGAAATGAAATAGTTTGAGATTAGAATGTTACCAAAATGAGGATCATCTGTGCTCTAAGGATCCTTCAAGGATAATTATCATGTGAGGATCATAGGTCCTTATCATATGAAGTATTTCTTCAAATGAACAGCATTCCAGGCCCTGGGTATCAAATCACCTTCCATTGTTAGCAATTGATATGCCCCCTTTCCTGCCTCGGCTTCAATCAAGTAAGGGCCTTCCCATTTTGGTGCCAACTTTCCATCAGCGGGATTGGTGGTATTTTGAAATGCTTTCCTCAACACCATATCACCAATTTGGAACTTCCTGATCCTGACATTTTTGTTGTAAGCACCAGCCATCCTTTGCTGATAACTGGCCATCCCTATCCTTGCCAAATCCCTGATTTCTTCTATAGTTTCCAGGTCTTGAACCAAGTTTTCATCATTTTCTTCAGGATCACGAATACTTGTTCTAGCAGTTGGAACCACCATTTCTGTAGGGATCACTGATTCTGCCCCAAATACCAAAGAGAATGGAGTTTGGCCTGTAGCATTCTTAGGAGTTGTCCTGTCATGTCTTCGTGTTTCCATGCAAAGGTAGTCTTTCTCCTTTTGAGGAAGGATATGAGGTCTTCCTTCGTTTCGCCAAGGATCCCTGATCCTATATAAACTTTAGATTCAGGATCATCAGGATCCATAAGGATTTCTACTACATCCTGCTCTCTTGCCTCCAAGACATCCCTTGGAGGATGCTTTAATTGCTATCGCTCCCTTGACTTTGAGGCTGGTTTCATTGATGAGGTGTAGCAGTTCTTAGCTTCTTGCTGATCACTATCAATCTTCACTATTCCCCAAGGACTAGGAAGCTTCACACATTGATGATAAGTGGATGGGACTGCCTTCATGTCATGTATCCAAGGACTGCCAAGGATAACATTACAACAAGATAAACAGTCAATAACACAAAATTTTTCGTAAGAATGTAGGCCTTCGATATAGATTGGGAGTTTAATGTCCCCCAGAGTATTCTTAGTCTCGCCACTGAATCCCACGAGCACAGAGGATCTTGGTATGATATCGGATTCAGGGATATTCATCTTCTTGAGGACATCAAGCTGGATAATGTTCACAGAGCTTCGTCCATCTATAAAGATCCTGCGAACAAAATGGTTAGAAATAAAAAGAGTGATAACCAAACCATCGTGATGAGGATCCTGAATGTCAACACGATCATACTCATCGAAAGTTATGACTTTTCCTTCGGAGACACTGGATGTTCGAATGGGTCTATCTCCATTATCCATCTTGGTTTCCTTTGCATGTCTTTTAGCTGCAGAGAAGGATGTTCCACAAATGTCTGATCCTCCAGAAATAAAGTTTATAATTTGTGCATCTGCTGGAGGGGCTGGAGCTTTCTCTGGGATCCTTTCAGGATCCTGAGTCCTTGACTTCTTTCTCCCCAATAATTCTTTCAAGTGCCCCTTGCTCAACAAGTATCCAATTTCTTTTCTCAGCGCGATGCATTCTTCTGTGAGATGCCCAAAATCTTCATGATATGCACACCACTTTGACTTGTCTTTAGTTGCAGCTGATCTGTCATTTTTCCTGGGCCATCTAGCTTTATCACCTAAATTCTGCATCGCAAGGATTAGTTCATTGTTATCAACAGAAAAACAATATTCCGAAATTGGAGGATAATCCTCATCATCCTCTTCTTGTTCAACAGCATGAACATTCTGGTTATCAGATTTGTTATAGGATCTGAACTTGTTGTTCTTGAATGAGGATCCTTGCTTCTCTTGCTTTGAGGATCCTGCTAACCTCTCCTGGATCCTTTTGTCATCCTCTAGCCGGATGAACCTAAGGGCCCGGGTTCTTACCTCATCTAGATTCCTGCATGGTGTCATAACAAGATCATCATAGAATAATGAATCCCTAAGCAATCCCATTTTAAAGGCTTCGACATCCGTAGCTATATCCAGGTTAGGGATATCTAAGGATTCTTTACTAAATTTAGTGATATAATCCCTTAATGATTCATTATGACCTTGGGTTATCCTATACAGATCACTAGTTAGACGCTCAAATTTTCTACTACAAGAAAACTGGTTATTAAATAGGTTAACTAGATTAGCAAACGAGGTAATAGAGTAAGGGGGAAGACTTAGCAGCCATTTAAGAGCCGATCCAGTAAGAGTGGATCCAAATCCCTTGCACAGACATGCTTCCTTTAACCTTTCTGGGATGGGATTGATCTCCATCCTTTCCCTGTACTGTGCTATGTGTTCTTCAGGATCTGTTGAACCGTCATACAACTTCATGGTAGGCACGTGGAACCTCTTGGGTATCTCAGCATCACAGATTGGTGGTGCAAAACGAGATATCTTGTGGCTCCCATCTGCAATCTCCGGGATAGGCTTGACCACTCCTGGGACACTTGATATCATATCCTTTAACTTTTGCAATTCTCTGGCCATGGCATGGTTGATACCTGTATCCTGCATAAGGCCATGGTTAGTGGTGTAAGAATTATTGAAAGTGTTACCTCCCGTTGGGTTCAAATTAGGAAGAGCGGATGTGAATCCATATTGTTGGGGCTCTGGAATGACCGATGGACCAGTAGAGGCAATGGTCTGCATTGGAATAAAATCTCCCTGATGGATATCGGAACTCCCTGATTGCAAACTCCTTAAGGATCCCGGAATCTGGAAGGATCCTTGAAACTAAGAGGATCCTTGAACCTGGGAGGATCCTGGAACATAAGAGGATCCTTGAACCTGGGAGGATCCTGGGACATCGGAGGATCCTTGAACCTGGGAGGATCCTGGGACATAGGAGGATCCTTGAACCTGCGAGGATCCTGGGATATAGGAGGATCCTTGAACCTGGGAGGATCCTGGGACATAGGAGGATCCTTGAACCTGCGAGGATCCTGGGATATAGGAGGATCCTTGAAACGGCCAGAACCCTTGAATCTGCTGCGCTCCTGAGTATCCTCCTGAGCTTATGAAGGATCCTATATGCTGAGGATGGGATCCTGCTGGTTGGAAGTATGACCCTGAAGCCTGAGTCATTGCTGATGATCCGTAATGCACTCCTTTTGGTCCTCCCACATATTGAACGTCTGGAACCACTGAAGGCTGAGAAGTTATAACCGGAGTATCGAAATTCAAAGATCTGGGCATCAGTGGGGATTGATTCTCTGCCGATCTCTTCTGTTTCTTGATGTCTCCAATTTCTCTAAGAATCCTTTCATTGGTCTTATCCTGCTGCTGTATATGCTCCTTCATCTGCAAAATCAAAGTAAACAAGTCACTAGTAGTGGGAGTATAAGAAGCAGAAGAAGTTGGAGGTTTTGAGAAAATGGGAGTTGGTTTCTTCTCGGCATTTTTCTGAAGTCCAGAAGGTGGTGGAGGCAAAGGTGGAATGCCCTGGGATGAATTGACTGCAGACATCGCACTGGAGGTGTTCTTTGATGATGAAGCCATCTGCTTGGATGTAACGAACCGAAATGATCACAAAAATGAGAATTTCTTGGGAATGAAGAGCCAATTGCCCCACGGTGGGCGCCAAACTGTTTTGGTCAAAAATCAGACGAGGATAATGCAACCAAACTCTCTGTTACGGGGTATGATGCTTGAATTGGTAAACAACAATGAGGATCACTCAGAAATGAATTGTACAAGAGACACAAAGATTTATACGAGGAAAAAGCCCTTGATCAATGAATGATCTCCGGCATAAAAAACCTCGGGTGACGGAAACTACCGATCACCAACTCAAATTAAACAATAATCCTTTTACAACTTCGGATGATAGCGAGCTAAGTACAAGGATCACTATAGTGTATCGTGTAGAAATGTATGAAAAATGCTAAGTGTTTTGCCGAGAGCTGGTGAATGCAGTTGTACGAGTGTGTGTAGCCAAAAATAGCCAATGTTCTTAAAAAATAGCTCGCTACCCCCTTAAAATTAGAAAACATCTAGCCTAACTAACTGTCCGCATTTCGTGCCTTCTCCCCACGTTCTCCATAACGTTCACAATGGTCCAGCACGTGCAGAATTGAAGGGAATATGCTCCAGGAATATCGCCATGACCAAGTCCAAGCCGGTACTCCTGCAAAACAATACCGAATTCAAAGTGAACAATCATTAGTATAAGGATCCTTAGGATAATCCATGATCCTGATCCTGAAGTACTTCTGAGGATCACTAATTGTCACAGAAGTAAGGATCACCAAACAGGATAACACTTGAGGATCATAGGTCATTAAGGAATCCTCCCCTAACAACATTGTCATAGGCTTTTTCAAAGTCAATCTTTAAAAGAAACGCCTTTTCCTTTCTTTTCTTTAGCCATTCCAAAATTTCGTTCACAACAAGGGGACCATCAAGAATATACCGATTGGACAAAAAAGCCGAATGAGACTCCGAAATCACCTTACCCATGCATTTTTTAAGGCGATTAGCTAGGATTTTCGAAATAACTTTGCTAATCACTCCAATAAGCGTAATAGGCCTATAATCTTTGAGACCCACAGGCGATTTAACCTTGGGAATCAAAGTAATGAAAGCCGACCAGCATCCCGGATTAATAATACCTGTTTCATGAAAATCCACCAAGATACGATAAAAATCCTCCTCCAATAAACTCCAAAACCTCTTAATAAAGCTAAAATTAAAGCCGTCCGGACCAGGCGCCTTGTTCGAGCCACATTCAAAAACAGCGTCCCTAATCTCTTGTTTAGAAAACAATTCAGTCAACCACAAACCATCTTGTTCATCGATCCTTTTCAGCCCTTCACATTCAATAATCGGCCGAAAAACATATTCTTCTTTGAAGTGGAGTCTAAAGAAACGCAAAACTTCTTTTTTAATAAGTGTCGGTTTAGAAACCCATTGACCGTTGACATCAAGACCCGGGATCGAGTTCCTAGCTTTTCTTCCATTAACAACACTATGAAAGAAGGCAGTGTTTTCATCTCCAAGAGAAGCCCATTTTACACACGATTTTTGTTTCAAGTCACGAGATCTATACAGCTCAATCTCATGAAGGTTCTTGCAACATTCGGACCAAACCCACAATTCCGACTCCTCTAGGTCTCTTTGTTCCATTAACCATTCCATATCTTCCTTATCTTTTTTGTACGATTTCTCGAGTTCATTGTCTTTATTACGGCACATAACAATCCAACTATTAAGTTTCATTCGAAAAGCTTTAAACTTTCGCATCAAATTTAGATCCGCCGGACCTTGATTGACCACCCTACTAACACTGAATTAACAATATCTTCACACCCATGCCTATCAATCCAAGAATCAAACCATCGAAAGGGTTTCGGACCAAACTTAGTATCACAAAGAGACAGGAACAAAGGCGCATGATCCGAGTATTGTCTATTCAATGCTCTAACACAAGCATCAGGCCACTTATTAAAAATACTATCACAAACAAACACCCTGTCAATCCTACTAAGCTTGCACTCACCTTGCCGATTGACTAAGTAAGTAAACTTCATACCTTTCAGATCGTACTCACGAAGACCAACCTCATCCAAAAACTCATTAAAATCGCGCGCACAAGCCAGGTCATAGCAAGAATTTAATCTTTCACTCGGGTAGCTAACTGCATTAAAATCCCCAAGCACAATCCACCAACCTTGCCCTGATTGAATCGTTTGGGTAATTTTAGCCCATAGATTTCTTTTGTCAACATTAGATTGCGGAGTATAGACATTAATCAAATTAAGACGACTACACCCATCCGTTAATAAACCGGAGATAAGAAGAAAATTACTATCTTTAACAACCAAATCCTTCGTTAAAAACTTGGGATCCCAAATGCTCAATAAACCTCCCGAATTACCGGTAGAATCAACTTCATAATCAAAACCCAATCCACCCCAGAAATTCGACACCACACTAACATTAAATTACTAGACATAGTTTCTTGTAACCCAATAAACGACACCCCCAAATCAGACTTTAAACGTTTAATCCATCCCGCTTTGCCAGAAGGCCCCAAACCCCTAACATTCACCGATAAACAATTCATTTAGTACCATATTGTAACCCTTTTTTGACGATTGTTTCCTTTATCATATGATCCTGAACAGGTAATCGAACACCAAGCTTTTCTCCCAAAACCTTGGTCGCTTCAATCTCCCCTTCTAAAAACCTCTCTGTATCACAATCACCAAACGCATCAGTCCTAACAGTTGGATTACTGTTAAGATCTAAAGAGCTATCTTCATGTGAGTCCGGACTATCCTCTTCGTCGCCTGGTCCATCATCAGTTATACCCAACAACGAGTTGAGCCCAAATAAATCATTGTCAACATTCTTGGGCTTTTTAACCACCTTCAAGCTCTCATTACTACTAGTATAAGAGCAACTGGGCCGGCCCAAGTCATCTTTTTTATACTTTTTTCTCTTAACCACATTAGACTTAGGCCCATCCAAATTGTTATTCACCTCATTTAATTTGTCAAAATCAAAAGATACAGCAGACACAAACGACTCTTTTCTTAATTCAGAATTCAAATTCTCCACATTAATGGGACTTGAATGACAATTAACCTCATCATTTACCACATTAATCGTTTCCATCAATACCGGCTCCTCATCATTTTCCACATTAAACGTTTCCATACATATCGGCTCCTCATTAATTACGCCTTCTTTGGAAACTCCGGCCTCCTTGACCGGTGATTTCTCCGGCAATTCAGCGTCGCTATCAACAGTAACATTCTCCTCTCCATCGGCCTTGTTAAGTACATCGTCATCTGTCGTCACCGCATCGAAATCCGGAATCCACTCTCCTAATTCCTCGGTAACCCACACCCGAAACTTCCTATTCATCCAGTTCAAGACTACTTCCTCGGCGATCCTTAAACCGTCACCAGCCAAGACTCCAACGTACTCATATGATAAGGCCAAATCTGTTTCCACTAACTTTGCTTTGTGAACCACTTTACCGAACTTGCCACCAATGGTATTAAGAATCTCATTGGATAAAAGATGTAAAGGGACCCCTTGTATCTTCAACCAAGCCAACCATTGAAAAGAAAGAGATTGACCTTCCCACACAACAATGGAATAGAACTTATCATTCATTTGTTTGGCTGCCTCAATAACTCTCTCAACCAAATCAGAATTTTCAAAAGAAATAAGCAAATCAAGACCACCAAGATATTGTACCTTCCCATAACCCGGACAAATACCATTAAGAATCACGTAAATACAATCATTGCTTCATAAGTTTTTCCACACAATAAATTGAGGTTTTCACGTAAATACAATGTTGTCTTTGTGTTGTTTTTTTTTTTGAAATAGGTGGGATGTAGGTTAGTTTGGTATTGTTTTTTGGAGGAAAAAATTGTATTTGAGTTTTATAATACGTTGTTTTATAATTGCGTTTTTTTACGTCATTATTTTTATAGAACGTATATAATATAAGTGCGTCTTTATAAACTGTTAACATAGTTTATTTTGTTAAATTAAACGAACACGTTAAATAAATTGTACAGAAAGCCATAAGAATTAAACGTAAACAATCCAAAACCAACGTGATGTAAATAGAAGATTAACTGCAATATATATATATATATCAGTTTGTACATACAAACACAAAAAGGTACAACTAACTACATAATACATAACAAAACACTATACAAACAAACTAAGGTACTAATCCTCGTGCGGTGGGGACGGTGGGAGGGGAAGTGGAGGTAACCCAACGAGCTGTCGTAGAGAAACGAGCGTCTCGATGATCCAGTCCTGGCGTGCGGCCTGGCGTCTGAGGCGCCGGTCGAAGTCCCGAGCCACCTCACGCGCTACCGGAGGCAGGTCAGCGTAAACGTGCTGCGGGTACTGTGGCGGCTCAGGAGCTGGCTGAACTGGTGGTACCGGGATCTCCTCGATATGCTCCTCCTGAGCCTCAGCCTGAGGCTGGCCTGGGAACTCATCGAGTCCCAGAGCCTGTAGCTGTGCCTGCTGAGCGGCCGCCTGAACATCAGGAGGGGCTAACACTCCAGCCCTCACCTCAATAACAACCGGGATGACCTCCGGCATCACCTCCGGATGCCAAATCAGCCCGTCATGTCCCCGAAACCTCAGACCAACATCAAAGGTACGGGTAATCTGCATGGCAGATACTGACACGCGGCCCAACCTGGTAGACGGGACCGGATCGGACAGCTCCGTATCATGCTCGGGCACGAGCCCTAGCGAGCGTGCAATGGCGGTGATGAATGAGCCAGTGTGCACGAACCTGCGGAGCTGCCGGTGGTATGCTGTGGCAAAGTAATCTGCCAGGCAGGCTGCTAGATCGCAGGGCTGGCGGCGCAGTAGGCAGTATAGAAAGAAAAGGTCATTGAGGTTGACCTTCTCCCTGCTGGAACCCCGCGGCACGATAGTTGCCGCGATAATATGGTGCAGGTATCGGTACAAGGGGTCTTTAATGGTGGTGGCCTTTTGCCAGGATCTCCCAAAGGGAACCCTGGAAATGGCCCTCCAGAAACTGATAAGCGTCTGCCTGTCCATCGCCGTAACCGCCGTAGTATATAAATCAGTATCAAGCTCGGGCTCTGTGTACAAACCTGTATAAACAAATAATATTAAATAAACAAATAATAATAATAAACAAATAATATTAAATAAACAAATAATAATAATAAACAAATAATATTAAATAAACAAATAATATTAAATAAACAAATAATAATAATAAACAAATAATATTAAATAAACGAATAATATTAAATAAACAAATAATAATAATAAACAAATAATATTAAATAAACAAATAACATTAAATAAACAAATAATAATAATAAACAAATAATATTAAATAAACAAATAATAATAATAAACAAATAATATTAAATAAACAAATAACATTAAATAAACAAATAATAATAATAAACAAATAATATTAAATAAACAAATAACATTAAATAAACAAATGATATTAAATATAAAATAATAAATAATATTATTTAAACAAACCTGTATGGACAGCAAACTGCCGCACACTCATATGAAACTCCTGACCGGCGAGACGGAATGTAACCTCGTGGACTGGAAAATCCGGGTCCTCCACGTAATCCGCCGGATGCGGCGCGTATGTAAACGTGGAAAGAAACTCCCACGTAAGCTCGGGGTACGAGTCCTCCATCGCTAACTCAAATAGGCGCGACCAAGGAGTATCTAGTCCAACTATCTCACGCGCCCGCGCAGCCTCTCCCACGGTCTCCAGCAGGCCCCAGTCTATCCCTACATGCTCCCCAATGGGGATGGCGCGCAACCTCGCGCATCTCCCCCTCGCCCGTGACCCCGGCGGAAACTGCAGGTACGGACATGCCGGCTCTCCCTGCTCTCCCTCATCTCCCTCAGCCTCTATATGCTCAATCTCGTCATCGGAGGAATCCATCACTGCACGTTGATAAGATAATATTAAATATAAAATAATAAACAAATAATATTATTTAAACAATTTAAATAATAAACAAATAATATTAAATATAAAATAATAAACAAATAATATTAAATATAATTTAAATAATAAACAAATAATATTATTTAAACAATTTATATTAAACAAATATTATTAAACAAATATTATTAAACAAATAATAATAAAAAAAAATAAACTTGAACCAAAGCGCCGCGCTTTGGCCTTGGCGCGGCGTTTTGGTTCTTCATTTTGAAGAACAGATCCAGCAATCGATCAAATCCGGCCCAATCAAAACAATATCAAACATCTACATTTAACCAAAACGATTAAGGGTGTTCGATCTTACCTTTTAGCGGTCGAAAGATTGAAAACGAAGATATCCGGAGATCAGTGTGTGTAATCGCACCTTTTGTGTGTGTTTTGTGTTGAAATGGGGGAGAAGCTGCCTCGCTTCAGGTATAACGAGGGACCAAAGCGCCCCTCTATGGCCAAAGCGGGGCGCTTCTGTTCTTATTTAAGGGCAAAGCGCTCCGCTTTGGACATAGCGGGGCGCTTTGGGCCTTTTTTAAATTTTTTAAAATTGTTTTTAATTCACAAACGCGTCGATAATAGTCTAAATTTTACGTTTTTTCCATTATACATCATTTTTTATTATATATGGACTATACTGCAAGTTCCGGATCAAATCGGTTACGTGTGATGTCTTATTCCGTTATATCGTATCATTTTGGTTTGAAAGCACAAGTACTCCTGTGAGAGGTGTTATGTGTATCAGCCGCCTACCTCACATGAACATGACGTATTTTTTCATTAATTATAGTATTATGATGTATATGGTCATTTTGGGTCGTACAAGTGCGTATTGAATCTGATTGGGTCGTGTCGGTGACATTCGGTTTTTAACGTGATGTAACGCATATATTGAACAAACACAAACGTGATTATTATTAAACACATTTAACCTACATCGTGAACATATGGGGTTACATTAAGGTCAGGGGCACGATACGTAAGCATTTCGTACGCGTTG
The DNA here is from genome assembly GCA_030545235.1 of Helianthus tuberosus. Taxonomy (NCBI): domain Eukaryota; kingdom Viridiplantae; phylum Streptophyta; class Magnoliopsida; order Asterales; family Asteraceae; genus Helianthus; species Helianthus tuberosus. The sequence goes on along the minus strand of CM060442.1, from coordinate 198,583,340 downwards.
ATCTGATCCCTGTATAATGTGTGCCAGGCTGCTGCACGCTCTGTTCTGTTCGCTGTCCAGAGTGGGTTTGGGGGAGGCATTGGATAACAACCTCCAAGATCTACATGTATGAAATGCCCATAGTCGACGAACACAACCGCAACCACCAGGTGAGGTTGCTCAGCTTCGTTTGGCCCGCCCAGCAGAGGGAAAATTGTATTGCTCCCACGCATGTCGAAGGTGTGAACAATCACACCGTATCGTTGGGCAATAAGAAACCCCGTGTCAGGCATCGTCATGTAATTTTCGATATCTGCTCGTCCCACCCCCTTGAAATTGATCCGTCTAAGCAGCGCATCATAATGTCCTATGTTTTCCGGATCGAAAAACTGCCTCCAAAGCGATTCGTTCGTACGTAACTCCTTTATAAGTTGTTTCCGGATCATCAAATATGAATTTTGTTTCACTCCTAACCCAACAGCCACCGATCGAAACCCACAATGACCATCTGGTTTCACGTCCTTTATTCTAACGATGTATGGATGGATCACTTCGGGAATCTGAGATGCGTAGTTGCGGATCGCTATATCCGTCTTAGGACCGAGCTTGATCATCGGGAAATCAGGGTGCAGGTTGATCGGTTTGGTATTCTTTTGTCTTCTAGAATCTTCGGGTGATATGTACGAGCTGTGACGGGGAAGATCATCTGAGGCCTCGACCCAAGTTTCTTCCGACGGAATGTACGAGCTTTTTCTAGCGGCTTCAACCTTTCTTTCTTCCTGCGTTTTCAATGTTGGGCGACCACGAGTTTTCTTCAGAACAGCAGGAGGTTTTTTGTTATTGTTCCCTGGATTGAGGATTTGCTGAAACTTTTCAAAGAAGCTCCTTTTCACTTGAGGGGGTGTTGGATCGATCTTTTGTTTCAATTTTTCAAATTCCGCGTCTACATCGATATCCTCTATGTTTTTCTTTGCAGGCTTGAAGTTAAGCTTCTTCCAGAACACGTCTATGTGTGTGATCCGGAGTTGCTGACCTGTGGATGAAAACAAATTAGGTGGCAGAATCATAACGAGAAAGGTCAAAGATATTAATTACCTTTATTTTCCAACTTTTCCAAACGACAGGCACATGGCAAACCACAGCTGGTAAAAAGTTGGCAACCACAGCTTGCACCGTAGGCTCTCAACCCGTCTTCCTTACGTTTTAGTTCCCTACTCAAAAGCTCAATCGCATATATTGAAACCTTTCTGAGAATATATGCAAGCATGGGTTGCTTCTTGTGGTGCGTCATCACTTTTCGGAGGCTTGTTTCAAAGCTTGTACTAATCTCGGTGTATTGTCTATCAACAACATGATCAACATACAGTACAAGTTTATCCAGTGTGTTGCGATGACTTGGAAAGTGACTTTTTAGTGTTGCATGCATGCCCTCAACCCTGTTGGTCGTAGTTTGGTGAAAGTTGATAGTTTTGTTAATCCAGCATGATACAAACTTTTCACGGTACGGATCCAACCAGGATTTCTTCAAATAATCAAAAACCTCTAAAATTAAAAAAAACGTAAATAATCAGTTTTTGTTATTATATAAAATTTGAACATAATTATGTAAGAAATACCTACGTTCACGGTCATCTTCTTTCAGCTGTGCTTCAAGGTTTTCCAAGTTATACCTGTATATTTCCTCGGTCGTAGACTCGCACAATAACCAAAATCTACGTACGAATTCTTTCCATTCCTTGTCAGAGAATTTCTTCTTGCTGTTCTTATTAATATTTTGTTGAATATGGAACCGACAAAGATACTTATGCGCTTTTGGAAAAACTTGTTCACACGCGTTCATTAGCGCAAAATCCCTGTCTGTTAAAATCACGCGCGGTTCCATACATCCTACCAGCATAGACTTGATCCTCTGCAACACCCATAGGTAGTTCTCTGACTTCTCAGCGGAAATTACCGCACAAGCAGCCGTAAACGATTTGTTTGTCGACGTCATGCCTACGACCTGAACAAATGGCAGGTTGTACATGTTTGTTTTGTAGGTGGCGTCAATCATTAGCACATGCGGGAAGGCACACCACATATTGAATGATCTTTCGTGAACAAAGAAGACATCTTCAACTTCGTTTGATATCTCATTCGTGCGCATGTAATAAGTGTAATTTTTTTCGAGAAGAATGCTTTCAAGTTTTTGCATCGGAGACTTACCGACATTTTTTTCGGCGTTGATCTTCTGAACAGCGTTGTGTATATCTTTCGGAATAAGCTTTCTAGCCGGATTGTTTTTTGTCAGCGTTCGCCAGATACTTTGGTTGGGAATGTCTTGCTCTGCCAGCTCCTTAACCAGTTTTGTATCCTCCGAAGAAAGCCTTCTCGCATACGCGTGACCCTCTAAGTTTTCAATAGGAGTGTGGTTATGCTTCACCTTCGTCACCTCGATCCTCCAAACACTTCCGGATGATTCCGAAAACCCGATCATCTCGAACGGGCAGCCTATTTTCTTGCTACCCGTTTTCCTCTGTGTAGCTATACTCTTATGCTCCCCACCAAAAGTACATTGAAACCAAATCTTGTAATTCTCTCCTCTTTTATTCGACCTCTTAGTCACAATGAGGTAACCGTTGTCTTTTGCCGTGTCTTGTACCCAACGCACCAACTCTTTACGTGACGAAAAGGTCTGCGTTGTATCAAACGAAAACGTAACCGGGTAACAGCCTTCCTCGTCAACAGACACATCCCCCGGCTCACCATCGTCACCGAGGTCCGAATATACTTGATGTTCAAAGTTGTGCTCGCCACCGTAACCGAAATTCGAATAACCTTGTAAGCTCTGTTGACAACCGTAACTGTCGTTTGGACCACACTCCTGCTGTACAAAGCTGTACTCGCCACCGTAACCGAAATTCGAATAACCTTGTTGTGCGTAAGGGTCCTCCACAGGGGTATTCAAATCCAGCGTCACCGTGTTATCACGATAACGAATGCCAGATACAACCTCTGCCTCCCTCAAGTTGGACGAGACCGGTTTCTCATACGAGTCAGAAATAGCGGTCCCCTCGTAAGAATCAGGAACAACTGTCTCGTCAGAATATTGACCGAAAATATAGTTGTTTAACCACGACATCGTTTTTTGTAAACAACAAACAACAAAATACTCGAATACCCACGTATGTTTGTAAACAACGTATTGAGTGCGACCTTGTCTCGAACGATGCTTTTCTGAAGAAGAAGAAGAAGAAGAAGAAGAAGAAGAAGAACGTATGCTTGCTTGGCCAACCTCAATCAGTAGCTTGCTTTTAAAAGTGAAAATTTGGGTCGAAGCGCCGCGCTATGGCCAAAGCGCGGCGCTTAGGGTTAACGACAAAACATCATAATCAGCTTTATGTCTGTCAAACAGTAGGGAATGTCTCAAACGTCAATCGAAGCACTTTTGTCGAGCATAGCGCCGCACTTTGGCCATAGCGCGGCGCTTTGGGATGTGAAAATAATTTTGGCCGTGTGTGATTAGCATGACCCACCCTTGATATAAAACACGTGTCAATTGCTATGCCTAGTGTTGGTATCGCCCTGCTTTCGTAATGAACCGAACCGATAGTGATAGAAAGCCCACACGTGTGTAGAATCCCAATGCTTAAGATTATTTTTTACTTTAAGGATTACAAAGTCAACTTCTCGAGGGATGACTTTGTCAAAAGCTAAACTAAAAAATTAAGAACTTATTAAGATTATCTTGGTTCTCATTTAAGAACTTATTAATTAATTTGATCAATTTGATTGCTTCTATCTTTGACTTGTTCATTGTGTGACACTGTGACGTAAGCAATGTCGCAATGAGACATTTAAGATCCTTCCAATTGTCTCATGTTTCTCAAAATCTGCGGTCTATGTTTTACATTTATTTATATTGTGTGGAGAAAATAAAAAATCTATTTTATATAATTATAAATTTTCATAAATAATGTTTTGCTTTTTGTTTTTAAATTATATTATTTACATTTTTTTTAGAAAATAATAGAAAAAATGTATAAGATTTTTGTTGTGTAAAATAGAAAATGAAGATATGATTAAGACGGTGTGTTATTTTTTTTAATGACAAGTTTGGATCACTGACAGACGATTGGAGTATCATCGTGCCACCTGCGGAACCACCCAATCATATCCATCTCCACTAGGCATAATGCCTATACACCAATTCAGGAGGAAACCCAAAAAATATGGGAAAAACCCCTTGTGGGAATCGAACTCAGTACAAATTGTTCCCAAAGTCTTATCCCACATTCCCACCCCAAGATGCCATTAGGCTATAAAGCCATGGACAAGACGGTGTGTTATTATATTAGGAAACTTGAGTTTAGAATTTCCAACATATACTCTTGACGTTATTGGTTTAATGAAAGTTATCTTCCAAAAAAAAATTAACAGTGTTTTGAATTCGAGATCGATAACATAATTTAGTCAAGATCCATAAATAACACCTCTCTTCGTAATTCACAAAGTTAATAACACATAAAAAAGCTCAAATAAGAACCCCCATATATATATATATAGGTAAAGAGTACTGTACAATATTGCTTATCGTACATTACGTACGCTTCAATCTCAGCCGTCAGATCATCTTCCCGCATTTTAAAATCGCATGTTTTTTTATAACAATTTCGCATGTGATAATTTTTTATAAATTCGCATGTTGTTTTTTTGTACCAATTTCGCATGTGATAATTTTGATGAAATAGCATGTTTTTTTTATAACAATTTCGCATGTGATAATTTTTTATGAATTCGCATGTTGTTTTTTTGTACCAATTTCGCATATGATAATTTTGAAGAAATAGCATGTTGTTTTTTGTAACAATTTCGCATGTGGTACAAAAAAACAACATGCGAATTCAATGCGGGAAGATGATCGGACGGCTGAAATTGTAGCGTACGTAAAGTGTACGATAAGGGCATTTGTATGATAACCGGCCCCTCTCTCTCTATATATATATATATATATATATATAGTGTGAGGTTCATTGAGGAACACTAAAAAAGTGGGGAACCGGGGAACACTCTTAAAAATTTAACTTAACATGTTAAAAATTAAATTTTTAAACATCTTTTTCGACGCTTCTCCTTATATATACTTGTAGAAGCATTTTTAATAAAAAAAAAATCAAAAACTAAAAATATTAAAAAAAAAAAAAATTAAAAAAGGCTAAAAAATGTTTTTTTTAGAAAAATTATTTTTTTACTCGACTAGTTTCTCCTCATTTTTATAAAGAAAAGCGCTGAATTTTAAAAAAAAAAAATATTTTTAACATGTTAAGTTAATTCTATAAGATATAACTGTTTTTTAAACATTTTTTTTATATTTTTAGTTTTTGATTTTTTTTATCAAAAATGTTTCTACTTGTATTTATAAGAAAAAGAGCCGAAAAAAAATTAGAATTTTTTTTAACATGTTAAGTATAATTTTTAAAAGTGTTTCCCCGTTCCCCACTTTTTTAGTGTTCCCCAATGAACCCTCTCATATATATATATATATATATACATACGGTTAGGTTCATTTGTGAACACTTCCCTATTTGTGAACAAAACGAACAAATTCTGGTAATAGATCTTCTTCACTAAATATAAGGGTTGGATTGTCATTTAATTTATTTTTTTAATTGTAAAGAATTCTTTGAAAACTCAATGTGTAATTAGTAATCAAGAACCTAGGGTCTCTCCGCAATTGCCGTCCGTTTCTCAGGTCTTGTATAACAGCCGGTGATTGTTCTGTGGAGTTTCTCTGTCGGAACATAACGAGATTTGTTAGCAGTTCTCTGAGTTGCTTCGGTCTGTGGCAGTTAGATCTCTGCCCTCTCGTTTGATTTCGGTGCCTCCCCCCTTGTCAGCCCTTGTCGGATTAACAGGTCTGACCCGGTCGCGTCTATCTTTATAGCTCAGCTAGACTGGATCGAATCCTGTTAACCTATCTAAGTGCTGGTCCCCGATGGGTCGTGGAGGCAGGAAAGGTCAAGTTTTCAGGCCTTATTATAAGGATAACAGTTGGTTTTCTGTTCTCAGCAAGAAGGATGCTAGAAAGAAGAAGATTTTCACCAACAGGGAACAGAGACTTAGAGACTCCACTTCTTTTTTCCTCTCTAATCTCCCAGACTCGTGTTCTAGGGAGAAGCTTTGGCAGGCTTTTGACTTCGTGGAGAATCTGGAGGATGTGTTCGTGCCCACCAAGAAGGACCGAGCCGGTAACAAGTTTGCTTTTATTAAACTTTCCAATGTTTTAACCCCGGAAGAATGGATCCCTCAGCTCCAAGGAGTTCGTATTGATGGTGCGGTGATAGGGGTTAGCTTGGCAAAGTTCGATAGATTTGGTTCCAAGATAGTGCATAATAAGGGTTGTGAAAGAGCGTCGGTGTTTTCTAGACTTAATCCGCCGGTTACTGCGCCCGCTATGGACAAAACCCAGAATCCCAACCCTGGTGTTTGGGTGCCCAAGAAAACGTACAGTGAAGCGGCAAAACATAACGTCATTCCATCCTCGGTCGTGAAGATTGATCTCCCCCCGTTGGTTTCAGACACTAAGAAGAGATGGGAGTACAAGTCCTTGATTGGTGAAACGAAGGATATCGATATTCTTAATGATCTTAAAACCCTCCTCTCCGGTATCATGGATGATGGTCTGGAACTCAGATATTTGGGTGGGTTAAAAGTCTTGTTGTCTTTCGAATCTCCTTCGCTGGCAGAAGAGTTTCATAACAACAAAGTCGAAGATTGGGAGAAGTGGTTCTCGAGGCTGTATATGTGGGAAGGGATTCCTCCGGTCTTTGAAAGAGTAGCTTGGATTAAGGTTACGGGTGTTTGTCACACCCTAAATTTCCACGTATTACCGGTGGACCCGGTAGGGGAGTAACGCGACGTGGTTGGCAACATCATAGTCAAACAACACAATATATAAATGCACAGCGGAAGCAAAAGGATAAATATATTACAATCCGATATAATGTAACATCAAAGTATTACAACGGAAGTAAAGGATCCACAGACGGATCGAAAATAAAATAACACTGTTCAACAGACTTGAGGCATCTAAGCTTGCGAGACTCTTTAGTGATGCTAGGAGTAGCCAGCCAATTCCGATTAGTACCTGCACTTAGCCTTTTTGGAAAATACGTCAGTTTACACTGGTAAATACAATCAACTGACTCATTTTGAAAAGGTTTAATAAATAATGGATTTGAATGCACATGGCACAAATAATATTTTATAACTTGGGATAATTATTTAAATGTATAAACTTGTACAGGATTTACATGTTCCTTATGCGTTCAGTAGCCCGGATCCTACTCCTAGCATCATTAAAGAGTCTCGCAAGCTTAGATGCCTCAAGTCTGTTGAACAATGTTATTTTATTTTCGATCCGTCTGTGGATCCTTTACTTCCGTTGTAATACTTTGATGTTACATTATATCGGATTGTAATATATTTATCCTTTTGCTTCCGCTGTGCATTTATATATTGTGTTGTTTGACTATGATGTTGCCAACCACGTTACGTTACTCCCCTACCGGGCCCACCGGTAATACGTGGAAATTTAGGGTGTGACAGGTGTCAAACATGTGTCCCTAGGCCTAAAAACCATTTTAGGAAGCCCATGGTATGCCAACAATTCGATCTAAGTCGGTTAAGAGACGAAACAGGCAGCTGCCTGTTATTTCTGCAGCTGGCAGTCGCACGCGGCCCGCCTCCCATTTGACAGATCTCAACGCGGGCCGCCTGGGCCTGTGGATCAGGTAAACATGTTTTCTTTTATTGCATTTTTAGTCCCCGGTCCTCCTAAACGTCGCTTTCACCTTGTTTCTTGCATTATAAGCCCTCTAACTTGATTTATAAGGGCTTCAAGACTTATACCATCTTTGTGAAGTCCTCGGGTAACTTTGTGATCACCCGAAAAGCCCTAATTTTCAATGTTGACGATTCTAACCCTCACACACGAATTTTATCACAACTTTCTCATACGGCAACGAAACTTGGTGAAATTTTTATGGTGCATTCTAGTGAGCATAATTAATCGTTACAAGGCTTCGGGTTTGCTATAAGGTCACTCAGAGGTATATCTTAACATGTTGACACATTTAACCCCTGCAGTTTGTAATCTCTCACTTTCTTTCACAATTCGCTTCGTATGATCCATGATCCATTCGTTTAAGGTTATAAACATCATGTAGGGTTATTGTAAAGTATATTTATTCATTGTTGACACTTTGAACCCTTATTTTTACACAGTTTCATTGTTTGTCAACTTTAGTCCTTCAAGAACATTCTTTCACACGTTCAAAGGTTATGACACGTGTCAAGACATTATAGGACGTAAATTTTCGGGGTGTTACAGTGTTCCTCTCACCCTGTGGGATCGGCATGTTTTCAACAAAATCGGGGAAAGATGTGGAAGATTACTGGTCCAGTCTGAGGTTGAGGCATCGGATGGTAACATGGCGGAGGATAGGATGGCCATTATAGTCAATTCGGGTAAGAAAGTTTCAGTGGAGGTCCTGTTACACTGGAATTATCACATTATCAGGGCGTGGGTAGTAAGAAATCCCGGGTCAATGGGTGCCGAACTTCCTCTCTTCCTCGGTTACGGAGGAACAACCGATTGATTCTTCTGGTTACTCGGATTCGGAATTAGGATCCGACTCTCCGGCGAGGTCCTCTCACTTTGGGAAGTCTCCGTCGCCGGTTGCCAGAAAATCGAATAGTCGCTTAGTGGGATCCCCAAACGTCTGCATGGGAAATCAAATCCCTGTTTCTCCCTCCAAGAATACTGTATGCATGCATGTTATGGGCTAATTTCGGTGACGAGAACAGTGTGTTTTTTCCACAGGGCTGTCGCGATTAACTCTTCGAGAAATAAGATCAATGGGTTGTTCTTTGATGGTATGTTAATCTCTGATCCTCCGATTCTGAAAGATAAGATTATGAATTGGTTTAAAAAACAATTCTTCGAACCAATTAGACGCAGACCGGACTTTGATAGCCATGGTCTCCCCGTTCTTTCAGAGGTTCAAAAAGCAAGCCTTTGTGTAACATTTTCAGAGGGTGAAATCCTTGCGGCTGTCAAGGAATGCGATGGTGAGGAGGCCCCTGGCCCAGATGGATTCACCTTAAAATTCTTTAAGGTTTTTTGGGCTCGTTTTAAACCTCTGTTTATAAACTTTTTTAATGATTTTTATTATAAAGGGGAGTTAAGTGGAGGTTGTAACTCATCTTTCATAGCTCTTATTCCCAAGCTGAAAGACCCGCAGGAAATAATGAATTTTCGCCCGATTTCCTTGGTGGGATCTTTGTACAAGATTCTTGCTAAGGTTTTGGCAAACAGGTTAAAACCGATTGTAAATGATATTACGGCTCCCACCCAATCGGCCTTTGTGGGTGGCCGAAATATTCTAGATGGTCCTCTAATGTTAAACGAGATTGTGGCTTGGGCTAAGAAATCGAACCGAAAGTTGCTTATTTTTAAAGTGGATTTTCAAAAGGCGTACGATTCCGTAAATTGGAAGTTCCTCTTGGGTATGTTAAACAAAATGGAGTTCCCGTCGGCTTGGATTAAGTGGATTAAGGGTCGTCTCGGGACTGCGTGGAGATCTATTCTAGTTAAAGGCTCGCCAACCAAAGAATTCAAATTCAAGAGGGGTCTAAGGCAAGGAGATCCCCTATCCCCCTTTCTTTTCGTTATTGCTTCAGAAATCATCAATTTGTGGATGAATAGGGCTTGCGATCTCGACCTTTTTGAGGGTTGTCAGCTTCCTAATAATGGTCTGCTCATCTCGCATTTTTGCTATGCCGACGATGTTATTTTTATCGGTGAGTGGTCTAATCTAAATATTTCAGCTCTAAATCGGATGTTGAGATGGCTCCATCTCGTCACCGGATTAAAAGTGAACCGCCAAAAAAGTAAGCTTTTGGGGATTGGTGTCTCCGAAGCTGATATAGGGGAGTTTGCGGCCTTGGCTAGATGTGACGTTGGTTCGTTTCCGTTTTCTTATTTGGGGATTCCGGTGGGTGTTAATATGAAGAGGGCTAGATACTGGAAACCGGTAATTGATAAATTTTCTAGTGTTCTCTCCAAATGGAAAGCTAGACATCTCTCCTTCGCCGGAAGATTGACCTTAGCGAAGTCGGTTCTCGGTAGTCTCCCATCCTACTTCCTCTCTTTGTTCGCGGCTCCGAAATGCATCCTTAATAAACTCGAAAAAATAAGGAGAGATTTCGTGTGGGGCAAATCTGTTTCGGGTAATAAAATGAGATGGCTGCGATGGGATTTCATCATTAAATCTAAGAAAGCGAGAGGTATGGGTCTTGGCGGGATTCATACTTTTAACAAGGCTATGCTTGCTAAGTGGAGGTGGAGACTTAAAGATAATCCGAATCAGATGTGGGCCAAAGTTATTCGTTCGATTCATGCCGTCAATTCTGTTAACAATAACTATTTCCTTCCCATAAAAAAGTCGATTGCAGGGGCGTGGAAGGATGTTTATTCAGTGGAAAAGGATTTCACCAAAGTGGGCATAATAATCCAAAACAAGCTGATTCAAAATGGGGATAAATGGTTGTGGATTAATGATCCAAATGGCTCCTTTTCGGTGAAGCAAGTTAGAATTGATATAGAAGAGGCCGCCAACTCGGGATCTATTGAGCCGGTTGCCTTTGTTTGGAATTCTTAGGTTCCTCCGAAGGTGAACTACCTGCTGTGGAGAGCCATGCTTGGCAAAATTGCTTCTAAAATGGGGTTACGACATAGGGGGGTTCAGGTTCCCGATGTCGTTTGTCCTCGGTGCGGTATTTGTGACGAAGACCCTCAGCATATATTCGTTAATTGTTTATGGGCCAGGAGCATTTGGTGGTCCATTTTGACTTGGATGAGGATCAAGTTCCCTACCAATATCGGCAACATCGAAGATACGATCGGTTATTTAAGGAATCAGCTGGGCGATATTAAGTGGAAGAAGATTGTTTACTCTATTGCTTTGGCAACGGTCTGGAGGATTTGGCTCGCCAGAAATGAGAAAGCTTTTAACGGTAATTTCATCCCGGTTTCTACGTCGGTGGATCTTATCAAGGAAGACGCTTTCATTTGGATTTTCAATAGATCGAAGCTCTCGTCGCCATCGTGGGGGAATTGGGTGGATTTTGACTTAGTAGGCATCCTGTAATTTGTCGTTTTTTTCGTTCGTTCTTCTTTCGTTTTGTTGTTTTGTTATCCCTCAGCTTCTTGCTGGCTCTTTATATATATATATATATATATATATATATATATATATATATATATATATATATATATATATAAAGCGTTTGCCGTTCAAAAAAAAAAAAAAGCAGTTACCATGTTAGGTAACCGTTTCCAATTTTCATGTGCTTTTTATTTTTTTTAATTGTAAACAAATTTTAATTCTTTTTGTATACATCTAGTAGTTGTTTGGTGAGTATTTGTTTTTATACACATGTGTATAGTTGTTGTTAAGTGACTGTTTGTTTTTTATACACATGTGTATAATTGTTGTTCGCTAAGCAATTAGTTTTTATACACATGTATATGTACTTGTAGTTGATGTTCAGTGACTGTTTATTCTTTATAAAAATGTGTATAGTTGTTTTTTAAATGAATGTTTGTTTTTTATACACATGTGTACATATTTGTTTACTTATCAACATTAATATATTATAACCATTATACATACATGTATAATAGTATTTCACGTATGTGCGCAAAAGAATATTAAATAGTATTATGATTAACCCCAGCATTTGCATATCAGGTCATATTTTTTAATATTAAAAGAGAGGATGATGTATTCTCCAAATTAAAAAAAAATATGTAATATGCGATTTAGTTGGGATCACGATAAAAAAATTGGAAATCATTGTTAGTTGCTTCCAAAAATAAATAACAATGTGATTTGAGAGAATAAAAATTACAACAATGCCCTTATTCGGTTATTATATATCAATTTATTGTTTTAATTAATTTAAAAACCATTTAAATCCTATAATCAAGATCTCATCATCCAACGGCCAGGATCTGTTCATTTTTGCTCACAATTTAAACATGGTTCACTCTTGATCCCTACCCTATATATATATATATATATATATATAGGGAGAGGATCATGAGAAAACTAGATATAAATGATAAAACTAGAAAACTAACTAAAAAAACTTAAAAAAAGCTAAAAAAACATGCAAAATATTTTTTTTACAATTTTTTATAAAAAATCGCTAGTTTTTATATATGAAAAAAATTCAATTTTTTTTTGTTGTACTGCACATGTGTAGTACTACACATGTGTAGTATTACACATTTGCAATACAACAAAAAACTTTTTTATTATTATTATTTTTTTTTGAAATTTTTTTCCATGCATAAAAAGCTGCAATTTTTTTATAAAAATTTTAAAAAAAATTGGTATGTTTTTTAGGCTTTTTTAGTTAGTTTTTTGGTTTTCTCATTTAAACTAGTTTTCTCATGATCCATCCCCTATATATATATATATATATAGGAGAATGATCCGTTAGGAGCCACCCTTTATTGCAAGAACCGCGAGAACCAATGTGAAAACAACCATAAAATACCTAAAGAACACCCCAAAATTTTTTTTTACTATTTTTTTTTGGAACAAATCGTTATATTTCGTCAGGAATAAAAAAAATTCAAAAAAAATAATTTTTTAGCAACAGTTATCCATGCACATGTGCATTTGTATCATTTCTTTGACAAATTATGTAATTCATTACAAATATCAGACAATTACACTTTCATTTACACTACCATTCATAATAAACTACTTTTTACATTAACAATAGAAATGCACATATGCATATATATGTATGAACTTGTTATAACCTTAACAACACTAGAAATGCACATTTGCATATATATATGGGGTGGGGTTCGGCTACAAAGTCCATTTTTCCTACAAAGTGTACAAAGTCATAAAACACCACAATTTCAGCTATAAAACACGCTCAAAACCCACAAATAACAGAGTGAAGAACACTAAAACACAATATCTAAACCCTAACAATCCATAAAAACTTCAAACACTATCGTAGAACTATGAATATAAAATACAACGTGATAATCAAAGTAAAACACACTAATGTTAGTCATTCGATAATCAAAGCCTTATCAGCCAAAACACAACACAAAACCCACAAATATGGCGTTTTAGTAATCTTCGCTTTGTTATTTGTGGGTTTTGAGTGTGTTTTATGGTTGACATTATGGTGTTTTATAACTTTTTACACTTTGTAGAAAAAATAGACTTTGTAGCCAACTCCCACCCTATATATATATATATATATATATAAACATGTTATAACGTGTTTTAGTACACCACTTTGAATACACATTCCCTTTCATCTTTTATACCATCCATACTACACTACGATTACCTCCTACCATCCGTAATACAATACCATTGCTTTTTACCATCCATAATACAATATTATTACCAATATTTCACTTTATTATATGTATATCAACACCCTTTATACTATCCAAACAACATATTACATCATAAAGTGACTAAATATGGCACATGGCTCATGCACTTCGTTGTACTAGATCTCTGTGTGAGCAAACTTATTAGTTTAGTAATTATTAATTGTTGGGCTTCAATGCTCAATCCCAAAGGATTTGAGGATAATATACATCGAGGCCGCGTTCTTCAAGAAGCATATGAATTGGAAAAGATGAAGAAAAAATAGATGTGTTTAAGAATGAAATTTGGCTACTTGAACTTAGTTACTGTTGAATTCTTTTGGTTATTCTTTTATCTATTTTGTGGATGTTTAGTGTGAATGTTGATGGAGCAAAATGCTTTATGCTAGATTTAGAATATATTTTGAGTTAAATGCAAATATAATGTGTTATTTTTCTATACAAATTTTGTTGGTGTATATTATTAAAGTTTGACCCATTATAATGGGTACATATGTGTTGAATGTTTAAAGTATACGTATGTACACATGTGTATAATTCAATTTACGGTGGGTTAACGAGGTAAATCTCACAAAATTCCAGATTGATGTATGTGAATGTACATAACTCTAAGTTTAACAAAACAAACCCGGATTGGTGGATGGAACAATACGAGCGTCATGTAGAATCCTATTAATATACATATGTGTAGAATATGGCCCGTTTGTTATATCTAACGATGTACACATGTATAATTTGAAATTTTCATGTAATATACATCTATATAACAATCTACATATGTGTACAATCATGAAAAAATATATCTACATATGTGTACATTATAAAAAAGGAGTCAGATTTCCACAATGTACACATATGTACATACATCAAACATGTTCCAAACAAATTAAATTTCTACAATGTACATATAAGTCACACATCAAATCAAGATCAAAACACTTTATAGCCTTTGTCCGCTACACCACTCAAATCTCGTTTTGAACGATTGTTGATTTGTCCAACCACTTTCACAACCTCTGTTACGAACCAGCCACCGCCATGATCATCGTCTCAACTAGTAATGTTCTTTAGTTGTTGCTCACGAGGGTCCTCCTCGTGAAACCTAGGGGATACATATATGTATTCTCAAGAATTCCTCTTTGAAGCATTTCATCAAACATGTTGTATGCAGCTATGATCTATAAAAAAAAAACATCGAATCTTTAAATTCACTTTCCTCTCTGATAGTTTAGTGGAGAAATCAAATAATCTAACCATAGCAAAAAAAGATCTGTTAAATAATAAATAGACATATATATATATATATATATATATATATATATATATATATATATATATGGTAGGGTTATTGTAATAAGGGTATGTTTTGTGAGAAGTGTAGGAAGGAATTTACACCCTTTGATCTATAATCTAATGGTTGAGATTATAATAACAAAATTGTAAATAATGTTTACCATTAAAATAATTAATTTTCTTTAATAATGGTATAAATGTAAATTTAATATTTTTAAATTTAAAAACCCACGTGCAATGCACATGCAAGTTCCCTCCGTCTTTTTTAAACGCCAATAACTTTTTATACATAATTTTTTTTTCAAAAAAAAATTACACCATAATAACAAGTGTTTTTTATCTTTAATATGAGTACCATATTGATATACTTATATAGAGAAAAAAATTTACGTTTCGATCGTATGTTTTAGTTCATGGTGTTTTATCTATGTTGTTTTAAATGTATAGTGATTCAAGGCGTTGTGTTTTACAGTAAAACACCATGAATGTATATAAGACACCATAACATTGTAAATAACATTACAATTAATCTTGTTTTCTATGGTGTTTTATTTTACAAGACACCATAATCTGTTTTGAATTCCTAAATAAAACACCATAGAAAACAAGACTGAAAGATTGAATGTAAATTGTATTTGCAATGTTATGGTGTCTTATATACGTTAATGGTGTTTTACTGTAAAACACGTCTTGATTCACTATACAACTAAAACAACATAGAGAAAACAACATGGACTAAAACCTCCGATTGAAACATGATTTTTTTTCTCCATATAAGTATACAATATGGTGCTTATATCAGGTTACCTATATTACTTCCGTTTGTTTCAAGGATCAAAATGCTGGAAATATAATGGTAACATCAATCTTAAGTATAAGTTTTCAGATATGAGTATGTAAGAAACATCAATGGTTATGTAATTCAGTTTACATTGAATTATCTGCGTAAAGTTCTCTACAAAATTCACATGATCAAATTACTAATATTGTGTAAAGTATTGCCGGTTGATTTAGTCTTCACATTCAAAAATAAAGGTAATTAATTGATGGTTTTAATTTTCAAAGATTAAAACTAAATCTATCATGTAATCAATCAATGGTTTCAAAATTAAAAAATACCAGAAATTAATAGATGGTTTCGATCTTACGTGTTAATGGTTATTCGCTTCCGATTCAGTTGATTCCCCTATGGATGTGCGCTTCTGATCTAATCGATATTCTGATTAAAAACCATTTCTGATTAAACTGATGATGTATGCATTTAATTCGTGTATGGATAAGAGAAAAAAAGATGGATCAAATTCAATTTTTAATTATTGATTCATTTTCATTTGAGTTTAATGAAGATTATATGTATGAGATATAGATGGATGTGTAATCGATTGGATCAATGAAGAAAAGAATTGTAGGGGTGGTTAGTTGTATCTGGTAACTGTTGAAGATTACTCAAAAATGAAAACTGTATTATATTTAAATAAAAAAATAATGTTTAAATGTCTAATGAAAATCCCACCCTTCTAATTTTTAAACAAGATCAATGGTCAAGATGAGTTCGTTTTTGTTCACAAATAGGAAAAGGTTCACAAATGAAAACTCTGTGTGTGTAAGATATGATGGATATAATATGCTTCTTTTAATATATATTTGATATTGAAGATTTGGGGATCATTCAGTCATATCTGTAGAAAATGTGCATGTCCCCTTCAAAAATTAGAATAATGAGGAGTTGAAGCAAGCTTATTAATATATGGTCATTTTTTTGTTTTAATAATAAGTGAGGGGGATGTTTAAACGTATGTTGAAACTAAATATATAATTCTATGTAACTTGATTATTATTTTATATCTGACCCACACAATATGTTACGGGAAACTCAATGTGATTAACTTTATAACTTTTTGTATGCATATATGAGCCCTCTATGATTTCTTAGTTTGGGTTGGTATGAATAAGATGTCACCCTACTTGAGTAGTTGAGTACGAGCAAATCTATTGTAATATTGCATATCATAAACCTTTTTTGTATCAAATAAATTGGAAAGATCACATTCATAACTGTGTTTAAACTATTTTTTTTTTGTTTAAGAAAGTAGTCAATTTTTCGGGTGTTTATACTTCTATCACATCAATTTCAATTTGATACCCAAATCCACTCATGCAAGGGCTTCTTTTCCTGCATCATTATTTATCAAAATGCATGTTATATCCTATATTACATTAATTTTCTATATTATACATGAATCAGAGAATTGTGTATCAACTTCTGTTTGCATAAACTTTTGGCGCTTAGTTAGAGTTTAATATACTCATTGGCCTATTTGTTACTCATTCATTCAATATCTACAAAGCCCATGAGGGACAATAGTGCTTGACTTCTATTGGGTTAATGGGCGGTAGAGGGAATAGTGTCAGGCAGCTGTCTGACACTCCCTTATTGGCCCAACAAATTTACGATTTTATCTCGCTTTAAAATTACAATTTCCCATCAGTTCAAAATTATGTTTTTACCTCCACTTAAAAATAAATTTACGCTTTTGCTCCCAACTAAATATTTCAATTTTGCCCCCGGTTCAAAATTTCGGTTTTGTCCCGTTTCAATTTACAGTTTTGCCACTAGTTTTTTCCCTTTAAAATTACGATTTTGCCATCAGTTCAAAATTATGTTTTTACCCCCACTTAAAAATAAATTTATGCTTTTGCTCCCAGCTAAAAATTTCAATTTTGCCCTCGGTTCAAAATTACGATTTTCCCCCGTATAAATTTATAGTTTTGTCATTAGTTTTTTCCTCACAGCCAAGTTACGATTTTGCCCTCAACTTAAATTTACATTTCATCCATCGTTTTTGTTTGTTTTCCTGGTGAATATACAATTTTGCCCCCAGTGTAAAATTACAGTCATGCCGGCAGCTGCCTGGCACTCCACCATTGGTCCATTTAATTTACGATTTTATCCCTGAATTAAAATTATGATTTCGCCCTCAGTTAAAAATTTCGTTTTTCTCATCGTTTTAGTTTTTTTAGCAAAACTACAAAGGTTTTTGTTTTAATTGGTTGATTAGATTTAATTTTTTTTCGTGTCAAGGAGCTGCCTAACACTCGCTCATTAGTCCTGAAAAATTACAATTTTGCCCTCAGGCCAAAATTACGGTCTTATCATCGTTTTTGGTTTTTTCCTAGCAAAATTATAGTAGTGTATTGAGAATTATTCGGCCATCGCCTCGCAACGCGGGTGGGGCATCAAATAGTTAAAAATAAAAAATTAAAAAACATAATATATAGTAGAAGATAATGAATAGTCAACTCAAATTGGTTCAAGGAATTTCTTTTAATTTATAAAATAGAATATATGTATTCAACATAGTTGAATTGTGATGCTTAGTATTAAAATAAACCACAAACATACATCGGATATGCAACACTATGTAAGTATTTAAAATTGGATGCATGACAAATAATGATTTTAGCCGCAATTGAAGGGAATAAAATTCTACAAAACATGAATAGTAAATTTATTTTTTAATATTTGTTTCTTCTAATGTTTCAACTAGGTTGTTCTTACATGTGGGTTGAGGCGGAGAGCCGGAGAACCAACCTGTGTTAGAAAGTAAAAGTAACTAAAGTAATTAACAACCTGATTATTGATAACGATTTATGTTTTATTTAGAGTTTTCCAACACAATAACATAAACTACTTATAAATCCCATAATTAGATACATACATCTTCGACAATCACACATTATAAATTGATGATACTTCACAAGTTTCTATAAAAACATGATAATAATCAAAATAGTTACCGTAATAATATTTATTTAGGGGAGGCGGGGCGGTCCGTGATGGACCTCCCACCACGCGTTATTGTATCACGCTCACCGCCGCCTCCAACTTCATCACGCGTTGAATTGTAAACGCGTTGAGATGATAACGCGTTGAAAATGGAATGTTTTGCAGAGATTGTTTTGTCTTTTATGTAATTGAATTCATAGAACTTTGATGAAAAGTACAAATTAGCCCCTCAACTTTTGTTAGCTATTTTTAAATAACTATTTTCTATCACTAGTGACCACTCCCAGTACATTTCTATCACTAGTAATAGAATATTGGGTGATGACATGGCATGAGTTAATTGGATATTGGCAGTGATAGAATTCTATCACTAGTGACCACCCCCTCCCCTTAAATGAAACAATTACTTAATATAATATGATTACTTATTGACTCGTTTCGATTGTGTCGGTACCATTATGGGCATATTATTTTCATCTATGTTTACATGTAAATTTTACTTAAAATCGGACAGCCGTAATGCGCGACTATATATAAAAATATGAGACATGTAAAAAAAATTGATGATGTAACAGAAAATTCGTTTAACATTTAAAGCGATAACTTTATGAAAGCTAGGGGACTATAGTTTAAAACAGTTTAAAAGGGTAAAAATAACTTTATTAGAGTTTAGGAGATGTTTAATAAATCTATTAAAATCAGGGAGTTAAGAGCATTCACATTTCATTCTACATTTTTATGTGAGTGGGTTCTGCATATTATAAAAAGTTGTTTTGAGTGGAGAAAAAAGAAAATGTTACTATTCATCTTTATATTTTTTGAGAGATTGTTCACCTCTATTAATTTTTTAATATTTTTTGAAAGTGGTTGTGAGTGAATGCGAGAGAAAAAATAATAATGAAGGTATAAAAAAAGTATTATTTAACTTATAAGGAGATAGAAAATGTAGTAAGTTTTAGTGTAATTATAGAAATGGAGATATGAAGAAATGGAAAGGAATGTGAATACTCTAATAATGTAAATTGGTTTTAAAAAAAAAGCTAACAAAAATTTGAGAGTGCAAAAGTGTTGGAACTGAAACCATTGTGGTGAAAACATAAAACAAAAAAGAAAGAATAATGTGTCTTGTAGGTTGACATAAATGCAATAAGAAAGAAAGGTTAATTATGTAAGCGTGCATGACATTTTTTTAGTTAAAAACAAAATGAAGAGCATAATATCTACTATAGCACTAAGTTGGTTTTTAATATATAACAAGCCTTCCAGCCCCCGCTGAATCGCCGGCCACCACCACAAACATCCGGCCGACACCCAATCGCCGTCACCACTTACCATCTACCAACTTTGGTTTTGATTTTAGAGATAGAGACGGTTTTTGAGAACTTTGTATAGAGAGAGAAACTAACCTCTTTGAAGCATTGATAGCAGAACAATGGGTAGTTGAAAACTACAATATCAAATGAAAAAATTGACTCGTGATTTGCCACGACGTTTCGAAAAAAATTTACGACAAAACGTAGATTAAATGAAAACGTATATAAAAATAAGCACGAATACGTATTATATTTGACTCGACTCATTTTCGGAAAAAAATAATAATAATAAAATTTATGTCAAAATGTAGACCAACCGAAAACATACATAATAATAAGCAAAAAACATATTATATTTGACCAGACTCATTTGTAGGGAAAATTTATGTCGAAACATAAATCAGCTTAAATTTCTATCCACGTGTACATTAAAATAAACACGTACAACTTGATTACAAAATTTTTATAAAGTTAAGGGATTATAAGTATTAATGTTGAAAGTTGATGAGTAAAAGTATAAATAAAAACAAAAAGACAAAAAAAAAAAAAAAAACCCCAAGGACTCTATTCACCAAGTTTGATAATTGTATTATAGATAATAACTAGGATTACGACCCGCCGCAATGCGGCGGAGATTCTTTATTTATAACCAAGTTGATCTACGACCCACACATTATGTTAAACCTGTCAAACGGGATAAAAATAGAAGATGTAAAAACGTTCACCCACACACGCACGTTGCGTCGTGTTAACTCGCAAAATTTAGAACGAAACGTAAAAACGTTAAGCCAAAGACACAGCTGTGATGTGTTAAGTCACAAAATTTAGAACCAAGTATAGAGCGAAAAATTTGCGAAAAATGGAAACTATAAATGACCAAAGTTGAAAGTAAAAAAAAGTTATGAGGATATATTGCAAAAGATAAAAAGTTTTGGGTTAAAAGTAAAAAAAACAAATAGTTTTGGGTTAAATGTAATTTATGAAATACTTTTGGGTGAAAAGTAAAAAAAAAAACATTTTTTTTGAAACCCCCCAAAGCCAACGTTAAGACAACAATATGCATAACAATTTTTTCTTTGAAAACCCCCAAAGCACACCCCGCGTTGCGGCGGGGCGTAAAACGGTGTCAAATAGTACTAATGTCACACAACCGTCATCGACAACCAACACTGACTTGACCTATAATATGCGTATTGCGACGAACCTGTCAAACATGGAAAAATAGAGGTAAAAACGTTGAACCACACATGCACGTTGAGTCGTATTAACTCGAAAAATTTAGAACTATACGTAAAACGAAAATTTGCGAAAGATGAAAAGTATAAGTGACAAAAGTTGTGAAGTTAAATTGCAAATAATGAAAAGTTTTGGGTTAAAGTTAAAAAAAAACAAATTATGTAGGGTTAAAATTGGAAAAGGTACAAACCTCTAGGTTAAAACTAAAAAATCAAGTTTTTTTTTTTGAAAAACTCATAAAGCACAACTTACAACTAATAATGCACAAAAAGTTTGCAAACTTATATAGGTTTTAATTTCACATCTTGTTCTTTTATGCTATAAATAATTTACGTTTTTGAACCAATAATTTTTTATTTTATCTTATAATTAACTTTCGTTTGCTGGTTTTTTTTCTTTTAATTGAAACTAAATTAGTGATTGCGTTTATTTTTTTTCCTCGACACTTCGATATAAATTTTATCGAAAACGCAATTGCATTCGAAATAACGGTACGGTGACAAATTGAGCCGGTACAGACTAGACATTCTTTTTAATATTTTTCGATCCATATAAAACACGACTTTATTTTTTTGGGTTACATTATATAACTTTTATGTAGTAAAACCATTAACCTTACAAATTTTAACATCCTCACCGCAACACATGGGTTTCACCCAATAAATATGTCACACCCTGACTTTTACGGAAGCGTGATTATGTATGACTTGCTTAATATCATTGCATTCAACCATAACAAACAACTATATGATAAAACCAAGAAGTTCATCCATAGATAGTTTTAAAAACATTACATGCTACGTTGTTTTAAATCCCAAAACACAGACTTTGCGTTCAGAACACAACTCCATCAGGTTTTAAGTTCCATAATGACTTTTCAAAAGACATTAATAAACTAGGTTTTTCGCCATGTATCTTATCCAAGATAAAATACATAACCCAAACCCCTTTGACTTCGGATGACATCTTTTATTATAGACAAGACTTGGAAACTTCAACGCCCGCCAGATCCATACTTAGTTTCCTGAAATACATGTAGTTTGAAAACATCAACAAAAGTTGAGCGAGTTCATGTGTTTAGTGTGTGAGCTCGAATAAACTTTGTAACCATCATAAATAAGTATGTAATTGTAAACCATGGTATGAAATCAAACAAGGAAGACATAAAAACAGATCATTAATTAGGGCTGTAAACGAACCGAACGAACACGAACAAGGCCTTGTTCATGTTCGTTCGTTAAGGAAATAAATGTGTTCACAAACGGTTCATGAACACTTACCGAACGAGATTTTATGTTCATGTTCGTTCATTAAGGAATGAGCGTGTTCACGAACGGTTTACGAACACAAACGAACACAAATAAATTTGGCGAACGCGACGAAGGATAAAGATAGATGGCCCAGAGAGTAGCACTCGAATTTGAATCCCTTATTGTGGAATAGAGGTCGATTGTATTCGTGGATGTAAATAATAAGAAATGAAAGGGAAATGATGGATAAACAAGGTGAACGTGGGTTTCCTAGTTTAATTGTTAGGAAAATAAAATAAATAAAAGTTTAATAATATAAAAAATACAAATAAAATATAAGAAAGTACAAAGATCTTCAATTAAAACACAAATATACGAACATAAACGAATGCAAATCACCGAATGTTCACGAACACGTTCACGAACACCTTACTGAACATTCACGAACACAATCGAACGAACGAGACCTCTGTTCATGTTCGTTCATTTAACTAATTGAACGAAATTTCTTGTTCATGTTCGTTCGCTTATTAAATGAACGAACATGAACGAACTTCCCGCCGAACGGTTCACGAACTGTTCGCTGAACGTTCGGTTCGTTTACAGCCCTATCATTAATGGTTTGCAAGGCAATTAATATGCGTGACGTGATGCAGGATGGCTCAAAACTAGCAGATTTTGCACCGGGCTTCAGTTTGAAGACATAGTCACCTCATGGGCCAAACCCCGGTCCACATGGGTGTGGGCTCGCTACACCCAAATAGATCTATCACTCATGTCCATCGGTCCTACAACGAGGATTAATGGTCTTAAGCGTTGTACCCACCACTCACATGATCTAGCAGTACCTTTCTTTAGCTAACCATACCATGTATACACGTTTGTAAACAGTTTGTAACATGTACTTCACCCACAAAGTTATAAAACTGAAAACAGTTAAAAGAAAAGGGGGATACGAGCTCATGGTTTTGCGTTCTTCAATCCGACTGTGACTCAAAGTTTCCTCTTGGAGTACACGACTACCTACAACGTACTACGGTTTATTAGACGAGCGGGTTGTGCATTGACTTAGTATTAACTAGTGTCTTTGAGTTACGTTTCATTGTGTCTTCAATATTATTCCAAGTTATATAATTATTTGTTAAAATAATAAATATTTTAACTTAAACTATATTTATTAAATTTTGGAATAATAGTTAAAATAATATATTTTAACTTGTTACTTTTCAAGTATTTATACATGTTTATCATTCCCAACGATGGGTGTATTTGTATTCTTATACTTGTATATTTTTGCCAAGTATCGGTGGCGTATTCTGGTGTGTATTTATATGTACGAGAATACGTATTTTTATTGTGTTTATTAAGTATCCTTATACTTAATTTTTGTATTAACTTTTGCGGAATAATATCTTTAATAAAAATACATCAATATATATTTCCAAAATATATATTTTAAGAAATATTACTTAGAAAAATTATTTATAATTTTTCCCTTTGGCAAAAGTATTTATAGATCTCATACAAGTCTCAAAAATAATATATTTCAAAGTCTAACTTAGAAAATATATAAATCCATTTTTCTTCCAAAAATAATATATTGAGTACATTACAAAAATCGTCCTTTATGTTGACACCAGATTGCAAACTATATCCTTTACCTTCAAAAAGTACAAAAAACGTACTCGATGTTTGCAAACCCTTGCACATTATGTCCTTTACCCCTAACTCAGTTAGTTTTTATGATTAAATTTGACCAAATGGACCACGCATAAGGATAATTTGGTCATTTTCTCGAAATTAAATCTGACCAAATTTGACCATTGCAAGTTGTACACTCTCTCCTAGCGGCCGCCACTACCACCACCACCCAGCCAACAACCATCGCAACCATCACCCAGCTAACCACCCCACACAACCACCACTAGGTCATCCAACCAGCGCCTGAGCCCTAATTCAACCAATTCTTTTGTCAAATAATAACCTAAAATTATTTTTGCAGTCAAATTCAAAACTAACATTGGCCCTTATAACCTGCTATGGATTTTAAACAAAATAAACCTGATTTCAAATGAAACTATACTTATTGACTTTTTAGACTCTTTTCTCGGTCATTGCATCAGATAGATTTGAAAGCAAAAATCTAATTAAACTATAAACCATAACATCGGCTTGATTATTGCCATCGGGGCCATCCATTGAAGCACCGATGAAGATGAAGAAGACCGATGATTCAATAAAAACCACAAAACCAACCATTCAAATGGGCCGATTACTTCACATTTTTCCAGCAATGGTGATGGGTTGCAAGTCTCATTTTTCGGACAATGTTGATGAGTTGCAGATCTGATGAGGGAGGGAGACAACCGCAAATCCCCACCTTTCGCCTCAGACGGCGTCGAACCTAGGGTTGGGTAGCAGGTGGGTGGCCGCGGCGGAGGTGGTGGTGTACGGAAGGGTGGTGAAGGGAGAGAATGTTGAGGCAAAGGGGAGGATAAAGAGGATGGTGAAGAGGTGGTGGAGGCGGCGGTGGTAGTGGGAGTGAGGTCTGATGGCAGCGGTGGTGGGAGGTGGTATGTGGCTCTCTCTGTGGATGAAGGGGTTGAAGAGGATGAATTGTGGTGGGTAGGTTTTAGCTGGTGTGGAGAAATATGGTAAATTGATTTATATTAATAAATGGTAAAAAGTCTAATTTGCCCTTATTTGGATTTTATTCGGTCAGATTTAACAATGAAAATTAACTGAGTTAGTGTTAAAGGACATAATGTGCAAGAGTTTGCAAATATCAAGTATGTTTTTTGTACATTTTGAAGATAAAAGATATACTTTGCAATTTGGTGTTAACAGAAAGGACTATTTTTGTAATTTACTCTAATATATTTCAAGTTTATTTAAGAAAATACATTTTCTTCCAAAAATAATGTATTTCATGTTTTGTTGAGAAAATATATATTTTCTTCCAAAAATAATACATCTTCTAATAATTCCAAGAAAAATATATATTTTTACTTACCAAAAATAATATATTTTTCTCATTGTCAAAAATATGATATAGTTTGTAATAATTGTAAAAATCATATTTTTGTTCTCTTGGTGTCCAAAATATTATTTACCAAAATATACTTACGAATAAACTTTCCGGAATATTTTGTAAGTTATATTCCTTTGTTCGGTTTCTCCAAGATTTTGGGTATACTTTATATGTTCATTCTCTCGGAATTTTGGTAATATTTTGGATTGCAATTTTTGGTACTTTGATGAATTATATTATTTCAAGTCCTAAAATAATATAACTAATACACATAATATACAAATAATCACACACATGATGACTTCTAAATATATATTTTCCTAAATACATAGTTAGTCCCTTTTATTTACAAAAGCGAACCTCCAATGTGTATAATTTTTGTAACAAAAATTATGGCAAACTTTATATAAAATTTCATGGTTTAAAATATACTTGTAAATATTTGTTTAAAAATATTTCTCTAAGTGTTTAATTTTTAGAAAAATTTTGTCATAGTTTCCCCTAAAAATGGAGGTTTCCATGCCTTCAAGGCATATCATTTTCTTTTGTAAATCAACACAATCAACAACAAATCAATCTATACTTACCAATTTGTCAAAAACAAGCATAAACTACTACCTCATGAACTTGAAAATCTATAAAAATGTGTAGTAACTTACTAGTGTATTTAGTAAGTCTTGTTACCCTTTAAAGTGTGGTTGTTTATTTAAAAACTCCATTTTTGAAGAAATTAGATATTCACAACTTGTAATTAAATTTTCTAAAAATGTTTCTTCTTAGATTTTTCTTGTTAGATACATGATTCTACACTTTATTAACCACTAAAAATGTGGTTTATTTATTTAAGAACCAAGATTAAGTAAACTTTTGTATTTTTAACTTGATTTCTTGAAAAATCATTCTTGAAGTCATAGATTTACAAGACATACACCTTACTTTGATCATCACTTAACAAGAAAACAACTTATACTTTCAAGTTCATGATTTACATGAGGATGATCTATGGATCTTTAACATTTTCATCCTCTCTATCTTGCTAGATTATGTGTTTAATCATTATCTAGCAAGCTCATATGGTGATCAACATCAAAAACATGAGTAAACAACAATCAACAAGCATAACAACACATAAACATCATGATTTCTTATGATTTTAAGCTTATGTTCAAGTTTCAAGTTCAAGTTTCTTAGTGTTCATCATGATCATCAACTTGCATCTTCTTTTAACCACTTAAACAAGATGTAAAATGAAGTGTAGAGTGTTCTTACTACTAGCTCAAGGCTAGGGATGATCACTAGAAGAAATGAAGTGGATAAAAGCACAAGAGAAAGGTCCTTCAACTTCTACAAGCTCCAAGCTTCCTTATACACCTTCTAGCACTTTTGAGTATATGTAGAATGGATGGAAGTTGGATGATGATGATGGTAGTGTGGGTGGGGTGTTCGGCCGAGAGGTGAAGGGGGAAGAAGAAGAAGAAGTGTGTGTAGTGTGTTATGAGAATGAATGGAAGTTATGGTCCTTGGTTAACTTATAAATCCACCAACACTTCAAAATCTAGTGGTTAATGTGTTTTCTAAAGAGAAACAAGATCCAATTTATTAATCAAATAAAATCTATGTGTGTAAGGACCTGCAAAATTGTCCATAAACGACCCGTAAGTGAAAACCCGGACCCCTGAAACCCTAATCCTCTTGAAAAACCAAGAAAACAAGATTTCTGGATTTCACGCGGGTCGCGTAAAACGTAAGCTTAGGCTTACGCGGGCCGCGTCAAAGCAAAGTTGACCGGATAAGCGTTCCAGGCCACGTGTCGCACACGTGGCAAACCTACCTGTGACACACAAGCCCTACACGTAGACTAGGGGCCCTCGCGGGCCGTGTAAGAATCATGTTAAGGTTTACGCGGGCTGCGTAAAACCTAAAAACCAGCTATAAATTGCCTGTGCATGGCCTGATCGTCTGTGCTCGAGAAAACTTTCAAAAACACACTTATTCTGTTCGAAAATCAAGTTTAAAGTAGGAAAACGCTGCTACGATCAAGGGTAATAACTCGATCACTACTACGATATAATGTCCGATCGATTGAAACCGATCCGATGGATTTTTAAGTGCTGCCCGTAATTGGGCTATACTTTGTCATTCGTCGTGAGGGTTTTGATTTCATGAGCATATCGTAAATGTTGTATTAAGTTACTGACCTAGTTTCGTGTGCATTGTTATCTAAACTAGGTTACACGGCTAAATCAGTAGTCTAAACTTTGCTCGTCTAAACTTGCAATGTGAGTCATTCTCTTTTTATCACCAATGTTTTACAATACTCAAAGTATTTTTAAAAGTTATAATTACAGGGATTAAGTCGTGGTTATCTTGAATCACTGGCAAGTGGGGTATTGTGCACATTACTAATTTCTCTCGGTTAGGTTCACCAACCTAACGGTGATAATCATCCCTACTTGGGTGAAAGGACCCAATAGTGGTATGACCATC
Organism: Helianthus tuberosus; assembly: GCA_030545235.1. Lineage (NCBI taxonomy): Eukaryota > Viridiplantae > Streptophyta > Magnoliopsida > Asterales > Asteraceae > Helianthus > Helianthus tuberosus. The sequence continues at coordinate 198,555,484 of CM060442.1, read as the reverse complement.
GTCACCAGGGTGTGACACGGCGCCAGATAAAAATAAGATAGTAGCCATTGTAATCGCTCTTATGCTGTAATTTATAACTAATGTGTTGTTTTATTTAACCTGAATGACTCGCCAGTATTTCCCCGCTGATAAAATATTTTTAAACATGTTTCAGGTGACTTACTGTGAATCAAGGAAAAAGTGATACGGAGCACTAACAAGCTTGAAGTGGTGGCTCAATAAAATAAATAAACATGTTTTGTAAAACAAGGGATTTCCTTGTGAAATTCCCTTTACTGTAAATTATGGGGTTTGTCCCAAATTGTGAAATAAAATAACAACAACAACAACCATACCCAGTAAATCCCACAAATAGCAAAGCTACTTATAGGGTCTGGGGAGGGTGGGATGTAGACAGACCTTGCCTCTATCCATAGGGATAGAGAGGCTGCTTCCAGGGAGACCCTCGGCTCGAAAACGAACAGCATACCAACACACCAAGTCAAGGAAATCTAGAAATAAGAAGTCAACCATACCAAGAAAGTGGTCAGAGTGACACAATATAATGTAAATCATGTATAATAGCATACAACATCATTTGGGCATAAACATAAGAAGGCGATCACCGGAAAAGTGACACAATATAATGTAAATCATGTATAATAGCATACAACATCATTTGGGCATAAATATAATGTAAATTGTGAAATAAAATAATTGGGAAATTTCAAGTTTTAAAAGATCCCGTTAAACTTCCGCTGTTGCATCAACTAATAAATACCACGGGTTTCTGTCCCGCGGCTCCTGGACCGGGTTACACCGAGACGGGGGCCGTGACAGAAAAAAGGTGGTATCAGAGCCACTGATTTAAGCCAATTAAGTATTTAGAAATACTTAATTTAATTGATTGCCACTCTGTGATTCTGTGAAAATTTAACTTGCAATTTTGTGTTTTCTCAATATTTGCTAAACAGCATGAATGAGTTGTCTGAAACTCTTCAGAATCTCAATCTCCATTCTGCTGGTATGGAAGTTTCCAGAGACTTTTCCGATTATCTGGCCGACACTGAAGAACCCATGGAATTCCAGGCTCAAGCCCAGGAGAAACCCAAGACGAAGAAAAGAAGGAGAATCATAAGCTGGAAATACGCACGGAGGAAGAAGCCAGCCGCACAGAGGGTTAAAAAGACTGAGGATCCCAAGGATAAAGGCAAGGGAAAAGAGATCGGGGAAAGTTCAGGGCAAGCCCAGGAAATGCCACCATGGGAAGAGCTGGATCGCAAACTGGAAAATTGTGACCTCATTGGACCTGCCAATGAAGACCTCTTCAATTACCCAGTTGAATCACAACTTCCAGTTAATTTGGAACCTGCTATCCCAGATCCCATTGTCAACCACCAATTTCTACCCGGAGAGCTGGAGGAATGGTGGACAAGTGATTGGCAATTTCAGAATCTCTTGAATAACCCTAATACCTTTTTCCCCCAGTTTGGCCCTGAGCCTGCACCAAACCCACCTATGAGCACCGAGAACTTGGCTGAACTCCGCCACTATGAAGAGGAGCTGGTGGACGCAGGAAATAGAATCCGAGAAGTGGGGGAGAGGATATCATGGAAATACGATGAGAGGGAACGTCGTTTCTGAAGTGCCAGCTGACGGGATCGTATGTGGTTGTGTGGTTACGTGTTTAATAATAATAAAATAATAATAAATATTAATAAAAATATAATCATGTAAAATAACTTAAAATAAAACTTTTATAATATAACTGGTGTGTATGGATGCATACTAATATATAAAAATATCAACGTTGCAAAGTCGACAATTTTGGCTATACGTGTTGACATGATTATGTGTGATTATTTTATTGTGACTAATTATTATTTATTTATTTTGTGCCAATAATTTATACATTTAAATATTGAAAATTATCAGATGGAACCCGCCGTTAATGAACCAGTTAACGAAGTTAACCAATCTGAGCAAAACAATGGAGACCAATTTCTTAATAGGCAAGATATAGAAAACATCGTTGCCCAGGGAATAGCAAATGCTATTCCAGCAATTCTTGCTGCTGCCCGAAATCCAGTTGAACCTCAACCAACTACTCCCAGCAAACGTACTCACGGCGACAATTTCAGTAATAGTGTAAATGGAGGCGGCAACAATAATAATAACGATAATGATGAGATGCAAGCCCCATTTCTTAAGAAAATGAAAGCTGCAACGCCTGGTTGCACTTACAAGGAATTTCTTGCCTGTAAACCAATCGAATTTGCGGGCAAAGAAGGGGCAACTGCTGCACTGCGTTGGTTAGAGAAAACCGAAGCAGTCATTAAAATAAGTAAATGTGCCGAGGAAGACAAGGTCATGTACGCGTCGCATCTTAAAGAAGGGGCACTAGAATGGTGGAACACGGTACTACAAGCCAAAGGAAGCGATGTGGCATATGCCATGAGTTGGGAAAAATTTAAGAGACTAGTAGAAAGAAAATTCTGTCCCGAATATGAAAAGGAACAAATGACAAATAAGTTCCTCAACCAGCGGATGGTAGATGTTGATTGTCGAAGGTATACTTCGACATTCTTCGAGTATGCTAGAATTGTACCTACTCTGGCTTCGCCAAAACTGGTACTTATTTTTCGCTATATTTGGGGTTTAATTAGCGAGATTCGTGATATCGTCAAAGCTGCGAGACCCTGCACAATTGACGATGCAGTAGAATTAGACAAAACCTTGACCGATGGGCTGGTACGCACAAGAGAAGAAAACCGAAAAAAGGAAGTGGCCCAAAAGATTACCCAAGGATTCCGTGTGGGTAATAGTAGTAACTTCAAGAAAAGGGAACCGGGCAGCCTTCCACTGATCCATTTTGCAGTTCCTATAAAAGAAAGCATTTTGGAAGATGCAAAGGGTATTGCAATTTCTGCAAAATTCCAGGGCATCAGGAGGAAGATTTCCGGAGGAAGAAATCAACAGTCTGCTTCAACTGTGGAGAAGCTGGACATTTTAGACTAGACTGCCCTAAATTGGTCAAATTAGCTGACAACAAAGCCAAACCTGCAGAAGGAACTACCAAGAAAAACGCAAGGGCCTTCCAGTTGACTACTCAGGAAGCAGAGCTAATCCCTGACGTGATAGCTGGTACGTTCCTAGTTCACAACGTGTATGCAAAAGTATTATTTGACTCTGGTGCAAACCAAAGTTTTATAAATACTTCATTCTTCCAAGCTCTTAACCTACCCTTAGCCAACCTTAGGCAAATTTTTACTATAGAAACGGCAGATGGGAATTCTGTTAACATAGATAAGGTTTTGCAAGAAGGAAAGATAGAACTCTTAGGCCATAAATTTTCTGCAAACCTGTTACCTATGAATTTAGCTGGATTTGATGTTGTGTTAGGAATGGATTGGTTAGTAGCTAACCATGCTCGAATCCTTTGTGACAAGAATTCCATAGAAATTCATACACCCACAGGAGAAATAGTGGTGATTACAGGAGATAAGCCACGTAAGCCAATGAAATTCATTTCAGTAATGAAAATGGCCAGTTATTCAAGAAAACAAGGAATAGTGTATATGATTTCGGTAATCATTAACACGAAAGGTAAGGAACTTAAGGAAATTCCAGTAGTATCAGAATACCCGGATGTATTCCCAGAAGAACTAGCTGGATTACCACCCGATAGGGAAGTAGAATTTAGAATTCATATAATTCCTGGAACTACACCGATAGCCCACCTTATCGGTTAGCACCCACCGAAATGCTAGAATTGAAAAAACAGTTAGATGAATTGTTAAGCAAAGGATTTATACAACCTAGTTCATCCCCGTGGGGAGCACCAGTATTGTTGGTTAAAAAGAAAGATGGTTCAATGAGAATGTGTATTGATTATAGGGAATTGAATAAGGTTACAATTAAGGATCGATGCCCATTACCTAGGATTGATGATCTTTTTTATCAATTGCAAGGAGCTAGATACTTTTCTAAAATAGATTTACGCTCCGGATACCATCAGTTGAAGGTACAAGAAGAAGACATACCTAAAACTGCTTTCAGAACTAGGTATGGTCATTACGAGTTTACAGTCATGCCCTTTGGACTAATAAATGCTCCTGCAGGATTTATGGACATGATGAATAAAATCTGTAAACCGTACTTGGATAAATTTTTAATTGTCTTTATCGACGATATACTCATTTATTCTAAAAGTCAGGACGAGCATTGTGAACACCTACGTGCACTCTTAACTTTGTTAAGAAAAGAGAAGTTTTACGCCAAATTCTCAAAGTGTGAATTTTGGCTACAAGAGGTGCAATTTTTAGGACACATGGTGAATCACGAAGGTATTCACGTAGATCCCTCCAAAATAGAAGCGATCACCAAATGGAAGGTCCCGCAATCAGCTATGGAACTTAGAAGCTTTCTAGGGTTAGCCGGATACATAGACGGTTTATTAAGGAATTTTCCAAAATAGCTGTGCCATTAACTAAGCTAACCTGTAAAGCAGTGAAGTTTGAATGGGGATCTAGACAAGAAGAGGCTTTTAAGATTTTAAAGCAAAGGTTATCAGACGCCCCAATTCTTGCCTTACCAGAAGGGACAGAAGATTTTGAAGTTTATTGTGATGCTTCTAAGCTAGGATTAGGATGTGTGTTAATACAGCGCAAGAAGGTAATTGCGTACGCCTCAAGGCAATTGAAGAAGCACGAGGAAAACTATACGACTCATGATTTAGAATTAGGAGCCATCATTTTTGCCCTTAAGATTTGGAGACACTATCTATATGGCAGTAAGTTTACAGTCTATACAAATCATAAGAGTTTAAGATACATATTTGGGCAAAAGGAATTAAACATGAGGCAAAGAAGATGGATGGAAATTCTAAGCGACTACGACTGTGATATTCAATATCACGAAGGAAAAGCAAACGTAGTTGCAGATGCCTTAAGTCGTAAGTATCATGAGAAACAATGACGAATCCATGCTCTTAGATTAAGTTTACAATTAGATTTAATAGAACAACTGAAGAACATTCAGGAAACAACAATCAAGGACGATGCTGAGGGAATGAAGGGAATAATAAAGGAATTAGAGCAAGGGATTGATGGAATTTGGAGATTCCACAAGAAAAGGATTTAGGTACCTAAGCAAGGAGATTTAAGAAATAAAATTTTAGAGGAGGCCCATAAATCTAGATACACTATGCACCCTGGAAATAATAAGATGTATCAAGATTTAAGAAATAACTTCTGGTGGATAGGAATGAAAAAGGATATAGCCAGATATGTTTCTAAGTGCCTAACTTGCTCACAAGTTAAGGCAGAACACCAGAAACCTTCAGGGTTACTCCAACAATTAGAAATGCCTGTTTGGAAATGGGAGCTAATAACCATGGACTTTGTTACTAAGTTACCCAAAACCAAAAAGGGTAATGACGCGATTTGGGTAATTGTGGATCGATTAACCAAATCAGCCCATTTTCTACCCATGAAAGAAACCTTTAGCATGGAAAGGTTAGCAAAGTTGTATGTAGACGAAGTAGTATCATTACATGGAGTCCCACTCTCCATTGTATCAGATAGGGATACTCGTTTCACCTCACATTTCTGGACCAGTTTCCAGGAAGCAATGGGAACCCGACTAAATTTAAGTACTGCATACCATCCCCAAACAGACGGACAAAGTGAAAGAACAATCCAAACCCTGGAAGACATGCTCAGGGCATGTGTGATAGATTTTGGAGGAAACTGGGACAACCATTTACCTTTAATTGAATTCTCCTATAACAATAGTTATCATTCAAGCATCGAAGCTGCCCCGTTCGAAACACTGTATGGACGAAAGTGTAGAACTCCAGTTTGTTGGGTAGATATAGGAGAAAACCAATTATCAGGTCCTGAAATCGTACAAGAAACCACCGACAAGATCACTTAAATCAAGGAAAGACTGAAAACGGCTCGAGATCGCCAGAAGAGTTATGCAGACAATCGACGCAAGCCACTAGAATTTCAAGTTGGAGACAGGGTACTCTTAAAAGTTTATCCTTGGAAAGGAGTAGTTCGGTTCGGTAAGAGAGGAAAGCTAAGTCCAAGGTACGTAGGACCATTCCCAGTAATCCAGAGAATAGGATCGGTCGCCTATCACTTACAACTACCAGAAGAGTTAGCCGGGGTACATGACGTATTTCATGTATCCAATCTCAAAAAATGTATATCTGACGAATCCCTGGTAGGACCTCTTCAAAACATACAGGTAAATGAAAAGTTAAAGTTCGTGGAAAAACCGCTCCAAATAAAAGACAGGAAGGTCAAGTTTCCCAAACACAAAAGATTGGTACTGGTCAAAGTCAAGTGGGATTCAAAAAAAGGACCCGAGTATACCTGGGAGTTGGAATCGGAAATGAAGCGAAAATATCCTCACTTATTTCAGTAAATCTCGAGGACGAGATTTTTAAATAAGGTGGGGAGGATGTAAGGACCTGCAAAATTGTCCACAAACGACCCGTAAGTGAAAACCCGGACCCCTGAAACCCTAATCCTCTTGAAAAACCAAGAAAATAAGATTTCTGGATTTCACGCGGGCCGCGTAAAACGTAAGCTTAGGCTTACGCGGGCCGCGCCAAAGCAAAGTTGACCGGATAAGCGTTCCAGGCCACGTGTCGCACACGTGGCAGACCTACCTGTGACACACAAGCCCTACACGTAGACTAGGGGCCCTCGCGGGCCGCGTAAGAATCAAGTTAAGGTTTACGCGGGCCGCGTAAGACCTAAAAACCAGCTATAAATTGCCTGTGCATGGCCTGATCGTTTGTGCTCGAGAAAACTTTCAAAAACACACTTATTATGTTCGAAAATCAAGTTTAAAGTAGGAAAATGCTGCTACGATCAAGGGTAATAACTCGATCACTACTACGATATAATGTCCGATCGATTGAAACTGATCCGATGGATGTTTAAGTGCTGCCGTAATTGGGCTATACTTTGTCATTCGTCGTGAGGGTTTTGATTTCGTGAGCATATCGTAAATGTTGTATTAAGTTACTGACCTAGTTTCGTGTGCATTGTTATCTAAACTAGGTTACACGGCTAAATCAGTAGGCTAAACTCTGCCCGTCTAAACTTGCAATGTGAGTCATTCTCTTTTTATCACTAATGTTTTACAATACTCAAAGTATTTTCAAAAGTTATAATTACAGGTATTAAGTCGTGGTTATCATGAATCACTGGCAAGTGGGGTATTGTGCACATTATTAATTTCTCACGGTTAGGTTCACCAACCTAATTGTGATAATCATCCCTACTTGGGTGAAAGGACCCAATAGTGGTATGACCATCGTCACCAGGGTGTGACACGGTGCTAGATAAAAATAAGATAGTAGCTATTGTAATCGCTCTTATGCTGTAATTTATAACTAATGTGTCGTTTTATTTAACCTGAATGACTCGCCAGTATTTCCCCGCTGATAAAATATTTTTAAACATGTTTCAGGTGACTTACTGTGAATCAAGGAAAAAGTGCTACGGAGCACTAACAAGCTTGAAGTGGTGGCTCAATAAAATAAATAAACATGTTTTGTAAAACAAGGGATTTCCTTGTGAAATTCCCTTTACTGTAAATTATGGGGTTTGTCCCAAATTGTGAAATAAAATAATTGGGAAATTTCAAGTTTTAAAAGATCCTGTTAAACTTTCGCTGTTGCATCAACTAATAAATACCACGGGTTTCTGTCCCGCGGCTCCTGGACCGGGTCACACCGGGACGGGGGCCGTGACAATGTGTGGGGCCCTTGTTGTCCGATTACTAGGTGGGGGGGGGGGGTCTAGGCTAGGGTGTAACAACTAGTTAGTTTATATAGTTAGAAATCAAGTATTAGTTAGGTGTATTAGTTACTAGATGTTGCATGATGTGTTAGGGTGTTTGAGGATCATAACTAGCTTGTAATGTTAAAACAATGCTTCTAGTGAAAATTTGGTGTTTCGGGTAGTGTCCGGTTGTTCGGTTGGTTACCGGTTCGTTAAGGTGCTAAACTATGCAGTTAATTATGCTTTATGTTACCTTTTGTGACAGTTTTGATTCCCGACACTTAGGAAATCATTCAGGACCATTTAACCATATTTCTGCATGATATTAGTGTGTTAAAATGCTGAATTTTGCTGAATTCCGCAGTTTATGTGAGTTTTAGGCACTTTTCGGCACTTAAACTATCACTAGGAAGACAGTTTTGTGATCCTTACTTTCCTACACACTATACTAGTGTAATACTTGGTTCCTGGCTCATTCTGTGTCTCAATAAAATGTCTATCTATTTACTGAACTCCGTCAGCATATTTCTGATTTGTCTGATAACTGTGCTGCCGGTGTTTCGTGCATCATTCGAATCAACAAAGTTTGCATGTAGTAATGATATGTCATTTGCAATATATGGTGCACATGTATGTATATGGCAATAATCGGAAAGCAATTCAAGTCATTAATTGTAATTCAGCACAGTCATTAAGCACTAATCGTTGTTTAATAATTGTACAGATGCATGCAAATTTGACAGTTGTCACAAAATATGCGGTTGCGTTTTTTTTGGCACTCCGATATGGTGACGTACTGAGCTGGTTCCACCTCTTAAACATTCTTACCGGTATGGGGGTTATTAGAACCGGTATGGCATTCTTTTTTAAAGTTTTCGATCGATGTAAAACATGATTTTTTTGGGTTACATCATACACCTTTTGTGTAATAAAACCATTGTATATAAACTTTTATTTGAAGTTGTGGATAGTGAGCCTTACATATTTTCATATTTCTGCCACAATAGTGAGTTTCACGGCCACTAGTTAGATAGTAGCTACCAATAGTGAAGTTGCTTATCACATAACCATAATCATAAGTATCCTTTAAATAGATATAGAGGTATACCACCCTAAATTGCTAGTATTATGTTGTTTAAACACAATTAACTGTATTTAAACTTGAATACCATAATATACACGTGTACATGTTCATATGGTCAAATTTTATTTTGATGATATTCTAATATAACTAACTAGTAAGAATTGTTGATTATAACAGTGAGTTTCACGGCCACTAGTTAGATAGTAGCTACCAATAGTGAAGTTGCTTATCACATAACCATAATCATAAGTATCCTTTAAATAGATATAGAGGTATACCACCCTAAATTGCTAGTATTATGTTGTTTAAACACAATTAACTGTATTTAAACTTGAATACCATAATACACACGTGTATATGTTCATATGGTCAAATTTTATTTTGATGATATTCTAATATAACCAACTAGTAAGAATTGTTGATTATAACATTGCATATTGACTTACCACGCGAGCTAGTAGCTAACTTCGACGCACTCTATTATAGCTTGCTACCCGCCTACCCCTAGTTTTCAAATTGATTTCTAACATCCAACAAAGTGATAACGAACCAATTGTAGTAACAATCTAGTGGAATAGCAAGTAAGAACCCACTTTAGTAAGTGGAGTAACAAACCTTTCTCAATCGTTTCACATTAGTGATTGCCGGTCAAATAGTTGCCGCATGGACAAAATCATGTCTAATGGTTTGAATATTACAACCATCTTAAAGGAGTTTGTCGACGATTGCAAATGTAAGGAATAGTCACAACGACACAAAACAACAAGAAAAGACACAATTTTGTCTATTCGATCATCCCTTCCATTTTTTGGAAGAAAATAAAGTTGGGATAAAAAGAAGGGGTTATTGGATTTTATCACCCCTAACTATTGGTTGTTGGCCGCTGCCACCCCCAACTATCACTTTGACGTCCGTCACCCCAACTTAACACTTAGTGTGTTCTATCACCAAATCGTTAACTGATCACTAACTTTTGATCCTGTTACTATACTCTTGGGGGTGTCATAGGGATCTTACGAAGGTTTTAGGGATCTTAGGACACCCCAAATGTATAGTAACATGATCAAAGGTTAGTAACTAGTTAACGACGTGGTGACAGAACACACTAAATGTTAAGTTGGGGGTGTCGGGCGTCAAAATGATAGTTGGGGGTGACAGCGGCCAATAGTTAGGGGTGATAAAATCCAATAACCCTAAAAAGAAGTGAGAGAACGGAGGTTTAGGGTTTATAGTAACTGGTTAAGTAATGTTTAGTCGACAGCAAAAATGAAAGGAGGTTTGGGGTTTATAGTAGCTAGTTAAGTAATGTTTAGTTTGATAGCAAAAATAATTGTTAGTCTTAGATCAAGATATTAAAGATAGACTAAATTGTACAAAACGTCCTTTATGTTTCCTCAAACTTGCAGGTTACAACCTTAATGTTTAAAACTTGCTAAAAACATCCTTTAATTTTATTTTTGTTGCTGGTTTAATCCTTTATGACTAAACAAGTTAATTATCTCACTTTATTTCCCTCACATGCCTAACATGTGAGGGTTATATTCGTCATTTTGTTTCCCCTACTTATAAAACCCTAAAAAACACAACATCGTCAAAACCAAAAACCCCTCGTTCAAAACCCTTCCGACGATCAACCACCATCAATTTTTCGGCTACAACCAGCACCATCGATTTTCATGCACATCAAACACCATCGTACCCAGATCTGAAAGCCGTACCCATCATTGTCTCCCCACTATCGTTTGATGACCGACATCAACTGACTCACAAAATGTAACGAAGATGTGGTGCAAACGCAAAACTGCCTGAAACCCAAGCAAAATCGCCTCTGTTTTCACCGGAGATGTAGTCCAAACACAATTAGAACACTTAAATTTATGTGGCCATTCACATGGAGCAAGCCTCTTTCATTCCGAGCTATCAACATCTACTCGGAGGAGAGATCAAGCCCGCGTTTCGCTGACTAAATGCCAAACAAGCCAGATTTGCAGGTTGATAACCTCACGTTCGTTCTGTATGTGAATTCAAATTGAAAAGCGCATATCATTTTTTGTAATTGTTTTCCTCTTTAGTTTTGATTACTTGATTGAGATTACATGTATTAAATAGGGAAGAATAAAAACTAGATATTTAGGTATAAAACAATGGGTCATGAATGGGAAAAGAAGAAATAAGTGGATTTAATGGACTGAATGTATATTTGGGTGCAAAATTTGCGTTTCTTTGAATTGTGAATAGATTCATTTCATACTTAAAAGTCTCTAATGGCTGTGGCTGATTGTGGTGTTGGTTGATGAAGTAGGGGTTATGGTGGGGCTCAATGGATTTCGTATTATATTTTTTTACTTATGGTTTTTTATTTTTTTATGATTTTATATTTTTTTGGGGTTTTATAACAAGAAGAACTAAAATGACGAATATAACCCTCACATGTTAGGCATGTGAATGAAATAAACTGAAATAATTAACTTGGTTAGTCATAAAGGATTAAACTAGCAACAAAAATAAACTTAAAGGATGTTTTTAGCAAGTTTTAAACATTAAGGCTTGAACCTGCAAATTTGAGAAAACATAAAAGACGTTTTGTGCAATTTACTCTTAAAGATAAGGATTAGCATTATATATATATAGGGCCAGGATCATTTCAGATCCATAAATATTTACAGAACTCGCAGAACTCCTAATAAATAATCTTTTTATTTATACATTTTTATGTTTAGGATAATTTTATCATTTATTATGTGTATTTTTACGATTACATACATATTAAGAGTCATTTTAACATTTTTTATATGTAATTTTATAATTACACATATGTAAACTAGGTTTTTTACATATTGTAATTAGTTATGACACATATATATAATTTGACAATTAAACATATGTAAACTACTTTTAACATGTATGTAATCAAAGAAATACAGATAATAGATGATAAAAAGATCCTAAATACAAAACCTTATATATAAAATGATTGTTTCTTAGGAGTTCTGAGAGTTCTGCAATTATTTAGAGTTCTGAAATGATCATAACCATATATATATATATATATGACAATGCTAGATAGAAAACCTTAAAAATTTGAGAAAACCCTAGAAAACCCAACCTCCCGACTTTTTTTTTTTGAAAAAAATAACACATGTAATAAACATGTTTTTAAGAGTTTTGAGCAAAAAAAAAAAATCATGTAATAACACATGTAATAAACATGTGTTAGACAAAAAGTTGCTGAAACTTGTTTATTTAAAAAAAACACTCGGCACTTTTTTTATTTTTTGGCTCAAAACTCTTAAAAACATGTATATTACATGTGTTATTTTTAAAAAAAAAAAATCGGGAGGTTGGGTTTTCTAGGGTTTTCTCAAATTTTTAGGGTTTTCTATCTAACCCTCCCCTATATATATATATAATGTAAGTATCTATAGAAAACCCACTTTTATTTAGAAAACTTGGGAAACTCTAACCTCCCGAACTTTTAAAAAAAAAAATTACACATGTTATATACATGTTTTTAAGGGTTTTGGGCAAAAAAAAAAAAAAAAATCAAAAAAGCGCCGAGTAGATATTTAAAAAAAATAAACAAGTTTTGGTGTAACACATGTTACAAATATGTCAGATGAATGTAACACATGTTACACCAAAACTTGTTTATTTTTTTTTTAAATATCTACTCGGCGCTTTTTTGATTTTTTTTGCCCAAAATCCTTAAAAACATGTATATAACATGTATAATTTTTTTCAAAAAAAAAAAAACATCGAGAGCTTTGAGTTTCCCGGGTTTTATAAATTAAAGTGAGTTTTCTATACATCCTTCCCCCTATATATATATGTATATATATAGGGTAAGGTTCATGCGAGAACCACCCTTATTGCAAGAACCGCGAGAACCAATGTGAACACAACCTAAAATAGCTAAAAAAACCTACCCCCCTCAAGCTAAATGCTAAAAACTAAAACAAAAAAAAAACCTAAAAAAAACCTAACCCCCCTGCTAAAATGCTAAAAACTAAACCCCCCAAAAAACCTAAAAAAATTAAAAAAAAATCTAATTTTTTTTTAAATATTTTTTATGTTAAAATCGCTACTTTTAGTAGAAATTTTTAAAAAAAAAAAAAAATTAAAAAATTTTTTTTTTGCTTCGAAAAGTAGCGATTTTTTTATAAAAAATAATAAAAAAATTTTTGTGTGATTTTTAGCTATTTTTAGGCATTTTTTGTTCTGTTCACATTGGTTCTCGCGGTTCTCGCAATAAGAGGTGGTTCCTAACGGATCTTTGTACTATATATATATATATATATATATGTTAGGGGAGGATTCCTTAATGACCTATGATCCTCAAGTGTTATCCTGTTTGGTGATCCTTACTTCTGTGACAATTAGTGATCCTCAGAAGTACTTCAGGATTAGGATCATGGATTATCCTAAGGATCCTTATACTAATGATTGTTCACTTTGAATTCGGTATTGTTTTGCAGGAGTACCGGCTTGGACTTGGTCATGGCGATATTTCTGGAGCATATTCCCTTCAATTCTGCACGTGCTGGACCATTGTGAACGTTATGGAGAACGTGGGGAGAAGGCACGAAATGCGGACAGTTAGTTAGGCTAGATGTTTTCTAATTTTAAGGGGGTAGCGAGCTATTTTTTAAGAACATTGGCTATTTTTTGGCTACACACACTCGTACAACTGGATTCACCAGCTCTCGGCAAAACACTTAGTATTTTTCGTACATTTCTACACGATACACTATAGTGATCCTTGTACTTAGCTCGCTATCATCCGAAGTTGTAAAAGGATTATTGTTTAATTTGAGTTGGTGATCGGTAGTTTCCATCACCCGAGGTTTTTTATGCCGGAGATCATTCATTGATCAAGGGCTTTTTCCTTGTATAAATCTTTGTGTCTCTTGTACAATTCATTTCTGAGTGATCCTCATTGTTGTTTACCAATTCAAGCATCATACCCCGTAACAGAGAGTTTGGTTGCATTATCCTCGTCTGATTTTTGACCAAAACAGTTTGGCGCCCACCGTGGGGCAATTGGTGCTTCATTCCTAAGAAATTCTCATTTTTGTGATCATTTCGGTTCGTTACATCAAAGCAGATGGTTTCATCATCAAAGAACACCTCCAGTGCGATGTCTGCAGTCAATTCATCCCAGGGCATTCCACCTTTGCCTCCACCACCTTCTGGACCTCAGAAAAATGCCGAGAAGAAACCAACTCCCATTTTCTCAAAACCTCCAACTTCTTCTACTTCTTATACTCCCACTACTAGTGACTTGTTTACTCTGATTTTGTAGATGAAGGAGCATATACAGCAGCAGGATAAGACCAATGAAAGGATTCTTAGAAAAATTGGAGACATCAAGAAACAGAAGAGATCGGCAGAGAATCATTCCCCACTGATGCCCAGATCTTTGAATTTCGATACTCCGGTTATAACTTCTCAGCCTTCAGTGGTTCCAGACGTTCAATATGTGGGAGGACCAAAAGGAGTGCATTACGGATCATCAGCAATGACTCAGGCTTCAGGGTCATACTTCCAACCAGCAGGATCCCATCCTCAGCATATAGGATCCTTCGTAAGCTCAGGAGGATACTCAGGAGCGCAGCAGATTCAAGGGTTCTGGCCGTTTCAAGGATCCTCGCAGGTTCAAGGATCCTCCTATATCCCAGGATCCTCGCAGGTTCAAGGATCCTCCTATTTCCCAGGATCCTCCTATGTTCAAGGATCCTCCTATATCCCAGGATCCTCGCAGGTTCAACGATCCTCCTATGTCCCAGGATCCTCCCAGGTTCAAGGATCCTCCTATATCCCAGGATCCTCGTAGGTTCAAGAATCCTCCGATGTCCCAGGATCCTCCCAGGTTCAAGGATCCTCTCAGTTTCAAGGATCCTTCCAGATTCCGGGATCCTTAAGGAGTTTGCAATCAGGGAGTTCCGATATCCATCAGGGAGATTTTATTCCAATGCAGATCATTGCCTCTACTGGTCCATCGGTCATTCCAGAGCCCCAACAATATGGATTCACATCCGCTCTTCCTAATTTGAACCCAATGGGAGGTAACACTTTCAATAATTCTTACACCACTAACCATGGCCTTATGCAGGATACAGGTATCAACCATGCCATGGCCAGAGAATTGCAAAAGTTAAAGGATATGATATCAAGTGTCCCAGGAGTGGTCAAGCCTATCCCGGAGATTGCAGATGGGAGCCACAAGATATCTCGTTTTGCACCACCAATCTGTGATGCTGAGATACCCAAGAGGTTCCACGTGCCTACCATGAAGTTGTATGACGGTTCAACAGATCCTGAAGAACACATAGCACAGTATAGGGAAAGGATGGAGATCAATCCCATCCCAGAAAGGTTAAAGGAAGCATGTCTGTGCAAGGGATTTGGATCCACTCTTACTGGATCGGCTCTTAAATGGCTGCTAAGTCTCCCCCTTACTCTATTACCTCGTTTGCTAATCTAGTTAACCTATTTAATAACCAGTTTTCTTGTAGTAGAAAATTTGAGCGTCTAACTAGTGATCTGTATAGGATAACCCAAGGTCATAATGAATCATTAAGGGATTATATCACTAAATTTAGTAAAGAATCCTTAGATATCCCTAACCTGGATATAGCTACGGCTGTCGAAGCCTTTAAAATGGGATTGCTTAGGGATTCATTATTCTATGATGATCTTGTTATGACACCATGCAGGAATCTAGATGAGGTAAGAACCCGAGCCCTTAGGTTCATCTGGCTAGAGGATGACAAAAGGATCCAGGAGAGGTTAGCAGGATCCTCAACGCAATAGAAGCAAGGATCCTCATTCAAGAACAACAAGTTCAGATCCTATAACAAATCTGATAACCAGAATGTGCATGCTGTTGAACAAGAAGAGGATGATGAGGATTATCCTCCAATTTCGGAATATTGTTTTTCTGTTGATAACAATGAACTAATCCTTGCGATGCAGAATTTAGGAGATAAAGCTAGATGGCCCAGGAAAAATGACAGATCAGCTGCAACTAAAGACAAGTCAAAGTGGTGTGCATATCATGAAGATTTTGGGCATCTCACAGAAGAATGCATCGTGCTGAGAAAAGAAATTGGATACTTGTTGAGCAAGGGGCACTTGAAAGAATTATTGGGGAGAAAGAAGTCAAGGACTCAGGATCCTGAAAGGATCCCAGAGAAAGCTCCAGCCCCTCCAGCAGATGCACAAATTATAAACTTTATTTCTGGAGGATCAGACATTTGTGGAACATCCTTCTCTGCAGCTAAAAGACATGCAAAGGAAACCAAGATGGATAATGGAGATAGACCCATTCGAACATCCAGTGTCTCCGAAGGAAAAGTCATAACTTTCGATGAGGATGATCGTGTTGACATTCAGGATCCTCATCACGATGGTTTGGTTATCACTCTTTTTATTTCTAACCATTTTGTTCGCATGATCCTTATAGATGGAGGAAGCTCTGTGAACATTATCCAGCTTGATGTCCTCAAGAAGATGAATATCCCTGAATCCGATATCATACCAAGATCCTCTGTGCTCGTGGGATTCAGTGGCGAGACTAAGAATACTCTGGGGGACATTCTTACCAAAATTTTTGTGTTATTGACTGTTTATCTTGTTGTAATGTTATCCTTGGCAGGCCTTGGATACATGACATGAAGGCAGTCCCATCCACTTATCATCAATGTGTGAAGCTTCCTAGTCCTTGGGGAATAGTGAAGATTGATAGTGATCAGCAAGAAGCTAAGAACTGCTACACCTCATCAATGAAACCAGCCTCAAAGTCAAGGGAGCGATAGCAATTAAAGCATCCTCTAAGGGATGTCTTGGAGGCAAGAGAGCAGGATGTAGTAGAAATCCTTATGGATCCTGATGATCCTGAATCTAAAGTTTATATAGGATCAGGGATCCTTGGCGAAACGAAGGAAGACCTCATATCCTTCCTCAAAAGGAGAAAGACTACCTTTGCATGGAAACACGAAGACATGACAGGACAACTCCTAAGAATGCTACAGGCCAAACTCCATTCTCTTTGGTATTTGGGGCAGAATTAGTGATCCCTACAGAAATGGTGGTTCCAACTGCTAGAACAAGTATTCGTGATCCTGAAGAAAATGATGAAAACTTGGTTCAAGACCTGGATACTATAGAAGAAATCAGGGATTTGGCAAGGATAGGGATGGCCAGTTATCAGCAAAGGATGGCTGGTGCTTACAACAAAAATGTCAGGATCAGGAAGTTCCAAATTGGTGATATGGTGTTGAGGAAATCATTTCAAAATACCACCAATCCCGTTGATGGAAAGTTGGCACCAAAATGGGAAGGCCCTTACTTGATTGAAGCTGAGGCAGGAAAGGGGGCATATCGATTGTTAACAATGGAAGGTGATTTGATACCCAGGGCCTGGAATGCTGTTCATTTGAAGAAATACTTCATATGATAAGGACCTATGATCCTCACATGATAATTATCCTTGAAGGATCCTTAGAGCACAGATGATCCTCATTTTGGTAACATTCTAATCTCAAACTATTTCATTTCCTTACTTTCTCACATAAGGATAAGGATCCTGCATCCTTTATCCCCCTTTCACGTGATTCTGAGTTTTGAAGGTTCAGGTACTCTTAGCAAAAGGATGGTTATCCACAAAAGCAACCAATTACTTGGGCTTGTCCCCAGTTATTTGGGCTTGACCCCAGTTCCGCCAGTAGCGCACGATGATCCTGGTATAGTTCATGGTAGTGGGACCAGTACTCGTTTTAGGGGCTGATAATTCCATTGTACTGGCTATACCTAGGATCCTACGTATAATGGTAGACGTACCATACATCCGTTCTTAAGGTTTCTAACGTTTTCACGCTAGCTAAGGTTTTGGCATTTTCACGCCACTAAGTTTGGATAGTCGCCAGTAAGGGCCATACTCCAGTTCACACACGATCCTTGGGCTTGTCCCCAGTTATCCATGGGCTTGTCCCTAGTTATCCATGGGCTTGTCCCCAGTTATACTTTGGGCTTGTCCCCAGCTGCTAATTTTTATCTTATATTGGCTTAGTCCCAAGTTATGTTCTATTTCAGGTCTTCGAAGTTAAACAACCAAGGATCCTTGATCCTTACTTCTTACTAAGGTTTGTCTTATAGTTATCCTGGTTATAGTATTAAGGGTTAGGATCCTAACTTGGATCCCCAGGTATGATCCTTAACTATTTTGATTTTATTCATTGTTTATTTGAATAACCCTTGTACTTTGACAACTGAACTCATGATCCTTAAAATATACCACTTTTTGGAATTTTTCAACTATAGGATATTTGATCCTAGATCATATCCTAAATATTTTTTACCTAATTCGTTCAACTTTTCTTATTCAGACAAGTGTATGTCAAAACAATTGAAAATTAAAAGGACAAACAAGGATAACAACACAAGATAAGCCAAAAAAGATTAAAGTTATTTTATTAACAAAAGTTTAACCATCGAAGGTTGTCAAAATTGCCAACCCACGTTTCTACCAGCAAAACGTGGCCCGTCCACATGGGTTGGCAACGGGTGTCCATTGTTTATGCGGTTATAGCAAGTGCAGGAAATCAAAGGCGGCAGGATCACAATGGCTTCATCCCCCAAATAGAGGATCCCTCCACCATTTGTAATCCTACCTATTATCCAAAGGATCCTAGATCCTTAATCCTAAAACTATTGTTCAAATACAAACCAACCATTGTTTAACAAAAACTACCACCAAACCTAAAAAAAAAAAATGGGCTCCGGCTATGTCTAGAAGTGTCCATCATTGCCCATTGCTGCAGCCTACACCTTCGCTGCATCACCATCTCCAGCTCCACTAGCTTCACCACCATGATCCTTGCCACTGCCTCCAGCCTCGATCATCAGGATCTCCTCAGCCTCCTCCTCGTCATCCAGCTCAGCCAGCCTTGCCTTCCAGCCTTCCATATCCCAGTTGCTCCTGTCGAAGTCGGGATCCTGAGTGTTAGGGGAGGATTTTCTAACAATTAGTGATCCTTATTCGTTATCCTAATTAGTGATCCTTACTTCTGTGACAGGTGGTGATCCTCAGAAGAGCTTCAGGATCAGGATCATGGATCACTTTAAGGATCCTCGTACTGACGATTGTTTACTTATGTTTTGTAGCATCTCGCAGGTATAACAAGCTTGACCAAGTCTTGGCGACATTCCTGGAGAATATTCCCAAACTATTCTGCACGTGCTTGACCAAAAATAGACGTTGTGGAGAACGTGGAGGCATGGCACGAAAGTCGGATAGTTAGTTTGGTAGTTAGATTTCTATTTTAAAAGGGGTAACGAGCTAGTAGAGAAACACTTAGCCATTTTTGCAGCTACACACACTCTTATACTCGCACACTTGAAGCTCTCGACGAACACACATTCATTTTCACTCACTTATACACATTTCATGATAGAGATCCTTGTACCTAGCTCGTTACTATCCGAAGTTGTAAATATTTAATCATTTATTTGAGCTTGGTGATCGGTAGTTTCCATCACCCGGGGTTTTTTGTGCCGGAGATCAACTCTTGATCAAGGGCTTTTTCCCCGTATAAATCCTAGTGTTGTTTGTGCAAATCTATATTGAAGTGATCCTCATCGCTATTACATATTCTAAGCATCATTCCTCGAAACAAAGAGTTTGGTTGCATATCATAAACAGAATTTTTGACCAAAACAGTTTGGCGCCCACCGTGGGGCAATTGGTGCTTCGTCCTTAGAAAAATTCGCATTTCTGTGCTCATTTCGGTTCACTACAACCAAGCAAATGGCTTCCTCGGCAAAGAATGCTTCAAATTTGATGCCCTCATTCACTTCTTCTCAAGGCGTTCCTCCTTTGCCTCCACCACCTTCTGGACCCCAGAAGAACACTGAGAATGCCGCGAAGAAACCAACTCCCATTTTCTCAAAACCACCTACTTCTTCTGTTTCAACTAATCCTACTACTAATGATCTCTATGCCTTGATTTTGCAGATGAGGAACCACGCACAAGAGCAGGATAAGACCAACGAAAGGATCCTCCAGGAGATTGACGAAATTAAGAAACAGAAGAAAACGGCAGAGGATCGTTCCCCACTGATGCCCAGATCTTTGAATTTTGATACTCCGGTGATTACTTCTCAGCCATCAGTGGTTCCAGACATTCAATATGTGGGTGGACCAAAAGGAGTGCGATATGGAACAACAACAATGACCCAGGCATCAGGCTCATATTTCCAGCCAGCGGGATCCTATCCTCAGCATATGGGATCCCTCACAAATTCAGGAGGATATTCAGGAATGCAGCAGTTGCAAGGATCCTCCTTCGTTCTAGGATCATCCCAGGTTCAAGGATCCTCCTTCGTTCCAGGATCATCCCAGGCTCAAGGATCCTCCTTCGTTCCAGGATCATCCCAGGCTCAAGGATCCTCCTTCGTTCCAGGATCATCCCAGGTTCAAGGATCCTCCTTCGTTCCAGGATCATCCCAGGTTCAAGGATCCTCCTTCGTTCCAGGATCATCCCAGGTTCAAGGATCCTCCTTCGTTCCAGGATCATCCCAGGCTCAAGGATCCTCCTTCGTTCCAGGATCATCCCAGGTTCAAGGATCCTCCTTTGTTCCAGGATCGTCCCAGTTTCAGGGATCCTTCCAGATGCCAGGATCCTTGAGGAATTTGCAAACAGGAAGTTCAGATGTCCATCAGGGAGATTTTATTCCGATGCAGACCAATGCCTCTACTGGTCCCTCGATCATTCCAGAGCCTCAACAATATGGATTAACATCCATTCTTCCTAATTTGAATCCAATGGGAGGTAACACTTTTAATAATTCTCATACTACTAACCATGGTCTTATGCAGGATCCAGGTATCAATCATGCCATGGCTAGAGAATTGCAAAAGCTAAAGGATATGATATCAAGTGTTCCGGGAGTAGTTAAACCTATCCCAGAGATTGCAGATGGGAGCCACAAGATATCTCGTTTTGCACCACCAATCTGTGATGCTGAGATACCCAAGAGATTCCATGTGCCAACAATGAAGTTGTATGATGGTTCAACGGATCCTGAAGAACACATAGCACAATACAGGGAGAGGATGGAAATCAATCCAATTCCAGAAAGGTTAAAGGAAGCATGCCTGTGCAAAGGATTCGGATCCACTCTTACTGGATCAGCTCTCAAATGGCTGCTAAGTCTTCCTCCCTATTCTATTACCTCATTTGCTAACCTAGTTAACTTATTTAATAATCAGTTTTCTTGTAGTAGGAAATTTGAACGATTAACTAGTGACTTATATAGGATAACCCAGGGTCATAATGAATCATTAAGGGATTACATTACCAAATTCAGTAAAGAATCCTTAGACATTCCCAACTTAGATATACCTACGGCTGTTGAGGCCTTCAAAATGGGATTGCTTAGGGATTCGTCTTTCTATGATGATCTTGTTATGACACCATGCAGGAACTTAGATGAGGTAAGAACCCGAGCACTTAGGTCCATTCGGTTAGAGGATGACAAGAGGATCCAGGAGAGGTTAGCAGGATCCTCAAAGCAGGATAAGCAAGGATCCTCATTCAGGAACAACAAATTCAGATCCTACAACAGATCTGATAATCAGAACGTGCACTCTGTTGATCAAGAAGAGGATGATGAGGATTATCCTCCAATTTCTGAATATTGCTTTAGTGTTGATAACAATGAACTAATCCTTGCTATGCAGAACCTAGGTGATAAAGCTAGATGGCCGAGAAAGAATGATAGGCCGGCTGCAACTAACGATAAGTCAAAGTGGTGTGCATATCATGAAGATTTTGGGCACCTCACAGAAGAATGCATTGCATTAAGAAAGGAAATTGGATACTTGTTGAGCAAGGGGCATCTAAAAGAGTTGTTGGGAAGAAAAAAGTCAAGGACTCAGGATCCTGAAAGGATCCCTGAGAAGGCTCCAGCTCCTCCAGCAGATGCACAAGTGATAAACTTTATTTCTGGAGGATCCGACATTTGTGGCACATCCTTCTCAGCAGCTAAAAGGCATGCAAAGGAAACTAAAATGGATAATGGAGAAAGACCAGTTCGAACATCAAGTGTCTCCGAAGGAAAAGTCATAACCTTTGATGAAGAGGATCGTGTTGATATCCAGGATCCTCATCACGATGGTTTGGTTATTACTCTTTTCATATCTAACCATTTTGTCCGCAGGATCCTTATAGACGGAGGAAGTTCAGTGAACATTATCCAGCTTGATGTTCTAAAGAAGATGGGTATCCCTGAATCAGAGATCATACCAAGATCCTCCGTGCTCGTGGGATTTAGTGGCGAAACTAAGAACACCCTGGGGGACATTAAACTCCCGATATATATTGAAGGCTTACACTCTTATCAAAAATTTTGTGTTATTGACTGTTTATCTTGTTGTAACGTTATCCTTGGCAGGCCCTGGATACACGATATGAAAGCAGTCCCATCTACTTACCATCAATGTGTGAAGCTCCCTAGTCCTTGGGGAATAGTGAAGATTGATAGTGATCAGCAGGAGGCTAAGAATTGTTACACTTCATCGATGAAACCAGCTTCGAAGTCAAGGGAGCAATAGCAATCAAGGTATCCTCCGAGGAATGTCTTGGAGGCCAGAGAGCAGGATGTGGTAGAAATCCTCATGGATCCTGATGATCCTGAATCCAAAATCTATATCGGATCAGGGATCCTTGGCGAAATGAAAGAAGACCTCGTATCCTTCCTCAAAAGGAGAAAGACTACCTTTGCATGGAAACACGAAGACATGACTGGTATATCCAAAGATGTTATCACTCATAAACTCGGCATTGACAGATCCTTCAAACCAATCCATCAAAGGAGAAGAAAGTTTGCACCGGAAAGGAATGCCATTATCCAAGAAGAGGTAGAGAAATTGCTCCGGGCAGGTATGATTAGAGAGGTCAAGTATCCAAGATGGTTGGCCAATGTGGTTGTTGTTCAAAAGAAAAACGGAAAGTGGAGGGTATGTGTCGATTTTACCGATTTAAATAAGGCATGTCCCAAGGATCCTTTCCCTTTACCCCACATTGACTCCATGGTGGATGCAACTGCGGGTCATGAACTGTTAACTTTTATGGATGCTTCATCTGGATTCCAACAAATCCAAATGGAACCATCCGACCAAGAGGATACAGCCTTCATGACTCCAACTGGTATATACTGCTATATTGCTATGCCGTTCGGATTGAGAAATGCAGGTGCAACATATCAAAGGCTGGTGAATATGATGTTCAAGGATCAGATTGGACAAACTATGGAGGTTTACATAGATGATATGGTGGTAAAATCCTTAAAAGCTGAGGATCACCTAAGAGACTTGGAGGAAGCATTCGATATCCTTGACAAATATAACATGAAACTTAATCCTTCAAAATGTCACTTTGGTGTTAAAGCAGGTAAATTCTTAGGATATATGGTGACAAAGAGAGGCATTGAAGCTAGCCCGGAACAAATCAAAGCAATAGTGAACATCAAATCTCCGGCCAATGCTAAGGATGTTCAAAGGCTAACAGGAAGGATAGCAGCCTTGAACAGATTTATATCCAAGTCCTCCGAGAAGTGTAAAGAATTCTATGATATCCTAAGGAAGAACAAGAAATTTGAGTGGACGGAGAAGCATGAAAATGCTTTAAAAGCCCTCAAAGATTACCTATCCTCGGCCCCGGCTTTGATGAAACCAGAAAAAGGTGATGTGTTATCCTTGTATCTTGCAGTAAGTGCTGTCCTTGTTAAGGATCATCAAGGTACACAACATCCTGTCTATTATGTAAGTAAAAGTTTACTTGATGCCGAATCCAGGTACTCACACCTTGAAAAGCTTATTCTTGCATTAATTATGGCATCTACCAAGTTAAGACATTATTTTGAAACTCATGTTATCATTGTTAAAACTAATTTTCCAATTAAGAATGTCCTCAGGAAACCAGAGATGTCAGGAAGGATGGCTAAGTGGGCAGTGAAGCTGAGTGCATATGATATAAGATATGAGCCTAGGACAGCCATCAAATCCCAAGCATTAGCCGACTTTGTGGCTGATTTCAGTAGTGATTTACAAGAAGAAGCTGAGCTAGAAGTCCAGCAGCTAGAAGAGACCAAGGATCCTTGGATACTTTATACTGATGGATCCTCAAATGTCAAAGGCACAGGGCTTGGAATACTACTAAAATCGCCACAGGGGGACATAATACCCCATTCTATAGCTTGTGAGTTCCAAACCACTAACAATGAGGCTGAATATGAAGCCTTAATTGCTGGTTTGCAAATTGCAAAGCATATGGGGATCAGGTATCTTGAGGTACACGTAGATTCTTTGTTGATTACAAACCACTTTAATGGATCATATTCTGTTAAAGGTGAAAAGCTAACCAAGTATTTGGAGATAGTCAAAAGTTTGGTACTCTCTTTTGTTTCCTTTAGTTTGTCACAGGTACCAAGGGAAGAAAATACAGAAGCTGATGCATTGGCTAACTTAGGATCATCCTTGAAGATCCCGGAGGATGTCAAGATTCCTATTATCCATATCCTGACCCCGGCTATCGAGGATCACGAGGCTATGGAGATAGGAAATGATTCTGCAATTATCCCTTGTGAGGATACTCAATCCCATTCAGGATCAGGATCATGGATCTCACCAATTATGAGATACTTACAACATGGAGAGATTCCTACAGGAGAAAACCCTAGGGCTTTCAAATCTAAGGTATCTCAATTCACAATTATGAATAATGTGTTGTATAGACGATCTCTTGCAGGACCATACTTGAGATGCATTGAGGATCCTGAAGTTCAGGAAGTTTTAAAGGACTTCCATGAAAGAGATTGTGGAAACCACACTGGGGGCAGGGCATTATTCTCAAGGATCCTGAGGACAGGATACTACTGGCCAACCATGAAGAAGGATGCTGTGGAGTATGCCAGAAGATGTGATCCTTGCCAGAGACACAGCAATATCCTTCATCAACCAGCTGAATTATTGCATCCTATATCCTCCTCTTGGCCGTTTATGAGATGGGGTATGGATATAGTTGGTAAGCTCCCTAAGGCACCTGGTGGAAAAGTATTCATGCTAGCTATGACTGATTACTTCTCCAAGTGGATAGAGGCTGAAGCTTTTGCCCAAGTCAGAGAAAAGGAAGTTATATCCTTCATTAAAAGAAATATTATAACTAGATTTGGAATTCCTTCTGAGATTATATGTGATAATGGTTCCCAATTTATTGGGGGCAGAACCACTAACTTTTGTGACAGCTGGGGGATTAAGATGATAACATCAACACCAGTCCACCCACAAGCTAATGGCCAAGCAGAATCATCTAACAAGATCATCATCAACAATTTGAAGAAGAAGCTTGGATCCAAGAAAGGGAAATGGGCAGAAGAACTACCCTATGTGCTCTGGGCTGACAGGACAACCCCTAAGAATGCTACTGGTCAAACACCATTCTCTTTGGTGTTTGGGGCAGAATCGGTGATCCCAACAGAAATGGTGGTTCCAACTGCTAGAACAAGTACTCGTGATCCTGAGGAAAATAATGAAAACTTGGCTCAAGACCTGGATACTATTGAAGAAATCAGGGATATGGCTAGGATAAGGATGGCCAGTTATCAGCAAAGAATGGCTGGTGCTTACAACAAAAATGTCAGGATCAGGAGGTTTCAAGTTGGAGACATGGTATTAAGGAAAGCATTTCAGAATACCACCAATCCTGCTGATGGAAAGTTAGCTCCAAAATGGGAAGGGCCTTATTTGATTGAAGCTGAAGCAGGAAAGGGGGCATATAGATTGCTAACCATGGAAGGTGATTTGCTACCAAGAGCTTGGAATGCTGTCCACTTGAAGAAATATTTCATGTGAGCAGGATCCTCATGGCAGAGGTGATCCTAGCGAAAGGGATATCCTTAAAGGATCCTCAAAGTATTGGTGATCCTTACGTAGGTAATATCCTAAACTTAAACTATTTTATTTCTTTATTTCCTCATAAGGATAAGGATCATGTATCCTTTATCCGTCTCTCACGTGAGTTTAAGTTTTGAAAGTTCAGGTATCCTTAGCATAACATTGGTTATCCACTGAAGCAATCCGTTCCTTGGGTTTAACCTCAGTTATTTGGGCTTGACCCCAGTTCCGCCTGTAGCGCACGATGATCCTGGTGTAGTTCAAGGCTTTGGGACCAGTACTCGTTTTAGGGGCTGATAATTCCATTGTTCTGGCTATGCTTAGGATCCTACGTATAATGGTAGACGTACCATACATCCGTTCACAAGGTTTCTAACGTTTTCACGTTAGCTAAGGTTTCTAACGTTTTCACGTTAGCTAAGGTTTTGGCATTTTCATGCCACTAAGTTTGGATAGTCGCCAGTTAGGGCCATACTCCAGTTTACATACGATCCTTGGGCTTGTCCCCAGTTATCCTTGGGCTTGTCCCCAGTTATCCTTGGGCTTGTCCCCAGTTACTAACTCTTATATTATATTGGCTTAGTCCCAAGTTATGCTCTATTTCAGGTTCTTGAAGATAGGCAACTAGGGATCCTTGATCCTTACTTTATTCTAAGATTTATCTTATAGTTATCCTTATTAAGGTTAGGATCCTAACTTGGATCCTCAGGTATGATCCTTAACTATTTTTAATTCTATTCGTTATTTATTTGAATAACCCTTATATTTGACAACTGAACTTATGATTTTTAAACCATATCACTTTTTAGAACTTATCGGTTATGGGATATGTGATCCTTGATCATGTCCTAAACTTTCCGTATATCTTTTCTGATTTTTTAAGGCTTGATAAGTATAAACAAAACGAATATTACAACAGTTGGAAAGTAAGACTTTATAAAGGATAACAACACAAGATAAGCGACAAAAGGTTAAATTTTTATTTATTAACAAAAGACTAACCCCTTAAGGTTGTCAAAATTGCCAACCCACATTTCTACCAGCAAAATGTGGCCCGTCCACATGGGTTGGCAAAGGGTGTCCATTGTTTACGGGTCTTTGTAGTGCAGAAAATAAAAGACGGAAGGATAACAAGTGGCTTCATCCCCCAAACAGAGGATCCATCCACCACCCATTATCCTGCCTATTGTCCATAGGATCATACATGATCCTTAATCCTAAAACCTATTGTTCAAAGTACAAACCATGAAATTGTTTTAAACATCACAACCACAAGAAACAAACTACCACCAGATTTAAAAATTGGGCTCCGGCTACGTCTAGAAATGTCCTTCATCGCCCAATCATGCAGCCTAAGCCTTCGCTGCATTGTCACCTCCAGCTCCACTCGTTTCACCACCTTCACCTTTGCCTCCAGCTTCGATTGTCAGGATCTCTTCAACCTCCTCAGCCTCTTCATCGTCCAGTTCAGCAAGCCTTGCCTTCCAACCTTCAATATCCCAGGTGCTCTTGTCAAAAGCAGGATCCTGAGCTTCCAAGGCCATTTGAAGCTTGGTCTTGTACATTGTAATGGCGGCAGAAATTTTGGCATCTTCAGTGATCTCACTCTTCTCATAGTCAACATTAACCAGCACCTTGGCCATCTGCTGTTTGGTATCCCGGACTTCCTTCTGAAGATCGGCAATTGTGAGATCCTTCAACACCGCAACCTGTTGAAGATCAGCAATCTTCCTATCCTGATCCTCAACGTGGCCTACATAGTCCTCAATCTCGGCGAATTTCTGTAAAAAGGATAGGGTCAGGATCAAGAAATAAGCAGGATATACCGGCAGAATATACCAGCAGGATATGTCAACAGGATATACGAGCAAAGACATTGATCCTCACCTCATTAAAGTACTCAAGGAATTGATGACGGATCAGAGGCAGACCCTGCAGATCCCCAGCTTCAGAGGCTTTTCTCTTCTTGATTGCCTTCCCTTTGAGGGGTGCTTTGGGGACCGAAGCTGTCGGACTAGTGGGAGCTTTCCTCTTGGAAGATCTGACAGTGGTGAGATCAGCAACATTGAACTTGGAAGCAGACTTGGTGGATTTTCCAGCACCTACACAATCAAAATAAGATAAGTATCTTTTCATAGTTCATATTTCACTATTTATTTTTTAAACAAGGATACTTACTTGACATTGTGACAGAGCCTGAGGATACCTCCTGTGAATCTTGGGTTGTTGTCTTGAAAGTTCTTGTTTCAGGATCAAGTTTCTTGAAAGCAAGGAGCCTTTCCTTAGCAGCAGGGGACAGTTTGAGGTGTGAGACAGTGATAGCTGCATAACAAGAAAGCAAAAATATAAGTTATCCTTACATCGAAAGGAAGTGCCTAGTGATCCTTCTCAGGATCCTCCATCCTACCATGGGTAGCCCATTTTTTAGGAAGATCCTTTCCATCCTGGATGGAATCTCTCTTGACAAAAAAGAAGCGCCGTTTCCAATTAGCATCATTCTTGGTGGCTTTGAAGATCGGGTGTTCCTCACCGGGTTTACGTTTGAACAAATAATGGTGAGAGCCAAAGGTGGTAAGATCATACAGTTCTCCCAGCTCTGCCATTCCTAGATCTATTCCCTCCTGATCGATGATCCTTTCAAGGGTGTATAAAACCCTCCAAATCATCGGCATGGCTTGAACATAAGAGATGCCGGTTAGTGAAAAGAAAGATTGGGTGAAGGTTGGAAAAGGATAGGAATAGCCTATGGTGAACGGAGTGACGGGGAAAGCAACCCATGTGTCGGAAATATGATCACTCAGGGCATTGGGGTCATAAGGCCTAAACTCGGTGTTCGCCGGGAAACAGTGGCGGATCCTATCTATCTGAGCATCATTGAAGAAACAGCGTTCTTTAATGGAGTCTTCAATAATCCCCTGGCTTTTCGGAGGACTGTTCTTTGGGTGATCCTTGGCCGGAGAACTTCGGAGCAACATTTTCGAAGTGACGGAGATAAAGAAAGAAAAACAGAGTAAGAGAGGAAGAAAGAGGAGAAAGAAATACCTGGTTGATCGTCGACTGAGAATTTAAAGGGAGTTTCTTTCGAATTTGAATGCATAATGATCCTATCTATATCTCTATTTATAATTATGATTCTGCAGGATTGTCACTTCCGTGACGTCATCATCGCAACGGCTAGTTCTATTTTAACGGCTATTTATCCGTTAGTTAGTTGCGGATAAAATCAAGAAAATATAACTCGCTAATTTTACAATTTACTCCTTATATTTTGGGGGCAATTGTTAGGGGAGGATTTTCTAACAATTAGTGATCCTTATTCGTTATCCTAATTAGTGATCCTTACTTCTGTGACAGGTGGTGATCCTCAGAAGAGCTTCAGGATCAGGATCATGGATCACTTTAAGGATCCTCGTACTGACGATTGTTTACTTATGTTTTGTAGCATCTCGCAGGTATAACAAGCTTGACCAAGTCTTGGCGACATTCCTGGAGAATATTCCCAAACTATTCTGCACGTGCTTGACCAAAAATAGACGTTGTGGAGAACGTGGAGGCATGGCACGAAAGTCGGATAGTTAGTTTGGTAGTTAGATTTCTATTTTAAAAGGGGTAACGAGCTAGTAGAGAAACACTTAGCCATTTTTGCAGCTACACACACTCTTATACTCGCACACTTGAAGCTCTCGACGAACACACATTCATTTTCACTCACTTATACACATTTCATGATAGAGATCCTTGTACCTAGCTCGTTACTATCCGAAGTTGTAAACATTTAATCATTTATTTGAGCTTGGTGATCGGTAGTTTCCATCACCCGGGGTTTTTTGTGCCGGAGATCAACTCTTGATCAAGGGCTTTTTCCCCGTATAAATCCTAGTGTTGTTTGTGCAAATCTATATTGAAGTGATCCTCATCGCTATTACATATTCTAAGCATCATTCCCCGAAACAAAGAGTTTGGTTGCATATCATAAACAGAATTTTTGACCAAAACACTGAGCTTCCAAGGCCATCTGCAATTTGGTCTTGTACATCGCTATGGCAGCAGAGACTTTAGCATCTTGGGTGATCTCATGCTTCTCGTAATCAGCATTGATCAGAACCTTGGCCGTTTCAGCTTTGGCATTTTGGAGGTCCTTTTGGAGCTCAGCAATCTTAAGATCCTTGAGCAATGCGACTTGTTGGAGGTCAGCAATCTTCTTGTCCTGCTCCTCGACATGCCCAACGTAGTCTTCAATCTCAGCAAATTTCTGCAAAGAAGAAAAAGAACAGTTCAAGAACAGGTGATCCTCAAATAAGCTGGATACCAAAGCAGGGACAATCCTTACATCGTTGAAGTATTCAAGGAACTGGTGGCAGATCAGGGGCAGACCTTGCAGATCCTCAGCTTCAGAGGTTTTTCTTTTCTTGCCACCCCTTCCTTTAATGGGTGCCTTGGGGATCGAAACAGTTGGGCTGGCAGGAAGCTTCCTCTTGGAGGATCGTACGTTGTCCAGATCGGTCACGCTGAACTTGGAGGCAGATTTTGAAGCTTTTCCAGCACCTGCACATTCAAATCAAGATAAGTATCCTTATCTTATTTCTATTTAACTATTTATTTAAATCTTTAACTATACAAAAAACAGGATACTTACTTGACATGGTGACTGAGCCTGAGGATACCTCTTGAGAATCCTGGGTGGTTGTCTTGAATGATCTTGTTTCAGGATCGAGTTTTCTAAAAGCAGCAAGCCTTTCCTTGGTAGCAGGAGACGGTCTGAGGTGCGAAACAGTGATAGCTGCATAACATAAAACAAAAGGGGGGTTAGTGATCTTATCACAAGAGCAGGATTATCCGGTGATCCTTCGCAGGATCCTCTGTCCTACCATGGGTGGACCACTTCCTGGGTAGATCCTTTCCGTTTGGGATAGAGTCTCTTCTGACAAAGAAAAAGCGTCGTTTCCAGTTTGTATCGTTCTTGGTGGCTTTAAAAATGGGGTGTTCTTCACCAGGTTTTCGTTTAAACAAATATCGGTGGGATCCAAACGTTGTGAGATCATACATCTCAGCCAACTCCGACATTCCTAGATCAATCCCTTCCTGCTCGATGATCCTTTCAAGGGTATATAAGACCCTCCAGATCATCGGCATAGCTTGGATGTAGGAGATGCCGGTAAGGGAGAAAAAGGATTGGGTAAAGGCTGGAAAAGGATAGGTGTATCCTATGGAGAATGGGGTAACAGGAAAGGCAATCCAAGTTTCAAAGATATAGTCGCTCAAAACAGTGGGATCAAAGGATTTGATAACGGTGTTCGCCGGGAAACAATAGCGAATTTTATCAATTTGTGGATCGGTGAAACAACAGCGTTCTTTTGCGGAATCTTTGATGATCCCTTGGCCCTTTAAGGGGCTGTTTTTCTTGTGATCCTTGCCCGGTGAATTTCGGAGCATCATTTTTGACGAGATGATGGTAAAGAAAGAAAAGCAGAGTAAGAGAAGGAAGAAGAGGAAAAGAGAATACCTGAATAAGTCTTCTGATGATGATTTAAAAGGGAAACGCTCGGATTTAAATGCCCTCTCGCTCTTATCTCTAACTGCCATTTATAATGATGATTTTACAGGACAAGTCACCTCAGTGACGTCAGGATTCCAACGGCTAGTTCGATCTTAACGGCTATATATCCGATAGTTTGTTGCGGATAAGATCGACAAAATACAACTCATTTATTTACAATATTACTCCTTATATTTTGGGGGCAATTGTTAGGGGAGGATTCCTTAATGACCTATGATCCTCAAGTGTTATCATGTTTGGTGATCCTTACTTCTGTGACAATTAGTGATCCTCAGAAGTACTTCAGGATCAGGATCATGGATTATCCTAAGGATCCTTATACTAATGATTGTTCACTTTGAATTCGGTATTGTTTTGCAGGAGTACCGGCTTGGACTTGGTCATGGCGATATTCCTGGAGCATATTCCCTTCAATTCTGCACGTGCTGGACCATTGTGAACGTTATGGAGAACGTGGGGAGAAGGCACGAAATGCGGACAATTAGTTAGGCTAGATGTTTTCTAATTTTAAGGGGGTAGCGAGCTATTTTTTAAGAACATTGGCTATTTTTTGGCTACACACACTCGTACAACTGCATTCACCAGCTCTCGGCAAAACACTTAGCATTTTTCATACATTTCTACACGATACACTATAGTGATCCTTGTACTTAGCTCGCTATCATCCGAAGTTGTAAAAGGATTATTGTTTAATTTGAGTTGGTGATCGGTAGTTTCCATCACCCGAGGTTTTTTATGCCGGAGATCATTCATTGATCAAGGGCTTTTTCCTCGTATAAATCATTGTGTCTCTTGTACAATTCATTTCTGAGTGATCCTCATTGTTGTTTACCAATTCAAGCATCATACCCCGTAACATAGAGTTTGGTTGCATTATCCTCGTCTGATTTTTGACCAAAACAATATATATATATATTTTAAATGACTTGGTCGTTTTAGAAAAAAATAGAAGATGTCTTTCTATCACTCGAAAAAAAATCCAAAATTTAAGTTCTATAATATGCTCGAAAAATATATTAAATATGATATAACGATCAAAGTTATTGAATCAATTGTCTTAGCTGTTAAAAAAAACAGATGATGTCATGACCATTTTTAAATATTAATATATATATATATACATATTATACATATTGGATCAATTAAATATTAAACAGTTATAAAAAATAAATAAAGGAAACAATTGAGAAAACAAATATTTAATAATATAACAATTAAAATATATTTATTTGCATTGTATTTAACCTATGACGATTTTCAACTGATCTGCCTTCTCATTTTATAATACTTTTATTTGGTTTTTAATCATTTAACCCGCGAGAGATAAATTATAACCCAAATCGACGAGTTCATATGAAAATGAGTTGAAGTTGCCACATCTACAAAACATAAAGAGTTAAAATAATCCATGATATAAATCAAAATGGAAATTAAAGAAATAATTTTTTGAATACTTTTGGCTATAATGTTACGACAAAAAAATATAACAGGATTCAGCAAATCATAACAAATATTAGATTTTTGGATATGTAAATATATGATTAAGTGTTCTTTTAACCGAATCTTAAAATGACTATAAAACCGTTTTCAGTTTATAAAATTATAAAAAATACGATTGAACAATTTAATAGATAAAAAACAAAAGGTTAAATTCAAAAAATTGTTGATAAAATTTGAAATGATTAATTAATTAAGTTGTCAAATAGAGTGGAGTTTATTTAAAATATAAAAATAGTCTGATTATATACTGTGTATCCATCATAAAAGTTTATAATTCGAAGATGAAAAATAACATTAGAAATTATAAGTACCATTCATAGTTAATTTCATATTAAATCTCTTTAGTTAATATAGTAAGCATTCATAATTAATTTTGTTAAATATCTAAATACATAATCTTTAAAATTTAATTTCTTTAATTAATAGGTGAGAAAAATGAAAAGATATTGATTAATATTATTGTTTAATAGGAGAGAAAAAGATACAAGAAAACAAGGGTGATGAGATAGAGAAAATAACACATGTTCTTAAGGATTGAGAACCGTGTTAATTGAGATCCTGAGGGTTAGGGGGGCGCATGTCTAACCTCTTTAGGTAAAGTTTTTCTCCATCTAATTGAATCGTGTCATGTAATTTGCATTTCATTTTTGCCTATTACCCAAAAAACATAAGAGGTGCATGCCTAAATAGAGATTAGGCAAACTAATTAAAAAAAAAAGATGATTTGTTGATATACCTATTGGCCCCACCACTTTCCCTTCCCTTTTCTTTGCTGCAATCAGCAATTATATGCCGAAAACAACCCAACTTCAAGTTTGCCGATCATCATCTTCTTTGAGGCGGTGGACTACCGAATCGGCAAAAGGTTTGCCGACCACCCTTGCCGCGACCCCCCCCCCCCCCAGTTGACCCTAAGAGAAACACATATTAATTAAGAACCGTGAAAAAGAATTTAAACCACACATGTTCTCTAAGTCAAAATGTTTTACTTCTAACTGCAAGTTTTTAAGAGTTTTTTTTATATATTTACATATGTGTATATTATAAAACATATATACACGATACTACTAATTTCGTGAAAATAACGTTAAAAGAGGGGATGGTTAATCATGCATCATGTGGTGGCGTTGATAGCCGAAAGACAAGGGGGTACATGCACCAATTGGCGTTTGTCTCAATTGCTGAGTGTTATGTGCCTTATGTCCAAGGCTTGATGCAAAACCACAATCGAGCCGGGGGTCTCATTGGAAGCAGCCTCTCTATTCCTACGGGGTAGAGGTAAGGCTGTCTACATCCCACCCTCCTCAGACCCTACCTTAGCTTTTGCTATTGGTGGGATATACTGAGTACGATGATGATGATGATACACGATACTTATTTTCTCAACTTTAAACACAAATTTACACATATGTACATTAGAAAGAAAAACATGTTTAGAACCATAATCTTCCTTTATATGCATACATGTAGAATCATATATACAAATTTGTATAAATATGTACATTATTCAACTTTAAACACGTAGTTAAAAATTGACAATATACACATGTGTATATTCAAAAAGTTGTTTGATATTTTTTGTTTCAATTTTTGGTAGGAAAATGTACGGTCCATGTTTTGAAATGTTAATGAAATATTCACCTCAAATAAAACAAAATATATAGTTTAAATTAACATATGCATAAGTAATATGAGTTTGGAAGTAAAAATACATTTTAAATAGGGTAAATTACAGTTTTCGTCCTTTATGTTTGTATCGAATTGCAGTAGATAGCCTTTAATTTCAATAATTACAGTCATAATCCTTTATTTGGAAAACTTATCACACCCTACGTCCTTTAACTCTAACATGGTTAAAAATTTCAGTTAGGTCCGTCTAATCAGTCAAGGGCAATTTAGTCTTTCTATCAACTTAATTAAAGAAAAAATTAAAATCTAATTTTAAAAACCCACTGCATCTTACATTCTTTTCATTCTTTCCCTTTCACTAATTTTAAAAACTCATCAATAATCCGCAGATCACAAGTTACTGGCGACACTTCAATTTACAAAACATAAAACCAGATAATCGAAGTAGCCCATTTTACAATCAAACACACAAAGGGAATATAAATGATTTAAGGTTGGTAGTGGTCGTCTCAAGATGAACCGCTCAGATAATGGGCTGCAACCTCCTTATCATTATCATGGGCAAATAATGCTTCAGCAACACTATTGGCTCCAAATCCTATTTCTCGCAACACCGTGTAGCCATTCACAAATTCCCTAACCTATATAGAGATGGGTTGGAGAGAGGGGGTGGTTATGGTGGTGACGGTGATGGTAAAGAAGAAAGGGAAATGAAATGAAAAGGGAAAGAATGAAAATGTAAGAGATGTAGTGTTTTGAAAATTAGGTTTTACATTTTTTTTCTCTGATTAAGTTGGTAAAAGACTAAATTGCCCTTTACTGATTAGATCTAACTGAAATTTTTAACAAGGTTAGAGCTAAAGGACGTAAGGTGTGATAAGTTTTCAAAATAAAGGATTGCGACTGTAATTATTGAAGTTAAAGGTTATCCACTGCAATTAGATACAAACATAAAGGACGAAAACTGTAATTTACCCTTTTAAATATCTAATCCAACCATTGACCCTATTCGTCGAGTCAACTGATCCAACTAATAACCAATTGGTCAAAATGAAGGTGGTTTTAGAGTATTCAACTGAATTAGTTATATAGGCGATCCTAATTTGATCGACCGATATAATCATATTGCGAAAACAATGATGGAAACTTCTATACGAGAAGGAGAAACTACATTGGTTTAGGGCACTCGCATCGCATCTACTATCTTTCACCCTATCTTCAAAAATTAAAAATTTTAACGAAAACATCGCTACATCTCATCCACTATCTTTATCTCTACCCCCATAAATATAACAAAACCCACATAGCCCCCCCCCCCCCCCCCCAATTTTAAAAGCTACTATTGGTATTAGGTCTACCAATTAATTTGATTACTTTCCTAGTTATATTGGTATTAGGTCTACCACAAGTGCCTCCACCAACACCAATCCTAGTGTATTCTGTTAACAATGTTTGTCAGCAGTTTGGTTTCAAACTTAAGTCCAAGGTCATCTTGATGATGCTTGTTTTCTCATTGAAGATAAACACGTTGATTGGTTTTTCTATGTATGCTAAAATCAAAAGCTGGTTTTATAATATTTGTGATCTTGATCTGTTACAAATTATAATTACTAATAATTGTACCATTAAAACTCTTTGGGACGTTATTTCTTAGTTTTTCCATAACAAGAAAATGTCTTGCATGCTTCAACTACATGATACCTTTCGTAACACAAAGAAAGGTACCAAGTCCATCACCCTATTTTGCCACCATCTAAAAAATCTTGACGATTCCCTTGCTGATGTCGACTCACCCATCACTGACCAGGAAGTTGTCATGCAAATTTTTAGACAACTCCCATCATTTGAATACACCTCTATTGTCGATGTCGTCACAAACAAACACCCCTTTACCACTTTCTTGGAAGCCGAAAACATGCTTCTTCACTATGAGTCTCGTGAAGGTCTTTCTGAACCCCGTAATCATGGTTTACAGAACACTACCACTGCCCTTTACTCAAACCAGGCTAGCTATAACACCAATTCTAAAGGAAATGGTAGAAATAATAAAACCGATCACAGGGACGTGGGGCTTCCAGGGGCATTACTACTAATGATTCTAGTTTGTCTTAGTGTATTCATCAACAGTCTCCTTAGTAGTTCATGTCGGATAACTCAGTTCAACAATTCTTCTATCCATCAACTGCTTATTATGTATCTGGATTGCAACAACAGCACATGTCGTTTTACTCTCTAGCAATACCACAATCACCTCTTTAAATGTTGTAGCCATAGTTTCAGCCACCACAACAAATGATCTCACAAATGTTGAGGTCCCCTCAACCTTCTTTGCTTGGTTCTCCACTGGCATCTCCTCATGCGCTACTATTCCTCCACAGACTCTGTTTGCATGCTAGAGTACCTTTATTCCCCAGCAATCCCAACCCACTAATCTTTTAACAATCCAGATAATTCTCGATGAAATTCTAGGTGACATGTGTCTTGAAACCATCCTCATAACTAACTAAGTTAAATTGAGGGGATATAATTGACAAATGATCAAAATAAGAAGTTACGGGACCTGAAGTGATAAAAACCAAAATTTTGGTTCGGGGTGAACTTGCAGACTGTATAAGGTCCCCCTTGCGGTCTGCCAGGGGTTTCTGACAATAGAAACTTCACTGGCAGTAGCATTTTCACTATGTTTTGCCATCTTTCAACTTCTTGCCACCTTCTTCTCCAGTTTTGACACCTAATGGAACGCTAATCTTCATCCTAAGCACTCTTGGACACTAGTCCAAGCCTCATACATCTTCCATTTCTATAAATAGAAACCCTTGAGCTCATAATTTCCATCCCAAACTCAAACAAACACACTTTACTCTAAAGAGTCTTGTGTGAATTTTTGTTCTTGCTTTTCAGGCTCTTTCTTTAGTTTTCTAAAATCGCCATCTAAAATTGGTGAGCCCCTTTTCATAAGCTCTTTCATTTACAATTAGTTTCGTAGCTTAATTCCATCCGAGTGTCGTTAATTTTTAATAGTTTGACCATTCTGTCTGAGTTTCAGTTCTGGTCACTTTGGTCAACCATTTTCAAATTAAATTTACCCAAATGGTTTCATAATGTAAGGAATTAAACCCTTCACTTACATCTCATGATCATCACGTCTAAGTGGTTCGAATTGACAAGTTAAGCGTAAATTTTGTAAAAGTTAAACTCAACTTTATATAATTACTAAAGAATAATCTGTAACATATGTAATGTAACATTTTAGACATCAAAACAGCTTGTAAAACATAACAGAAATATATTTTATCATGTTCGACTTGTCACGAACCCCTTTTCCCATCTGAACCCGTATTTACAAACACGACTAGTTAAAATGGTTTTAATCATATGAACAAGCCGTAACGGGCCAAAACCTTTTTCAAAACAGAATGTAGAGTTAACAAACCATATAGATCGAGACCCCTCACTCGTATGGTTATAACCCAACATTCTATCCGATCATTGTTTAATCTAACGAAACCATGCTTAAATCCACGTTAACCGATCAAGTCTTAATGACTTGTAACGATTAGTACATGATTCTCATGGATATTATTTCTATTCACTCTGGACTATAGTGTGACATCTGTGTCTCTTTGACCATCAAACAAATACCAAATCAATTAAATATTGTGTTTCATACTTGATATTTGTATAAATATGTGCATCATTTGCACATATCAATTCTTGTTCAGTTTCGAGCTTTAAATCGCTTTCTGGAAGGTTATACGCGAACTGATGCGTAAATATAACCAGTTTAATGCAACAAATACTCCGGAATAGTGACATAGGCTTAACATACCTTAAATAACCTTTACATAACTTAGAAATAAGTTTCGGAGGTTTTGGTGTATTGAAATCAAGTTTATTCGATCATAGGGACTAATTGCGTCAAACTGCAAAAGAACACCGATTCGTACTGTAACGAATATTCTAGAACTTGATCATAAGTTAAATATACCCTAAATATCCTTTATATAGCTTAGAAATAGGCTTTGAGGTGTTTGGTGCGCAAAAATAAACTTTTGGGTCAAACAGGGACTAAAAGCGTCAAAAAGTGCATAAGTTTGCATTTTCGCGCATATCTTACGTTCTGAATATATCCGGACATCCAAAAATTTATGTAATCATTAAAATACTTTATTTTAGTGATTGGAATGATAAAATTCCATTCGTCGCGTAATTTGGATCGTTTTTCGCTTCCGTTCGTGTTTCGTCGTAATTAACCGAACAACGCAACCGTACGACCAAACGAACCAACATCTGACATATTTTTGAGCATATTTTAAGTTCCCTATACTTTAAATTTATTTTAGAGCCTTGAAATGTGGTTAACGGGGCTTAAACGTGTCAAAAATGCATCGAAAACCAAGTTTCTTGGCTGCAGGGACCATTTCTGACAATCTGCCAAACTATGGCTCAGGAGGGGCTAAGTCTTACGCGGGGCGCGAGAGACCGCCAGTTCAGCAAAAAGTTGATTCCAGCTTGATCCAGCTGTTCCCATGGTTTGCAAATGGTTTTAATCAATCTAGGGGCTTGTTTTGGGGCACCTATGGTATTACAAATCAGTGGGTGCACTTGTACGGTCCAGATTGAAGCACGTTTATCGAGGAACGATCCTAACGATTGTGGATTTCCTATAAATACCCAACCCCAATTCTTTTGTTCCTCACAATTGATCTGAATTTCTCTAAGTTGAGGTTCCAAAACTTCATACCTGAGAACATTTAGATCAATATCTTCATTGATTGGACCCGTTGTAAGTTTCTTTCGTGCTTTTATGCGTTTTTAGGCGTAAAAGTCAAACAGTGTTTGATTTTCTGCTTTGACCAGTCTTTGGTTAACACAAAGTTCGTTAGAACTTTGCAACGTGAGCGTAATCACGATGGTTACAGTCCCGTGTGACTATACCTACTGATTACCACGTTGATTAGGTGTAGTGACGAGTCATAGTTTTGGTCAAAATGCGGGTTTATGCGTATTTTGCAACCAAACTATTCTTGGGTATCAAAACCGTTTGTTTTGCTATCAAACTTGTTTTCAAACCTTGTTAAACATGTTTTAACATGTTTAACTCGTCACTTTTAGATTAGTGCTTGTATAGGGTCGTAAGATAAGCGGTCTAAACAACCGCTTAGACTTTCGAACCTGACCCGTTTGGTCGATCATTAGGATCCGACCAAGCATGTTTAGTGACCATAGTTGTATAGGGAATAACCTTCCATGGTTATACCTTATGGTCACTTCGTTTAGTTAGTTGTATGATAGGTAGTTTATATGCCTTAGGAAAATGACCAAAATGCCCTTTTCATGCATAATTGGTATTTAAGCATATGTAACTCAAACTTTTGTCACTTAACTGATTATGCAACATATTTAAACATGTTTAGGCATATAATACTTGTCATAGGACTAATTAGGCGTTCCGAACGCGCTTTGCGCGAACGACGCGTTAAAGTAGCGTAAGCTACATAAACGGGTCGTAATGGGTCGTAAGCACTTAGGTTAGGTTTCGATTTAGTATGTAGGCTTTGTTAAATTGTATCGTATGAGTTCCAACACTCATTTGGTTTACAAAACCTCATCCTATCCGATCTTCCGATTTAGGTCCGGTTATTAATGTAGTTACCTATATTAGGCGGGGTTTGATTTTCCGTGATCCCTCTAGCTTTGCTTGGTTGTTATTCAAGACTTCTAAGCATCCTCAGGT
Organism: Helianthus tuberosus; assembly: GCA_030545235.1. NCBI lineage: Eukaryota > Viridiplantae > Streptophyta > Magnoliopsida > Asterales > Asteraceae > Helianthus > Helianthus tuberosus. Next base: position 198,515,239 of record CM060442.1, on the reverse strand, counting down.
GAGTACATAGTCCCCTATTTTACTGTTTTCAACTGTTTTAGGGTGAAACACATGTGCCTACTTGTTACTTTCGTGCTTTTCATGCTTTTATATCATATACTTGCTATGTTCATTAGTACGCATATAGTACATGATTTCATTATGTTTTGCTATGTATGTTCACTTAGCATGCTAGCACATTGATTACATTTTGTTGCATATGCTCATCCAGCAAATGGACACATTGTTTTACATTTTGAACCGTTTTGAGCTGTTTGATCTATGTGAATTATTTGTACTGTTGGAACCGTTTGAAACTGTTTGATTTATGTGAACCGTTTGGATCTGTTTGAACCGTTGGGTTAGGGAAGTGATTAGGTAACAGGGTGAGTGTAATGTGATAAAAGCATAGTGGATACGCCGCTGGTACTTCCTACATATAAGTGCTTTTAACACATTATATATCGATGAGTTATTTAGATCACTGGGGCAATGGTTATCAAAACAAGGTTATATTACAAGGTTTTTCTAACAATATAAACCATTCGAGTTTTATTACAAAAACAATATACGATTTGGGTTTACAAAACAAATGTTTTGAGTTAAGATTCATGGCATCGAGATTTTATAAATTATAACTACACTGTTTTGACTTGGTTATTTCAATTTACATTACAAACATTTTACAAAACTTGGTTTCCTAATTATCAATTAACAAAGGTGTTCAAGTTATTTTCAAAATATAAACGAGCCATGAATCTGACACTCACATAAAATGTAACACCCGTTCTTATAAATCAAGGTTTAACGTATATTTTGTGAAAACAATCATGTAATTAATGATTACATATACATCGGAAATACGGGATTATTAAAAACTTTTACAAATTAAAGTGATGCCACATAATGTGGTTTAATTCGCTGTTTTAGAATAACGACGAAACAACTTGCGGAAGCTTCATTTAACGCGTGTTCGGTTCTTGCTCGACGCTTGATCTTCATCCGGTGCTCTCGACAATCCTCTGTATTCAAAACCAACTCAAAAGTTAGTTTTGATAATTAAATATATATTGGTTGAATCATAGAATTAAAGAAAGTCAGGAAAATCCCATTATAAATCCCTTGATCCTAGAAGCGAGGATTCAATCCTGGCCACCACCGTAACTTACGGTGGTCACCGTAAGTGACGGTGGCCCCTGGTAAAACATGTCCCTACCGTCAATCAGTAGGCAGCTGCCGTAAAGCTTTCAGCTCCACCGTAACTTACGGTGGGCACCGTAAGTTACGGTGGCCCCTGTATCAGAACTCCCATTTTGCCATTTTTGACACGAAAACTTTCGTATCTTTCAATCCGCTTGTCCGTTTGACCTACCGTTTCTTCCTACGTAATTGTAATTTGATTCTCCATCTTATGGAGTTAAAATTCAACATCCGGTTTAACAAAATTTCAGACTTTTAAGTCATCGGCTTATTACCCTTTCTACAAAATTTTGACCCGTTTGCGATTCTATCAAACAAACATTTTGTTTGATTCTAATTTCTTATCATTTCCATATTGCTTATCATATTAGATTTAAATCACGGGTCTATATACATTCTCAAACCCGTTTTCTTACTTAGATGTCTAATTGACCCGTTAAGGGCACTTAAGCACTTTTACGCATAATTCCTTCTCATTTATTTCTAGCTTCTCATTTCCATATTATTTATCAAATGATCTTCCTTCACAACTATATCTGTGATGGGTTTAATGTGGCTATCTATATAATCCAAATTTTACCCCTCAGATTATCATTTTACCTTAAGGATAGTCATTTTACGTAATTGACCCGTTCATAGGCATTTGACCCCCAAGGTTTACGCATACAACTCTTACATATGTCTATGAGTTACGTAATGATAAAACTAATATCTAAACGACCTCTAAGGGTCGTTTTCCCGATTTACCTATCAAGGGCATTTTCGTCAACTTAATTCCTCCTTTTACGACATAGGTCCCTTTGCTAAGGAATTTGACCAACATTGTATTTTTAACCATGAATTTATTTATATATATATATATATATATATATATACACACGTACCTGGCTCGAGTCAACATATAGACCCGTTTTATACCTCGTGTTAATTAACCAATATTCTATGGCGTCGCAAATTATCCAATTTGCTATTCACTCCTGATAACATACGACTTGACAACCTCATTAGTCAATATTGTCAAATGGTATTATCATCACCATTTGACCCGTTTGGACTATAAGACCAAACATTTACATAATTTAGAATAAAAACATGATTTTGAATTTCCAAATTCACCCATTTGCACCATTTACCATAAACCATGGTTTTTATCATTTATACTCGTTCCGACTTGTGTCAATCGTGTCGGAACCCTTATTTCGGATATTACATTATTCGCATTCATAGTTTATAAAAGAAACATGCGTTCTACAAAAAGGATGTAAGTTTTACTTACCTCGTATCCGAGCTACGCTTTTCTTTTGCTTCTTGATTTGTTTGACCCGTTTCTTCCCAAGCCTCCACCTTGCTCGTTAAGTGTCAAATTATCATCATCATTCAAAGGTGGTTAGATTAGTCATTAATAATCAAGACTATTCCACCTTACGTATTTTCTATGTCGAAACTACCGTTCGATCTCATTATTTATTAATTCAACTTATCAAAAGTTAACTACTTTTGACCACATGATTTACACAATTAATTCTAATTCAACATGAGGTTTAGAACCCTTATCACTTCACATTTCACATAATTTGCCATATTATTCAAATGCGCATTTTAATCGAAATTTCAACATTTAGGTTTCTCTTAGGCATTATGTCAAACACCTAATGAGCATTCTTTTATACAATTTAACAATCAAACTTATGGTGACCTATCTTGCCAATTTCAACATCTTTTACTAGATAATCATCAAATTCATGGTTAAATGTCAAGATTAACTTCATAGAGTTCGAATAACACTAGTTTGACAATCAAAATTCTAGTGTTTAACATATTCTTACAAAACCCACTTATCACCTTCAATGGTGATTGTGAATTCACAAGAATTAAGCAAAATTTCAACAAGTAATTGACTAGGGTTTATCCCTAATCACTATCTCATTCCTATTTCATCCAAAAAACTATCATGCAAAGATAACTAATTTTCACAACTTCATGAATGTTAGAAATTCGACATACCTTACGATCCTCTTGACTTGGTGATCGTTTCTATGTATTCAAATCTGAATTTGGCCTTCAATTGATCCTCCAATATGAAGGTTTTTTTGAGTTTTAGGGTTAGCTCCCATGGAGCCCTTCCTGGTCGATTCCAGAACACGCACCACACACACTCTTGTGTGTGTGTTGTGTTGTTTTATTTAGTTTTATAAAATCATTTTCAAGTTACCCTATTTTAGTCCCTCATGTTTGGTTTGTTATTAATTAGGTCACAACCTAATTATTTTCAACAATATTCCCACTAATTAACTAGGTTAAATATTCCTAGTTAATTTAGTGGGTTCGGGGAATTTATGACTAGATTTATTTTAAGTCCCGTTAACTCGGACCTCTTATAAACTTATTTCCTTAAAACTTTTATTCATGTTTTATTTAATATTAGGTTTATTTATTTAAATCCTAATATTTACCGGGTTAATTTTTACCACTAACGGTACTTTACCCGTCTTTTTGTATTAACGTGGTTTGATTACCAAACCCGTTTTTGGGGTGTTACAAGTCTACCCCCCTTATAGAGGTTTCGTCCTCGAAACCTTTTCTCATATAATTTATCGAGTTTAATTCCATGCATTTGCTCTCGATAATCAATTGAGCATTGCTCATATTTTAACCAATTGTTAGTATTACCAGAAAAGTATGGTAATATCTTTTTGGTTATTAATCATCTACGTATCTTATATGACATAATGCAATTTGAAATAGCGTAATCTCGTTATTTCTACTTGTTTAGTTAACTTAGCGATATCCATCGCTTTCATATACTATCGAATTCTTTATGAATCCGTTACTTTGACCCGTTTAAAGGTCTTTAGTGAATTCTTTCACTTTTTGCAACAAATTCTTTTGTCTTCAAATTTATTTATTCGGTTCAGTTATACCGAACCTACCGCTTACAAGCAAACCAAATTTCTTGATTTGAATAGCTGACCTTAACCGATCTCACTAACTAGACTTATTAGTCCAGTTACTTTTACCGCTCACTTGGTTATAATGTTACTCTGCCTCACATTGCACTTCTTGACCGTGATTGTGTCACATCATGTCTAATTCATATCAACCTTTCATTTCGAAAACATCACTTTTTCGAATATATTGTCTTGCGCCTATTAGTGTCAAGACTTGTATCCTTCATGCTTACTATTTAAATTCCTATCAGAATTTATATTTGTAAAAACGTTATTTCTTACTAAAACTGAAGTTTTAGTTTAACGTTTTATCTTTAATTTATGTCAAGCAATTTTGACGACTTGACATTTACTCTTTTACAGTCTTTGTTTTACGCGAGGATTCTTAACTGGTCCTCTCGCTTTGTTTAAGTAACCCGTAGGTTCTCTCACGTAGCCTCGTAGGCTATTTCCTTAGGTCTTCACCCCCTTTTTAATGGGAACCCTAAGTTTTATTTCCCTTTTTTTTTGTGACCCGAGGGTCATTCTGGTCCCGTAGACCTTAACACTAATCGCATTCCTGTAGGTTACGATGATCCCACAGATTCATCTTTTTATTTGTATCTACATTCAAATGTATATATGCATATATAACTTCAAAGCATGTCTTGCTATGTTTGGAATCGTATGTTTTCACTTTTGAACTTTAGTTGACCTTGACCGTAGTCTAAAACTTTATTTGTTTATTTTCGGGCGAAATTTTCCGACTTTATGACTTCTCATGTCATTTATGCGTCGGTTCATCTTATGCTCACCATTCTCCAGTTTACATATATCCGTATTCGATTATGTCCCATTACCGGGCTCATTATTCTTTTACTTTTAACTCTACTATTATCCCGCTTGCGTTTACTCATGCCGTCAGGCATGATATTATATTCGACCCGTTCAACTTTTAAAATAGTTGAACATAATTTATTCAAAATTTCTATTTACATTATCTTGTCGTCTTTTAATTATGACTCAAAACCCGAGTCTTTTAACTTCCCATCCGAGTTCTCGTTTTTTGGTCTATGCATGTGTTTAATTCTTACCCATCAACCGGGTGTTTAACCGAAGTCGTTATTATCGCAACCCTCCCGATATGCATTATGACCTCGCTTCATTTTTATATTCCGACTTTGTCCTCAAGTTTGACGTTTTATTAGAACGACCCGTTTAGAGACATATTCGCATTTTCCGGGTTCGAGTGTAAGTACACTCCCTCCCATTGCATATCTTGATCATTCTACATGTTTATATTCTTCGGGTTCGAGTGTAAGTACACCCCTCCCAATACATGTCTACATCATTTTACATGTTTGCATTTTCTAGGTTCGAGTGTAAGCACACCCCCTCCCAATGCGTACCTTAATTATTTTACATGTTTCTTTGTCCCTTCTTTCGGGCTCATTATCCTAATGTAATACGCTTCCGTCACCCGGTTGTGCGTTTACATTATTATCAAATATTTTGCTCATTTGATTCATTTGGGTACTTTTTAAGTTAGTCCCATTCACTCCGCCCTTACTACATCGGATGTAAATGTGTCCGCTATAAGAAACTCATGGTATCATATGCCACTACTTACTTGGCTAGAGTAAGTGATTAACACGTGACATACACGACCTTTTTATAGTTTTCACATCACGCCCTATGTAAGTAACGTCTCTATTTAGTTTTCTTGGAATTAATATCCTGGATATGTATTTCTATTCAGGTTTTTCCAAGTTTCTAATTTATCTATGCAACAATCATTCTCTACATGTTTATTGCATATTGCTATTTATGCGATTATATTTAAAAGCGTGCACCTGGTAATGCTTGCCCCGTCGGGCGTTCCCTGCCATTAACTTTGTTCGCGGTCATTACGCGATTTAGCCCTTGGTGAGCATGCTCCTCTCGTCATACTTTGGACTGTTCCTCTATCATATCCTTAATTTGTTCAACTCTTGTCATCTTTAAATGCAAGTGTCCTTCAATCAAGATATTCACAAAAGTTAGTAATGTCAACTTTACTAAATGCCCGTATCATAATACAAGGCTTTTCTACTATAGGTGTTAACGCACGAAATTTCGTTAGCTATTTCTATCATTTAATTGGGGGTAACGTGTATTAGACGATAACCCTATGTGTTGTTTACAACACTATAATACGCTAAACGATTAACATACATGCACTTACCGGATTTGCGATCAAGCATCGAACTGAACACCAATCTTTATTAAGAGCATAAGGTTTAAGTCCAAGCACAGTTTTCCCACCATACTTGAATCTCTTAAACCAGGGCTCTGATACCAACTTGTAACACCCGTTCTTATAAATCAAGGTTTAACGTATATTTTGCGAAAACAATCATGTAATTAATGATTACATATACATCGGAAATACGGGATTATTAAAAACTTTTACAAATTAAAGTGATGCCACATAACGTGGTTTAATTCGCCGTTTTAGAATAACGACGAAACAACTTGCGGAAGCTTCATTTAACGCGTGTTCGGTTCTTGCTCGACGCTTGATCTTCATCCGGTGCTCTCGACAATCCTCTGTATTCAAAACCAACTCAAAAGTTAGTTTTGATAATTAAATATATATTGGTTGAATCATAGAATTAAAGAAAGTCAGGAAAATCCCATTATAAATCCCTTGATCCTAGAAGTAAGGATTCAATCCTGGCCTCCACCGTAACTTACGGTGGTCACCGTAAGTTACGGTGGCCCCTGGTAAAACATGCCCCTACCGTAAATCAGTAGGCAGCTTCCGTAAAGCTTTCTGCTCCACCGTAACTTACGGTGGGCACCGTAAGTTACGGTGGCCCCTGTATCAGAACTCCCATTTTGCCATTTTTGACACGAAAACTTTCGTATCTTTCAATCCGCTTGTCCGTTTGACCTACCGTTTCTTCCTACGTAATTGTAATTTGATTCTCCATCTTATGGAGTTAAAATTCAACATCCGGTTTAAAAAAATTTCAGACTTTTAAGTCTTCGGCTTATTACCCTTTCTACAAAATTTTGACCCGTTCGCGAATCTGTCAAACAAACATGTTGTTTGATTCTAATTTCTTATCATTTCCATATTGCTTATCATATTAGATTTAAATCACGGGTCTATATACATTCTCAAACCCGTTTTCTTACTTAGATGTCTAATTGACCCGTTAAGGGCACTTAAGCACTTTTACGCATAATTCCTTCTCATTTATTTCTAGCTTCTCATTTCCATATTATTTATCAAATAATCTTCCATCACAACTATATTTGTGATGGGTTTAATGTGGCTATCTATATAATCCAAATTTTACCCCTCAGATTATCATTTTACCTTAAGGATAGTCATTTTACGTAATTGACCCGTTCATAGGCATTTGACCCCCAAGGTTTACGCATACAACTCTTACATATGTCTATGAGTTACGTAATGATAAAACTAATATCTAAACGACCTCTAAGGGTCGTTTTCCCGATTTACCTATCAAGGGCATTTTCGTCAACTTAATTCCTCCTTTTACGACATAGGTCCCTTTGCTAAGGAATTTGACCAACATTGTATTTTTAACCATGAATTTATTTATATATATATATATATATATATATATATATATATATATACACGTACCTGGCTCGAGTCAACATATAGACCCGTTTTATACCTCGCGTTAATTAACCAATATTCTATGGCGTCGCAAATTATCCAATTTGCTATTCACTCCTGATAACATACGACTTGACAATCTCATTAGTCAATATTGTCAAATGGTATTATCATCACCATTTGACCCGTTTGGACTATAAGACCAAACATTTACATAATTTAGAATAAAAGCATGATTTTGAATTTCCAAATTCACCCATTTGCCTCATTTACCATAAACCATGGTTTTTATCATTTATACTCGTTCCGACTTGTGTCAATCGTGTCGGAACCCTTATTTCGGATATTACATTATTCGCATTCATAGTTTATAAAACAAACATGTGTTCTACAAAAAGGATGTAAGTTTTACTTACCTCGTATCCGAGCTACGCTTTTCTTTTGCTTCTTGATTTGTTTGACCCGTTTCTTCCCAAGCCTCCACCTTGCTCGTTAAGTGTCAAACTATCGTCATCATTCAAAGGTGGTTAGATTAGTCATTAATAATCAAGACTATTCCACCTTACGTATTTTTTATGTCGAAACTACCGTTCGATCTCATTATTTATTAATTCAACTTATCAAAAGTTAACTACTTTTGACCACATGATTCACACAATTAACTCTAATTCAACATGAGGTTTAGAACCCTTATCACTTCACATTTCACATAATTTGCCATATTATTCAAATGCGCATTTTATTCGAAATTTCAACATTTAGCTTTCTCTTAGGCATTATGTCAAACACCTAATGAGCATTCTTTTATACAATTTAACAATCAAACTTATGGTGACCTATCTTGCCAATTTCAACATCTTTTACTAGATAATCATCAAATTCATGGTTAAATGTCAAGATTAACTTCATAGAGTTCGAATAACACTAGTTTGACAATCAAAATTCTAGTGTTTAACATATTATTACAAAACCCACTTATCACCTTCAATGGTGATTGTGAATTCACAAGAATTAAGCAAAATTTCAACAAGTAATTGACTAGGGTTTATCCCTAATCACTATCTCATTCCTATTTCATCCAAACAACTATCATGCAAAGATAACTAATTTTCACAACTTCATGAATGTTAGAAATTCAACATACCTTACGATCCTCTTGACTTGGTGATCGTTTCTATGTATTCAAATCTGAATTTGGCCTTCAATTGATCCTCCAATTTGAAGGTTTTGTTGAGTTTTAGGGTTAGCTCCCATGGAGCCCTTCCTGGTCGATTCCAGAACACGCACCACACACACTCTTGTGTGTGTGTTGTGTTGTTTTATTTAGTTTTATAAAATCATTTTCAAGTTACCCTATTTTAGTCCCTCATGTTTGGTTTGTTATTAATTAGGTCACAACCTAATTATTTTCAACAATATTCCCACTAATTAACTAGGTTAAATATTCCTAGTTAATTTAGTGGGTTCGGGAAATTTATGACTAGGTTTATTTTAAGTCCCGTTAACTCGGACCTCTTATAAACTTATTTCCTTAAAACTTTTATTCATGTTTTATTTAATATTAGGTTTATTTATTTAAATCCTAATATTTACCGGGTTAATTTTTACCACTAACGGTACTTTACCTGTCTTTTAGTATTAACGTGGTTTGATTACCAAACCCGTTTTTGGGGTGTTACATAAAACCTATGTACTCGCCGGCATTTTTATGCTGACGTATTTTCACATGTGTTTCAGGTACCATAGTTGGTGATGTTTGATGATGATATTGATGCATGCTCACATAGGAACGGACGAGGCCTTAGTGACTTAATAACAATGAAAGTCAATTTGTTCATGTTTTGTTTCTAATTTCAAGACAATGTAATAAATTTAATTCAATAAAACAGAACTTTTATCCATGTGTTGTGAAACAATGATTCTGTTACGACACTCCCCGACGTTTCCGCCGCGGTTTGTTGTTTTAACGCGGTCGGGGTGTGACATATAGAGCGCTACAGTAATCGCACCGTAAGCCAATAATAAACTTTGAATCCGGTTGTACTACAAACCGAATACGTTGTGTTCAACTGCTAGTATAGGTAAATACTTTTAACTCATTTTATTTAAACTTGGGATATAATATAAAATATTTTGGTTCTTATATCACCATAGGAGCTAAATGCTTACTAGTGATAATTCGATTTAATATGTTACTCGATTATCTTCATGCCCTCAAATGTTATCTTCAGGATACCCTCTCTTCGAGACTTCATAAAAGCCCCTCTTCTATTGATCATTTGATTGCTTACAACGATGACAACCGAGATCAAGTGCTGAAGCTTGTGTCTTTCTAGGTGACAATCTTGTCTCTTGGTCTTCTAAGCGTTAGCATATCATCTCGAGATCAAGTGCTAAAGCTGAATTTTGTGGTGTTGCCAACGCTTTTGCCGAAGCGGCTTGCATTTGTAATCTTCTTCTTAAGTTACATTGTCTAGTGTCTCGGGTCACCCTTGTGTTTTGTGATAATGTCAACGTTGTATATTTAGCGCCTAACCCTTTTAAGCACCAACACACCAAACATGTGGAATAAGACCTACACTTCTTAAGGGAACGTGCTGCCATTGGTCAAGTGCATGTGTTACATGAACCCTCAGCTCACCAGTTTGCAGAAATCTTCACCAAAGGCTAACTAGGACAACTGTTTATGGATTTTCGAGATATCTTAACATTCAAGATCCCCCACTCAGATTGTAGGTTGTATGTTAGCTAAATTAAATAAGCTTATGGTTATTTTACAATGTTTATTACTATAGGGTGGTTTGTGTAATTATGTAACCTTAATTCTTGTACTCTGAAATTATAAATATTGGTGAATGCAAAGCTTAAATAATTCCATAATATTTAACAGCATTACATAAATTAAGAAAGGATTTTCTATGTAATTGTTTTGTATTATTTGTTTCCTAGTATAGGACTCAATTGTATTATATATTGTAATCTCTTGTGAATAATAATTCATTGATTGAGAGTCCTTACATGGTATCAGCCAATTAGGCGATCCCCACCCTCCCTCCTCTCTCATCTTCTTCGGCCCACCCTTTAAACCCTAATTCTTTTTTTTCTGTCTTCTGCCGCCGCTGTGTTCTTCATGGCAACCTCCTCCGCCTCCGATTCCATTCCCCTCCATTCTCTCCTACACTTCATTCGCCTAAAACTCACTTCCACAAACTACCTTGCATGGACACAGCAGGTTACTCTTGCTCTCTCCATGCAAAACCTTCTTGGCCATATTGACGGCACTGCCACCATCCCAGCCGAAACCATCACTGATTCGGAAAAACCTGACAAACTGGTTCCCAACCCTGCCTATGCGACCTGGTTAACCAGTGATTGTTCCATCTGCCTTCTTCTCCAATCATCAGTCTCTGAAGAAGCCATGTTTGAAATCATTGGTATTTCTAATGCTCGTCAAATATGGCTTGCGTTAGAGACTGCCTACAGTCAACTCTCTACTGATCGCATGCACATGCTTCGTGATACCCTACGGCTGTTACAGAAAGAAGTCATCCTCTGTCACTGAGTTTGGTCGCAAATTCAAAAATATTTGTGACTAACTCGCGGCCATCGGACACCCTGTTCCTGAAACTGACAAATGCCATTGGTTCTTATCCGGTCTTGGCGCTGCCTTTGAATAGTTCTCCACCACTCATCGTGCCTTAGGCACGGCCTCCTTTCGTGAGCTTCTTTGCAAGGCTGAGAATCAAGAGACCTGGCTAGCCTCCATTCACGGCCAACAACAAACCCCTTCAGCCGCTTTTGTTGCTCAACACTCGCGTCCCGGTAATTATTCTCGAAATTCTTCTGGTTCCTCTTTTACTAACCGTGGTCGTGGTCGTAGTGCAGGTCGTGGCAGAGGCAAACGGCAGCCTCACTACCAATTGTGTAGGAAAGATGGCCACTATGCAAATCTCTGCCCAAACCTTGCTTCTTATGCCCAACAGGCTACTCCTACTGATGCAAATTTGGCTCAAGCATTCCATGCTTAGTGTAACCTCACAGAGGAATATCCTGACTGGACAGGTGATACAGGTGCGTCTGTCTATATGAAACCCTCTGAAAAAGACCTTACTCATACCTCGAGCCGTCTCCGAAATGACTTCGTTCGTTTTGGAAATGGTCACACATTGCCGGTCACCCAAGTCGGCACCGCGCCCCTTACCCCTAATATCTCCTTGAAAAATGTTTTAGTTGTGCCTCATCTCATAAAACGTCTCCTTTCTATTAGCAAACTAACAAACGACTCACCCGTTGATGTTTTGTTCTCTAATAACTTTTTTCACATTCAGGATCGAAAGACCAAGGAAATCCTGGCAAAGGGAACATGTGAAAACGGGCTCTATATCCTCCGTGAAGGAAATCAAGCATTTCTTGCTTCTTACTCGAGTCATCATCTTAAAGCCTCATTTGAACGTTGACATGGTCATTTGGGTCATGTGTCTTTTGATGTTATTTCTAGATTACATAGACTTGGTTCATTATTTGTAACTTCTTTGCTACCTAAAACTGGTATTTGTTCACCTTGTCAGTTATCTAAAGCACATCGGTTGCCCTTTGATTTGAATGACAAACGTTCGTTGCATGTTTTAGATATGGTTCACTGTGATCTTTGGGGTCCTTCACCTGTCACCTCTACTAATGGTTATCGCTACTATGCTATATTTGTTGATGACCATTCTCGTTTCACATGGTTTTATCCACTAAAAAATAAATCTGATTTCTATGCCATATTGTTAATTTTTATTCCTTTCGTTCAAAATCAGTTATCCAGAAAAATAAAAAATTTCAAAGTGATGGTGGCACTGAATTCACAAATCATAAAGTTCAATTTTTTTTTCAAGAACAGGGTATCCATCATCGCCTATCATGTCCTCATACTCCTCAGCAAAACGGTCGTGCTGAACGTAAACATCGTCACATTACTGAAACCGGTCTAGCCATGCTCTTCAACTCTCATGCGCCTGTCACTTTGTGGACAGATGCCTTTGCTTCAGCCACATTCATGATCAATCGTCTACCAACTTCGTTGCTTGATTTCAAGTCCCCTTATGAAATCTTGTATGCAACTCCTCCCACATATTCCACCTTTCGTGTGTTTGGTTGCCGAGTTTTCCCTTACCTACGAGCTTATACGAAACATAAACTTTCCCCTAGAAGCTCCGAATGCATCTTCATCGGTTATGATGCAAGCTACAAAGGGTATCGCTGTCTAGACCCAAAAGCTCATCGTGTCTACGTCACTCGCCATGCTCAGTTTGATGAGGACACATATCCCTTTAGTGGGAACACAAAACCTGTTGATGAAGCCACCTTGGTATTTTCTAACTTTGATGAATCCTTACCACCATTAACCTTACCCGATCCGCCATATGTCCCTTCCGTCCCTACGTCCGACACCCAAAATATTCACTCTACTACCAGTTGCACCTTGTGTCCTGCCCACCATACTTCACTCGGTCCACATCCTCGCACACCTGCATCGGCCCACACTCAGTCCACTTCCTCGATTTCCTCTCAGCCGGCCCAACCCCATACCTCCTCGGCCCAACAACCACCTACCCCATCTCCTCATTCCTCGGCCCAACAACCCTCTTCCCCATCCGTGACCCAAACTCCCACACCCACTGTTCATCCGGCCCAATCTATTCCAACCAGCCCACTTACCACGGCCCAACTTCCCACCCCACCCGCTGTCACTTCACCCGCACCTACCTTGGGACCGTCTAATGTAACACCTGTGCCTCCACGGCCATCAAACAAATACCAAACCAATGAAATATTATATTTTCATACTTGGGATTTGTAAAAATATGTGTATCATTTGCACATATCAATTCTTGTTCAATTTCAAACTCTAAATCGCTTTCTCGAAGGTTATACGCGCACCGATGCGTAAATATAACCAGTTTAATGCAACAAACACTCCGGAATAGTGACATAGGCTTAACATACCTTAAATAACCTTTACATAACTTAGAAATAAGTTTTGAAGGCTTTGGTATGGCAAAATCAAGTTAAATCGCTTACAGGGACTAAAGTTGACAAACTGCGAAAGTATGCCAATTTGAACTGTAACAGACATTCCGGAACATGACCATAAGTTAAAAATACCATAAATATCCTTTACATAGCTTAGAAATAAGCTTTGAGGTGTTCGGTGTGCTAAAATAAACTTTTGGGTCATTCAGGGACTAAAAGTGTCAAAAAGTGCACAAGTTTGCATTTTCGCGCATAACTTACGTTCTGAATACATCCGGACATCAAAAAATTTATGTAAGCATGACTATATTATGCTTTAGTGTTTGGATTACCAAAAATCCATTCGTTACGTCATTTGGATCGTTTTTCGCGCTTATGCGCATTCCGTCGTAATTAAGCGAACATCGCGTTCGTACGACCAAACGAACCAACACCCGGCATATTTTTGAGTATGTTTCATGTCCACAATGTTTAGACATCATTTTAGGGCCTTAAAGTTGGCTTTACGGGCCTTAGAAGTGTCGGAAATGGCATAAACACATAACAGGGACCAAAACTGTCATTTCTGAAAGATGTTTGCTTATACATCGAATCTAGTCCTTCCCACTTGTTGCACATGGTTTTGGGAATCTATGGGCTGGTATTTTGGGCACATGGTATTACAATACCATGGGTGCTAGTGTATGGCCAAGATTGAAGCACTTTTTCCAAGAAACGATCCTAACGGTTCGGGAAATCCTATAAATACCCCACCCCCCATGCTTCAAAATTACAAGAACTTTGATTTGAGAAACTCTAAGTTGAAACTATTGTTTCATACCTGAGATTTTTGAATCAAAGTTAGCATTCGGGGACCCTTCGTAAGTATTCTTTCGTTCTTTTATTGCTTTTCGAGTCTTTCGAGTCTGAAAGTCAAACTTTGTTTGACTTTCTACATTGACCAGTTATGGTCAATGCGAAGTTTGTTTGAACTTCGCAACGTGATTGTAATCACGTTGGTCATAGTCCCTTGGGACTATGCCCACTGATTACCACGTTGTCTAGGGTCGTAGGGTAGGCGATCTAATAAATCGCCTATACCTTCGAACTCGACCCATTTGGTCGATCATTAGGATCCGACCAAATACATTAGGTGACCATAGTAGGTAGGGAATAACCTTCCGAGGTTATACCCTATGGTCGCTTCGTTTAAGTAGTTGTATGATAGGTAGTTTATATGCCTTAGGTAAATTACCAGAATACCCTTTTCATGTATAATTGGTAATTAAGCATATGTAACCTAAACTTTTGTCACATAACTGATTATGTAACATGTTTAGGCATATAACACTTGTCATAGGACTAGTTAGATGGTCTGAACGCGTTTCACACGCACGACGCGTTAAAGTAGCATAAGCTACCTTAATGGGTCGCGATGGGTCAAAAGCACTTAGGTTTGGTTTCATTGTAGTATGTAGGCCTTGTTAAAACCATATCATATGAGTTCCAACACTCATTTGGTTTACCAAGCCTCATCCTATCCGATCTCCCGATTTAGGTCCGGTTTATTTATATGGTTTTAGACTGCCGATTGATTCCGTGCTCCCTCTAGCTTTGCTTGGTTGTTGTTCAAGATCTCTAAGCATTCTCAGGCGAGTAAATTATTCCGCTATTTTACTGCTTTCAATTGTTTTGGGGTGACTCATATGTGCTAAATGTTTTCAAAGTTTTAACGATGGTATCAAAACGATTTTCGATGTTATAACGATGGTTTCAAAAACGATTAAGACGATTTATACAAAACTAATAACGATTTCAAAAAGTGAACAAACTTGTTGGTTATGGTTACATAACCAAATGACATTCATTAGCAATGATCAAGCCGACCAGTATTAGGTTATGGTACCATAGGATCTGACTAATCCCGTTATTTACTACACCCGTGGTTATGTGTGGGTGTGGTGGGTAGCGACTGAATCTGAAATTGTTAACTTACCCTTTGGTAAGGGTTTGTTAATGCGAAACCGAGAAGCGACGAAAACGAGAAGCGACGAGTGATGAGTCGCGAAGGTTTGAATGTTGTTAGCGAGACGACCATATAAGTAGTTTCACGACCTAAAACGAATTAAACGATTGGGTAAACGATTGATTTTCACACGATGTTTTAACGATTGGGTAAACGATTGGCTTCAAAGCGATATACGATTGGGTTTTGGTTACATATTACATGATTTACATTTGGGCATGAACATTACTTTGGTGGTTTGGTTTGGATTAAGTGATTAAGTAACAATGCGTGTGGAATATGATACAAGCATGGTGGATACGCCGCTGGTACTTCCTATATATAAGTGTTTGTATGGTATTACATATTGTAGCGTTATTTGAATCATTTCAGTTCGAGACATAGAACATTTTATACAAGTAACATACTTTTCACAAGACATTTATTTACAAACAACTTATCTTATACAAACTCATTTTTACATGGTTATTCATTTAATCATGCATTATTCTCTTATTTATACATATCACCTAAACTTATTATTTTTCAAATGATTTACAAAGACAAAGCAAATTACAAGGTTCATGACTAAACATTTTCTTAAACAGAAGTCATGAATCTTATTTTCACAAAACCTATGTACTCGCCAGCATTTCTTTGCTGACCTCGTTTTCACATATGTTTCAGGTATTGTTGGATGATATCGATTGATAAGATGCATGCTCACATAGGACTGGACAAGGCCTTAGTGACTCAATAACAATGATAGACTATGTTTAAATAGTGTATTTAGATTTCAAGACGATGTAATTATTCAATGTTTAATAAAACGAAACACTCTTTGGTATCCATGGTTATGAAACATTAATTCTGTTACAACACGCCTCGATGTTTCCGCCACGTTTTGTTGTTTTACGTGGTCGGGGTGTGACAGAAAGATGGTATCAGAGCCAATGGTTATAGGGAATTAGGTTATTAGTAATGCTTTGACCTAGTCTATAACCTTCTTAGGACCCTAACGCGAGTTTACTTGCGTTTAGTCATAAAACAATACCGTCACCTATCCTTAGGCGACGACCACAACAAGAACATAAATTTCAAAACCGCTTTGAAAACTAATCATCTGTTCTAGGATGATTGATTACTAGGTTTTGAACCCTCTATGGTAAGGTTTTGAACTCTCTAGTATATGGTTTTGAGCCCCTTTGAGTTTTCAAAACTTCGTTAAGGTTTTGGGTTTTAAATAATGTGAACACGTGCAAACTGGAAGGGTGAATGCCTGTATTCTGGGTTTTCTGTCTAGGCAAGCACTTCGTATACATCTCATCAGACGCGAGACCAGTTGTGCTTACCTGGGAATTCTTGGGATGAGTGTTCACTTATAGGCGAGCATGTCTTCGCGATACATTATTTTTGACCCATTTACTTTGATTAATCACCGTCTCATTTGTTTGCCTTAGGTAACAAACAAATGATCGAAATCTTCATGCGTTATCATTCTGTTTTGATTGTCCAATAATCTTTCACCTGTTTCTCCCTACGCCTTTCTTTTTCTTCAAGAATGTCTCTTCATCACGATGACGCCCAGATATCTGAGCAAGCAGCCAAATTAGCTCAGCGAATAGGCGAAGAAGTCCTGAAGACTGTTGAATTAGCTATTGCCATGTATCATCTCCAGGATGAAGCCACTCAAGAGTCACCAAGACAGGCAGGACCTAGTCAGGCGACAACACCATCAGCCAATAAACCAATCAAGGAATCAAAGACCATGGATGAACGATCCCCTAAGAAGTCAAAGAAGCGAAAGGCTTCTCAGAACTTCGCCATGGTCGCTCACAATGGTAAAGCAGTCCCCAACCAACCAGCTCAACCCCCTGCTAGGTGTGTATGGCTTTTCCTATGATACCTACATCAAGGAACTATGTACCTTACAAACTACTCTTGTGATTTCTCTCTTTCAAATGATTGCTCATGATTCCCTCGAAAATTTTAAGTACTCGTTTCACTCTAAGAAACAAAGTACAGAAAATTAAGTGACATTATGAGTAATCGTGCTTTTCGCACATCTGTGCCTTTAAATCCTTGGTTAGATAACTAAGGGTATTTTCAAATCTCATACCCATTACGTTTTGATTTTTCAACATACACAGTACCAGTATTTCAAAACAATCTTCATGATCTCAAAACATTTCATATAGTTTGAAAACAATTTTTCTAGATGCATTGTCTATGATATTTCAAAAACATTGGCCATGTTATCAAAACCAACCTTTCTAATTTCAAAATATTTCATATAGTCTGAAGACAATATTAACACAATACATTTTCTGATCAAGTGCATGATTTCGAAAAGCATCATTCATGTCTTTCAAAAACCTTATACATAATTTCAAAATTCATCTCGCATGATTTTAAAACATTTTTGTAAATATATCTACCTAATACACCTACTTTATGATTTCAAAAAGTATTATATATAAGGTTTCAAAAACGTTAAACACATTTTTCTTAAAAGAACCCCATGCATAGTTTTCAAAAATATTTTCCTCATACATTGACTTAACCTTCAAAATTCTGCTTCATATGTCGCCTTAACATATCAAGCATCTCAACTTCATAAGCATTTTACATCATGTTTTGACCTAAGCACATCCAGTGCAAGGTTTCAAAACATCTTCAACTTCTAAAATTCATATGGGATCTTTTTATCTTTACAATTAGATCCTTGTGGATGATTATCGTTCAAATCAGAGTCCTTAATTGGATTCCTTATGTACCTTAATTCGAACACTTCGGTTCCTAGTAATCGAAATCGAATTTTCTTTTTGAATCTTTCTATCTTTATAGTTGGATTCTCGATAACATTTAAAGTACCAAATGAAATCCACGGAATGGATTCCTAGTGTGCTTTAAATGCATGTACGCAATTTACAAGACAAATTAACAAACAATTTTGTGGTTATGTGACTATGTGTTTATTCATCTTATGTTTTCTTTTATGCATTTTTTTGTTTTTAATACTCTGGATATTCGTTATCCAAATCCTCGCAGAATCTTTCATATCTTCATATGAGGGATTCGTAGCAGGATATTCAAAAGGTACTACCTTCAATCCTTAATGGGCTTCTATGTAATAGTTAAGACCCTTGGATTATATAGTACCACTCCATGATTCATAAGAGACCCTTTAGTGGTCTAGTAAAAAAGATTGATTCACAATTTGGTTAAAGAACGACATCTAGTGATGTAGCTGAACAGACTCCTTGATAGACTATTTAGATCATTTATTGATTTAATTTAAAGGACTCTATGGTGGTCTAGTCACGCTCATCACCGGTTTGTTCATTTGGTTTTCCCCTACACACTATAAAATAGACTGTGTGAACTGTGCAAGGAATTGTCTGATTATGGACGCGTACATAATTATGAAATTTAGTGCATAGAAACCCAGTAAGATTTATTATGTGTAAGAGCCGATAGTGACAACAATAACGAAATGAGAACGATGTAATAGAGGTACGGTGGACGCACCAATGACGCTTCATATACTTGTATATAAGTATCCCTCTTACATTGCAATCATGATGTTATTAAAGGTTACTAGAAGTTCAGAACCCTAACCAATGTTGTTTGATCTTTTCAACTTCATATTTCCAAGCTCTCACAAGTTTCCTCTAAATAAATTTCGGGATGAAATTTCCTAAAGTAGGGGAGACTGTAACACCTGTGCCTCCACGGCCATCAAACAAATACCAAACCAATGAAATATTATATTTTCATACTTGGGATTTGTAAAAATATGTGTATCATTTGCACATATCAATTCTTGTTCAATTTCAAACTCTAAATCGCTTTCTGGAAGGTTATACGCGCACCGATGCGTAAATATAACCAGTTTAATGCAACAAACACTCCGGAATAGTGACATAGGCTTAACATACCTTAAATAACCTTTACATAACTTAGAAATAAGTTTTGAAGGCTTTGGTATGGCAAAATCAAGTTAAATCGCTTACAGGGACTAAAGTTGACAAACTGCGAAAGTATGCCAATTTGAACTGTAACAGACATTCCGGAACATGACCATAAGTTAAAAATACCATAAATATCCTTTACATAGCTTAGAAATAAGCTTTGAGGTGTTCGGTGTGCTAAAATAAACTTTTGGGTCATTCAGGGACTAAAAGTGTCAAAAAGTGCACAAGTTTGCATTTTCGCGCATAACTTACGTTCTGAATACATCCGGACATCAAAAAATTTATGTAAGCATGACTATATTATGCTTTAGTGTTTGGATTACCAAAAATCCATTCGTTACGTCATTTGGATCGTTTTTCGCGCTTATGCGCATTCCGTCGTAATTAAGCGAACATCGCGTTCGTACGACCAAACGAACCAACACCCGGCATATTTTTGAGTATGTTTCATGTCCACAATGTTTAGACATCATTTTAGGGCCTTAAAGTTGGCTTTACGGGCCTTAGAAGTGTCGGAAATGGCATAAACACATAACAGGGACCAAAACTGTCATTTCTGAAAGATGTTTGCTTATACATCGAATCTAGTCCTTCCCACTTGTTGCACATGGTTTTGGGAATCTATGGGCTGGTATTTTGGGCACATGGTATTACAATACCATGGGTGCTAGTGTATGGCCAAGATTGAAGCACTTTTTCCAAGAAACGATCCTAACGGTTCGGGAAATCCTATAAATACCCCACCCCCCATGCTTCAAAATTACAAGAACTTTGATTTGAGAAACTCTAAGTTGAAACTATTGTTTCATACCTGAGATTTTTGAATCAAAGTTAGCATTCGGGGACCCTTCGTAAGTATTCTTTCGTTCTTTTATTGCTTTTCGAGTCTTTCGAGTCTGAAAGTCAAACTTTGTTTGACTTTCTACATTGACCAGTTATGGTCAATGCGAAGTTTGTTTGAACTTCGCAACGTGATTGTAATCACGTTGGTCATAGTCCCTTGGGACTATGCCCACTGATTACCACGTTGTCTAGGGTCGTAGGGTTGGCGATCTAATAAATCGCCTATACCTTCGAACTCGACCCATTTGGTCGATCATTAGGATCCGACCAAATACATTAGGTGACCATAGTAGGTAGGGAATAACCTTCCGAGGTTATACCCTATGGTCGCTTCGTTTAAGTAGTTGTATGATAGGTAGTTTATATGCCTTAGGTAAATTACCAGAATACCCTTTTCATGTATAATTGGTAATTAAGCATATGTAACCTAAACTTTTGTCACATAACTGATTATGTAACATGTTTAGGCATATAACACTTGTCATAGGACTAGTTAGATGGTCTGAACGCGTTTCACACGCACGGCGCGTTAAAGTAGCATAAGCTACCTTAATGGGTCGCGATGGGTCGAAAGCACTTAGGTTTGGTTTCATTGTAGTATGTAGGCCTTGTTAAAACCATATCATATGAGTTCCAACACTCATTTGGTTTACCAAGCCTCATCCTATCCGATCTCCCGATTTAGGTCCGGTTTATTTATATGGTTTTAGACTGCCGATTGATTCCGTGCTCCCTCTAGCTTTGCTTGGTTGTTGTTCAAGATCTCTAAGCATTCTCAGGCGAGTACATTATTCCCCTATTTTACTGCTTTCAATTGTTTTGGGGTGACTCATATGTGCTAAATGTTTTCAAAGTTTTAACGATGGTATCAAAACGATTTTCGATGTTATAACGATGGTTTCAAAAACGATTAAGACGATTTATACAAAACTAATAACGATTTCAAAAAGTGAACAAACTTGTTGGTTATGGTTACATAACCAAATGACATTCATTAGCAATGATCAAGCCGACCAGTATTAGGTTATGGTACCATAGGATCTGACTAATCCCGTTATTTACTACACCCGTGGTTATGTGTGGGTGTGGTGGGTAGCGACTGAATCTGAAATTGTTAACTTACCCTTTGGTAAGGGTTTGTTAATGCGAAACCGAGAAGCGACGAAAACGAGAAGCGACGAGTGATGAGTCACGAAGGTTTGAATGTTGTTAGCGAGACGACCATATAAGTAGTTTCACGACCTAAAACGAATTAAACGATTGGGTAAACGATTGATTTTCACACGATGTTTTAACGATTGGGTAAACGATTGGCTTCAAAGCGATATACGATTGGGTTTTGGTTACATATTACATGATTTACATTTGGGCATGAACATTACTTTGGTGGTTTGGTTTGGATTAAGTGATTAAGTAACAATGCGTGTGGAATATGATACAAGCATGGTGGATACGCCGCTGGTACTTCCTATATATAAGTGTTTGTATGGTATTACATATTGTAGCGTTATTTGAATCATTTCAGTTCGAGACATAGAACATTTTATACAAGTAACATACTTTTCACAAGACATTTATTTACAAACAACTTATCTTATACAAACTCATTTTTACATGGTTATTCATTTAATCATGCATTATTCTCTTATTTATACATATCACCTAAACTTATTATTTTTCAAATGATTTACAAAGACAAAGCAAATTACAAGGTTCATGACTAAACATTTTCTTAAACAGAAGTCATGAATCTTATTTTCACAAAACCTATGTACTCGCCAGCATTTCTTTGCTGACCTCGTTTTCACATATGTTTCAGGTATTGTTGGATGATATCGATTGATAAGATGCATGCTCACATAGGACTGGACAAGGCCTTAGTGACTCAATAACAATGATAGACTATGTTTAAATAGTGTATTTAGATTTCAAGACGATGTAATTATTCAATGTTTAATAAAACGAAACACTCTTTGGTATCCATGGTTATGAAACATTAATTCTGTTACAACACGCCTCGATGTTTCCGCCACGTTTTGTTGTTTTACGTGGTCGGGGTGTGACATCTAATGAGCGATGCCATCCCATCCAATGAGGACTCGTTCAAAAAATGGGATTTTTAAACCTAAATATTATGCTAACTTGTCTTTGTTTTCAGGACCATTACACTATGCTTTACTTGTAGCTCACGATCCCCGTGGTTACAAATCTGCCGTAAAGCACGCTAAGTGGGTTACGGCTATGGAAGAGGAACTCGCTGCACTGCGTTCTAATAATACTTGGGTTCTTGTTCCTCGTCCTACAGGTGCAAATATTGTTGGTTCTAAGTGGATTTTTCGAACGAATTATAGGGCGGATGGCTCAGTTGATCGCTACAAAGCCCGTCTTGTTGCACAAGGTTTCACACAGGTGCTTGGTATTGACTTTTCTCATACATTCAGCCCAGTTGTTAAAGCTTCCACAGTTCGTGTTATACTCTTTCTGGCCACTATTTATAACTGGCCCCTTCGACAACTGGATGTTCGCAATGCGTTTCTAAATATAAACTTGACTGAAACGGTCTACATGGAGCAACCGACTGGATTTATTGATCCAAAATTTCCGAATCATGTTTGCTGTTTAAAGAAGGCTCTTTATGGTTTAAAACAGGCACCGCGTGCATGGTTTCAACGTCTTAGCACCTTCTTACTTGCAAATGGTTTTGTGTGCAGCCAAGCAGATACGTCCTTATTCATCTTAAAGAAAGGAACTGCTTTAATTTATCTACTTGTTTATGTTGACGACATTATTATCACCGGCAGTGACTCATTGCTGATTGCCACTTTCGTTTCACGTCTACATGAGGAATTCTCGGTTAAAGATTTGGGCTCCTTGGGATATTTTTGGGACTAGAGGTTACTCACTTGCAGTCTGGACTGTTTCTTAGTCAGGAAAAGTATGCTCATGATATTCTTGCTCGTGCTGGCATGATGGATTCCAAACCCGTTGCTACTCCACTTGCCACCACTGACACCTTCCTTAGTCACGGTTCCCCTTTCCATGATCCAACTCTCTACAAGTCGTTAGTTGGGGCTCTTCAGTATCTCACCATTACGCGACCGGATCTCTCCTATGCTGTGAATCAAGCCAGTCAACACCTGCAAGCTCCTACTATCTCCCATTTTCATTCCGTTAAACGCATCCTGCGTTATGTCAAAGGAACCATCTCGTTTGGATTAATTTTCTCCAACCCCACTACTACAAAATTGGTGGGTTATTCTAATGCGGACTGGGCTCGTTGTATTGAAACTCGACGATCAACTTAGGGTTATTCGATTTACTTGGGTGAAAATCTTGTGTCCTGGAGTGCTAAAAAACAACCCACTATTGCTCGTTCCAGCTGTGAATCTGAATACATGGCTATGGCGAACACGGCTGCAGAGATTATCTGGCTCACTCATCTTCTTCGCGAGCTTTATGCTCTTCCCGCGGTTCGTCCAACCTTGCTTTGTGACAATAAGAGTGCTATCTTTTTGAGTCAAAATCCGGTTTCTCACAAACGAGCCAAGCATATTGATATTGATTATCATTTTGTTCGGGAGCTAGTCTCTTCAGGGCGCCTCAATACGAAATTTGTTCCGTCCAATCTCCAGGTTGCGGACATTTTTACCAAAAGCCTCTCGCAGCCCTTGTTTGAAAAGTTCCGCAGCATGCTTCGAGTCGGTCCGCCACCAGTTCGATTGAGGGGGAGGGGTAACAGCATTACATAAATTAAGAAAGGATTTTCTATGTAATTATTTTGTATTATTTGTTTCCTAGTATAGGACTCAATTGTATTATATATTGTAATCTCTTGTGAATAATAATTCATTGATTGAGAGTCCTTACAATATCCAACAATATTAATAAAAAGAAGCCTTGGCTTTCAGAGGTACGCATATTATAAGCATATGTGCACAACCTATGGTATCACAAAGGACGATGAAGATCAGGTATTGGTAGAATTTATACTGGCAAGATTGGTATGGTGCAAATCTACGTGTCGTGTAAATTCCCGATCCTAGCAAGATTCTTTTCGATGAGGGATATGCTGGATTATGTGGATGCAATGGATGTCTCAAAGAACCGCAAGAAACTAGTCCATGCAAATATACGTGATAACTTGTTGGTGTATGTGGAAGTGTAGAAACGAGAATATATTTAAAAACAAGACAACCTTGTTGTTCAAGATAGTGGATGATATAAAAGAAATATCGTTCTTATAGCTGAAAAACCTATTCAGGTATCATAGTATAAATTGGAATAGGTTATGCATTTCCGATAGGAAAAATTACAAGTTTTGTCCTTTATCTTTATAGTACTTTACAGGCGGTGTCCTTTTTTTCAAATGTTGACAGACGGTGTCCTTTAGTAGGTATTTTGTTACAAGTTTTGTCCTTTCCACCCAACCTGGTTAAAAAACTCAATTAATTTGTGGCACATAATAAGCACATGAGGGTAATTATGTCTTTTCCACCCCACCACTTCATTTCCCCCTTTTATAACCCCCACAAACCCTAATTTCCAATGTGCAGTAAAAAATCTTCAACTTTTAGGGTTTTCTGAATACGATCTGCAGAAAGAAATCAAATCCACTCTCTCTCTCTCTCTAAAGCTCTTCCCCTCTCTCTGCTGTGGAAGATGATGTTGGGTAGTTGGGTGGCCGGCGATCTGCTATGAGCTCGATCTGCTGTGAGCTCGATCTGCTGTGGAATCGAATCTCCTACTCACCTGCACCACCATCATAAAAAAATGTTCAAAATCACACACCATACCTTCAAGTCAACCCTTTCATTCCCCTGCACAATCGAAACCCCATACAGATCCAAACAAGGTAATCTCTACACACTCGAATTTGAATCTTGCACCGGTTGATGATGTTAATTTTGATGAGGGTGAACTCTGATAATTTTGATGAGGGTGAAACCGCATACAGATTCACTTTTGTTCCGTCGAGGTCCGTTGACAGTAGCTAGGTGTTTGGTTAGGTTGGGGTGGGTGTGGCGGCGACGGATGGTGTGGTTGTGGTGGTGTTCGGAGGTGGAAGATGATGATGGTGGTTGATGTGTGGGCGGCGGCGGATGGTTGTGGTGGAAGGTGGGATATGATGTTGGTGGTAGATGTGTGGGCAGCGACAGATAGTTTTGGTTGTGATGGGAGGTGGGAGATGTGTGGGCGACTGCGGATGGTTGTTGTGGTGGTGGGAGGTGGGAGATGATGTTGGTGGTAGAAGTGTGGGCGACAGCAGATGGTTGTGGTGGGAGGTGGTGGTGGATGATGGTTGAGAAGGATGGCGGATGGTTGTGGTGGTGGGAGGTGGGAGATGGTGGTGGTAGATAAAGGCTGAGAGAGAGAGAGAAATAGAGAGAACTCTGTGTGTTTGTAGAGAGAGAGAGAGATTTTAATTTTTTAAATAGATATTAGTTTTTTAAATTCTTTTTTTTATTTTATTAAAAAGATTTATAAATAAATAGGTAGAAAGACTAAACTACCCCTGTTTGACCAGACTTAACAAAAAAACCTAACTGGGTTAGGGCTAAAGGACAAGACGTGTAACAAAATACCTACTAAAGAAGACCGCCTGTCAACATTTGAAAAAAATGACACCGCCTGTAAAGTACTATAAAGATAAAGGACAAAACTTGTAATTTTTCCTTTTCGATAATGGCAACATTGTAGAATAATTTGGTATGGCTTCTATCTCGCTGGAAGACTTAGTTTTTGATTCATTAAATCGAAAAGAATGTCGCCATCCACTTCTTTTGAAAGGCGGCGATGATATATATCATATCAAAGAAGAAATACAAAGAAAAATCAAGCAAACAGTTAAAAGTGTAGCAAACAACACAACATTACACGCAATCAACGCGAAGAATAATTAACCTCATTCCATTCCAATCTATACGACAACCTTTTGAACAATTAGACACCCACAAATAAGACAACTCCTTGTTGTCATCCATCATCTTGGCGATAGAAAAATGCTATTATTGTTGAAGAGTTTATCGTTCCATCTTATTGTCCACGTCTTCCACCAAATCTATCATATGAGAATAAAATAGTCAACCCCCCAATAGTCACAAACAATGGACCACTCGTAACTTGGTTTTGGATTGCCGTGTGAAATTGGTTCCACTTGCTTAACCCAATAGTGGGATGGCGCCGGCGCACCGGCCCGAGTGCATTTCGTCACCCTCCATTTAAACTCACGACCACCATTTTGTCACGTTGGTAGCATGTCTACTTTTTATTCATTCATTTTGGGTTGCATTGTTAAATAAAATATCAAATTGCAAAAAGTCAAATAAGTATAAGACTTCATATTATAAAAAAAAACACATGCGCATTCTTTATTTTCACAGAAAAGAAAAACACAATTCGTTTGTTTAAAATTCACATAAATGCTTTTGTAAGTATAGAATTGTATTTGTTTGTAAGAGTCGAGTGGGCACCTCCGTATATTTAATGATTCTACATATAGACTACTCTCTAAATTTATTATTCTTTTCAAGAATGCATATATATAAATATTGATGTAAATAAAATTTAATATAAAGTAAGTATACATCTTGAGCATTTATGATATTATTTCTTTATATAAATGCATTCCATTTCTTAGGCTATAAAGTAAGTATACATCTTGAGCATTTATGATATTATTTCT
The DNA here is from genome assembly GCA_030545235.1 of Helianthus tuberosus. Classification (NCBI taxonomy): domain Eukaryota; kingdom Viridiplantae; phylum Streptophyta; class Magnoliopsida; order Asterales; family Asteraceae; genus Helianthus; species Helianthus tuberosus. The sequence goes on along the minus strand of CM060442.1, from coordinate 198,487,992 downwards.
TTATATAAATGCAGTCCATTTCTTAGGCTAAAGGGTGTGTGTCATGGTTGTGACATGATTCGCCATCTAGAAATATGAATGGAATGTTACATCACCTCCTTGCTTGATCCACTATGTTTTGCATCGATTAAACAATGGCAACCATGATTCTCCTTTTCATTTTTCAATATATCATTTCTTTTTTCTTTAGAAAAAGATAAATTAAAATAAATAAGGGGTTAGTGGTTTGGATCATGACCACATCATTAGGGTAATGGTTTTGAATGATGGATTAGAGTTGTGTTACATGATACTAACATAAAAGGTCATGGTGATCACAAAGATCATGATTAAACCCTATAGCTATATTTTTTACTTTTTAGTAACACATAAACAAGAGAATCCTACAACTCTTTTTTAGAAATAAATCCTCTCTCTTTAGTACTACTATAAATATCATGACGATCATCTCTTTGTAGGACACCAAAACACCATGTCTTCACGTATGTTGTTTTCAGTTACATTCTTCCTTTGTTCTTGTTTCATCATTTCGAATGGAGCTTCAAACCCGAATTCAATCTACAAATCTTTCCTCCAGTGTCTTCCGGCACAATCACCTCGACCCGACCCGTCATTTTCCGCCATCGTTTACAGCTCCGTGGCCAACTCATCCTCATACACAACCGTCCTACAAGAATACATCAAAAACCGTCGTTTAAACACGACCGCGACACCTAAACCCGCCATCATCATTACCCCGACCAAAGAGTCCCACGTGCAAGCCGCGGTCCTATGCGCTAAGAAACTCCGTGTCCAAATCAAGATTCGTAGTGGCGGACATGACTACGAGGGAATCTCGTATGTCTCATCCGAAAAAAACTTCATCGTACTCGACATGTTTAATTTCCGTAATGTCGATGTTAACATCGCCACCGAAACCGCGGTTGTCCAAGCCGGAGCTCAGTTGGGCGAACTCTATTATCGGATTTCGGAAAAGAGTAAAGTGCATGGGTTCCCTGCCGGAGTTTGCCCGACAGTCGGAGTTGGTGGACATCTAAGTGGAGGCGGCTACGGCACCATGCTTCGAAAATACGGGTTATCAGTCGATCACATAATCGATGCTAAGATTGTCGATGTCAAAGGTCGAATTTTGGACCGAAAATCAATGGGAGAGGATCTTTTCTGGGCCATTCGCGGGGGCGGGGGTGCCAGCTTTGGTGTCATAATATCAAACACCATCAAACTAGTTCCTGTCCCCGCAGTTAACACCGTGTTCAGGATAATGAAGACGGTCGCAGAAAATGCGACCGACCTCGTTCATAAATGGCAGACAATTGTGTCTGCCATGAACAATAACTTATTCATCAGGATTTTACTACAACCGGTGACGGTTAATCGCCAAAAAACACTCCGGGCGTCGTTTATCGCCCATTTCTTGGGCGATTCAGCGACGCTAGTAGCAGAAATGAACAAAATCTTCCCAGAACTGGGACTAAAAAAACAAGATTGTACAGAAGTAAGCTGGATCCAGTCCATACTTTACTGGTCAAACTTCGACATCAACACGACATCGATCGACATCCTCCTCAACCGCCATTCCGACAAAGTAAACTTCTTGAAACGAAAGTCTGATTACGTACAAACCCCGATATCAAAATCCGGTTTAACCTCCATATTCAACAAAATGGTTGAACTTGGTAAAGTTGGTTTGGTATTCAACTCGTACGGGGGGCGGATGAACGAAATCCCCGCGGACGCGACACCGTTCCCTCACCGAGCTGGAAACTTGTTTAAGATTCAGTACTCGGTGAACTGGAACGATGCCGATCCAAAACTTGAACAAAATTACATGAACCAGAGCCGGGTTTTGTACAAATTCATGGCGGATTACGTATCAAAAAATCCGAGAAGTACGTTCTTGAATTATAGAGATCTGGATATCGGTGTGATGACTGGAACCGGTATAAATGGTTTCAACTCCGGTAGGGTTTATGGGGAGAAGTATTTCATGGGGAACTTTGATAGATTGGTGAAAATAAAGACTGCAGTTGATCCAGATAACTTTTTTAGGAATGAACAAAGTATTCCTGTTCTTCCTGGTAAGTCTAGGAAGATGACGAAGTTAAACTAGAATATTTGTGTTCCTAATTTTGTCTGTCAATTTTAGGGAAACTATTGTTTATGGGATTATGTATCATTGTTTATTGTTTTCAAGTGCATGTAAATTGATTTTTGGAAGTATTAAGAATAAGATTATAAAGGCTTAAAAGGATATGTTTAGGGTGAGGGGGGCACTCCCCTAAGAGGGGAGTCCCCTCTCTTACGCACACCCAATCCTCGTGTGCCACGTCAACTCCCCTCTTAAACTCCCCTAACACCCCAATTTGATGGCGCCACTCCCCTCTTAACTCCCCTTGTTTTTTTATTAAAAAAAACAAAAAAAAAAAAAACAAAAAAGAAAAGTTTTGATTGGTCCACTCATCCTCTCTCCTCCCTCTCTCCTCCCCCTCTCTTCGGTGAAGCCCCACCGCTTTCCTCCCTCTCTCTACCTCACCGCTTTGATGGCGGTGTCTCCCCTAATCGGCAAGAGGGGTCCCCGAAGGGAGTCCCCGAAGGCGCCCCCCACACCCTTAGAATTTTCTACATCGAGTTGATTGATGTAAACTTTTTTTTGATAGTCTTATGTATTAAGATTATAGGCTTATGATTGTTTAGATATGGATGGTATTGATATTTTAGAGTTGACGTGAGCTAGCCCATTCGGTTTTTTGAATAGAAGGGGGACCAAATTTTATAATAAAAAAAACAATGGTTTACTTAGCTAAGACCATCTGTAGTGGTACAAATGAATAGAAGGATGAACATTTGGTACTGGATACCGATACTGTACCGTTACCGGTACCGAATATCCCGTATCGATTTTTTTTGGTACTAGTACCGGAATCAATAGAAATTTCGTAATCCCATTTATCCAAAATTAACTAAAACCAAACCGAACTATTCGTATTTCTATATATGGCTTTTATACCTCCAGTTCATGTATTTTATATTGTATACCCCTATTTCATATGTTTATACTTTAATTTTCATTATTTATACATCCATTTCATGTATTTATATCTCAATTTCATATACTTATACCTCAATTTCCTTTATCTCTAAACAAAAGTTTTAACCCAAGTTTGGATTTGGCTATTAACCAAAATAAAACAAAACGAACCAAAAACCGTCAATCTAACACAATAAACCAAACCGATTAACTAAAAACATATAGGAGAATAAAATAGATTAATCGATTACTTTGGTTTCAGGTTCGGTTGAGGAACCGAACCAATCAAACCATGCACATCCTTGCAGTGTCTGTGTTTCCCGTCGCATCGCGCGGGCACCCTTCTGGTTTATAATAAAACATTAAAACATGGTTTGTTAAATCCGCACGTTACGGCTGGGTGTTTAAAATTTGTAAGACTTGGTTTTGACAACTTTGATATTAGTATTCACCCTGCGGAAAAAAATATTCATCTCGAAAAGCTAACAAAAATAAGCACTTAGAAACGGCAAATCCAGAATTTTATAAATCATCATATATTAACTCGGTTTTAAATGGGATTTCCATCAAAACGTAGATCAAATAAACACGTTGTAACGGTATATTCGTATTGTATAAAAAAATAGCGTTTCAAAAGTTATAAGAGAAAAAAAATAATGTCATAACCTGGTTGAGCGAGAAATAGAAGAAAAAAAATGTAGGAAGTAAACGATAAGTTTAAGTAAAGCTAAGGGGATCATATTGTAACTTCAATTCTATATTCGGTTTGGTCACGCTGAAATAGGGTTGTTCTTGAGTCGCGACAGGGCAAACTCGGTCTCGGATTTGAAACCGAGTTGAAAATCTATGCTCAAGCTCGACTTGGTTTTTAAACGAGCTGGCTTGGGTCAGCTTGGATAGGCTCGAATTTGAAAAGAAAATTTAATACACAGTTTTCAAAATTCAATTGTCTATTAATTCATTCAATAGTTAAAAAAACATATCCAAAATAAGTACAATCTTATATATCACAAGCCAAAATCAAGTTTAGCTAAATACAAAATAAGTTCAAAATTTCAACAAAATACAATATAAATTTATTTGCAACTGAAACCACCCACAAAAGGGGGAGACGGGAACTAGTGTTTGAGATGTGAGATATGAGAATAAGAAAATCTGTTTTAACAATTTGCCTGGATAAGGAACTGGGATTAGAGAAGGATGTATGATATGTTACATGTTTTTGAAGATTTATTTATAATATATTATCGTATATAAACCTAAAAATATCAGAAGTAAAATAATCCAAGCCTAACTAATGAATGAGGCAAACCGAACCAGTCCAACTCGTTACAAACCGAGCGGAGCTAGACTCGCTTTCTAACTGGGCAAGTCAGCTCGGTTGAGTCTCAAACCAAGCCATATCAAGCGATTTTTTTTCCGAACTAAATCCGAGAAAATACAAGCCGTTAACTTTTTGGACAACCTTACGCTGAAATTACTTTTATGAAGCGCTTCAAGCACTTGTAAACTTTGATGTAGCGGAATGAACAATGTACTAATGTGAGAGCACCAAACTACAAAACTACTATATGTATAATTTAATGCCTTTTCGAATTCATATACAACATAAAGGTCATCTGCTTATGTTAGTTATAATTCTTGTGATGGTTCACATAAATAAGTCACTTAATTATACAAGATGGTTCTTATAGTTTAGGTAAAATAATAGGTTTGTATATTAACTTTGAAAAGTTGTGTGCTTGAGGTTTGTGATTTAGTTTTGTAACAAGTTTAGGTATTAACAATAACTTCTGGTCGTTGGCGTGCTTAGAAAGTAACAAATAAATTGAACACAAACACAAACGATTTTTAAGGTAAAAAAAACCACAAATATTATCTATACACGTTCTAGGGAAGCATATCTATCGGAATATAGTATAGCTAAGGTAAGTACCCAAATTTCAATCCTAGGACATATGATCTACTAGTAATGAGCATATTACTTAATATGCAATCTAATGAAATGTTGTAATATAAACTTAAGATCTATTAAACTTGAATTATTACCAAGAGTTAAGAGAATATAACCATCCTAGACTTGACTCAACGGAGATTGTTTAGATTGATGATAGACAGACTTAACAAACCAACCCAAGACTTAACTAGACTATGGCGTATGAAGTGCTAAAATAGACTAATACTGGCAAGGTTAATCTTATCAAACTAGGATTAAGGCTATAGACACCCCATTAGACCTACTTCAATAAAGCTAGCAACAATATCGAGTTTTATGGCTTAAGGTTTCTAGCCTAGTGCCAAGGTGAACAACATACATAGTGGTTTGCGAACTACTAAGGTAAGACAATGTAGTAAACCTTTATTAGTTTCTAGACTTGTCACGGCCCCCGACCCGTTTTGTCCGGTTCAGAAGCCGCATGACAGAAACCCGTGGTATTGGTATTTAATTTGGCAGCTGAAATTTTAACAGGATTGTTTAAACTGAAAACACCGCATTATTTTATTATAAGATTCGGGACAAACCCCGTATTTTACAATAAAGGAATTTCACTCGGAAATCCCCTGATTACAGAAAACATGTTTAGCCACTTCATTCAAGCTGGAGTGCTACGCGGCACTTTTCCTTGTTCACAGTAATTCACCTAAAACATGTTTTAAAAAAAATTATCAGCGAAAAATACTGGCGAGTGCATTCACTTTATACAAAAGACACATTGTTATAATTTACAGTATTAAGAGCGATTACAATTGCTTCTATCTTATAATTAGCTGATCAAGTTGTCACTCGACCGGATCTGTGACTGTGGTCATATCACTATTGGGTCCGTTCACCCAAAAGTGACGTATCACTATTTAGGTCCGTTCACCTAAAAGTAACGCTAGATAAGTAATGTATAAACAAACCCCACTTACTGTCAGTAATTTAAGATAACAAAGACTTAATCACTGTAAATTTAACTGGAAAACATATAGGGTTTTGTAAAGCAACTTTAATGAAAACAGAATGACTCACATTGCAGATTTAAACAGTCACAGGTAGCCTACTGGTTATGCTGGTAAACCTAGTAAAATATACAATGCAAACCAAACTAGGTTAGTAACTTAATTCAACATTTACGATAATTCACGAGATCGAAACCCTCACGACGAATGACAAAGTATAGCCCAATGTAGGCAGCACTTAAACATCCATCGGATCGGTTTTAATAGATCGGGCATTGTATCGTAGCAGTGATCGAGTTATAACCCTGTTATCGTAGCGGAGGTTTGGGACTCGGATTGTATTTTTGAAGGAAACGAAGTATAGATCAACGTACAAAACGAATTTTTACGTCAAAACAAGCAATTCATGCAAGTGCCAGTTGTCACACCCTGATATTTCCACGTATTACCGGTGGGCCCGGTGGGGAGTATCGTGACGTAGTTGATATCATCATAGTCAAACAACACAATTTTAAATGCACAGCGGAAGCAAAAGATGAATCACATTACAAACCGAATGTAAAGTAATATCAAAGTATTACAAACGGACTGTAAAGGATCCACAGGCGGATCAAATAAAAAGGAAACATAGTTCATCAGATTTAAATTGCATCCAAGCTTGCAAGACTCTTATTGATACTAAGGAGAGGCCAACCTATTTCGAGTAGTACCTGCACTTAACCTTTTTTGGGAAAATACGTCAGTTTACACTGGTAAATACAATTAACTGACTCATTTTGAAAATGTTTAGAAAAATTGATTTGAATGCACAAGGCACAAAACATTTTATAACTTGGGATAATTATTTATAGAGTTAATTGCCATTTTAGTCCCTGAGGTTTGGTCACGTTTGCCATTTTCGTCCAAAATCACACTTTTCGACCATTTAGCCCCAACGTTTGGTCATTTTTGCCATTTTCGTCCAAATTGCCTAACCTAGTTACTTTATAGCATCAGAGGGGGTAATTTTGAAATTTATCAATTAAAAGGGGTAACTTGTAATTTCTCAACGTTTGGTCTCGAACCGAATCGAATCACCGACGTCCGGCCCGAACATATCACCTCGAAACAACGCGATAGCATTTTTTTTCGTACCGGTTCCTTCCGACCTCCCGATGAGCTTGGCCATTGAACACACACCACCTCTGTAATCCACACCTTTCTGATTTACATTCTCTCTCTCTCTCTCTCTTGTGCACAATAATCCCCCCAAACCCGCAAAACCTTCGATGGTGGTTCATGACGGTGGTTAATTGTGGTTCAGGACGGTGGTTAATTGCGGTTCACAATAATCCCCCCAAACCTCACACTTTTTCACACACATATTTCTTCCATCATTTACATTCAAACTTATACACCCAAAACACACATTATCACTTTTATAAATCAACAAGCAGAGAGAAAGAGGGAGACAGTATGAAGGCCGATTGTGCCATTTCCGGCGACCGGAGTGAGAATCCGGCCTGGCCGGCGGATGTGGGTGTTTTAGAAGACGACTTCATTTGTCTGGGTTCTAGAAGATGGGTCGGCGTCCAGGCCAACACACATCTAGGGTTCCTTGCTCGCTCTAGGGTTGGGGTTTAGCCACAACATTCCAGATCCAATGGCGTCTGGTGAAAGATACACGTTTTTCGGCGATTGATGAACAAGACGAAATGGTTCTCTGGTTTGTGTTTCAGATTTGGGTTCAATATCCAGATCCACGTTTGTTACCACACTTTGAAGCAGAGTGAGAGTAAGAAAGATGTTGGTGAGGTGGTTGTTGGTGATGGAGAAGACAGAGAGAATGTAGAGAGAGGGAGAGAGAGAGAGTTACAGATGATGAAGATGATGATGATGTTATGTTCTTGCAATGATGAAGATGATGATGATGTTTGAAGATGTATGCATTAGCTACTTTACAATTTACCCCCTTATCATTTTCAAATTTCAAAAATACCCTAAAGTGGGTAAAAAGTAACCTGGTTGGGCATTTGGGTAACTAGGTTAGGCATTTGGATGAAAATGGCAAAAAGTGACAAACGTGGGGGGCTAAATAATACCAAACTGTCATTTTGGACGAAAATGGCAAATGTGCCCAAACCTCAGGGACGATTTTGGCAATTAACTCTTATTTATATATAAACTTGTAAAAGAATTACATGTTTCTTATACGTTCAGTAGCCCGGATTGACACCGGGTTAAAGATTAATAGACACACCACATGATATAGTCCCGCGGCGAGTTATTCCCGAAACCGGCGGTTATACCTTATTATTTATATATGCACTGTCGGGTGTACGCCTACACCCCGTGCTTAGGTCGTGGCCATTTCTTAAAATGATGCCAATGATATCCGGGACATGGCCATTAACCTCCCAAAGGCTTTAAGCAAACAAAACAATTTAAACGGAACATTTCAATAAATTAACCTTCATACAATTAAAAATTCAATGCCCGACCAAGCGGTATTTTATATACCGTACCCCAAGCACGTATAAGGGAAAATAAGTTAAAAGTATTTACCTAAGCAAGTATAATTCACAAACAGCAAATGCAAGTAGCTTTTAACGGGTCTCCTAATCTGGAACAAAGGTTTTTAATAACCTATTAGATTCCTAACGGGTCTTTAATTAAGCCTAAACTTAGACCGGTTAGTTTTAAAAGAAGATACGGTTCAAACGCACGATTTAGCGAAGACCGGAATAGAATGTGATTTAGACCCGACAAGTTTGGATACTTGTGTAATATGGGTAAACTAAACACATTATGGATTTTGAGACAAAAATGATAAAGTTTGACCCGTTTCGGCTAATTTATGCAAACTAGTTACATAAACCGCACCGAACGCGAATAATGCGTAACGGGTAACCAAACGATTCATGAACAGGTTTCCTAAGTTAATATGCCTTAAATATGTTGTGACATCAGTAAGATATCTTCTATTATGCCCAAAATGGATTTAAACACAAACTATGCCCGTAGGGGTATTTTGGTCATTTAAAAGGTTATAAAAGAGATTTAACATGATTCTGAGTTTCAGTTCTGGTATAATCAGTAAATACACTTAAATTAATAGGTAATATCAGTAGGGTATTACATATATGTGAAATTTACCATTTATAACTAAACTATGCACCGTATGGGCATTTTGGTAATTTCACATAAGCCCAAAAAGGTCAATTCTGGAAATCTGAGTTTAAAACTTTTGCTTACTATTAAAATATAAAATTTACTGAAAATATCAGTAGGCATCAAACCTTATATGTTTAAAATAGTTTTATTACATACTATGCGTTAAAAACGCTTAAAAAGGCGATTTTAAGCTATTTCCGGGTTTTATAAGAAAGGCTGATATTTTTATTATTCCAGAAGGCTTAAAATAATTTATTTATCATATAAAATCAGTAGAAAAAGGTTTGGTATCAAAATAATTTGTAAAACTCATTTATAGGCAAAAACGGCAAAACCGGCGATTACCGAATCAAGCTTAGAACTCTACGTTATGCTCAGCCTAAAATTAAATAAAAATCTTCAAAAATCCCAAAATATTATTTTATATCAGTAGGTAAAAATTTGGTATCAAAAATTAGGTTTAGATTGGCTTTATGCTAATTACACCGTTTAATTAATAAAAAGCTTTCTAATTACGCTATTGAGCATAACTCTTAATCTAGACCTCCAATTGGTCTCAAATTTTAGGGACAAGTTTATAAATCAGTAACTAAGGTTTCTATTCTTTTACATCTTCAAAAATCACATTTTAAGGTCATATGGGCATAATAGTCAACATTTAAGCATTTAACGGAAACATGCATATGAATCGGATAACTAATGAACCAAGTTGTATAATCATATAGGGTTATACTAACATGTAACCTGGTCCAAAAGCTCTAAGGCATTTCTAAAACATGCTACATTGGGTCAAAACTGAAAGTCAAAGCAAAAGTCAAGTTGAACATGTTTAGACATGTTCTTACATTAATTACCAAGTTATATTAATGATAAAACAGGTTGCATGGGTTCTACATTGTCAATTATGCGTTTATTTGAAAATAAGCTTTCTGTTGACTTTTTAAGATTAACTTTGACCCGACAATTGACCTAGTTAGAGTGGGAATCAGAGGGTGCCCTTTTAAGGGTTTATTACCCACATAATTACCAACTCAAAGGTACTTTAAATTTGAAATTTTACTGGACAAATTATGATTAATAAGGAAGTCAAATCTTAATTACGACGGTTTGACTTTAAGCTAATTAACTAAGCAAAACTGAATTAAGGAAAGTTAAGGACACTTACAAGTGTCCTATGCTTGATTAGGAAGCCTGAGAAAACTTCGTTGCTGACCAGAGAGCTCCAGAAATAAGCTTGTGAAAGTTTGCAAGTGAAGTGTGAAGTGTTGCAACTAAGGAGCTCCTTATATATTGAATTTGATTCAACTAGATCAAGCCAAGCAACTCTATGCATGGATTCAGATCATCACAACTGTCCCTAGTGCATGGAAATCCATTTGCACAGCCCCTGGTATCATTTTACAGGCCCTTAAGTCGGTTACAGACCTGAACTGGCAGCTGCCAGGAGTTTCTGTCGCTGGCATGCTTACGCGGGCCGCGTAGACCCTTAAGAAGTCTTACGCGGGCCGCCTGGCTCTTCAGAACCAGCCAAACAAGTTTTAAGTATTTACATTTCAGCCCCTGGTCCCTTCAAACGTGGTTTTAACTATTTTTCTTGCATTTTCAACCCCCTAACTTGATTTTTAAGGGCTTCAAGAGTTAACCAAACTTCGTTAACTCCTCGGTTATCTTTGTGATCACTCGTAAGGCCTTAAATTTCAACGTTGACGCTTTTAACACCTTGTATACGAATATTGTCATAACTTTCTCATACTTTATCGAAACCTTGTGAAATTTTTATCACTTATTCTAGTGAGCATAATTAACCGTTACAAAGCTTCGGGTTTGCTAAAAGGTCATTCAGAGGTATACTTTAAACATGTTGACACATTTAATCCTCTGTAGTTTGTAATCTCTCACTTTCTTCCACAATTAGCTTCGTATGATCCATGATTCATTCGTTTAAGGGTATAAACATCATGTAGGGTTATTTAAAGGTACATTTATCCATTGTTGACATTTTGAATCCTTTTATTCACATAGTTTCCTTGTTTGTCAACTTTAGTCCCTCTAAATCACTTCTTTACACGTTTAAAGTCCATGACATGTGTTGATATATTATTGGTCATAAATTTATGAGGTGTTACATCCTCACCCCCTTAAAAGAAATCTCGACCTCGAGATTTACTGAAATAAATAAGGGTATTTTTCTTTCAGTGTGGACTCTACCTCCCACGTGTACTCGGGACCTCTACGGGCATCCCATTTGACCTTCACAATTGGCACTTGTTTCCTACGAAGCTTCTTAACCTGTCGATCCTCGATCGACAAAGGTTTTTCAAGAAACTTTAAGCTCTCATCTATGTGCACATCCTTATGTGACATGACTAGTGATTCATCAGCTAGACATTTCTTCAGATTGCAGATGTGGAATACATTATGAATACCACTGAGCTCTTCAGGCAAGTTTAACTTATAAGCCACTGATCCGACACATTCGATGATCTCGAATGGTCCTATGTACCTTGGGCTTAATTTTCCTTTCTTACCAAAACGCATTACCCCTTTCCAGGGTGATACCTTTAGTAGCACTTTGTCACCAACCTCGAACTTTAGAGGTTTACGCCTTAAATCTGCGTAGCTTTTCTGCCTATCCCTAGCAGCTTTGAGATGATCTCGTATCTGAACAATCTTGTCTGTCGTCTCCAGGACTATATCAGGTCCTGTTAGTTGGACATCTCCAACTTCTTCCCAGCAAACGGGCGTTCTGCACTTTCTTCCATATAAAGCTTCAAATGGTGCAGCTTGAATACTGGAATGAGAACTATTATTATATGAAAATTCGATCAATGGAAGATGTTTATCCCAACTTCCACCTAAGTCAATAACATAAGCCCTTAACATATCTTCCAGCGTTTGAGTTGTACGCTCACTCTGATCATCTGTTTGAGGATGATATGCTGTGCTGAAGTTCAATCGGGTGCCTAGTGATTGTTGAAAACTTTTCCAGAAGTGCGATGTATACCTTGTATCCCTATCAGAAATGATAGACACTGGCACTCCGTGGAGAGATACAATCTCATTCACGTATAGCTGAGCTAACTTATCTGAGCTATGTGTTTCCTTAATAGGTAGGAAGTGAGCTGACTTAGTCAGTCTATCCACTATCACCCAAATAGTATAATTCCCTTTCTTTGTCTTTGGCAACTTGGTGATAAAATCCATAGTCACCATTTCCCACTTCCAGGTGGGAAGTTCAGGTTGTTGTAGCAAACCTGACGGCTTTTGGTGTTCAGCTTTAACTTGCACGCACGTCAAACATTTGGCTACATAGGTAGCTATAGACTTCTTTAAACATATCCACCAAAAATTTGCCTTCAGATCCTGGCACATCTTATCAGCTCCAGGATGAACGGAGTACTTAGAATTGTGGGCTTCCTGGAGGATCACATCCCTAAGTCCTCCATAAATTGGAACCCATATTCGTCCATTTAATCTCAGGATTCCGTCTTTGCCATAGGATAACTGTTCAAAAGTTACTCCTAGCTTCTCATCAGGATAGTTAGCTTCTAGTACAGCTTCTTTCTGCGCAGCTAACAACCTTTCATTCAAACTATTCTTTAATTCAATGTTCTTGGCATTGATTCTTATGGGCTTTACCCTTTCCTTTCTACTTAAGGCATCGGCAACCACATTTGCCTTGCCTGGATGGTATCGTATTTCACAGTCATAATCATTCAAAGTTTCCATCCACCGTCGCTGCCTCATGTTCAAATCCTTCTTATTGAACAGATGTTGAAGGCTTTTGTAATCAGAATAGATTACGCACTTGGTACCTTACAAGTAATGCCTCCACAGTTTTAGTGCAAATACAACGTCACCCAATTCTAAGTCATGGGTGGTGTAATTCTTCTCATGCACCTTTAACTGTCGTGAAGCATAGGCAATAACCTTGCCTTTCTGCATGAGCACACATCCCATACCTGTGTGTGATGCATCACAATATACTACAAATTCATCAATTCCATCAGGCAATGCCAACACAGGTGCATTGCTCAACTTCTCCTTCAGAATATCAAAAGATTCTTGCTGCTTAGACCCCAGTCAAACTTGCTATTCTTGCGGTTGAGTAAAGTCAGGGGTGCTGCAATTCTTGAGAAGTTTTCAATAAATCACCTGTAGTATCCTGCCAATCCTAGGAAGCTGCGAATATCCGTAGGCTTCTTTAGCTCTTGCCAATTCATGACAGCTTTAACCTTAGCGGGATCCACCTGGATACCACGCTCACTAACCACGTGTCCAAGAAACTGGACTTCGCGAAGCCAAAATTCAGACTTTGAAAACTTGGAATAAAGCTTCTCCGGTTGAAGTAGTTCTAGAATACATCGATGCTTCTCATGGTTGGCCTGATTCTTTGAATAAATAAGAATGTCATCGATGAAGACGATGACAAATTTATCCAAGTAGGGCTTGCATACGCGATTCATGAGATCCATGAATGCCACTGATGCATTAGTGAGCCCAAAAGGCATCACTAAGAACTCGTAATGACCATTACGAGTCCTAAATGCAATCTTGTGCACATCTGCATCTTTAACCTTCAGTTGATGATAGCCTGATCTTAAATCGATCTTGGAGAAATAACTCGCCCCTTGAAGTTAATCGAACAAATCATCAATCCTGGGCAATGGATATCTATTCTTGATAGTAACCTTGTTGAGCTCGCGATAATCGATGCATAGACGCATCGATCCATCCTTCTTCTTCACAAACAGGATTGGTGCTCCCTAAGGAGACGAACTCGGTCTAATAAAACCATTTACCAACAACTCATCTAACTGAGTCCTTAATTCTTTCATCTCAGTTGGGGCTAACCGGTAAGGTGCTCTTGCAACAGGTGCTGCTCCAGGTATAATGTCGATTCTGAACTCTACTTGCCTATCTGGTGGTAAACCAGGTAGTTCTTCAGGGAAAACTTCTGGGTACTCTGAAATGACAGAGATATCTTCAATCTTGAGCTTCTGCTCATCAATAGTTACATGTGCCATATAAATGACACAACCCTTCTTCAAGCACCTAGATGCCTTGAGCATAGACACTTGCTCAGGCAGTCCATACTGAGTATCTCCCTGAATGGTAAGTGGTTCACCAGATGGAGTCTTGATCACCACTTGCTTCTTGTTGCAACCGATCTGGGCTTGGTTATGAGATAACCAATCCATGCCTATTACTATGTCGAAACCAGCTAATTTCAAAGGAAGTAAGGACAAAGGTGTCACACCCCCAAAATCCACACGCGGAGTATCACCGCTTGGAGGCGTGACATCACCAGGATCAACCCACCAATCATATTGAACATAACATGTAATAAGTAAAATTCAACCACACAATATGAAAGGTGTTTCCAATCAAAAACATAGTTAAGTGTTTAGCGGAAGCATAATTGTAAAACCCAATGTAAGTATTAAGTTTGAAATAAAGTAATGTTTTTAGCATGGCACACACTGCCATGTCCCACAACGACCACGCCTCCCTGTGCAAGCTCCATGAGTACCTAACGACCTGCAAGGCATGTAACAACGAGTCAACAACAAAGTTGAGCGAGTTCACATTAGGTGGTGTAGTTATAGAATTCGTTTCGTAAATCGTATGCTCGTTTTGTAAACCATGTATCGTATTAATTCGTATCGCGGTCTCCCAGACATGTTTGCGAAGATTTGTGGGGGCTTCCCATGTATTACTAGACCACGCGTATCGACTGCTACGAAAATGTAAGTGGTGCCCTAAGTCAATGTCTATCAGCATTGACCCTTTGCCCATAGTCCATTAGTACACGCCCGTCCGACTGGCACGGTGTGAGGTTTGTTAAACCTAATAGCGCTATTAACTAATGACCCGCTCGCCATAGGCCTCGGCGATTAAGTCGATAAATGAGGGACTTCAAGTGATAGAGTGATGGTCTTATGGTCGTACGTATCCTGTTGTATGGGGAATACGCAAGTTTGTAGTTATCGTTCAGTTCTTTAACCCATTCCCAACCCTTGGGAATCCCATGCCTTGGATAGAGTGTGAACTCACCTTGGTTTGCTCGGCAGATACACAGAAGGTCACTTGAGCTATATGTGGTCAACCACGTCCGATTAAAGATAGGGTGAGGGCGATCCGAATCAAAAGCTTTGAGAGAGAGGGGTGTTGTTGCCGTCGGGTTTGAGAGAGAGAGATATTAGGGTTTGGTGTGGTGTTGTGTGATAGCAAATAATGAAGAAGCAAAACCTCACAAAGGTTTTGTATTGGCTTATATAGGGAAGTGGCTGAACCCTCCTAATGGGTTGCCTATTCGGTTCAATTACAAAAGAATGTGGGCCGAGAGTAGTAAGGAACCAAAGCCCAAAGGGTTGTGCGTTCGGGTTGTTATTGTGCGACTCGGATTAGTTATACATACGTTCGTTACACATAATTACATAATCATAACAACATTCAATTAACCAACCAAGTTCATATAATCACATCACGTTCACATACGTTACATTGAACACAAAGATAGGTTCGAATTACGAGTTGTCAAAAAAGGAAAAGAGTGGTTCCTAATGGATATGAAACATCCATCTATTACAGTTGATGCGGTTTCTATGGTGCCATCGGCTAATTCAACCTCATATTTTACGCTTAGGGTTCTAACAGGTAGATTTAACAACTTACAAAACTTATCATCAACAAATGACTTATCTGCTCCAGAATCAAATAACACTCTTGCGTAAACGTCATTGATGCTGTTATCACATTATCGTCCTGAACAGCTTCTCGTGCATCCATTCGGAAGACGCTAGCATTGGTCTTTTTCCCATCTTCAGCCTTCTTAGCAAACTTCGGGCAGTTTGACTTGATATGCCCTTTTTCATTACAGTTATAGCACGTCGCATCCTTGATTTTCTTACAGTCCAATGTCTTGTGCTCAGAAGATTTACAAATCCCACAAGGCCTTGGCTGCGATTGGGATTTTGACTCGTATCTGCATCTCCCGAAATGGTGCTTCTTACAGATTTTACACTTCGGCTTATTGCCCGACTGATGACCATCCTTTTTGGTTCCAGAACTCTTTTTATGGTCATTGTTTCCCTTATGCTTCTTGTCTGACCGTCGTGAGTTGTCATCCTCACGCTTTCTCTTCTCAGCATCTGTGTTTCTGTGTGATCTTTGCCTGACCGCGTCCAAAGTAAGAGACAACGATATATCCACTGCAGACCTAAAAGTAGCCGGTCTGGAGGCCTTCACACTGGCCTTGATTTCTAGGGCTAAACCCCCAATGAAATGAGCTATCCTTTTGGGTTCCGGTGTCACGAGATACGGAACCAGCCTTAACATAGTGTTGAAGCTCGTAAGGTAGGCTTGACAATCCAGATTTTTCATAACCAAAGACAAGAAATCAGATTCAATCTTTTCAACCTCATGCTGAGGGCAGTAGTTTTCCTTAATCAACGTCACAAACTGATTCCAAGACAGATTGTACAATGGGATCTTCCCAGTGGCCTGGATCAAAGATCTCCACCACGCTAGTGCCTCGCCTTTGAATGACTGAGATACAAACTTTACCACATCCTTATCAGCGCAACCACTGATATCTACCACAGTGTCCATCTCGTCTAACCATGACATGCAATCAACTGTTCCTTTCTCTCCGGTGAAATCCCCGGGTTTGCAGGAGACAAAGTATTTTTAGGTGCAACCTTTAGCACGTGGTTCTTGATTTAACACAACTCTCTTAGATGGAACACTCCTCTGGTTTGATGAGTGATGAGAATCACTTTTGTGAGCGGTATGAGTTCTAGAGGGTGGTTTAGAGTGTGGTACAGACTGAGTCCTAACCTGGGTACCACCGGATTCTCTGAATTGTCTATCCAGAGCTCGCGTAATAACATTATCTATCAATGCCTGTAATTTTGCTCTTGCTATGTTGACTCTGGAAGTGTCATGATTATCTCTGGGGTGGCTATTGACTTCATCAGACCCGGCCATGTAGCTTGATTGCTACATAAGATAAATGATTTTAATTTACTCAGAGGTATATAACAGTTTGATCATTCTAGATGACTTATTAATCATGGTATTTAAGAAACCATTTCGATTAATTTGTTAGGCATATATATATTCAGGATTTTTCATTATAATAATCCTTAGTTATAATTATAATATTTTAATGGCAAAAAGGCCAAGTCATATGGACGGTTTTTAATCATGATCTTATAGGATGAAGGTATTGAGGTTTTAATTATAATTCATTACCTCTTCTTAACAGGGGGTCGAAGACCACGACTGTCTTTTTTCTTATATGACAATGAATATAGCCCCTAGGCATTACATACCTGTTGGATGTTTAATATAATAAAAGAAAATGGAAGAATCCAACGTAAGGATGACTTATGTGATTTTATCGAATCACATTTTGCCAGGAATGTTAACATGTTTTACAGAGGTTAACGAGGATTTGAATCTTTTAAATAGGTTTTACCATTTTGGCCATATTTTGAATGACATGTGGCTAGGTTTTACCTTTAAGATTCTTAGTATTTTATTAAAATGGTAGGTCTTATAAAAGGAATGTTATTTTTCATTTATTTCACATATTATATTTATGCATATAATTTAAAAATGAAAATTTAAATTTAACCATTCCACTACAAAAATTTAAATAAGTACAGGTTTGCCCTAAACGGGACTTCTACAAGAAATAACATGCCCACGCAGGGGCGAAATAACCTAACATAACCACGCAGGGGTTAAACAGAAAAACATGCCCACGCAGGGGCGGGATACTGAAAGACATGCCCATGCAGGGGCTGAATACAGAAACAAATGTCCACACAGGGACATGATTACAACACTAAAAACAAACAAACAAATAAAGGATTTAATGATCCTTTTTGCTCTTTCCCTTGATTAAGCTCGCTAAACCCTTGAAAATTCCTCGGTTTTGCCTACGCCCTTCCCGAACCTCCTGCTGCACCTGATTCAACCTTTGAAGAATCTCCTGATGTTGCGGTGGTGATATCACTGGCGGCTGCGGGGGCTGCTAAAACAACGGAGGTTGAGGAGGTGGCGGTTGTTTGCTCGGGATGAAGAGCATGGTAGTTTGCTATGGGATTCCAAAGGTGGGTACCCATAGTGTGGATATCCCACTTGATATGGGATTCCAAAGGTTCCCTCGGGATGAAGAGCATGGTAGTTTGCTGCCGCTACTAGGTATGGGTCAGCCTCGGCGTAGTTGTAGTTGGTGTGGGCCGGCTGCTCAAAAGGGCTGAACCGGCGTATGTAGGAATCGGATTGTTAAAACCCACTGGTGGCGGTGCAACCGGCGCAAACTGCACCTCGGAAACAGGGTTCAAAGACCCACCCATCTGTGGGTCTTCGTATAGTGGTGGATAATGACTGCCACTAGATGGTCGAGGAGTGCTGATATGGACTCCCCCTCGCACGGACATCCGTGCGGTTATTCTCCTATGCCTCGGTGGCTCCGGAGGCTGTTGCTGCACTGGTGGTGGTGGCGGAGTGACCGCTACAAAACGGGAATCCTCGGAAGGATCCTGCTGTGGCTGCTGCTGCTGCAGTGAGTTGTGGTAACTAGGAGTAAACACCCAGTCGATCTGGTTGAACCTCGCCTCGTAGCTATCGGGACCATTATAAGGTGATCCCATAAAGGGTGACCCATCTGAAATTTAGATGGGGTGGTTAAGGGTCCCGATTGGAGGCTCGGCGGGATCCATGTTTTCGTCCATGTCCATCACATGGTCGCCCGAGAAGTGGTCTTCCGGTCCCAATGGGTTAAAACCCACTGGTTCTTCAATGTAGTTTCCCGGGTTGAACCGGCTTTGAAAGACAGGTGTCAGGTCATCGAAGGGTGAGTTGTGTCCCTGGAGAGGTATATAAGAATGGTGGGAATTTTGGGGCTCGTTTTCAGACTGAGGCCCAAAGGAGTTTTGGAAAGAAGGGGAGGAGCTCAGCGAAACTGAGCGCCTTGCAGGTTCAATATAGGTCCTCCATTTTTCTTGAGGACTCCGGTTTAGAGAATCAGATGGTGTTCGCCGGTGCGAAGGCCCGGCCTCATGATCATTCGGGGCGACGAGTGGCCCCTTGCCTCTTCCTCTCCCTCTCATTCTTGGTGGCATCTTGTTCAACCTGTTAAAACAAACAAAGGATGCAACAAGAAAATATAAAAGACAAAGTTAGAAATAAAACAAATTTGGATTAATCCTAAGTTCTTTGACTAGACTCGAGAATCGAGGAATGTGCAACTGTGTAACTGAGATTAAACACAAAAGGCTAGTGTTTAATTCGCTCAGTGTTGGCTCTGATACCAACCTGTCACACCCCGATATTTCCACGTATTACCGGTGGGCCCGGTGGGGAGTATCGTGACGTAGTTGATATCATCATAGTCAAACAACACAATTTTAAATGCATAGCGGAAGCAAAAGATGAATCACATTACAAACCGAATGTAAAGTAATATCAAAGTATTATAAACGGATTGTAAAGGATCCACAGGCGGATCAAATAAAAAGGAAACATAGTTCATCAGATTTAAATTGCATCCAAGCTTGCGAGACTCTTATTGATGCTAAGGAGAGGCCAGCCTATTTCGAGTAGTACCCGCACTTAACCATTTTTGGGAAAATACGTCAGTTTACACTGGTAAATACAATTAACTGACTCATTTTGAAAAGGTTTAGAAAAATTGATTTGAATGCACAAGGCACAAAACATTTTATAACTTGGGATAATTATTTATATATAAACTTGTAAAAGAATTACATGTTTCTTATACGTTCAGTAGCCCGGATTGACACCGGGTTAAAGATTAATAGACACACCACATGATATAGTCCTGCAGCGAGTTATTCCCGAAACCGGCGGTTATACCTTATTATTTTTATATGCACTGTCGGGTGTACGCCTACACCCCGTGCTTAGGTCATGGCCATTTCTTAAAATGATGCCAATGATATCCGGGACATGGTCATTAACCTCCCAAAGGCTTTAAGCAAACAAAACAATTTAAACGGGATATTTCAATAAATTAACCTTCATACAATTAAAAATTCAATGCCCGACCAAGCGGTATTTTATATACCGTACCCCAAGCACGTATAAGGGAAAATAAGTTAAAAGTATTTACCTGAGCAAGTATAATTCACAAACAGCAAATGCATGTAGCTTTTACCGGGTCTCCTAATCTGGAACAAAGGTTTTTAATAACCTATTAGATTCCTAACGGGTCTTTAATTAAGCCTAAACTTAGACCGGTTAGTTTTAAAAGAAGATACGGTTCAAACGCACGATTAAGCGAAGACCGGAATAGAATGTGATTTAGACCCGACAAGTTTGGAGACTTGTGTAATATGGGTAAACTAAACACATTATGGATTTTGAGACAAAAATGATAAAGTTTGACCCGTTTCGGCTAATTTATGCAAACTAGTTACATAAACCGCACCGAACGCGAATAATGCGTAACGGGTAACCAAATGATTCATGAACAGGTTTCCTAAGTTAATATGCTTTAAATATATTGTGACATCAGTAAGATATCTTCTATTATGCCCAAAATGGATTTAAACACAAACTATGCCCCGTAGGGGTATTTTGGTCATTTAAAAGGTTATAAAAGAGATTTAACATGATTCTTAGTTTTAGTTCTGGTATAATCAGTAAATACACATAAATTAATAGGTAATATCATTAGGGTATTACATATATGTGAAATTTACCATTTATAACTAAACTATGCACCGAAGGGGCATTTTGGTAATTTCACATAAGCCCAAAAAGGTCAATTCTGGAAATCTGAGTTTAAAACTTTTGCTTACTGTTAATATATAAAATTTACTAAAAATATCAGTAGGCATCAAACCTTATATGTTTAAATAGTTTTATTACATACTATGCGTTAAAAACGCTTAAAAAGACGATTTTAAGCTATTTCCGGGTTTTATAAGAAAGGCTGATATTTTTATTACTCCAGAAGGCTTAAAATTATTTATTTATCATATAAAATCAGTAGAAAAAGGTTTGGTATCAAAATAATTTGTTAAACTCATTTTATAGGCAAAAAGGGCAAAACCGGCGATTACCGAATCAAGCTTAGAACTCTACGTTATGCTCAGCCTAATATTAAATAAAAATCTTCAAAAATCCCAAAATATTATTTTACATGAGTAGGTAAAAAGTTTGGTATAAAAAATTAGGTTTTGATAGGCTTTATGCTAATTACGCCGTTTAATTAATAAAAAAGTTTTCTAATTACGCTATTTAGGATAACTCTTAATCTAGACCTCCAATTGGTGTCAAATTTTAGGTACAAGTTTATAAATCAGTAACTAAGGTTTCTATTCTTTTACATTTTCAAAAATCACATTTTAAGGTCATATGGGCATAATAGTCAACATTTAAGCATTTAACGGTAACATGCATATGAATCGGATAACTAATGAACCAAGTTGTATAATCACAGAGGGTTATACTAACATGTAACCTGGTCCAAATAAAGCTCTAAGGCATTTCTAAAACATGCTACATTGGGTCAGAACTGAAAGTCAAAGCAAAAGTTAAATTATGCGACTTTCGGTTCCGAACTGAGCCTAAACTGAAAATTGTCGGGTTGAACATGTTTAGACATGTTCTTACATTAATTACCAAGTTATATATATGATAAAACATGTTGCATGGGTTCTACATTGTCAATTATGCGTTTATTTGAAAATAAGCTTTTTGTTGACTTTTTAAGATTTACTTTGACCCGACAATTGACCTAGTTAGAGTGGGAATCAGATGGTGCCCTTTTAAGGGTTTATTACCCACATAATTACCAACTCAAAGGTACTTTAAATTTGAAATTTTACTGGACAAATTATGATTAACCACGAAGTCAAATCTTAATTACGACAGTTTGACTTTAATCTAATTAACTAAGCAAAACTGAATTAAGGAATGTTAAGGACACTTACAAGGGTCCTATGCTTGATTAGGAAGCCTAAGAAAACTTGGTTGCTGACCAGAGAGCTCCAGAAATAAGCTTGTGAAAGTTTGCACATGAAGTGTGAAGTGTTGCAACTAAGGAGCTCCTTATATATTGAATTTGATTCAACTAGATCATGCCAAGCAACTCTATGCATGGATTCAGATCATCATAACTGTCCCTAGTGCATGGAAATCCATTTGCACAGCCCCTGGTATCATTTTACAGGCCCTTAAGTCGGTTACAAACCTGAACTGGCAGCTGCCAGGAGTTTTTTGTCGCTGGCATGCTTACGCGGGCCGCGTAGACCCTTAAGAAGTCTTACGCGGGCCACCTGTCTCTTCAGAACCAGCCAAACAAGTTTCAAGTATTTACATTTCAGCCCCTGATCCCTTCAAACGTGGTTTTAACTATTTTTCTTGCATTTGCATCCCCCTAACTTGATTTTTAAGGGCTTTAAGACTTAACCAAACTTCGTTAAGTCCTCGGTTATCTTTGTGATCACTCGTAAGGCCTTAAATTTCAACGTTGATGCTTTTAACCCCTTGTATACGAATATTGTCATAACTTTCTCTTACTTTATCGAAACCTTGTGAAATTTTTATCACTTATTCTAGTGAGCATAATTAACCGTTACAAAGCATTGGGTTTGCTAAAAGGTCATTCAGAGGTATACTTTAAACATGTTGACACATTTAATCCCCTGTAGTTTGTAATCTCTCACTTTCTTCCACAATTAGCTTCGTATGATCCATGATTCATTCGTTTACGGGTATAAACATCATGTATGGTTATTTAAAGGTACATTTATCCATTGTTGACATTTTGAACCCTTTTATTCACATAGTTTCTTTGTTTGTCAACTTTAGTCCCTCTAAATCACTTCTTTACACGTTTAAAGTCCATGACACGTGTTGATATATTATTGGTCATAAATTTACGAGGTGTTACCCCAGTCCCCTGGGTTTTATACTGGATTTTGGCCTCCCCCGCATGTCGCGCCTGCTACCCTAGCCACTTGCGCGTGTCGCGATGACGACCCACCTAGGCTAGGGTAGCCTGGTGTCTGGGATAGCCTTGATGAGTTACCAAAAAATCAAACTACGTGTTTTAAATCCGTTTTAAGAGGATAATTCCAATTAAGGGATCCCTCCTTAACTTTTAGGGGGCCCTGTTGCTAGTTTCATCCGTTTTTCAAATTTTGGGTCGCACCTTACCATTTGGGGGTTTTAATTAGGGTTTCTTAAGGTGCCTTTTTAGAATGGTAAATAGAAAATTTTGCGAGGGTTGTTACATCCTCCCCGCCTTGTTTAAAATCTCGTCCTCGAGATTTACTGGAACAAGTAAGGATATTTTCATTTCATTTCCGATTCCAGCTCCCACATATATTCAGGTCTTCTCTTGGAATCCCATTTTACTTTGACCAGAATCAATCTCTTGTGTTTGAGATTCTTGACCTTCCTGTCTTCTATTTGAAGAGGTTTCTCAACAAACTTTAACTTTTCGTTTACCTCTATATCTTGAAGAGGTACTACCAGTGATTCATCAAATAAACACCTCTTAAGATTAGATACATGAAATACATCATGTAAGCCGGCTAATTCTTCGGGTAGTTGTAATTGATATGCGACTGGTCCTATTCGTTGGATAACGGTAAATGGTCCTACATACCTTGGACTCAGTTTTCCTTTCTTACCAAATCGGACTACTCCTTTCCAAGGAGAAACTTTTAGTAGTACTTTATCTCCAACTTGAAATTCTAACGGCGTACGTCGATTATCGGCATAACTCTTTTGGCGATCTCGAGCTGTCTTCAGCCTTTCCTTAATTTGAGTTATCTTGTAGGTGGTTTCCTCTACAATCTCGGGACCTGATAACTGACTTTCTCCTATTTCTGCCCAACATACTGGGGTTCGGCTCTTTCGTCCATAAATTGCTTCGAATAGGGCAGCATTGATGCTTGTGTGATAACTGTTGTTGTAGGAGAATTCTATTAATGGTAGGTGGTCGTCCTAATTTCCACCAAGATCTATAACACATGCCCTTAACATGTCTTCCAAGGTTTGGATCATCCTTTCACTTTGTCCATCTGTCTGAGGATAGTATGTTGAACTTAAATTCAATCGTGTCCCCATTGCTTGTTGGAAACTTGTCTAGAAATACGAAGTGAAACGACTATCCCTATCTGACACAATGGAGAGTGGAACTCCATGTAGTGACACTACCTCGTCTACGTATAGCTTAGCTAGTCTTTCCATGCTAAAGGTTTCCTTCATTGGTTGGAAATGGGCTGATTTGGTTAATCGATCTACAATCACCCAGATTGCATCGTTACCTTTTCTTGTCTTGGGCAATTTAGTAACAAAATCCGTTGTTATTAATTCCCATTTCCATACAGGCATTTCTAACTGTTGAAGTAAACCTGAAGGTTTCTGGTATTCTGCCTTAACTTGTGAGCAAGTTAAACACTTAGAAACGTAACTAGCTATGTCCTTTTTCATTCCTATCCACCGGAAGTTATTCCTCAAATCTTGATACATCTTGTTACTGCAAGGATGCATCGTATATCTAGATTTATGGGCTTCCTCTAATATCTTATTTCGTAAGTTTCCTTGTCCAGGTACCCAAATCCTTTTCTTATGGAATCTCCAATCCTTGCTCTAATTCTTTTATTCGTCCTTTCATTCCTTCGACATCATCCTTGATTGCTGTTTCTTGAACATTTTTCAGTTGTTCCATTAAATCTAATTGTAGATTTAATCTAAGAGCATGAACTCGTCTTTGTTTCTCATGGTACTTACGACTTAAGGCATCTGCTACTACATTTACTTTTCCTTCGTGATATTGAATATCACAGTCGTAATCACTTAAAATTTCCATCTACCTTCTTTGCCTCATGTTTAATTCTTTCTGCCCAAATATATATCTTAAGCTCTTATGATCTGTATAGACAGTAAACTTACTACCATACAGATAATGTCTCCAAATCTTAAGGGCAAAAATTATTGCTCCTAATTCTAAATCATGAGTCGTGTAATTTTCCTCGTGCTTTTTCAATTACCTTGATGCAAACGCAATCACCTTTTTGCGTTGCATTAACACACATCCTAATCCTAGCTTAGAAGCATCGCAATAGACTTCAAAATCTTTTGTTCCTTCTGGTAAGGCAAGAATTGGGGCATTTGTTAACTTATGCTTTAGAATTCTAAAGGCTTCTTCCTGTTTAGCTCCCCATTCAAACTTAACAGTTTTACAGGTTAACTTAGTTAATGGAACAACTATCTTAGAAAAGTCTTGGATAAAACACCTATTGTATCCAGCTAATCCTAGAAAACTTCTGACTTCTGTAGTTGTCTTCGGGACTTTCCAACTTGTGATAGCTTCTATCTTGGAAGGATCTACGTGAATGCCTTCGTGATTAACCATGTGTCCTAGAAATTGCACCTCTTGTAACCAAAATTCACACTTAGAAAATTTAGCGTAAAGCTTTTCTTTTCTTAACAGGGTTAAGAGTGCACGCAGGTGCTCACAGTGTTCGTCCTGACTTTTGGAATAAATAAGTATATCGTCGATGAAGACAATTACAAATTTATCCAAGTACGGCTTACAGATCCTATTCATCATATCCATGAATGCTGCAGGAGCATTCGTTAATCCAAAGGGCATGACTGTAAACTCATAGTGACCATACCTAGTTCTGAAAGCAGTTTTAGGTATCTCTTCTTCCTGTACCTTCAGTTGATGGTATCCGGAGCGCAAATCTATCTTAGATAAGTACCTAGCTCCCTGAAGTTGATCGAAAAGATCATCAAATCCTAGGTAACGGGTATCAATTCTTAATGTTAACCTTATTTAATTCTCTATAATCGATACACATTCACATCTAGCCATCCTTCTTTTTCACGAACAACACCGGTGCTCCCCAAGGGGATGAACTGGGTTGTATGAATCCTTTTCTTAACAATTCATCTAACTGCTTTTTCAGTTCTAACATTTCGGTTAGCGCTAAGCGATAAGGTGCCTTAGCTATTGGAGCAGTTCCAGGTATTAAATGAATTCTAAACTCTACTTCCCTATCTGGTGGCAACCCAGGTAGATCTTCTGGAAATACATCGGGGTATTCTGATACTACTGGAATTTCCTGAAGTTCTTTTCCCTTGGTGTTAATGATTACTGAAATCATATACACTATTCCTTGTTTCCGTTCGTAATTAGCGACTTTCATTACTGAAATGAACTTCATTGGTCTACGAGGCCTATCTCCTGTAATTCGAATGATTTCTCCTGTTGGCGCATGAACTTCTAAGGAATTCTGATCACATAGGATTCGAGCATGGTTGGCTACTAACCAATCCATTCCTAACACAACATCGAATCCTGCTAAATTCATAGGTAGAAGATTTGCCAAGAACTTATCTATACTGATAGGGTTTCTGTCTGCCATTTCTACCGTATAAATTTGTCTAAGTTTGGTTAAGGGTTGCTTAAGATCTTGGCAGAATGAAGTATTTATAAAACTTTGGTTTGCACCAGAGTCAAATAATACTTTTGCAAAAAAAGTCATGGACAAGAAACGTACCAGCTATCACGTCCGGAATCAGGTCTGCTTCTTGCGTCGTCAGCTGGAAAGCCCTTGCATTTTTCCTATTAGTTCTATCGGCCGCTTTTGCTTTGTTGTCAGCTGGCTTGACCAGTTTGGCTTAAAATGCCCTGCCTCTCCGCGATAGTAGCAGACTGTGGACTTCTTCCTGCATTCTTCCTCTCGGTGCCCCGGTATTTTGCAGAAATTGAAGTATGCCTTACATTTTCCAAAATGCTTTCTTTTACAGGTACTACAAAACGGCGGGGTGGACGACTGCCCGACTCCCTTTTTCTTGGAGTTATTATTATTACCCAAATGGAAACCTTGGGTAATTTTCTGAGCCAATTCCTTTTTCTTATTGTCCTCTCGCGTACGAACCAACCCTTCAGTTAGGGTGTTAGCCAATTTGACTGCATCGTCGTTTGTCCATGGTGTAGCAGCCTTGACTATGTCGCTGTCACACCCCGATATTTCCACGAATTACCGGTGGGCCCGGTGGGGAGTATCGTGACGTAGTTGATATCATCATAGTCAAACAACACAATATATAAATGCACAGCGGAAGCAAAAGATAAATATATTACATTCCGAATGTAAAGTAATGTCAAAGTATTACAACGGAAAGTAAAGGATCCACAGGCGGATCTTAAAGTATACACATTGTTCAACAGACTTTAGACGCCTAGAACTTGCAAGATTCCTTATTAACGCCCTGAGCTTCCAGCCAATTACGTTTAGTACCTGTCACTTAACCTTTTTGGAAAATACGTCAGTTTACACTGGTAAATACAATTAACCGACTCATTTGAAAAGGTTTAATAAAATTGATTTGAATGCACAAGGCACAACATATCTTTTATAACTTGGGACAATTATATAAAAGTAATCTTGTATACAAATTTACATGTTCGTTGTACGTTCAGGGCCCGATGTAGAAACCGAGTCAAGATTAACAGACACGCCACAAGTATAGGCCCACAAGAGAGTGAGATACCGTTTCCCTTATGCACTGTCAGGTGTATGCCTACACCTCGTGCATAAGACGTGACCATTTTATAATATAATGATGTCAAGGATATCCGGGACATGGTCATTAACCACTAAAGGCTTTTATTTCAAACAATACAGATTAAATTGGGTTACCTCAATAATTTAATCACAATTCGACTAAACATCCAATACCCGACCAAGCGGTATTATTATAATACCGTATCCCAAGCCCGTATAGGGAAAATAAGTTAAAAGTATTTACCTGAGCTAGCAAATGCAATTTATACTCAGCCGTATATTCTAATCAGCAAGCACAAGTACTTCTACTGGGGCTCTCAATCTGGAACGAAGGTTTTATTAACCTATTAGATTTCTAACGGGTCTTATTTAAGTCGTAACTTAGACCGGTTAGTTTTAAGGAAGGTTTACGGTTCAAAACGCATGATTAAGCGAAGATCGGAATAGAATGTGATTTAGACCCGACAAGTTTGGAGGCTTGTATAATATGGGTACACTAAACATATTCTGGATTTTGAGATAAAAATGATAACGTTTGACCCGTTTCGGCTAATTTATGCAAACTAGTTACATAACCCGAACCGAACGCGCAAGAAGCGTAACGGGTAACCATACGGGTCCTATACAGGTTTTCTAAGTTAATATGCCTTAAATATGTTGTGATATCCGTAGGATATCTTCCATTATGCCCAAAACGAGTTTAACCTCAATATAAGCCCCGTAGGGGTATTTTGGTCATTTTAAATATTATAAAAGAGATTAAATGTGTTTCTGAGATTCGGGTCTGAATACATCAGTAAAATAACTTAATTTAATAGGTCATATCAGTTGGTAACAAGTTTTATGTGACAAAATGGCTTTAAACCCAAACTATGCGTTTAATACGCGTAAAAGGCTATTTTAAGCGATTTCCGGGTTATACCGGAAATCTGAGTTTTCTGATCAGGTGATAAAGTTCAAAATACTTTATTTATTATTTAAAATCAGTAGCAATTGGATTGGTGTCAAAATATTATGTAGAACTCATTATATGACCGAAAAGGGTATAATCGGTATTTAGCGAATTAAGGTCATAACCTTAGGTTATGAGCATGTTAAAAATAATTAAAAATCTTTAAAAACCCCAAAATATTATATTACATAAATGGGTAAAAGGTTTGGCGTCAAAAATTGGGTTTAGATAGGCGTTATGCTAATGGCGCCGTTTAATTACTTAAAGGCGTCCTAATTACGTTAATGAGCATAACTCCTAATCTAGACCTCCAACTGATGTGAAATTTTAGGGACATGTTTATAAATTAGTAATAAAGATTATTGTCCTTTCACATATCCAAAATTCTCGTTTTATGGTCAAAAGGGCATATTGGTCAACATTAGGCAATTAACGGAAATGTATAAACGAAAGGGGCAAACAATGAACCAAGCACAGAGGGTTATACCAACATGTAACCCGGTCCTAAGGAAGCCCTAAGGCATTTCTAAACATATCTAAATCGGTTCAGAACTGAAGTCAAAGCAAAAGTCAAAGTTTTGCGACTTTCGGTTCCGAACCGGATCTAAACAGAAAAATTGTCGGATCAAACAAGCTTAGACCAGTTATTATACTTATTAACAAGTTATATGAGTGAATAAATAGGTTACATGCCTTCTACATTGTTAATTAGGCGTTAATTCGAAAATTAAGGTTCTGTTGACTTTTTCTAATCAACTTTGACCCGACATTTGATCTAGTTAGAGTGGGAATCAGAGGGAGCCCTTTTAAGGGTTTAATGCCCACATAATTACCAACTTATAACTACTTTCAATTCGACTAATCACTGGACCATTAATGATTAATCGCGAAGTCAACCGTTAATTACAACGGTTTGACTTTTAAGCTAAAACTAAGTAAAAACTCAACTAAGAAAGGTTAAGCATACTTACAGAAGTCCTATGCACGACTAGGGATGACTTGGTTCTGCTTTGAAGTTCCAGAAGTCTTCAAGAAAGCAGATGGAAGGTGTGATCAAATGGTTGCAACATAAGGGCCTTTTATAGTGTTTAAATCTCATTAGATTGTTGACAACTAAGGCTACAACTGATCATGGATCACCCACAAGTGTCCCTAAGTGCCTAGGAATGTTTAGGGGTCGCCCATGGATGGGAAAATATCTTCTTAAGTCGGTTCCAAGGCTGAACAACCAACTTTCACGTTTTTCTGCATCTGGGTGTCTGACGTGGCCCGCGTAAGATCCTAACATGTCTTACGCGGCCCGCCTAAGGCCTGTTTTCAGGTTTAAAAACTTTTTCAGTTTGCACCCTTGGCTCTTGGTCCTTCGAAAGGTCATCCCATCTTTATGTCTTGCATTTTGAGCCCCTCAACTTGACTTATAAGGGCTTCAAGACTTATACCCACTTTGTTAAGTCCTTGGCCACTTTGTTATTACCCGAAAAGTCATAATTTTCAACGTTGACGCTTTAATCCCTCGTACACGAATTTGATCATAACATTCTCATACGATAACGAAACTTTATGAAATTTTTATCACACATTCTAGTGAGCATAATTTACCGTTACAAAGCTTTGAGTTTGCTAAAAAGTCACTCAGAGGTATACTTTAAACATGTTGACACATTTAACCCCTGTAGTTTGTAATCTCTCACTTTCTTTCACAATTAGCTTCGTATGATCCATGATTCATTCGTTTAAGGGTATCGCATCATGTAGGGTTACTGTAAAGTATATTTATCCATTGTTGACATTCTGAACCCTTATATTCACATACTTTCTTTGTTTGTTAACTTTAGTCCCTCTAGAGTATTCTTTTACACGTTCAAAGCTTATGACACGTGTCAATACATTATTGGACATGAAATTTCGAGGTGTCACATCCTCACCCCCTTAAAAGAAATCTCGACCTCGAGATTTGTTAAAACGCTGGAAGTACTTTTTGTCGCATAATGGACTTTAACTTCTATAACATATCTGGAGTCTTTCCAAGCTCCCAAAGTGACCCCTATATTAGGTACATGTATCCTTTTGGGGCTTCTTAACCTGTAGATCCTCAATCAATACAGGATACTCCTCACATCATAAATCTGCATATCATTATGTGATAGTGTTTCTTGACTTATTGGCGAAACACATCCTTCAGTCACTAGTGTGCAATGTATTTCGAGCTCCGCCAAGCTCCTTAAATAGGTTTTAGCTTATAAGCTACTTGATCTTGATACATTCGATTTCCTTCGAATGATTCTATATATTCAGAGCTTAACTAGCCTGATAATTTAACAAATTTGGCACACCCTTCTAGGGTGTTATCTTTTGTTGAACCTCATCCTTCAACAGGAACTTAGGAGGTTTGCTATTTTCATTAATCCTTGATTTTCTGCCGAATACTGGCATCTTACAGATGATTATGAATTTGAATGATCTTATTTGTTGTTTCCAAGGAAACTTTCAGATCCTGAATATTGGTCATATAAATTTTCTGTCTAACAATAGATGTTTAACATTTCATCCATGCAAGGTCTCCAAGGGAGCAGCCTTGATACTTACATAACAACTATTATTGAAAAGCTTATTTTAAGGTGAGATGGTTATTCCAACCATTGCTCAAAACTAATCTTAAGGAGTAGCTAATCCTTACAGTTAGTCGAACCAATCGACGATCCCGGGCAGCTGATAGCAATTCTTAATCGTTGCCTAATTAGGGTTGCGGTAACAATGCATAAGCAAAATGAACCGTCTTTCATAATTACTATACCGAATTCTCAGGATATTAAGTTAGGCTATATGAACCCTCTATTTTAAAACTTAGTTAATCAGGGTTTGGTTTCTCCAGTGATGGTACAAGCCGTCTTGGAGATTTCATAATATTACAGCCCTTAATGGAATATAATTCTTAACTCTAGTTGTCTCTTAAGAGGTAAACAGGGTAATCTTTGCAGAAGGTAATCAATACACACGGAGATTACAGAGATTTTCCAAATCTCGGGCTCCAGTTCATCCATCCTTGCTTGTGTCAAATGAGTGACACATTTATGCTATGAGTCCACAGATTCCTTTACCAGGGAAACATTTATTTGGACAAATCTATTTTCTAGATATCTTCTTTGAATACTATTAGCTGACTTTAATACCGTATGACCATTGGAATATCTTTGTGGTTCCATGCATTAAACCTCCATACTGATCAGGCATGGAAGCAATCTATGGAACAGATTAAGATACACCAATCCTCACATGGCGCTTTTGTCATACTATCTGTAATCGCAATCGATAGAGATCAGGAGATATCAATTACTTATGATGATGTACTGCATCTGGAGAGAGGGTATACTAGAATTTCGTGACTGGAGATTTTTGACAGGAGCAGAAGAAATGGTTCTTATGATATTTTCCTGTAAGTTTTACCTTACACTTAATATCTAGGGTTCTCATGAAGACTTTAAGAGTTTGCTATACCCACTATCTATGAAGGATTGATTGGTATCCGAATCAAAGCAGAACTCTTAGCATTCATTCTACTTCATATTTTATGCTTAAGGTTCTAATAGACAGATTTAATAACTTACAAAATTTATTCCACAAATGACTTATCTGCACCGGCATTAAACAATACCCTTGCATATACATCATGGATAAGGACGTACCGGTTATAACATTGTCATCTTGTATGGCCTCTTTTGCATCCATCTGAGAGGCCTTAGCGTCAGTCTTCTTATCTCCTTTAAGCTTCTTCGCATACTTTGGGCAATTGGATTTGATATGCCCTTTCTCGTTACAGTTGTAACAAGTCGCATCTCCTATCTTCGGGCATTCCAATGTTTTATGCTCACTGGATTTGCAGAACCCACAAGCCCTCGGCTGTGATTGGGATTTTGGTTCGAACCTGCATTTCCCATAATGGCGCTTCTTGCAGGTCTTGCATACAGGTTTCTAGTTGGACTTTTGTTTGTTCTTTTTCTTAGAATTCTGGGAGTTATCTTCCTCCCTTTTCCTTTTTAGTTCACCCTTTACATTAGAGGCATGAACGAGATCCTCCTTATTAGCGAGGAAATGTGGTCCTAGATAAAATTTGGAGCGAGTAGCATGGGGCTCCATGAACTTTTTCACAGCCTTCGTCACAGCTTTTCTAACAGTTGCATCTATAATAGTCTGAAGAACCTCTTTGGAAATTCTAAGGTTCACAATTGTAGTATCATTAACACGTGTCGCATCATCCATAACACGATCAACGACTGTCTTATCCGAGTTTTTAATACTCGATATTTGGTTCCTAACGCCAAATAGAACAATTAGTTGCAATCCAACATCCGCTATTTATCATCTTGATGACCTAATATACTAACCATGGTATCGTTAAACCATACAGGCTAATATAGTGTGAACATTCTCTATGAATGTCCTGTAGATATGTATATATATATCAATTATACTTAGCCTAGGCCATAGAAGACCATTAATGGTAACCAAGGTTTGGACCTAGTCCATCGCCTTTTTGACAGGGGATCAATTGTCACATCTGTCTTTATCATATTAATGATTTTGGATAGCTTGAAAGCTTGTCGTTAGGATATTGGATAAGAGTATTTCCTAATAGATATATAAAATATCAATCTAAGATTTTTTGGAGCTTTTTCTAAAGTATCATCGGCCAATTTCTACCCCGCATTAAATGACCGGAGTCCTAATCAGGCGGAGACAACAATTCTCAACATTTATTGTTCATTATAAAATCATATGTGCTAGCATCAAATAAATTTCTGCATAAACTGCTTGATAAGGAAAGGTACCTTCTACATAATTATCATTCTGCACCATCTCCTGGGCATTCATCCTGAAGACTCATGCGTTCGTTTTCTTGGCCTCTTCGGGCTTCTTCTGATTCCTAGGGCAGTTGGTCTTGATATGCCCCTTCTCGTTGCTACCATAACAGGTTGCATCTTTCAACTTCTTGCAATCCAAGGTTTTATGTTCCTTAGACTTGCAAATCCCACAAGGTAGAGGCTGAGATTCAAATCTGCATTTCCAGAGGTGGTATTTCCTACAGGTTTCGCACTTGGTCTTCTCACCCGACTGCTGGCTGTCTTTCTTAAACCCGGAACTCTTCTTATCCTTAAAGTTCCCCTTTGTCTTCCTATCGGAGCGATGAGGATTCTCATCCTCCCTTTTTCGCTTTCCATCTTCAGAAGCTTTGGCAGCCTTGTTTCTGACTACATCGAGTGTAAGAGATAGCGACAGGTCTGCCTCTGACCTGAATGTAGTAGGTCTCGATGCTTTCACACTTGCCTTTATTTCTGGGGCTAGACCCCCAATAAAGCGAGCTATTCGCTTTGGTTCCAGTGTGATCAAGTAAGGAACCAATCGAGACATGGTATTGAAACTTGTAAGGTATGCTTGACAATCTAAGTTCTCCATGACTAATGTCAAGAATTCAGTCTCAATCTTCTCAACTTCATGTTGAGGACAGTAATTTTCTTTGATAAGAGCAACGAACTGATCCCAAGTCATGTTGTACAAAGGGATATTCCCCGTAGCTTGGATCAGTGATCTCCACCATGCTAGAGCTTCTCCTTTAAAAGATTGTGAAACAAACTTCACAATGTCTTGCTCTGCACATCCACTGATGTCAACAATGGTGTCCATTTCATCGAGCCATGTCATGCAATCGATGGCCCCTTTTTCTCCTGTAAAGTAGCTGGGCTTGCAGGAGACAAAATATTTATATGAGCAGGTCTTAACTGGTGCCTCTTGATGAAGCACTACCTGTCTAGACGGAACACTCCTTTCATTTGACGAGTTACGAACATCGTCATCCTTTGACTCATGTGATTTAGAAAGGGGCTTACTACGAGCCACAGATAGAGTCTTAGAGTGTGTACCACTTGATTCATCATACTGTCTGTCGAGAGCTCGTGTAACGGCATCATCTATTAATGCTTGCAGTTCCGCACCAGTTATATTAACTCTGGTAGCATCATTATTCTCCCTCGGGTGGCTGTTGACCTCATCCGATCCAGCCATGTAGTTTGATGGCTACATAAATATTGACGATGATAAATCAGAGGTTATTATGGATTCATCATTTTTGACGATTCATCAACCATGGTAATATAAACCATATTGGTTAATTTGTTAGTTATATTTAATTAGTATTTTCATTATAATTTATCCTAGTTATAAAACATTAAGGATATTAAAGTGGCGTAAAAGGCCTAGTCACAAGGACTGTTTTAAATTTATATGCCATGACTTCAGAGAATCGAGGCATTTAAGGTTTGAACATATTTCATTACCTTTTCTTGACAGAGAGTTAAAGACTTCAACTGTCGTTTATCCCTTAGGACAATAAGTATGGCCCGTAGGCATTTCATCACTTATGGATGTTTATAATATGATCATCTTCATTTGATGATATTTGTCTAGATCGCATTGATCATACAAACTATTATGCTTGGACGTAGTCCAACATCTTTAGACGGGGTCAAAGACCACCACTGACGTTGTCTTATCGGAGAACAAGTTTGGCCCGTAGGCACTTCATCACTAATGGATGTTTATAATATAATCATCTTTATTTGATGATTTAAGCCATGATTTCTAAATCACTAGGCTAAATAAGGGTTTGGAATTTCCCAATATAAAGATGACAAGTGTGATTTTTATCGCAACACTGTTGTCGGAGTGTTAACATGTTTTCGGATGTTAACAAGAATCTGAATCTCTTTTAAACAGATTTTACCATCACAGCTAGGTCTTTAATGACATTCAAGCTAGGTTTTACCCTTTAAGATTCTTTCAATATACATACTGGTAGATCAATTATGAAAAGGAATAATAATTTGATTTATCTCATATATTATTTTCATAAAATGATAAAATGGAATTCAGATAAAATATTCAAATGATTTTAAAAGGAGTATATAATTGCCCTAAGTGGGACTTGAAGGGAATGATGTTGTCCATGAAGGGACTGAAGATAAGCATGTCCTTATAAGGACTACTAAGGAAACGAATTTCAGCAAAAAGGAGTTTTCTTCTTCACTTTATTTCTGAATGTTTTCTACTTGGATGTACGTTCCATCCAAGTCGCGGTACGAAGCTCGGCAATTCAAGGCTCCGGATGTGGAGAATTTCCATTTCGGCTTCCTTAATCGGAGACATGTTCAAAATATATAAATTCGGAAGCAATAGTTTTTAGATTAGGGTTGAGAGTATTCCTATGTTAAGTCTAGACTTAGAAGGTCAAGGAATGTGCTACTGTGTCATTGAAATTAAACACCAAAAAGGCTAGTGTTTAATTCACTCAATGTTGGCTCTGATACCAACCTGTCACACCCCGATATTTCCACGAATTACCGGTGGGCCCGGTGGGGAGTATCGTGATGTAGTTGATATCATCATAGTCAAACAACACAATATATAAATGCACAGCGGAAGCAAAAGATAAATATATTACATTCCGAATGTAAAGTAATGTCAAAGTATTACAACGGAAAGTAAAGGATCCACAGGCGGATCTTAAAGCATAAACATTGTTAAACAGACTTTAGACGCCTAGAACTTGCAAGATTCCTTATTAACGCCCTGAGCTTCCAGCCAATTACGTTCAGTACCTGTCACTTAACCTTTTTGGAAAATACGTCAGTTTACACTGGTAAATACAATTAACCGACTCATTTGAAAAGGTTTAATAAAATTGATTTGAATGCACAAGGCACAACATATGTTTTATAACTTGGGATAATTATATAAAAGTAATCTTGTATACAGATTTACATGTTCGTTGTACGTTCAGGGCCCGATGTAGAAACCGAGTCAAGATTAACAGACACGCCACAAGTATAGGCCCATAAGAGAGTGAGATACCGTTTCCCTTATGCACTGTCAGGTGTATGCACAAGCATAAGACGTGGCCATTTTATAATACAATGATGTCAAGGATATCCGGGACATGGTCATTAACCCCTAAAGGCTTTTATTTCAAACAATACAGATTAAAGTGGGTTACCTCAATAATTTAATCATAATTCGACTAAACATTCAATACCCGACCAAGCGGTATTATTATAATACCGTATCCCAAGCTCGTATAGGGAAAATAAGTTAAAAGTATTTACCTGAGCTAGCAAATGCAATTTATACTCAGCCGTATATTCTAATCAGCAAGCACAAGTACTTCTACTGGGGCTCTCAATCTGGAACGAAGGTTTTATTAACCTATTAGATTCCTAACAGGTCGTATTTAAGTCGTAACTTAGACCGGTTAGTTTTAAGGAAGGTTTACGGTTCAAAACGCATGATTAAGCGAAGACCAGAATAGAGTTTGATTTAGACCCGACAAGTTTGGAGGCTTGTATAATATGGGTACACTAAACATATTCTGGATTTTGAGATAAAAATGATAACGTTTGACCCGTTTCGCCTAATTTATGCAAACTAGTTACATAACCCGAACCGAACGCGCAAGAAGCGTAACGGGTAACCATACGGGTCCTATACAGGTTTCCTAAGTTAATATGCCTTAAATATGTTGTGATATCAGTAGGATATCTTCCATTATGCCCAAAACGAGTTTAACCTCAACACAAGCCCCGTAGGGGTATTTTGGTCATTTTAAAGATTATAAAAGAGATTAAATGTGTTTCTGAGATTCGGGTCTGAATACATCAGTAAAATAACTTAATTTAATAGGTCATATCAGTTGGTAATAAGTTTTATGTGACAAAATGATTTTAAACCCAAACTATGCGTTTAATACGCGTAAAAGGCTATTTTAAGTGATTTCCGGGTTATACCGGAAATCTGAGTTTTCTGATCAGGTGATAAAGTTCAAAATACTTTATTTATTATTTAAAATCAGTAGCAATTGGATTGGTGTCAAAATATTACGTAGAACTCATTTTATGACCGAAAAGGGTATAATCGGTATTTACTGAATTAAGGTCATAACCTTAGGTTATAAGCAGGTTAAAAATAATTAAAAAACTTTAAAAATCCCAAAATATTATATTACATCAGTGGGTAAAAGTTTTGGCATAAAAAATTAGGTTTAGATAGGCGTTATGCTAATGGCGCCGTTTAATTACTTAAAGGCGTCCTAATTACGTTAATGAGCATAACTCCTAATCTAGACCTCCAACTGATGTGAAATTTTAGGGACATATTTATAAATCAGTAATAAAGATTATTGTCCTTTCACATATCCAAAATTCTCGTTTTATGGTCAAAAGGGCATATTGGTCAACATTAGGCAATTAACGGAAATGTATAAACGAAAGGGCAAACAATGAACCAAGCACAGAGGGTTATACCAACATGTAACCCGGTCCTAAGGAAGCCCTAAGGCATTTCTAAACCTATCTAAATCAGGTCAGAACTGAAGTCAAAGCAAAAGTCAAAGTTTTGCGACTTTCGGTTCCGAACCGGGTCTAAACAGAAAAATTGTCGGATCAAACAAGCTTAGACCAGTTATTATACTTATTAACAAGTTATATGAGTGAGTAAATAGGTTACATGCCTTCTACATTGTTAATTAGGCGTTAATTCGAAAATTAAGGTTCTGTTGACTTTTTCTAATCAACTTTGACCCGACATTTGATCTAGTTAGAGTGGGAATCAGAGGGAGCCCTTTTAAGGGTTTAATGCCCACATAATTACCAACTTATAACTACTTTCAATTCGACTAATCACTGGACCATTAATGATTAATCGCGAAGTCAACCGTTAATTACGACGGTTTGACTTTTAAGCTAAAACTAAGTAAAAACTCAACTAAGAAAGGTTAAGCATACTTACAGAAGTCCTATGCACGACTAGGGATGACTTGGTTCTGATTTGAAGCTCCAGAAGTCTTCAAGAAAGCAGATGGAAGGTGTGATCAAATGGTTGCAACATAAAGGCCTTTTATAGTGTTTAAATCTCATTAGATTGTTGACAACTAAGGCTACAACTGATCATGGATCACCCACAAGTGTCCCTAAGTGCCTAGGATTGTTTAGGGGTCGCCCATGGATGAGAAAATATCTTCTTAAGTCGGTTCCAAGGCTGAACAACCAACTTTCACGTTTTTCTGCATCTGGGGGTCTGACGCAGCCCGCGTAAGATCCTAACATGTCTTACGCGGCCCGCCTAAGGCCTGTTTTCAGGTTTAAAAACTTTTTCAGTTTGCACCCTTGGCTCTTGGTCCTTCGAAAGGTCATCCCATCTTTATATCTTGCATTTTGAGCCCTTCAACTTGACTTATAAGGGCTTCAAGACTTATACCCACGTTGTTAAGTCCTTGGCCACTTTGTTATTACCCGAAAAGTCATAATTTTCAACGTTGACGCTTTAATCCCTCGTATACGAATTTGATCATAACTTTCTCATACGATAACAAAACTTTATGAAATTATTATCACACATTCTAGTGAGCATAATTTACCGTTACAAAGCTTTGAGTTTGCTAAAAGGTCACTCAAAGGTATACTTTAAACATGTTGACACATTTAACCCCTGTAGTTTGTAATCTCTCACTTTCTTTCACAATTAGCTTCGTATGATCCATGATTCATTCGTTTAAGGGTATCGCGTCATGTAGGGTTACTGTAAAGTATATTTATCCATTGTTGACATTCTGAACCCTTATATTCACATACTTTCTTTGTTTGTCAACTTTAGTCCCTCTGGAGTATTCTTTTACACGTTCAAAGCTTATGACACGTGTCAATACATTATTTGACATGAAATTTCGAGGTGTCACATCCTCACCCCCTTAAAAGAAATCTCGACCTCGAGATTTGTTAAAATGCTGGAAGTACTTTTTGTCGCATAATGGACTTTAACTTCTATAACATATCTGGAGTCTTTCCAAGCTCCCAAAGGACCCCTATATTAGGTACATGTATCCTTTTGGGGCTTCTTAACCTGTCGATCCTCAATCGATACAGGATACTCATCACATCATAAATCTGCATATCATTATGTGATAGTGTTTCTTGACTTATTGGCGAAACACATCCTTCAGTCACTAGTGTGCAATGTATTTCGAGCTCCGCCAAGCTTCTTAAATAGGTTTTAGCTTATAAGCTACTTGATCTTGATACATTCGATTTCCTTCGAATGATTCTATATATTCAGAGCTTAACTAGCCTGATAATTTAACAAATTTGGCACACCCTTCTAGGGTGTTATGTTTTGTTGAACCTCATCCTTCAACAGGAACTTAGGAGGTTTGCTATTTTCATTAATCCTTGATTTTCTGCCGAATACTGGCATCTTACTGATGATTATGAATTTGAATGATCTTATTTGTTGTTTCCAAGGCAACTTTCAGATCCTGAATATTGGTCTTACAAATTTTCTGTCTAACAATAGATGTTTAACATTTCATCCATGCAAGGTCTCCAAGGGAGCAGCCTTGATACTTACATAACAACTATTATTGAAAAGCTTATTTTAAGGTGAGATGGTTATTCCAACCATTGCTCAAAACTAATCTTAAGGAGTAGCCAATCCTTACGGTTAGTTGAACCAATCGACGATCCTGGGCAGCTGATAGCAATTCTTAATCGTTGCCTAATTAGGGTTGCGGTAACAATGCATAAGCAAAATGAACCGTCTTTCATAATTACTATACCGAATTCTCAGGATATTGAGTTAGGCTATATGAACCCTATATTTTAAAACATAGTTAATCAGGGTTTGGTTTCTCCAGTGATGGTACTAGCCGTCTTGGAGATTTCATAATATTACAGCTCTTAATGGAATATAATTCTTAACTCTAGTTGTCTCTTAGGAGGTAAACAGGGTAATCTTTGCAGAAGGTAATCAATACACACGGAGATTACAGAGATTTTCCAAATCTCGGGCTCCAGTTCATCCATCCTTGCTTGTGTCAAATGAGTGACACATTTATGCTATGAGTCCATAGTTGCTCCCCCATTGCCTGCGAATTCGATTGGCTTACAGGCGATGAATTCTTCATACTGCAACCCGTTGTTATCACTTTCCTTTTCTTAGGCAATGGGGCTTGAATTACATTATTATTTTTGCCTCCATTTATGCTATAACAGAAATTATCGTCGCGGGTGCGTTTGCTATGTTCGGCTTTGGAAGGTTCAACGGGATTCTTAACGGCTGCGATGATTGCAGGGATAACATTAGCTATACCCTGAGCAACTATATTTTCTATATCTTGTCTGTTGAGAAAATTTCCCGGATTATTTGGTTCCGATTCATTAACTTCATTTGCCGATTGGTTTACTGCGTTATCCATCTGAATTATAAATATAACATACGGATTAATATCACAAAGGTAAATAGCAATTAAACACAACATTGCAACACACATTAAGTCAGCACATATAACCAAAATCGTCGACATTCGACATTTCTCTCTCTATATATATATATATATATATATATATATGCGTCCGTACAAGCCCTGTATTTACAGATGTTTTATTTTTTTTATTATACATTATTTTATTATTATTACTATTATATATTATATTTATATATATATATATATATATTTTCACATATTATTATTAAACAAAAAACTTCTATTCTATGTTAACTATCTTCAAAAGTGAAATTCCCTTTCGTCGTACTTCCAGGTGATGTTCTCGCCCACGGTTCGGATCCGGTTCCCTGCATCCACCAACTCTTCACCGTAGCGGCGCAGTTCAGCAACATTTTCCGGGTTCATGGGTGGAAAAGTAGCAGGGGCTGGTTCAAATTGTGGGTAATAAGGGTTTGGATTATTCATAAGGTTTTGGAAGTGCCAGTCGTTGGTCCACCACTCCTCGATAGGGTTAGGCAGGGGTAGTAGGTTGACAAGGGGTTCAGGGATGGGAGGTTCCAGGTTTATTAGAAGTTCGTTTTGATTGGGAATGTTCACGAGGTTTTCATCGGCTGGCCCAAAAAGGTCACAATTTGCCAGCTTCCTATCTAGTTCCTCCCAGGGTGGTAGAGTTGGGGCTTGGCCATAACTTTCTCCCATTTCTTTCTCTTTCCTTTTTGGCTCAACAGTTTTCTTCACCTTTTAAGCCGCGGGCTTCTTCTTTCTCCCCCTTTTCCAGTCTAGCAGCCTCCTCCTCTTTTTGGGTTTGGGCTTTTCCTGAGCTTGGAATACCATTGGCTCCTCTTTGTCAGCCTGGTAACCGGACTGGTTCCCGGTAGTCTCCATATCAGTAGAGTGTATTGTGAAGTTTCGGAGAGCCTCCGACAATTCATTCATGCTGTTAGTCACACATATGGAAACACAAAATTCCAAATTAAACTTTAATTATTGAAATTTCACTTTCACAAAGGCACAAAATTTCTAATTAAAAATTAAGCATTTTTCAAATACTTAATTTGCCTAAACCAGTGGCTCTGATACCACCATTTCTGTCACGGCCCCCGACCCGTTTTGCCTGGTTCAGAAGCCGCAGGACAGAAACCTGTGGTATTGGTATTTAATTTGGCGGCGAAAATTTTAACAGGATCGTTTAAACTGAAAACACCGTATTATTTTATTATAAGATTCGGGACAAGCCCCGTATTTTACAATAAATGAATTTCACTGGGAAATCCCCTCGTTACAGAAAACATGTTTATTTATTTACTGAGTCACTTTGTTCAAGCTGGAGTGCTACGCAGCACTTTTCCTTGTTCATAGTAATTCACCTGAAACACGTTTTAAAAAAAATTATCAGCGAAAAATACTGGCGAGTGCATTCACTTTATACAAAAGACACATTGTTATAATTTACAGTATTAAGAGCGATTACAATTGCTTCTATCTTATAATTTGCTGACCC
The DNA here is from genome assembly GCA_030545235.1 of Helianthus tuberosus. Lineage (NCBI taxonomy): Eukaryota > Viridiplantae > Streptophyta > Magnoliopsida > Asterales > Asteraceae > Helianthus > Helianthus tuberosus. The sequence goes on along the minus strand of CM060442.1, from coordinate 198,445,515 downwards.
AGTTGTCACTCGACCGGATCTGTGACTGTGGTCATATCACTATTGGGTCCGTTCACCCAAAAGTGACGTATCACTATTTTGGTCCGTTCACCTAAAAGTGACGCTAGATAAGTAATGTATAAAAACCCCACTTACTGTCAGTAATTTAAGATAACAAAGATTTAATCACTGTAAATATAACTGGAACATTTAGGGTTTTGTAAAGCAACTTTAATGAAAACAGAATGACTCACATTGCAGATTTAAACGGTCACAGGTAGCCTACTGGTTATTCTGGTAAACCTAGTAAAATATACAATGCAAACGAAACTAGGTTAGTAACTTAATTCAACATTTACAATAATTCACGAGATCGAAACCCTCACGACGAATGACAAAGTATAGCCCAATGTAGGCAGCACTTAAACATCCATCGGATCGGTTTTAATCGATCGGACATTGTACCGTAGCAGTGATCGAGTTATTACCCTGTTATCGTAGCAGAGGTTCAGGACTCGGATTGTATTTTTGAAGGAAACGAAGTATAGATCAACGTACAAAACAAATTTTTACGTCGAAACAAGCAATTCATGCTAGTGCCAGTCCCCTGGGTTTTATACTGGATTTCGGCCTCCCCCGCATGTCGCGCCGGCTACCCTAGCCGCTGGCGTGTGTCACGACGGCGACCCACCTAGGCTAGGGTTTCCTGGTGTCTGGGATAGCCTTGATGAGTTGCCAAAAATTCGAACTACGTGTTTTAAGTCGGTTTTAAGAGGATAATTTCAATTAGGGGATCCCCCCCCCCTTGAGTTTTAGGGGGCCCTGTTGCTAGTTTCGTCCGCTTTTCAAATTTTGGGTCACGCCGTGCCATTTGGGGGTTTTAATTAGGGTTTCTTAATGTGCCTTTTTAGAACGGGAAACAGAAAATTTTGCGAGGGTTGTTACAAGACCCTTGTATTTAGATCCATCCCGTAAGCAGCATACATGTTTGACTAATTATACCGATTAGTTATCTATTACCGATTAAAGTATCAAGCCCTACGCTAATGGACATCAATATACCCTAGAAATATACCGAATCTATCATGCATAACTTCATAGAAAGACAAATATCACCACACAACTAACATCATAACCAATATCAACATACACGCATATGCATCATAAGAACTAATCATACTATACAACTAAAATCATACAAATAAGAAATCCATCATCAATCATAAACAAAATCAATGTATCATCTCATCCGGAAAATTATATAAGAGTTTAGCGAGACATGACAGACAAATTCAAAACAAAAGTTAAACTCATCATCATGAACAGAAGTCTAAAGACTAGAAAACGGTAAAGATTAACCCGCGGAATCAGTTCTTGCTTCCCCGTGCTTTAGATCTTCAAGTCTCGTCCTCTTTCTCTTTTGAATCGTCTTCACTCACTTTTTACAGCCTATTTTTGGCTTTTCTTCGAACTCCAGTTGTTTTTAGGGTTTTATACCACGAGTCAAACCTTAACTCTGACTTTCGTACGGATCGTACATTTAGGCCTGCTTACGACTCGTAACTTCTGATTGGACCGCACTGTCCCAAATCCCAACCTGGATCCTGTATTCTATCATTTGATTGTGGTTACGATCTGTATCCAGCGTGTCGAGTACGGGTCGTATTTCTAGAGTCTTCACATTCGACCTCAGTCTTTTGCCTATTGTTTCCTTTTCACCCTCTCATACCAAATTACCCTCTTTTCAGTATGCACCTACAAATCTCAACAAAACATCAAATATTATCTACTTCAACCAGACTAGCGACACTTGCCCTTAGAAATAGGTCTTTTAACACTAGAATATTACGTATCCTACGGCTACATCAGTTGTTAAAAAACAATAATTTATGGTTGTTTAACCCAAAGGCTGGCAAATCGTGTGTTAGCGGGTTTAACAGGTCTCTGACGACGCGGGCAACACAAGCTCTAAACATGAATACGACTCTTTTAACTATTTTATATCCAATGCCTATAACACAGTTGTATGTTTTATGTACCAAAAAGGAGAAATGATGGATTTTAACCTTCTAATTTTAATTATTTTTTAAAAAGTGAAAAATCACATAGTGTACTTTTCAGTAAATAGGTCTAATCGTGCCTTGTACAATTTACCTATTGTCAGCCCAAGCCAATAACAGGCCTGTGCCGGCGTGGGGGCATGTTGCTTTGGGAAATGTAGATGGTGATTAGCGGTGGAAGATGGTGATTGGTGGGTCGAATACAAAAAATGGCCCTCACCACCCCATGGTTTTGGGGTTTGGGAGGGCAAAGCTCCCTCTAGCTACGTGGTAGAAACATGACGGAAAACGACCCCTTACATTTGCCCAGCACACCGAGTATGCTTAGAGTCTGTATTATAAAAAAAGAGGTATTGGATTTTAATAATCCTAAGTTTCACCTGTTGGCCGATAACAATCTCAACTTTAAAAATTCCCTTCAAAGATTCCCACGTGTAAAAGTTTAGCCGCCATTGATCATTTTTAAACATATAAGAATTTGGTCACTTCAAAAGATTCAAGTGCACCTGCAAACTTTTTAATTGATTTAAGTGCACCTATGAAAAGGATTAATGTGGGGCCAAATTTTTACAAGTTGGGTTCGTTGAAGGGAATTTTTAAAGTTGTGATTATTATCGGCCAATATGTGAAACTTAGGATTATTAAAATACAATAACCCTATAAAAAGCACGCACACACTTTCTTTATTTTTTTTATAAATAACCATTTTGTTTGATATCAATTGCATTAAAGTTTTTACTTTGTTTCAAAGTTACATAAATGCTTATAAAAGTATAGAATTGTATTTAAAATGTTTAAAAATTGATGAGGCTGTGCTAATGTCAACAAAAAAAGATACATGATAATCAGGTCAACGGAAAATTGATTGAATAGCCTATGTATATTTAATGATTCTACAATTACACTACTAACTAAATTCAATATATAAAAATGCATATATTTTAAATAAATTAAGATCTATTTGATATATAAAAATTAATATAAAAATGCATATATATAAACTAAGATTTATTTGATATATAAAAATTAGATTCACATAAAATTCAATTTAAATATAAAATAAGAGAGCATCCTGAGTATTTATGATATTATTTCAATATAAATACATTCCATTTCTTTTATTTTTAACTTTTTTGTAACACATAAACAAGAGAATATCAACTAGTATTAATACTTGCTTATACTTTTTAGTTAAAATATTAACTGCTATAAATGTAACATTTTGTTTTATAAAATTCCTAAAACTCTCCTTTTTAGAAAAAAAAAAAAAAATCCTATAACTCTTTAGTACTATAAATATCATGACAATACTCTCTATTTAAGACACCAAAACACCATGTCTTCACTTGTGTTTTTTTCACTTACATTTTTCCTTTGTTCTTGTTTCACCCTTTCGAGTGGAGCTTCGAATCCGAATTCAATCTACAAATCTTTCCTCCAGTGTCTACCGGCACAATCACCCCGACCCGACCCTTCGTTTTCCGCCCTAGTTTACAGCTCCGTGGCCAACTCATCCTCGTACACAACCGTATTACAAGAATACATTAAAAACCGCCGTTTAAATACGACGGCGACACCTAAACCCGCCATCATCATCACCCCAACCCAAGAATCCCACGTGCAAGCCGCGGTCCTATGTGCTAGGAAACTTGGTGTTCAACTCAAGATTCGTAGCGGCGGACATGACTACGAAGGACTCTCCTATCTCTCATCCGAAAAAAACTTCATCGTACTCGACATGTTTAATTTCCGAAATGTTGATGTTAACATCGCCACCGAAACCGCGGTTGTCCAAGCCGGAGCTCAGTTGGGCGAACTCTATTATCGGATTTGGGAAAAGAGTAAAGTGCATGGGTTCCCCGCTGGAGTCTGCCCGACAGTTGGGGTCGGTGGACATCTAAGCGGAGGCGGTTACGGCACCATGCTTCGAAAATACGGGTTATCAGTGGATAACGTAATCGATGCTAAGATTGTCGATGTCAACGGTCGAATTTTGGACCGAAAATCAATGGGTGAGGATCTTTTTTGGGCCATTCGTGGGGGCGGGGGTGCCAGTTTTGGTGTCATAATATCATACACCGTGAAACTAGTTCCTGTCCCCGCGGTTAACACCGTTTTCAGGATAACGAAGACGGTCACAGAAAATGCGACCGACCTCGTTTATAAATGGCAGACATTTGTGTCTGCCATGAACAACAACTTGTTCATCAGAATTACGTTACAACCTACGACGGTTAATCGCCAAAAAACACTCGGGGCAACATTTAGCGCCCATTTCTTGGGCGATTCCACCACACTAGTGGCAGAAATGAACAAAATCTTACCAGAACTGGGACTAAAAAAAGAAGATTGTACGGAAGTAAGCTGGATCCAGTCCGTACTTTACATGGCAAATTTCGACATCAACACGACGCCGATCGACATCCTCCTCAACCGCCATTCCGACAACGTACCCTTCTTAAAACGAAAGTCTGATTACGTACAAACCCCAATATCAAAATCCGGTTTAACCTCCATATTCAACAAAATGGTTGAACTTGGTGGTGTTATTTTGGTTTTCAACTCGTATGGCGGGCGAATGAACGAAGTCCCCACGGACGCGACACCGTTCCCTCATAGAGCTGGAAACCTGTTTAAGATCCAGTACCAGATTACCTGGAACGATGCGGATCCAGAAGCTGCGAAAAACTACATGAACCAGAGTCGGGTTATGTACGAATTCATGGCGGATTACGTATCGAAAAATCCGAGGAGTACGTTCTTGAATTATAGAGATTTGGATATCGGTGTGAGGACTGGAACCGGCATGAATGGTTACAGGTCCGGTAGGGTTTATGGGGAGAAGTATTTCATGGGGAACTTTGATAGATTGGTGAAAATAAAGACTGCTGTTGATCCAGATAACTTTTTTAGGAATGAACAAAGTATTCCTGTTCTTCCATGAAGATGTTAAACTAGAATCTGTGTTCCAAATTTTGTCTGTCCATTTTCTAAATGGAGTTCATTGATGTTAAATTTTTAAAAGTCTTATGTATTAAGAGTAAGCATTATGATTGTTTGGATATGAATGATATAAATATTTTTAGATAAATTTAAGTTTAGAAAATGCTGTATATTTCTAAGCTGACACTCTTATTAATATACTAGTAGAGTGCCCGCGCGATGCGGCGGGGGCGACAATTTGCATTACGGCACTTATTTCTGGTAGTTTTGTTATTCGTATAATATTTATGGTAGCATTAATGTGGTGGATACATGTCACGAGTATTACACATGTCTAGTAATTATTACATTTGGAATTTAAATTATCAAGTACCTAAAGAAACCATTAATGCAATAAAGTAACACACGAATAAGATAAAAAATAAGTCTTAAACATAAATAAAAGTTATATAAAGTAGCACACGAATAAAAAAAATAACTCTTAAATATAAAAGTTGAAAAGTAAAGGATCAAGTGTCAAGTACTTTATATGATGATGAGATCAATTTATTAATCATACGGCTTAAACATCTCAAGGATGTCATCTATTTTTGTCACACCACCATTTGTCATCATCGAGATCAGCGTCTTCTAGAATTTCATGTATCTCTTCATGTTTAATTTTTACGTCGTTTGGAGGATGAGTTTATTCTCTGTTCTCCTCTTTAAGTGACACATCATCAGTAGTAGTAGCTGGAGCAGTTTGGGAACTGGAAAAAAATGTTAAGTATTTTAGTTACATATTTTTATCATGTTATCGTTATATATAATATAGGATAAAAAACGACGTTCACAGTTAAACATAATATAAAAACAAAAAAAAAAACAAACAATATATCATGTTTTAGAAACATTCATACCTGTTTAAAGATCTGAAATGATGAATATTAAAGCTCCAAAACCACTAAATAATAAATAAGATGAATGTTAAGTGTGAGCATAGAAGAATAAATCAAAGTTATACACAATAGAAAATTGAAGTACCTATAAACCAAGAATTCTAAAGAACATGAAATTTCTTGATGTGAAAAAAACTAATGAATTATACTATATCTAAAGAACAAAAAATTTCTTGAAGTGAAAAACACTAATGAATTATACTATGTATAGAACCTATAAACCAACGAATTAAATAACCTGTAGTTTTTTTCAACTAACTAATATCATCTATAAGAGTATTTTTGAACTTATAATCCCTAAAAAATGCAACACAATCTGGTATTAGTTTTTGAATATGTATTATGTTTAGATTATGGAGTTTTTTCCTAAAAGTTTGTTGGTGGAAAACTTATTTACCAAACTTCTAAAAAAAGTTTCTATAAAAAAAGTTTTATGAAAACGAAAATGCTTCTGAAAACGTTTTTATAATTTTCTTTTATGAAAACTAAAATTCCATTTTGTTAAATATGGTATTATATAAAGTTTTTTAATATAACAAATTGGATAAAACAAGTGAGCTTGTTTGATGTTAATTTACTACTTGCTAACTCATGTAAGTGTGTACACCCAACCAAATAAATACGCAAAACATACAGAATACGAACAAAGCTCATATCAAACCTTTATGTGCAAGGTTTCGAGTCATCGGAACAAATTGGTGAACAATCTTAATCAAACAAAAATCGGAGTGAAAAGGGTTGGAATGTTATTAAATTGTTAATAATGACAACAACATAGAGAGTCTTGAGCTTTTGAAATGTGATAAGACACATTGCTTTAATCATTTGTACACTAATCTATCATCTACTTGTACATTTTAATCCGCACAACAATACTGACCAAGACAACTATCAAAACGTCGATAAAATGAGTAGGTCATCACGGTACCTTTGGATTTTTTTTAAAACATTATAGTTTATAGGATATGAAAAGAATACGTAAAATAATTATAAGTTTGTTGTGGAAGGGGATAAGTGTAGCTAATTAGCCATAATTTTGTTAAAATAAAGGGATTTAAGTGTAATAATATGAGGGACTAAAATAAAATTGGTGTTTAAAAGACCAAGTTACCCTCATTTTAGGGCTGTTTTTATAAATAAAGAGAGAAGAAGTTCTTATTTTTTGGGTATGTTAAAATACCCCTCCCTCATGCATTATAATATAGTATAGATTAAATAAAACTACTGAGTGAAACCTGCATATTAGAAGACCATACAATGTGGAGGGGCTTGGAGAACATGCGTTATTCGAGATGTGAAGGGGCGTGAAAGAGGCATTATTCAACACGTGTTACTTATTTAATATTATTATTTTATATTTAAAAATTATATAAATCAACTAAATCTAATTACATAAATTTAAAAAATAAAGAACATAAATTACAAAACTACATAAAATAAAAAAAAATTTAAAAATTTACATAAACTTTAATTTACTTCTTCGTTTTCGTCAGGGTCGTCTCGTGGAACATTCTAAATGTGTTCAGCCAAATCCGCTAGAAGGTTGTGATGTGTTGTATTATTTTTAATTCCATTCAAGTTCGCTTCTTGTTTTTCATTACTTAATTCTTATGTGCTTGGTTGACTCGTCTCCTTGTAATATTCGCAAATTACGCGTCCCTCATCCTCCAAAATCATGTTATGCAAAATAACGCAAGCGTATATCACATTTTGAATTCTAGGTTTTTCCATAATTCTACACGACACTTTCAAAATGTGCCATCTTGATTGCAATACACCAAACGCTCATTCGACATCCTTTCGTGCCGTCATTTGAGCCCCATTAAACTTACGTCGCTTTTCATCTAACGTTGTTCCCCGGGTAAATGATTTTATGAACACAGCCCAATCCGGGTATATACCGTCCGCTAGATAATAACCATATTTATACTCCGCACCGTTAACAAAAAAAAAGATCCTTTCGGCCCTACACCGTTCCTATGGTCGTTTAAAATGGGTGATTGCTTAAGAATATTTATATCGTTATTTCTAGCAAGTATACCAAAGAATGGATGCCAGACTCAAAGATCTTGAAATGCAACCGCTTCGAGCATCATAGCCGGTTTTTTATGAAATCTGATACTATGTTGGCCCGCCCACGATGTTGGACAATTTTCCCACTCTCATTTCATACAATCTAAACTACCGATCATGTTTTGGACAAAAATTACCTAAGCAATTAAGTGATCAAATTAGTTAAGTGAGGTAGTGTGCTAAAATTATATGTGAAAAATGTGTTAACCAAATTAGTTGTGAAAACAGTTTCAGGATACGGCTCAGGATATCGAGCTGTATCTACAATCAAACAATGAGCAAAAATGTAAAGGTTGACACGTGATGTACGAGGAAAGCCCTTGATCAATCTAGATCGCTGGCATAAAACCTCGGGAGCTGACAATCGCAGCTACCTTGTTCTTCTATTGCTTCAAATATCGGGATACAGTGCAGGATATGGTGCGGATCGACTATGTGTTACAATGTAATTCGAATACAAGTGTTGTGTGTAGTGTTTGCGATGAGCTAGAGAGAAAGTGTTTGAAAGTGTGAAAGTTGAGTGCCTTAATCTGATCCGCCCCCATCTATTTATAGTAAAACAAATGTAACTAACAATCCTACATAACCGGGATCCAACGAATATTCCTTAGTCGAACGTTGTAGACCTGGTCTTTTGGGTTCAACGTCTCTCCTTTAACAAATACGCCCGAGTCTTGAGGAGACGGAGTCCACTTGACCGTTGGCAAGTCCCAGTCTTTAACCTGCACGTGATTAATTCGATATACCTCAGGATATCATCCAGGATGTTAGCAATATCCCCGTCCAGTATCCTTATCACAGATAAACAATTAAAAGTAGGATATAGTTCAAGATATGCATGCTTAGAAAATGAGCCATAACAATTGTCCCCAAATATATCGGTTGGTATACCAATCCAACGGATATATTTTAAAACTTTATCTCGTCGACCAAGGCAATTAAAACGAAACGATGGTTGAAGTGACATTGTGCCATTTTCAATGCAATATTTACTCTTTACCCCCTATCTTCAGCCTATAATTAGCCAAATCATTTCTGCTTATTATCATCATTCTTCAAGCGATTTTCAGGTAATAACTTTTCTCCTCATCCTCTATCCTTCGTTCTTGAGTTTCTTTTAGTTTGCCCAACACCCTTCATGGCATCACGAACAAGATCTCGATCGGACGAACCGGTCTCAACCCTCGTAAGTCAGAACCTCATACGTGACCCAGCAAAGGAAATCTGCTGCTTCAACAACGCCGACATCGCTGCTCTTAAGGATTCCGGCGCCTTCCCCACCGGAACAGTCTTTCGCCCTTTTGATCGGGAAGCCCGATCAGACGCGTCGTCAGACGAGTGGGTTTGTTTCTTCGCCTACCCTTTTTCTCTTGGACTCCGGTATCCATTTCCACCCTTCATCTCTCGCTTTTTTGACCTCACCGGCCTTAGCTATGCCCAGACTATGCCAATGGTCTGGCGAGTTTTGATAGTGCTGGACCAAATCAAGTCTCGCCATTTTCCTGACCTGTGCATTGAAGACCTCCCTATAGCATACCGGTTGAGATCCCATGGCGATAGCCGTTTTCTTTTGTTTTCTACCTCCAAGAACCCTTTGGTCCTTAAGGCCACCAAGAACGAGGATCGATGGCGACGAAAGTTCTTTTCGTGAAAAGAGACTCTATTGATAAGGGTTTCGATCTGCCGGTTAAATGGTTAACCAAGGGTAGGATTTAGGGTTTTAGGAATATCCCCAATTATATCCTCAAACTATATCCCAGACTTATATCCTGATGTTTTATGCAGCGAACTTCAGAGATTTAGTGCCTCCTAGTGCAGAATCCGAATCCAGGATCAAGGAAATCTACCGACTTCCTGCCAGTGAAAGAACTTTCTCCCTGTCTCTCACAGATTCAAGCCAGAAATCAAGCTCAGAGATGTCTGGTAAGCACATTCTTAGCAATTATACATATATTTTAAATCAATTATTTTTCAAAAATATGATGAGTTCAAGAATATCTTCCCTTGTGCAGTACCAGTTGTCAACCTTGAAGGTTTCCAACTTGACGAGTTGGATAGCTACTCCAGCCTTGTACCCCTCAAACAAGAATCCAAACCAAAGTCATCTGCTACACCAAAGCCTACCTCTTCAAGGACTGTTTCTGCTCCCAAAGCTCCTCCAGCATCCAGGACCCGGGCATCTAGCTCTCGGAAGAGAAAGGAGACGGACTCTCCAGCTGTCTCTGAGACATTTTCTCTCAAGAATCATGGGTTTAACGAAGCCACTTCATTCCTCAAGCAGGTAAAATTTTCCTTTCGATATCCTGCACATGTATGTTAATCCTTATCCTGCTTATTTTACATCGATACTTGTGTCCTTCTCGATAGGGCTTGGAACGTCTTATGCACTTGTATGAAGACGCCTGCGGGCTTAACAAGATGTTGGAGATCAAGCTGGAGAAAGCTGAAGCCACCATAGGTGATCAAGGAACCATTGCGGCTTCCAAATCCCAGCATTATGAAGACAAATACAAGGCAATGATCCAGGAACACCAAGCTACCCTCCACAAAGCCAACGAGGATGCCCAAGCCAAACTAGATGCTGCTCTCCTTCAATACCAGCAGGATATGAGCTCATACCGGGACAGTCTCAAAGCATCCGTGGTTATCTCCCTTCTCCAAGCCAGGTTAAAGATGGCTTATGAGGCCAAGAGCTTGGGCTTCGAATGCCCCTCCTGGAATGTTAAGTCTTGGGAAGCGAAACTGCATGATCTTGGAGGTCAGCCCGTCGCTCATCCTACAAAGCATGCTGGTGAGGAGCCCTCTAAGGTGGCAGAAGGAGTGGTCAATGCTGATTGTGGTGATGCCGAGAAGAATCCTGAGGCCGATGCTGGTGCAGATGCTGGGAAGGAGGCTGTTGATCAAGAAGGTGCCGCTTCTTAGGCGGCGAAGTGGGCGATGATGGATATACGTGCCAAGGCCGGAGCCCACTTTTTTTTTAATTTCGTGGTTGTGGTTGTGTAAACAATTTACTTTTCCTGTCCTCGAACAATTTATGTTTTCTACATTAGAACAATATGATGACCAAAGGTGGATGGGTCCTAGGTTTTAGGATGAAGCCCTTGGTCATCGGTTAGTATAACATGTTTTGAACTTCGTAGCGGTTGAAGGTGGACAGGTTTCGTTTTGAGATAAAACCTTCAACCGTTACGTAGGTATGGTAAAAACTAATCGTGCTTTTGGCGGATGGGCCTTGGTTTAAGGTGAAACCAAAAGCACAACTTTTGACTTGTTAATAATATAACTATCTTTTGACTTATTTGTTATTGCCTTGCATTACTTAATGTAACTCTTAGCTTTGTAAAAATTTTGTATTGTTATCTTATGAAAATATCCTGATCAATATGCTCAGCGACATATTATAAAAACTTTTTATTAGATAGGACTTCCAAATATTCGTTCAACTTTGTAGAAAGCTTTCTAAAGAGTGAAAAACAATCCACTTTTCCAAAACCTATTTTGATAATACTTAAATGATCAAAGTTTCAAACTAGTATTAGTTTCAAATATTTTAATCAAATATTCTGAGAAGTATTTTGAAAATATATTTTGAGAATATATCAGGATATTTAACCTTTTACCGAACATAGTATTATCAAAAACTTAAACGATGTTTACAAAGGAAAGATCATACCAGGAATAGGGTATAACCCTATTATCAAACCTCAATCCCTTTGCAACTTTTCCAACGAAGATGTCCCCTGTCTGAGACACCTAGTGCATTAGTTCCGAGCCTTATCCTTTTAGCTTTACAGCATTACTTTAGCAGGAATGTCCCCTGTGTACAATGTCTTCAAATACTTAGAAATCTTCTGGATATCAGTTCCCATGGTATAGACAATTTTTCATGTTACAGGGGTAAAACCCAAGAATGTAATGGAGATAAATTCCTTGTATCCTGGGGAAAATCCCAAATTTTCGTGCGCTACAGGCGGGAGTGTATAAACTCCAAGACTTAGAAAGGTGAAAACCTTTAAACCTTAGAGAGTATGAAAATACCCTTTCGTGAGAGAGGGTGATCAATCCTCATATACCTTTAGGATTCAGGATATAGCCAACAGTAACGAAATTGTCAGCCACTTTTACATGGACTGGTCCCGCCACCTTGAACTATCCCTGAATAACTTGCGCTCCAGGCGGAGTGTTTAAACCCAATTCGGAAGAAAGGTGAATACCTTTAAACCTGTGAAGGGATCGGAATCCCTTATACGTGAGAGAGGGGGCCAATCCTCTAATCTTCCGAAGTATCTTGAGTGAGCATCCTGGAGCTATATCCTGGAGCATATACTGCAAAACATCCTTAAACTAAGGTGGGTGTTAGCTTGGCTAACACCCCTCCGATGCTTAAGTTAGTATTGGGTTTCAAAGAATAAATTAAACCAAACATATTTAAAAAAGATAGAATTCATACCATCCTGAGTTAGAAATTAAATTCTAAACTCACTTGAAATAAAGCTTAAGGTGTATAGCATTCCAAAATCTCGGTAGCATATCCCCTTCCATATTCTTGAGTCTATATGTTCCTTTCCCTGCTTCTGATTCAACTTCATATAGTCCTTCCCATTTTGGAGCTAGCTTGCTATCGGCAGGATTAGTAGTATTCTGAAAAGCCTTTCTTAACACCCAATCTCCAACCTTAAATCTTCTGGTCCTAATATTCTTGTTATATGCTCTGGATATTCTTTGTTGATATGCTGCCATCCTTAGCCTTGCTGCATCCCTTTTTTCATCTATAGTATCCAAATCCTGACACAAGGCTTCAGGATTCTGTTCAGGATCCCGTAAGGTAGATCTTGCAGTAGGTATTGCCATTTCCGTTGGAATCATTGCTTCTGCTCCAAATACCAAGGAAAATGGGGTTTGGCCTGTTGCATTCTTTACCGTTGTCCTATCAGCCCACAAAACAAAGGGTAATTCTTCTGCCCATCTTCCTTTTTTGGCTCCAAGCCTCTTCTTTAAGTTATTGACAATTATCTTGTTTGAGGGTTCTGCTTGTCCATTCGCGTGAGGATGTACCGGAGTAGATGTTATCATTTTGATTCCCCAACTCTTGCAAAAGTCAGTAGTTCTCTTGCTTATAAACTGAGAACCATTGTCACTGATTATCTCGGCTGGTACTCCAAATCTGGTCAGGATATTTCTCTTTATGAAGGATACTACTTATTGATCTCTAACTTGAACAAATGCTTCTGCTTCAACCCACTTGGAGAAATAATCCGTCATAGCCAACATGAAAACCTTTCCTCCGAGAGCCTTTGGAAGCTTTCCCACTATATCCATCCCCCGCTTCATAAACGGCCAAGGGGAAACAATAGGATAAAGCGGTTCAGCAGGCTGATGTAATACGTTACTATGTCTTTGACATACGTCACATCTTCGAGCATATTCTGCGGCATCTTTTCTCATTGTTGGCCAATAATATCCTGTCCTTAGTACTTTTGAGAATAACGACCTGCCCCCAGTATGGTTACCACAATCCCCTTCATGTATATCCTGAAGTACTTCTTTGACTTCAGGATCCTCCAAGCACCTCAAATACGGTCCTGCAAGAGATTTCTTGTATAAAACATTTTTTATAATAGTGAATCGTGATACCTACATCCTAAATGCCTTAGGATTTTCATTTCCGGGGATGTGTCCTTCTTTGAGATATCTCATGATTGGAGCCGTCCAGGATTTAGGATCCTCTTCAGGATGCTCTATTCCAGGATCCTGAATACCTGCTACTTCTTTATCCCGAGGATTCGTTGCAGGATACAAGATATGTAATATTGGTATTTGGGTTCCTTCTGGTATCCTGATCGATGATCCCAGATTTGCTAAGGCATCTGCTTCAGCATTATCCTCTCTTGGTATCTGTTCAAGTGTAAAAACATCGAAATATCCTGCTAATTTTTTGAGAATAGCGAGGTATTCGATTAATTTCTCACCCTTAACTGCATAGGATCCATTAAAATGGTTAGTAATTAACAAGGAGTCAACATATACTTGCAAATTCTTGATACTCATATTATTAGCCAATTCTAATCTTGCAATTAAAGCTTCATATTCTGCCTCATTATTAGTAGCAGGAAATTCACACCTAATAGCCTGGGGTAATATGTCCCCCTGTGGCGATTTTAGTAGTATACCTAAACCTACACCTCTTATATTGGATGCACCATCAGTATATAACGTCCAGGATCCTGAAGATTCTCCTAACTGTTGAACTTCTAGGTCTACCTCGTCCTGAATGTCACTACTGAAATCAGCCACAAAGTCGGCTAAAGCCTGAGACTTTATGGCATTTCTAGGTTCATATACTAAATCATAAGCACTTAACTTTACCGACCACTTGGCCATCCTGCCTGACATCTCTGGCTTCCTAAGCACATTTTTGACAGGATAATTCGTTTTAACATGGATCCTATGTGTCTCAAAATAATGTCTAAGCTTCGTTGATGCTGATGTGTGTAAAATGCAACATATAAATTACATCAAATGAGGCATAAAACTAACCCTTTTTTAGTACTAATATTGGAAAAAGAGTGTTTTTGTCTTCCTTTTGTATTTTCAGGATTAAATGAGCTCAAAAACGCAAAAGAAGCAAAAAGACAGCTAAATCCAACATAAATACAAGAAAAGGAACATTAGTGGACTGCCCGAACCCTCAACGGCACCTTCCAAAGCAAAATAGAGAAAACAGAAGGCTGAACACGCCCCGTGCTCAGCCAGCACGGGGCCGTGCCCAAGAAGCAGCAGAAAAGACAAACCTATAGAAGCTTCTATTGCCCATCACGGGGCCGTGCTCAGCGGACACGGGGGCGTGTCGAAAGTACAGCAGGCGCATTTATTGTAATTGCGAATTACAATTAATGAGGAGAGAGAGTGTCAGACGGACACGGGGCCGTGCCCAGTGGACACGGGGCCGTGTCCAGCTCTCTGTTCAGCCTATAAATAGGAGTGCTTGGATTCATTTCATCTCATCCCTTGGCACACCACCTCTCTCACACTTCATCCACCACCCACCACCATCACAACACCATCATCCACCACCATCATCCATTGTCCATCGTAGAGTGTGTGAGTCATCTCGGGATCCAAGATTGATCGTAAGAGTTCTTGACAATCAAGGCCATGTTTGCCTAAGTCTCTTACATCACTTGGTGAAGACAAAGTGTCTAGTATAATACTTTTTATTTCTAATCTTTTGCACTTTTTATTTGGTTTTGTATTAATGACTTTAATAACTAGTTACTTATGTTGAAGGTGATCTTTCCTTATCGTTTGTCCGTGGTGTCTTGGCATTATTTTACTGTCTATATAAAATAAAGGATTTTCACCATTCATATCTCCACGGTCTATGTGGAGGTATGTTGGCTACCTGGTAGGGGGTTAAGGGAACGGTTTGGTAAAGGTCTTGCCATTGTTCAGCGTTTAGAGGTCCTGCAATGGACCTGGGTCAGATTTAGTAGGACCTCCTTCAATACTTCACGGTATTGGATGGCGGGGGTCCAAACTCTTTGATCCCCTCATAAGTTAACTACTATTAATACTATAACCCGGCTATTTAGGACTGTATCCCTGCTGACTCAGACTACTTAGCCGAGGGTAACGTCACCGCCAAAAGCGGGGCCTACCACAATACTGCATTAATAACTTAATTCATTATCTTCCAATAATCCACCCTTTTAGGATTGTATCCCTGCTGACTCAAACTACTGGGGTGAGGGTAACGTCACCTTCAAAAGAGGGGCCTACTACAATAACTAAGATAATCTCTTAATTATGTGCAAAAGTGCGGAAATAATCAAAGGTTATACTAGATACGAGTCGGAACCAAGTGATTCATCTTGTCTATCTGTTTTTATTTTATTTTTATTTTCAGCATTTTAGTTAGTTTTATTTTTCTTAGTTTAAAACATTTTTCTAAACTTTTGTTTTGGTTAGATGTTGAGGATAAACCGGTACTAAAAGCTCTTGTGTCCTTGGACGACCTCGGTATCTTACCAACGCTATACTACACTCAACGATGGGTGCACTTGCCCATATGTGTGTTTAGTGTTAGTGAAATATCGTGTTTTATAAATTTAAAACTTGGCTAAAATAAGTGTTAAAAAAAGGGCTTAAAATACACACCTAATATATATAACACTTTATCGCACATCAAGTTTTTGGCGCCGTTGCCGGGGACACAAGGATTTTGAGAAAGTTTAAAATCGACGGCCTAATCAGTTTTTCAAAACCTTTTTAAAACGCGCGCACATTTTTCTGCATTTTAGTTTAGTTTGCATTTACAGTAGCCTGAACACGGGGCCGTGCTCATTGAACACGCCCCCGTGCTGCATATTTTTAGTTAGATACCCAGATACAGAGTCTGAACACGGGGCCGTGCTCGCTGAACACGCCCCCGTGCTCAACGTGACCAGTAACTTTAATTAAAACGCCCAGATACAGATCCTGTACACGGGGCCGTGTTCACCAGACACGGGGCCGTGTCCAGCCTTCTGTTTCAATCTTTGTTTCATTTTCTGGTCCCGAGACTCAGTTGTGGTCTGCTGAGTGATTCTTATGGATCAATACTCAGGAGGTTACAACTACACATATGATGAGGATGATTATAGGGGTAATTATTGCACAAATTGTCGTAATGCACGCTCGATCCAAAATAATCGCTCATATCAACCATCCAATTCATACACCTACTATGAGGAGCCCAGGTACGAGCCATCAACTTCATACACATCCTATGAAGACCAAAGGTATGAACCTCCTCCCTCAGACTCATATTTTGATGAACCAAGGTATGAGCCTTCTTACTCATACTTTGAGGAACCAAGATATGAGCCACCACCTTCATATGCTTATTATGAGGAACCTTGGCGTGAACAACCCACCTCATATGAGTATTATGAAGAACAAAATTACGAACCTTATCCATCATATGCTTACAATGAAGAACAGTGGTGTGAACCATCTACTTCATATGGGTATTATGAGGAACAAAGGGTCGAACAACCGGATTCAAGCTTAGAAAATCCCGATTCTTTTTCTATAACCGAAGTGACCGATAGGATATTAGAACACATTAGAGTTATCGATCGATGTATAAAAGAAGCTCGCGCAAGGGAAAAGGAGTCCCGCACAAGAGAAGAATTAAAAAAAGAAGAGATAACTAAAAGTGAAAAAATGGAAGAACAAATAAGCGAAAAACCGACACATGAGCTAAGCAACGAAAAAGGTGAGTCCAATAACGTTAAAATCCCAGAAGAGTCTAATTTTGAAGAAATTAATCTCTTGACACCTTCTTTCGAAAATCATTGTTTAGTGCCCACTCATGCTAAGTTTTTAAAAGAGTTAAACACTAACACTAAAATTGACGAAACAGTAAGTGTTAAGTTAACTAATGATCAAACTTCGCTAATAAAAGAAGACCCATTTGAAATTAACATTACACCGGTTCCATGTTTCTTTCAAAATTCGTTTATTAGTAATGTCACAATCGATAAAGATCTTTGTGTTAACATAATGCCTAACTATATTTTCGAAAAATTAAGTATTAGTGATTTTTCTCCACTTCAAATACCCATTTTTCTATCCAATCGGAAGGTAATAAAATCAATCGGTATAGTTGAAGATGTCTTGGTTCAAACAAATCAAATAGTAATCCCAACCGACTTTGTCATCCTCGATGACGCTCCTCTAGTGTTGGGACGACCATTTGTAAAAACTCACGAAGCTTTGAAAAACCGGAAGTTCAATAATTTACCTCTTCAATTAGGGGCATTTAAAAGAAGTGTCGATCTTGAACGATCAATGAAATATCCATTCGGCAATAATGACCCCCTAATTGAAGATGAAGATGAACCACCCGATACAAGTGAAGAGATTGACCACTTTGTTGAAGAAGAGGTCGCCATAGAACAAACTTTTAAAGTTCTTGATCGAAACGAGCAACCAAATAAGGAGTCTCCTAAAGACCCACCACTTGAACTCAAAGAACTTCCAAAAGGTTTGGAATATGCTTTTCTAGACAAAGATGGTAAGTTACCTGTAATTATTTCGTCTAAATTAGATAACTTAGAAAAAGAAAAACTAGTTAATCTTTTGAAAAAACACAAAAATGCAATAGCTTGGAAACTTGTTGACATAAAAGGAATTAGTCCTTCTATGTGCACATACAAAATTTTGATGAATGATGACTACAAATCGGTCATACAACCACAACGTCGTGTAAATCCAAATGTTCAAGAAGTGGTTAAAAACGAAGTCATCAAATTACTTGACGCCGGACTTATCTATCCTATTTCCGATAGTCCTTGGGTAAGTCCCGTCCAAGTAGTTCCAAAGAAAGGAGGTATGACGGTAATTACTAACGAAAAGAATGAATTAATACCAACAAGAACCGTCACAGGATGGAGAGTATGTATAGATTATAGACGATTAAATGAAGCAACAAGAAAGGATCATTTTCCTTTACCCTTCATTGATCAAATGTTAGAAAGATTATCCGGTCATAAATTTTACTGTTTCTTGGATGGTTTTTCAGGTTACTTTCAAATCCCAATAGCACCCGAAGACCAAGAAAAGACAACTTTCACATGTCCCTATGGAACTTTTGCTTATCGACGCATGCCGTTTGGTCTATGTAATGCCCCCGCAACATTCCAACGTTGCATGGTAGCCATTTTCCATGACATGATAGAAAAGACAATGGAAGTCTTCATGGACGACTTTTCTATCTTTGGGGATTCATACGACCAATGCCTCGATAACCTTGAACGAATGCTGTCCCGATGTGAGGAAACTAACCTCGCCCTTAATTGGGAAAAATGCCATTTCATGGTAACGGAGGGAATAGTACTCGGTCACAAGATCTCATGCGAAGGAATGGAGGTGGATCGAGCCAAAATAGATACCATTTCTAGATTACCTCCTCCATCCTCCGTAAGAGCTATTAGAAGTTTCCTAGGGCATGCCGGATTTTATAGGCGGTTTATCAAAGACTTTTCAAAAATCTCAAGGCCTCTAACAAAATTACTTGAAAAAGATGCTCCTTTCATCTTTGACAAGGATTGCAATCAAGCATTTCTAACCCTAAAGGAAATGCTAGTCGATGCACCTATCATGATAGCGCCTGATTGGAAGTTTCCTTTCGAAATCATGTGTGATGCTAGTGACTTTGCAGTTGGAGCTGTCTTGGGACAGAGAAAAGAAAAGCATTTCCACCCAATATATTATGCTAGTAAAACACTTAACGATGCACAAGAAAATTACACAACAACTGAAAAAGAGTTACTAGCTGTGGTATTTGCTTTTGATAAATTTCGTTCTTATCTTGTTCTTTCTAAAACTATAGTCTATACAGACCATGCAGCCATTCGATATCTCTTTAAGAAGCAAGACGCAAAACCACGTTTGATTAGGTGGATTCTACTCCTCCAAGAATTTGACATTGAAATCAAAGACAAAAGAGGAGCAGAAAATACCGCAGCAGATCATCTTTCGCGCTTAGAAGACCCAGCTTTGGAGGCAACCAGGGACGAGCAAATCAATGAAAAATTTCCAACTGAATCCCTGGAAATGGTGGAATTTAAGGAAGAACCATGGTACGCCGACTTTGCTAACTACCTAGCTAGCGGAATAGTCGCAAAAGGATGGCCACATCATCAAAGAAAAAAATTCTTTGCCAATGTGAAACACTATTTTTGGGAAGATCCATATCTTTTCAAAATGTGTGCCGACCAACTCGTCAGACGATGCGTACATGGTAATGAAGCACGAAGAATTCTCCGCCATTGTCACGAAGGTCCATACGGAGGACATCATGGTGCTGCCAGTACCGCACGAAAGGTATTTGATTCAGGATTTTATTGGCCAACCATTCACAAAGATGCTCACAATCTTGTAAAGACATGTGATGCTTGCCAAAGAACAGGTAATATTTCTTCCAAAAACGAAATGCCACAAAATGGCATTCTTGTTTGTGAAATTTTTGATGTGTGGGGACTCGACTTTATGGGACCTTTCCCACCATCAAAAGGAAACAAATACATACTTGTGGCAGTAGATTACCTGTCTAAATGGGCCGAGGCCGAGGCACTTCCAACAAATGATGGAAGAGTAGTGGTAAGATTTCTGAAAAAATTATTCTCTCGTTTTGGCACACCTAAAGCTTTAATAAGTGATAGAGGTACCCATTTTTGTAACCATCAACTTGAAAAATTTTTAACAAGGTATGGGTCTATCACCGGGTTTCGACAGCTTATCACCCTCAAACAAACGGACAAGCCGAAGTGACCAATAGAGGGTTAAAACGAATACTCGAAAAAAACCGTAGGGTTAAATAAAAAGGAATGGGCTGATAAACTAGATGATGCTTTATGGGCTTTTCGAACTGCTTATAAAACAACGATAGGTACAACCCCATATAAGCTAGTCTATGGAAAAAGTTGTCATTTGCCAGTAGAAATTGCACACAAAGCCTACTGGGCAATCAAAAATGTAAACTTAGATCTAGAATTTGCTGGTAAAAATCGATTTTGTCAAATAAATGAATTAGACGAGCTTAGGAATTATGCATACTCAAACTCTGAGATTTATAAGGAGAGAATGAAAAATTGGCATGACAAACATATTAAACCTAATGAATTTCGGGAAGGAGATTTAGTTCTTTTGTTTAATTCACGACTTCGATTGTTTCCTGGTAAATTAAAGTCTAGGTGGTCAGGACCTTTTTCCGCCACCCATATTTTTCCACACGGTGCAGTAGAAATTAAACCTCGAAATGGGCCACCATTTAAAGTCAATGGCCAACGGCTGAAACTCTATCAAGGATTTATTGAGGATGAGGAAGAAGAGATCTCGCTTCAAACCGTGGAAGATTAAAAACATCATGCCTGGTAAGTTACGAACGATTGAGACGACAAAATTAAGCGGTAAGTTTTCTAAACCATAGCTTATGGGAAAAAAGGGGCACTCACACGCGCACAAAAAAAAAAAAAAAAAAAAAAAAAAAAAAGCTCGACACGGGGCCGTGTTCGCGCTGCAGACGGGATAAAACCCCTTTCTCAAAACAGTTTCTTCATTCCACACGCCCCGTTTCCCCACAAAAGCTCTGGTTCCAGGCAATTTTTCGCAAAATTTCGACGTCTCTTACCGATCTAACAACGTCAAGGTATGATTCTATCACTCTTAGTAGTTAGATTAGTTACTTGCATGTAGTTAAAACACCACAAATTTGGGGAAAAATGTAGGGTTCTTGATGTTCATCCGGATCGAACCTAAAATTTTTGCCTAAATCTGTTTGCATTTAGTTAGATTAGTGTTAAGGTAAGTAAGTACACTTAGATTGTTCATAGATTCACCCGATTTCTTACAAAAACCCCAAACCCTTGTTCTTGAACCGAAAAAGACAAAAATTGATATGGTAAACGGGATGTTTTGGGAAAAACGGTGTTTAGGGTTTCATTTTCGGGGGAAACCGCACCTATTGGACCAAAAATTTTCAAGTTTTCGAAACCGGGTCGAAAATTGAAGTTTTTGAGTAACAGACCCCTGGACACGGGGTCGTGTCCAGCCCGCTGTTTGCAGTTTTGTCCGAAAACACTTCTGTTTCGTACTAATTTTTTTTGGTATATTCTTTCAGATGGCAAAGTTCACAAGGTTCAATGCAAGTGAGCTTGATGCAAGGGCAAGGTATGAGGTTCTTCAAACAAGACCCGAAGAGTACCCCAGGAGAGCTTGCACGGAGCTGTTAACCTTGGTAAACCAGCTGCACCGATTCAACAACATTGTTACGGGACCACTAGCTGTTGCATTAAACACTAGGCTTCAGTCGGTGCATCAATGTACCATGGAGTTCTACAGTACCTTCAACTTCGATTCAAGGTGTGACCCATTTGACGAAACTGGGGTTGTATTTTGGTGTGGGGGAACAATGTACTCGATCTCCATGGCACAGTTTGGAGCCCTAATAGGTCTATACCAAGAAGAGGAATCGGGAAACGAAGAAAATACCGGAGGATTACGGGACTTGGAGGTAAATGAAAGACAAGCAGCATGGGCTCAAATCGGTGAAGGAATCTACGACCCTCGTAGCACCAAGAGTACAAAGCTGAGGGATCCGCTCTATCGCTACATTCACAGGATCCTCACCTACTCTCTAAACCAACGACACGACAGTAGTGGTGTTGTAGGGTTGAAAGATTTGGTTGTCCTCCACTGTATCCACAACCAAAAGCCTCTTGATGTTCCGTATCTCCTGTTGAAAAACATGCATCTCAACCGCCTTGCTCGAGCTCCAACACCTATCTTCTACGGAGGATGGGTGTACCGTCTTTTTAAGCATTACACGCGAATTCCAAGAGCCTTTGAAAGAAGCCCATGGTCGGGACGAGTTGACTACCATATTTGCCGAGCCATGAACTTACTCTATGAGGCGGAAGACGGAACAGTGAGTTTCCAAAGAACGCAAGGATATGCATGGAACCCACAGGAGGCCCTAGTTCTTCACGCACCACCTCCCCACCACCAGTATCCACCCCATGGTGATCCGGGTCAATCCTCCTCACAAGGAGGCGGTTTTCCTAATTTTCAAAGCTTACATGATCTTATGCAGGAAAACCTCATGTGTACCAGGAACGCCTACAACCTCGCCAACAACACATACCACCGGGTCGGAGCTATTGAACGCAACATCAACGATATACAAGACGATATCGGCAGCATCCGGGAGTACATGGCGGGGCATGGGGATGGAGGTGATGATAGCGATGAAGATATGGATTAGAGGGTTTGGAGGAGCAGGAGCGGGTTGATGGCGAGCCCACAGGTTTAAGTCTCTTTATCTATCGAACAATTGGTGGCCTGCGTGCCAGAAGTTGAACAATTTACTTTCCTTAAACACTTTTATTTTCCGTTTTATTTTTCTTTTACTTTATGCTTGGAACAATTAACTGTGGTAATGTAGGATGTTTGTATTGCTTGGTGTGGTATTAAGTGATGAAACAGGTACAAACCAAGGCTTGGGGTGCTAAGCCTCAGCACTTATAGGGCCAGGATGGAAAAACCGGAGGAAGAAACCTGTTTTTCAGGCTTCCAGACTGTCCACACGGGGACGTGTCCAGCCAACACGCCCCCGTGCTCACCTCCCAGACCCGCTGTTTGGCTTATGTTCTGCAGAATTTTACCAGACACGTGGCCGTGTCCAGTGGACACGGGGCCGTGTCCACCTTCTGTAAGTACTTGTTACTGGCACCTGAACACGGGGTCGTGCCCACTCAACACGGGGCCGTGTTCAGTGCCCAGTAACACAAAGTTTTGCTTTTTAAACACTATTTTACACATCTAATCAACCTAAAAATTTATTTTTGGGACACATTGAGGACAATGTGTAATTTAAGTGTGGGGGGGATGCTAAAACCTTGAATTTTGCAAGTCCTAAATACAAGCCTTACACAAAACTCTATTGGAACCGCTAATCACCCCAAATTTTTTTTCAAAAAAAATTTCATTTTTTTACTTGTCTAGGTTTAACTCGGGAAATTCAAGTTCTCAAAAAGGTTATATTTTTACAAATTTACAACCAATAGCGTAGTGATAAAAAGAACCAACATAAGAAAATTATGAAAAGGCATGACAAACTTATTTAAAATTTGATTATATATACTTGATCACATAAAAACCCATTCCCACAAAAGTGAGTTTTGAGACTTTATTGAGCACACAATTACATATCATTTGACTAAATGCTCATTTTTCGTTTCTTGTGTGAATAGCTGCTTGGTTCTTACGACTCTAGAACTTGCCATGACAATACATTCCCGGTCCTTATCAACTTAAACCCGAGTAAGTAAATGATGGAGGCATTAGGACTAACCTTTTTCATTTCTACACCATTATTTTTTCTTTTTCTTTTACCACCTACCCAAAAATCCCCCTAGTTAGCCCCTTTGAGCCTAAACCTTTTCGTTTCATCACCCAAACAAAAACCCTTTCACCCACCAAAACCTTTTTCATTTTTAACCCTTTATTTTAGTAACAAGTTCGGTTCTTCGTGAAAAATATATATATATATATATATATATATATATATATATATATATATATATATTTGATAATAATGAAGCAAAAAGAAAATAAACAAACAAAGTAATCAAAAATAACTTTGTTTGAATAAAAGCTTCATAAAAAAAAATAAAAGTTGCAAAAATACGAAAACCGACACTTGTTACGCTTTTAGCCCTTTTTCTACTAACCACTAACCCAACCACCTACCTTTAACCCTAGCCTACCCTTAACCCGCAAAGTCCTCTTGATATCTACAAAGGTATAAAAGTTAAAAAGGAGGAGGATTGATTTCTTGGCAAGCCTATGGTAGGAATAAGTTCCATGCCGCTCTCGAGTGATTCACTAAAAATACACCTTCGGCCGAGTGTGAGTGATTTCCCCGCGAGGTATGTGAACTTGTATATAAACAGAATTTTAAAAAGGCATGTTATGCCCAAATAAGTAATTTCTTTTATGAACAGTTCTAAATAAATCATTACGAATAGGAGTGTAAATAAATAAAAATAAAACCCAAAAAGATCTTGGAAATCCCGACACTCTACGACAAAGCCCAAAACCTTCTCTTCTACCTATTCCATTTGGGAGTGTAAGCCACATATTAAAGAGTTTTGCTTGAGGACAAGCAAAAGTTCAAGTGTGGGGGTATTTGATGTGTGTAAAATGCAACATATAAATTACATCAAATGAGGCATAAAACTAACCCTTTTTTAGTACTAATATTGGAAAAAGAGTGTTTTTGTCTTCCTTTTGTATTTTCAGGATTAAATGAGCTCAAAAACGCAAAAGAAGCAAAAAGACAGCTAAATCCAACATAAATACAAGAAAAGGAACATTAGTGGACTGCCCGAACCCTCAACGGCACCTTCCAAAGCAAAATAGAGAAAACAGAAGGCTGAACACGCCCCGTGCTCAGCCAGCACGGGGCCGTGCCCAAGAAGCAGCAGAAAAGACAAACCTATAGAAGCTTCTATTGCCCATCACGGGGCCGTGCTCAGCGGAAACGGGGGCGTGTCGAAAGTACAGCAGGCGCATTTATTGTAATTGCGAATTACAATTAATGAGGAGAGAGAGTGTCAGACGGACACGGGGCCGTGCCCAGCGGACACGGGGCCGTGTCCAGCTCTCTGTTCAGCCTATAAATAGGAGTGCTTGGATTCATTTCATCTCATCCCTTGGCACACCACCTCTCTCACACTTCATCCACCACCCACCACCATCACAACACCATCATCCACCACCATCATCCATTGTCCATCGTAGAGTGTGTGAGTCGTCTCGGGATCCAAGATTGATCGTAAGAGTTCTTGACAATCAAGGCCATGTTTGCCTAAGTCTCTTACATCACTTGGTGAAGACAAAGTGTCTAGTATAATACTTTTTATTTCTAATCTTTTGCACTTTTTATTTGGTTTTGTATTAATGACTTTAATAACTAGTTACTTATGTTGAAGGTGATCTTTCCTTATCGTTTGTCCGTGGTGTCTTGGCATTATTTTACTGTCTATATAAAATAAAGGATTTTCACCATTCATATCTCCACGGTCTATATGGAGGTATGTTGGCTACCTGGTAGGGGGTTAAGGGAACGGTTTGGTAAAGGTCTTGCCATTGTTCAGCGTTTAGAGGTCCTGCAATGGACCTGGGTCAAATTTAGTAGGACCTCCTTCAATACTTCACGGTATTGGATGGCGGGGGTCCAAACTCTTTGATCCCCTCATAAGTTAACTACTATTAATACTATAACCCGGCTATTTAGGACTGTATCCCTGCTGACTCAGACTACTTAGCCGAGGGTAACGTCACCGCCAAAAGCGGGGCCTACCACAATACTGCATTAATAACTTAATTCATTATCTTCCAATAATCCACCCTTTTAGGATTGTATCCCTACTGACTCAAACTACTGGGGTGAGGGTAACGTCACCTTCAAAAGAGGGGCCTACTACAATAACTAAGATAATCTCTTAATTATGTGCAAAAGTGCGGAAATAATCAAAGGTTATACTAGATACGAGTCGGAACCAAGTGATTCATCTTGTCTATCTGTTTTTATTTTATTTTTATTTTCAGCATTTTAGTTAGTTTTATTATTTTTTAGTTTAAAACATTTTTCTAAACTTTTGTTTTGGTTAGATGTTGAGGATAAACCGGTACTAAAAGCTCTTGTGTCCTTGGACGACCTCGGTATCTTACCAACGCTATACTACACTCAACGATGGGTGCACTTGCCCATATGTGTGTTTAGTGTTAGTGAAATATCGTGTTTTATAAATTTAAAACTTGGCTAAAATAAGTGTTAAAAAAAGGGCTTAAAATACACACCTAATATATATAACACTTTATCGCACATCAATGCCATAACTAAAGCTAATATCAATTTTTCTAAATGAGAATACCTAGTTTCAGCATCTAACAAACTTTTACTAACATAATAAACAGGATATTGCTGACCTTCATGGTCTTTGATATGAACGGCACTTACAACATTCCCTGATACAGCAAGGTATAGGGATAGTGGTTCACCATTTTCAGGCTTCATCAATAGAGGTGCAGTTGAGAGATATCGCTTCAAATCCTGCAAGGCTGCTTCATGCTTTGCTCCCCATTCAAATTTCTTATTCTTCTTGAGGATATCATAGAATTCCTTGCATTTTTCCGAGGATCTTGAAATAAATCTATTCAAAGCTGCTACTCGGCCTGTTAACCGTTGTACGTCCTTCATATTCGAGGGTGATTTTATATCCAGGATAGCTTTAATCTGCTCCGGGCTTGCCTCTATCCCCCTTTTCGTCACCATATATCCAAGAAACTTTCCTGCCCCCACTCCGAAATGGCACTTAGCAGGATTCAGCTTCATGTTATACTGATCCAGGATATCAAATGCTCCCTTGATATCCTGGAGGTGATCCTCAGCCTGTTTAGATTTCACCACCATATCGTCAATATATACCTCCATGGTGTCCCCCAGCTTATCTTTGAACATCATGTTCACTAATCTCTGGTATGTTGCACCTGCATTTTTCAAACCGAAAGGCATGGCAGTATAGCAATATATACCTGTTGGTGTCATGAAAGCAGTATCCTCCTGGTCTGAAGGCTCCATTTGAATCTGCTGAAATCCTGAGGATGCGTCCATGAACGTTAACATTTCATGTCCAGCAGTAGCATCCACCATTGCATCGATATGAGGGAGAGGAAATGGGTCTTTAGGACAAGCCTTGTTCAAGTCCGTGTAGTCTACACAGACTCTCCATTTCCCGTTTTTCTTCTGTACCACAACTACGTTTGCTAGCCATCTTGGAAACTTGACTTCTCTGATCATCCTGGACTTCAACAATCTTTCAACTTCCTCTTGGATAATCGCATTCTGCTCAGGAGCAAATTTTCTTCTTTTTTGCTGAACAGGCTTGAATGATTTGTCAATTCCAAGCTTGTGAGTGATAATGTCTTTGGATATGCCTGTCATATCCTCATGCTTCCATGCAAACGTTGACATCATGCATTTCAAAAAGTTAGTTAACTGCTCTTCAATATCCTGAGGGATATTGGTTCCTACGAGCACCGAGATATCAGGATTATCCTGATCCAGGATAATTTTCTTCACATCCTGCTCCAAATCCTCCACGATATCCTGGGCCCGCATCTTTAATTGCTATGCTGTACTAGGCTTAGTTGAGGATTTCATTGAGGATGTGTAGCATTCCTTCGCCTCCTGCTGATCACTATCGACTTTGACGACCCCCCAAGGGGTTGGAATATTGATGCATTGGTGATAAGTCGAAGGCACAGCCTTCATATCATGGATCCACGGCCTGCCTAGTATGATGTTATAGCAGGATAGGGAGTCCATTACACAGAAACGTTGTATCGAGTTGACCCCTTCAACATATACTGGTAACTTTATCTCCCTTACGGTATTCCTAGCTTCTCCACTGAAACCAACGAGCACAGTGGACTTCAAAGTAATGTCCATCGGAGATACATTCATTCTCTTCAATGTTTCCAGCTGAACTATGTTGACGGAGCTACCATTATCTACTAATATCCTGCGTACAAAATGGTTAGCAACATATAATGTTATTACCAAAGCATCATGGTGAGGATCCTGAACAGTATCCCTGTCATCACTATCGAAAGTGATCACTTTATCAGTTGTGAGGGTAGTCATCCTGACTGGCTTGTCTCCCCTTTCACTCTTAGCTTCCTTTGCATGTCTCTTAGCTGCCGAATATGAAGTCCCACAAATGTCGGATCCTCCTGAAATAAAGTTAATTATCTTGGCATCTGCTGGGGGTGATGCTGCTCGTTCAGGATCCTTCTCGGGATCTTGCCCTTTATTCTTCTTTCTTCCCAGCAAGTCCTTCAGATACCCCTTGCTTAACAGGTAACTTATCTCTTTCCTTAAAGCAATGCAATCCTCGGTCATATGTCCAAAGTCTTCATGGAAGGCACACCATTTAGATTTATCCTTCCAATCAGCTTTTTGCTGGTTCTTTCGAGGCCACCTAGCTTTGTCCCCTAAACCCTGCATAACATACATTAACTCAGGTATATTAACAGAAAAGCAGTATTCAGATAAGTCAGGATATTCTTCAGGATCCTCGTCTTCAACAGCATTCACTTTCTTGTTATCATTTCTGCCATATGGCTTGGAGCGATATGGCTTATATGAGGATTCTGATTTCCTGTTAGTTGATTCATAGGTTGAGGTAGAATTCATCCTCTCCTGCATATTCTTGTCATCTTCCAAACGGATATATCTCAAAGCCCTGTTACGAGCTTCGTCGAGATTCCTGCAAGGATTCATTACAAGATCCTGATAAAACTGAGAATCCTTTTGTAACCCCATCTTAAAAGCTTGCACAGTTGTTGCAACATCAAGATGCGGGATATCCAAGGATTCTCGACTGAATTTGTTCACATAATCCCTCAAGGATTCCTGAGGCCCTTGAGTTATCCTGTAAAGATCACTGGTTAGTTTCTCAAAACTCCGACTACAAGAAAATTGACTGTTAAATAAATTAACCAAATGAGCAAACGAAGTAATTGAGTGAGGAGGGACGTTTAACAGCCATTTCAAGGCTGATCCTGTCAGGGTAGAACCGAATCCCTTGCATAAGCATGCTTCCTTGAGATCTGGAGGGATTGGATTGATTTCCATCCATTCCCTATACTGGGCAATATGTTCCTCAGGATCCGTAGTCCCATCATACAGTTTCATGTTGGGAGTCTGGAATCTTTTTGGGATTTCAGCATCACAGATAGGATACGCAAAGCGGGATATCCTGTGGCTGTCTTGGGATACTTCCGGAATTGGCTGGACCACTCAAGGTACACTGGATATCATGTCCTTCAATTTTTGGAGCTCCCGGGTAAATGTTGACGTCATACCTGCATCCTGCAAAGAGCCATTGTTGTTAGTAGCAAGAATATTATTATTTGACACATTACCGGTCTGAGGATTTTGGCCATATCCTGAGGCATATCCTGAACTCCTCACAGTCGACATCCTGACCGAAGAGGGCATCTCAGGGGTATGATTCTGAGAATGGCTTGGGACGATATTCCCCCTGTTATCCTCAGTGTAAACTGCGGAACTGAAGTTCAAAGCCCTGGGCTGTATAGGAGTGACAGTTTCTTCAGCAGGTCTGCTCGAGCTAGCTTTTAAGAGTTGTATTTCTCTTAACAGCATTTGGTTAGTCTCCTGTTGCTGCCTCATTTGTTCCTGCACACTTCTAAATAAAGTCAGAATTTCATCATTAAAGGCTAAAACGGGAGCAGATCCCTGAACCCTCCGAGTAGGGATAAAATCTTGAGGTTGTGAAGAAAGTGGCATCCTTGGAGGAGGTGGTGGAAGCACCGAACCGGTAGTAGCAGAGGTTGCAGCAGACATAGTGGAGGAGCTCATGTTTGATCTTGAGGCCATTGTAAACAATGTGACAAAAAGTTTTGAAAATAGAAAACCGATTAACGATTTCACAAAGATTTTTAGTAAAAGTAGCACCACTTGCCCCACGGTGGGCGCCAAATTGTTTTGGTCAAAAATTACCTAAGCAATTAAGTGATCAAATTAGTTAAGTGAGGTAGTGTGCTAAAATTATATGTGAAAAATGTGTTAACCAAATTAGTTGTGAAAACAATTTCAGGATACGGCTCAGGATATCGAGCTGTATCTACAATCAAACAATGAGCAAAAATGTAAAGGTTGACACGTGATGTACGAGGAAAGCCCTTGATCAATCTAGATCCTTGGCATAAAACCTCGGGAGCTGACAATCGCAGCTGCCTTGTTCTTCTATTGCTTCAAATATCGGGATACAGTGCAGGATATGGTGCGGATCGACTATGTGTTACAATGTAATTCGAATACAAGTGTTGTGTGTAGTGTTTGCGATGAGCTAGAGAGAAAGTGTTTGAAAGTGTGAAAGTTGAGTGCCTTAATCTGATCCGCCCCCATCTATTTATAGTAAAACAAATGTAACTAACTATCCTACATAACTGGGATCCAACGAATATTCCTTAGTCGAACGTTGTAGACCTGGTCTTTCGGGTTCAACGTCTCTCCTTTAACAAATACGCCCGAGTCTTGAGGAGACGGAGTCCACTTGACCGTTGGCAAGTCCCAGTCTTTAACCTGCACGTGATTAATTCGATATACCCCAGGATATCATCCAGGATGTTAGCAATATCCCCGTCCAGTATCCTGATCACAGATAAACAATTAAAAGCAGGATATAGTTCAAGATATGCATGCTTAGAAAATGAGCCATAACAGATCATCCCTGGGAAACCATGTCGCTCTTCATGAGCCTCCAAAAGTTGTTGTATGTCACTAAACCTAGGTTTTCTCAAATATTTTTTAAATATTGTTCAATAAGACACTCACAAAAATAATGGAGACTTTCCCTCGCCACCAGTTTTGACATTTATATGTATTCATCCATAATGTCGAAAGCCGTCTCATAAGCCAATTGTCTAAGTGCGGTCGTGGCTTTTTGCAATGTGCTAAAAATTTCATATTTACTTGATAAATCGTTCGATATTCTTAGAAATAATTCACATCTCATACGAAATCGACGTCTAAAGGTACTATCATCATAAGTAGGGTTCGGTGAAAAATAATCACTTGCCAATAAATCATGTTCGATGACTAGGTCACGTGATATGTATTATCTCCTCTTGGGTTCCGAGGAGCAACCTTCGTCTTCCATTATAGTTTGATGCACCTTTTGAACCACTGGAATTATGACTGCCAGTGCCTCGTTGTCTGACGAGAATAGAATTAAATCGTCAAGCCCAGACGATGATGAAGAAAAAGAAAAACTGGATCCTTCCATTTTTTTTACAATTACATAAAAATTAGGAGAAGAATGGGAAGTTGGGAAGCGATGAAGTGTGTGGTTTTATAAAAAAAACGGTGTGAAATATGTTAGTAGATATAGGGTTCTTTTAAAAAAAAGGTTTTTTTAAGGTCAAACTAAAACAAACCTCAAAAGCACCCTAAAACGCTCCAAAAACGAGAAACCAAACCCGTATACCCTTATTTTATTAAAAAAACAAATAAAATACTGATTTTCGTTCATTCGCGGGCATCGACCGACTATAGGGAGACCTCTCGCGGGGCGCGAGAGGCTCGTTTCGATCCGGACACGTATCACGCCATGTGTCAAAGCTATAGGTTGACTAGGCAGCCCTGGCCGTAGCTAGGGTACGCCTCGCGTGGCGCGACAAACGGCCCTGGGCCAGTCGCGGGGCGCGAGAAACCTGAAAAATCTATAAATTGAGCTGTTCAGTTACATTTCCATTTCGCTCAAAATTTCCTTCTGTTCTCTAAAATTCTGCTCAAATAGTATACCCCAAATATACCCGAAGTGCTAGAACTCTGCTGCGATATCAGGGTAATAACTCGATCACTGCTACGGTACTATATCCGATCGATTAAAACCGATCTGATGGATGTTTAAGTGCTGTCGATATTCGGCTATACTTTATCATTCGTTGTGGGGTTTCGATCTCGTGATTATCGTATGTTGGACCCACTATGGCCTGAACAACTTCTTTTCACGTAATATAGCAAGTGATTTCAGTAGATGTGAAAAAGATGTGCGGAAATGGAAATCAGACTTTCAGAAACAAGACCTACAGAATTATCAAGTTTATATCACTTTGAAACAAAATAGTTTACAAGGTGATTGTAAGATTATTATCTAATACAAATGAATCTTGAATTCTGTGGGTGAGAGGGCAATGGAGTTTTGATGCATGTGTAAATGATAAGCTTCAAACTCAATTGTCTTCTGCTGGTTGAGCCTTCTATTTATAGAAGGCTGGGTGCATGAATAAACAATAGTTTATTCATGCAATAAGTCCTGCAAAAAGTGGCCATTTGACATATTCATTGAATCCAGCATTCAAGTTGCCTTTTTCATCATGATATCCAATAATGTCAACTTGCTTCGGTAAGTGTGGCAGGATAGAGCTGTTTTCAGACAAGTGGGGTATTTCATCAGAATTTCTGATAAACCACTTCATCAGAAATTATGGTGAACAAATCATCAAAAAATTCTGATGATCAGAACCGTTAGAAACTGATGATATTTCATCAGAAATATCATCAGATCCATCAGAAATGACCTTCTCTGATAATCCAATTCAACTCTTCAGGACTGTTATCTCTTCATAGATCCAGTTGATTGTGATTTTCTTCAATACTTACAAATAAAAGACCTAATCAATATCTATGCCTTCACCGTGTTCCATCTCAAGGAGCAACAACAGGTCAGTTATCAACCCATAATTCTGGTTGGTGGGTACAAGCATGCTGAGACCCATGTTTTCTTGAAGTCTCATATCTGCTCTTGGATAACTTGCAGGAATACCTGCAAAGTCTAGCTGGCTCGTGATTATCTTCGTCAGAAAACGAGGATACGTCAAGAACGGCTTGCCAACCCACATGTTACTTGCAAAATCTCTCATTAGATAATAAGAGAAGTTGTAAGGTACTTTGAGTACAAGTGCACGTATAGGCTCCATCAATCTAAGAGATACTTCATGATGATTAATGACCTTCTTTGAAAAGCATGCACCCATCTGTGTGACCAGATAATGCCATGGCTTGATAAAGCCATGTTTGTTGATAGCTCGTTGTTGGGTTTCCGTATGGTAACCCATTTGCCTCAGGACATCATCCTTTTGACGCCTTGAGAACATCAGGACATCATTATCATCATCGAGTTGAAGAGCTGTCCTGATGGTGGCTTCATTTAACAGAATTTTTTGATTTAGCACCATACTCTCGATGGCCATCTGTTCTCTGTTCTCATACTCAGATAATGTTGCATTTTTCCAGAAGATTTGAAGAATCTCTGGATGAACAGTTATATGAGTAGTGAGGGCATAGCTCAAGTTACTACTCATGAGCATTTTAAGCACAACTTGACACCCTTCCCATTGAGGACCTTCCAGATTGGTCCTCAATCTAAGATTGTGATATGGATGAAGAACAAGTGGGAAGCATTCATCTTTGATGGTATTCATTTTGTGTGTGTGAGAGAGTATGAGGTGACAGTGAAGAAGAAGATTTAGAGTGCCCCCTTTTTTGTGTGTGTGAGGATGACAGATTTTCAACACAAAGTGGTGAACATTTATAGTAAACTTAATATTTGCCATAAATGGAATGTACCTACTTGTAGATTTTCTTCACCGCAATCTCTGTTATTTAATTGATTATCAGAGGGCAGAAGTGTAACAGAGATAAGCTTCTTCTCCACTTCACTTGCATTAAATGGTTTAGGTGGCCAATTTCTGGTAATATATCATGATAGCCTACCAATATATCACTTCAACCTTCTTAATACATGATGGGGTGTAATTAATGAAGGAGAGAGAAAGTTCATTAACGAGTTCCCAGAAATTTTCTGTTAAATGACGTTACCAGCACTAAGAAAAAAATCCTCTTTTTTTTATTATACAAACCTTTTTTTAAAAGAAAGAAAAAAATTGCCAATGTGCAGTTTATGAATATGCTGTCAAGAGATATGAATAAGGATGATGACATGCAGGAATTTCTTTTAATGATCTATGATAATTCTGATTTTCCAGCAAATCTTTCTGATGATTCACCAGAAATTCTGATGATTTATCAGGTGTTCTAATATTGTATCAGATTTTCTGATGATTACATCAGATTTTCTAATAACTTATCAGATTTTCTGATAACTTATCAGATTTTCTGGTGATTTATCAGATATATGATTTTTCTTTGATTATCACTAAAGCAATTTATCAAGCATTTTTCTGGTGATAAGATTATCTGAGAGATTTTTATCATAGAACCGACCATATCATAGCAGATTATTTGTTAAGCCTTCAACATAGGCTACTTTCTCTATGATCAAACATCCATACCTTATGCATCCATATCCCATGATCCTCCCTTTCACTCTATTTCCAAAATTTACCATTCTACCCAGCTTTGAAACAAAGTTGTTGGGTAAGCTCCTGTCCCCAGTCATGTGCTTGGAGCTTCCTGAGTCGCAGTACCAGATCTGCTGCACATGATGGTCCTGAAATGGAATGATTAGAGGGTTTTTGGTACCCAGGCATGCTTGGGTACTTGTTCTGATGGGATTCTACTCAAATTATTTTTTCTTGTTGGTTTTTCATCAGAAATTCTGTTATATGCTGAGCCATACACAGATTTAACATTTTTCTTTTGAAGATGGTGTTGAACAAGCTTCAGTATGTCAACACACATACAAGATTTATCAGAATTTTCTGATATTTTTTCTTGTTATGGAATGAGTGGATAATTTTGAAAAGATGAGTGAACTGCTTCTGGAGTCTTTACAGATTCTTGACTGCATTCACTTATGTTTGCTTTGAAGTTTGGTTTTTCAAAAGAATATTCAGAACAGGTTGACTTGCAAGATTCAGAATCAGATTCTGATGTAAATTTATCAGAAATCTGATGAGTTGCTTTTACAAAGACAGTGGGTTTATTTCCTTTTGATCTTACATATCCTAAACCCTCTCCTTTGTTCTTTGGTGTGGACTCAATGAAATTTATAAATTCCTTGGCTTGTTGAAAACCTCTTACATTAATTTCTTTATCATTGATTTTCTTGTAAAGATCTGTTCTTTCATTTTCATAGAACTCAATTTTAGCTCTGTGATCTAAACTTTCTTCTATGAGTAATTGGTTTTCAAGAATGATTTTATTCATAGTCATTTGCAACTCATCAGATTTTCTAATATCTGATTGATGTTTTTTTTGCAGATTTAGAAAATCTGACATGAGCTTGTTAAGCTTGTGTTCAAGATCAAGATTTTCTAAATTTACCTTTTGTTCTGAAGTTTCTGGTAGACCTTCAGAAAGTGCCATGAGGCAGAAATTTGCCAATTCTTCTTCTCCATCATCAGAAGAACCATCAGATAACCATGTATCTGTTCCTGCAATTAAGCTGACTTGTTGCTGCTTCTTTGCTTTTTCAAGCTTTTTCTCATAGTAAGCAACATCCTTGAGCTTCTTGGTCTTGCATTCAGATGCATAGTGACCTCTCTGCTTGCAC
The DNA here is from genome assembly GCA_030545235.1 of Helianthus tuberosus. Classification (NCBI taxonomy): domain Eukaryota; kingdom Viridiplantae; phylum Streptophyta; class Magnoliopsida; order Asterales; family Asteraceae; genus Helianthus; species Helianthus tuberosus. Next base: position 198,409,863 of record CM060442.1, on the reverse strand, counting down.
TTGTAACACACAACTTCAGCCTTCCCTTTATCCTAAGATCTAACTTCCTCTTTAGATCTCCCATCCATCCTTCCTCCGTCACTTCTCTGGTATCTCTGGCTTCCTCCCCTCAACCTCTGCTCAAATTTTTTGGTGAGCAGTGCTATTGCTTCAGCAAAAGCTGAAAAATCTGATGAAGTATCAGAATTTTCACAACTTTGGCTGTTTGATGGTTGTGGATCATTGGTAGGTGTTGATCTTTGTGAGTTTGAGATAAGAGCTAAAGATCCCCCTCTTTGAATGGTTTCTTCAAATATTTCTTCCTCTCTGGGGATCAAGATGTTGTATAAGTCATGGAGACTCATGTTTCCTAGTTCTAAAGTTGAGGACAAAGTCATTGTAAGACTTCTCCATTCTCTAGGAAGGGCATCAAGAAATTTTATGTTTCTTTCATCATTTGACTTTGTTATTCCAAATTTCTTTAGCTCGTTTAAAAGTTTTGTAAATCTTAGATATGTATCATTTAACCTTTCATTCGGCAAACTTTTAAACCTCTCATAAGATGAGACATTGTTTGTTCTTTTGTTTCTTCTCATCCTTTCTCCTCCTTCACAAAGATTTTCCAACTGATCCCATATTTCCTTGGCTGATGCACATGCATCAACTTGTGAAAATATGTCATTGGGGATGGCCATTATTAAAAGTGACTTTGCCCTTTCATCCCCAGCCACCTTTTCCTTGTCTTCCTCACTCCAAAGTATTTCACTTTTGGGAGCTCGGGAGGCAGGGATAGCAGGTGATTGGTCAGTTGCTGGAATAGCTGGTATTTCAGTCATTAGTATATGTGGACCCCTTTCAATGGATTGAAACAGAGCTCGGTCATGACCATTAAGGAAATTGACCATCCTGATTTTCCATTGGAGGTATTCCTCTCTGACCAGAGTCGGAGGTTTGGACATAGAACCAATGTTAAAAGCATTATTCCAGGATTGAAAGCTGGCCATATTTAGAGAAAAGAAGATGAGCGATTGGTCGTTTGAAAATAATTTATTCAATCTACTCTGATACCAATTGTTGGACCCAGTATGGCCTGAACAACTTCTTTTCACGTAATATTGCAAGTGATTTCAGTAGATGTGAAAAAGATGTGCGGAGATGGAAATCAAACTTTCAGATACAAGACCTACAGAATTATTAAGTTTATATCACTTTGAAACAAAATAGTTTACAAGGTGATTGTAAGATTATTATCTGATATAAATGAATCTTGAATTCTGTGGGTGAGAGGGCAATGGAGTTTTGATGTATGTGTAAATGATAAGCTTCAAACTCAATTGTCTTCTGCTGGTTGAGCCTTCTATTTATAGAAGGCTGGGTGCATGAATAAACAATAGTTTATTCATGCAATAAGTCCTGCAAAAAGTGGCCATTTGACATATCCAACATTCAAGTTGCCTTTTTCATCATGATATCCAATAATTTCAACTTGCTTCGGTAAGTGTGGCAGGATAGAGCTGTTTTCAGACAAGTGGGGTATTTCATCAAAATTTCTGATAAACCACTTCATCAGAAATTCTGGTGAACAAATCTTTAGAAAATTCCGATGATCAGAATCGTCAGAAACTGATGATATTTCATCAGAAATATCATCAGATCCATCAGAAATGACCTTCTCTGATAATCCAATTCAGCTCTTGATCAACTTGTGATTCTTTGAAGTAGATGCTGTGCATTTCAGTTGTCCTATCCGATCTTCTTCTTCTTGTTGTGATCTTCAGGACTGTTATCTCTTCATAGATCCAGTTGATTGTGATTTTCTTCAATACTTACAAATAAAGTTTCCTAGCATCGTAAATGTTGTATTAAGTTAATACACTAATTCGCTTGCATTGTATATTTAATTAGGTTTATCAACTTAACCAGTAAGCAAGCTCTGTCAGTCTAAACCCGCAATGTGAGTCATTCTCTTTTTATCAAATTGTTTTGCAAGATCCTAAATGTTTTCCAGTTATACTTACAGTGATTAAGTCTTTGTAATCTTAAATTACTGCCAGTATGTGGGGTTTTTTATACACTACTTGACAAGCGTCACTTTTGGGAGAACGGACCCAATAGTGATATGACCCCAGTCACAGGTCTTGCCGAGTGACAACTTGGTCAGATAATTGTAAGATATAAACAAATGTGAAAACTCTTAATACTGTATATTATAACAATGTGTCTTTCGTACAAATTGAATGCACTCGCCAGTATTTTTCGCTGATCAAATCTTTTTAAAACACGTTTCAGGTGATTTACTGTGAAGAAAGGAAAAGTGCGTGAAGCATTTCGGCTTAAATAAGTGGCTCGGTAAATTAGAAATAAAACGTGTTTTCTGTAATTAAAGGATTTCCCCAGTGAAATTCCTTTTATGTAAATACGGGGTTTACCCCACGATTATGAAATAAAATAATTCGGTGTTTTGAAACTCTGATAAATCTTTCCTGACACCCGGTCCTGATGAAATTTCCGCTGCCAATTAATAAACATCGGTACCACTGTTATCTATGTCACGGCGCCCGAACCGGGGTACGAGTCGGGGGTCGTGACAGAACGTGGTATCAGAGCCACTGGTTTAAGCTAATTAAGTATTTTGAAAATACTTAAATTGATAGTCAGGAATTTGATGCCTCTGTGAGAATTATTTGAAAATACTAACATTATATTTGACTCTTGGAATTTGTGTTTTTATTATTTATGACTAACAGTATGAGTGAGCTAGTTGAAGCCCTTCAGAACTTCTCAATAAGTCCCACCGATATGGAAACCACTGAAAATCAGGCGGGGTACCAAGCCGAACCCGATGAACCAATAGTATTCCAAGCCCTGGAGAAACCAAAACCAAAGAAAAGGAGAAGAATTTTGGACTGGAAAAGGGGAAGGAAGAAGAAACCAGCAGCCCAGAAAATCAAGAAAACAGTTGAACCAAAAGGGAAAGAGGTTTTGGGAGAGAGTTCCAACCAGACCCCAGCATTACCGCCATGGGAAGAGTTAGACAGAAAGTTAGCAAATTGTGATATGTTTGGCCCAGCAGATGAAAACCTCCTGGATGCACCCATCCCATCTGAAATACCTATAAACCTGGAACCCGCCATTCCCGCACCTATCAATACACAACAGCCACTCCCCAATCAAGCTGAAGAGTGGTGGACGAATGATTGGGCTTTTCAGAACTTAATGAATAACCTAAACTCATACTACCCACAATTTGAACCTTTTCCTCCTGCCTTTCCACCCATGAACCCCGACAATGTTGCTGAGTTGCGCCATTATGGTGAAGATTTAGTGGATGCAGGGAATTGGATCAAGTCAGTGGGTGAGAGCCTCGTCTGAAAGCATTGTATATTTAATTAGGTTTATCAACTTAACCAGTAAGCAAGCTCTGTCAGTCTAAACCCGCAATGTGAGTCATTCTCTTTTTATCAAATTGTTTTGCAAGATCCTAAATGTTTTCCAGTTATACTTACAGTGATTAAGTCTTTGTAATCTTAAATTACTGCCAGTATGTGGGGTTTTTTATACACTACTTGACAAGCGTCACTTTTGGGAAAACGGACCCAATAGTGATATGACCCCAGTCACAGGTCTTGCCGAGTGACAACTTGGTCAGATAATTGTAAGATATAAACAAATGTGAAAACTCTTAATACTGTATATTATAACAATGTGTCTTTCGTACAAATTGAATGCACTCGCCAGTATTTTTCGCTGATCAAATCTTTTTAAAACACGTTTCAGGTGATTTACTGTGAAGAAAGGAAAAGTGCGTGAAGCATTTCGGCTTAAATAACTGGCTCGGTAAATTAGAAATAAAACGTGTTTTCTGTAATTAAAGGATTTCCCCAGTGAAATTCCTTTTCTGTAAATACGGGGTTTACCCCACGATTATGAAATAAAATAATTCGGTGTTTTGAAACTCTGATAAATCTTTCCTGACACCCGGTCCTGATGAAATTTCCGCTGTCAATTAATAGACATCGGTACCACTGTTATCTATGTCACGGCGCCCGAACCGGGGTACGAGTCGGGGGTCGTGACAGAACGTGGTATCAGAGCCACTGGTTTAAGCTAGTTAAGTATTTTGAAAATACTTAAATTGATAGTCAGGAATTTGATGCCTCTGTGAGAATTATTTGAAAATACTAACATTATATTTGACTCTTGGAATTTGTGTTTTTATTATTTATGACTAACAGTATGAGTGATTTAGTGGAAGCCCTTCAGAACTTCTCAATAAGTCCCACCGATATGGAAACCACTGAAAATCAGGCGGGGTACCAAGCCGAACCCGATGAACCAATAGTATTCCAAGCCCTGGAGAAACCAAAACCAAAGAAAAGGAGAAGAATTTTGGACTGGAAAAGGGGAAGGAAGAAGAAACCAGCAGCCCAGAAAATCAAGAAAACAGTTGAACCAAAAGGGAAAGAGGTTTTGGGAGAGAGTTCCAACCAGGCCCCAGCATTACCGCCATTGGAAGAGTTAGACAGAAAGTTAACAAATTGTGATATGTTTGGCCCAGCAGATGAAAACCTCCTGGATGCACCCATCCCATCTGAAATACCTATAAACCTGGAACCCGCCATTCCCGCACCTATCATTACACAACAGCCACTCCCTAATCAAGCTGAAGAGTGGTGGACGAATGATTGGGCTTTTCAGAACTTAATGAATAACCTAAACTCATACTACCCACAATTTGAACCTTTTCCTCCTGCCTTTCCACCCATGAACCCCGACAATGTTGCTGAGTTGCGCCATTATAGTGAAGATTTAGTGGATGCAGGGAATTGGATCAAGTCAGTGGGTGAGAGCCTCGTCTGAAAGCATTGTATATTTAATTAGGTTTATCAACTTAACCAGTAAGCAAGCTCTGTCAGTCTAAACCCGCAATGTGAGTCATTCTCTTTTTATCAAATTGTTTTGCAAGATCCTAAATGTTTTCCAGTTATACTTACAGTGATTAAGTCTTTGTAATCTTAAATTACTGCCAGTATGTGGGGTTTTTTATACACTACTTGACAAGCGTCACTTTTGGGAAAACGGACCCAATAGTGATATGACCCCAGTCACAGGTCTTGCCGAGTGACAACTTGGTCAGATAATTGTAAGATATAAACAAATGTGAAAACTCTTAATACTGTATATTATAACAATGTGTCTTTCGTACAAATTGAATGCACTCGCCAGTATTTTTCGCTGATCAAATCTTTTTAAAACACGTTTCAGGTGATTTACTGTGAAGAAAGGAAAAGTGCGTGAAGCATTTCGGCTTAAATAAGTGGCTCGGTAAATTAGAAATAAAACGTGTTTTCTGTAATTAAAGGATTTCCCCAGTGAAATTCCTTTTCTGTAAATACGGGGTTTACCCCACGATTATGAAATAAAATAATTCGGTGTTTTGAAACTCTGATAAATCTTTCCTGACACCCGATCCTGATGAAATTTCCGCTGCCAATTAATAAACACCGGTACCACTGTTATCTATGTCACGGCGCCCGAACCGGGGTACGAGTCGGGGGTCGTGACAGAACGTGGTATCAGAGCCACTGGTTTAAGCTAATTAAGTATTTTGAAAATACTTAAATTGATAGTCAGGAATTTGATGCCTCTGTGAGAATTATTTGAAAATACTAACATTATATTTGACTCTTGGAATTTGTGTTTTTATTATTTATGACTAACAGTATGAGTGAGTTAGTGGAAGCCCTTCAGAACTTCTCAATAAGTCCCACCGATATGGAAACCACTGAAAATCAGGCGGGGTACCAAGCCGAGCCCGATGAACCAATAGTATTCCAAGCCCTGGAGAAACCAAAACCAAAGAAAAGGAGAAGAATTTTGGACTGGAAAAGGGGAAGGAAGAAGAAACCAGCAGCCCAGAAAATCAAGAAAACAGTTGAACCAAAAGGGAAAGAGGTTTTGGGAGAGAGTTCCAACCAGGCCCCAGCATTACCGCCATGGGAAGAGTTAGACAGAAAGTTAGCAAATTGTGATATGTTTGGCCCAGCAGATGAAAACCTCCTGGATGCACCCATCCCATCTGAAATACCTATAAACCTGGAACCCGCCATTCCCGCACCTATCATTACACAACAGCCACTCCCCAATCAAGTTGAAGAGTGGTGGACGAATGATTGGGCTTTTCAGAACTTAATGAATAACCTAAACTCATACTACCCACAATTTGAACCTTTTCCTCCTGCCTTTCCACCCATGAACCCCGACAATGTTGCTGAGTTGCGCGATTATGGTGAAGATTTAGTGGATGCAGGGAATTGGATCAAGTCAGTGGGTGAGAGCCTCGTCTGAAAGCATTGTATATTTAATTAGGTTTATCAACTTAACCAGTAAGCAAGCTCTGTCAGTCTAAACCCGCAATGTGAGTCATTCTCTTTTTATCAAATTGTTTTGCAAGATCCTAAATGTTTTCCAGTTATACTTACAGTGATTAAGTCTTTGTAATCTTAAATTACTGCCAGTATGTGGGGTTTTTTATACACTACTTGACAAGCGTCACTTTTGGGAGAACGGACCCAATAGTGATATGACCCCAGTCACAGGTCTTGCCGAGTGACAACTTGGTCAGATAATTGTAAGATATAAACAAATGTGAAAACTCTTAATACTGTATATTATAACAATGTGTCTTTCGTACAAATTGAATGCACTCGCCAGTATTTTTCGCTGATCAAATCTTTTTAAAACACGTTTCAGGTGATTTACTGTGAAGAAAGGAAAAGTGCGTGAAGCATTTCGGCTTAAATAAGTGGCTCAGTAAATTAGAAATAAAACGTGTTTTCTGTAATTAAAGGATTTCCCCAGTGAAATTCCTTTTCTGTAAATACGGGGTTTACCCCACGATTATGAAATAAAATAATTCGGTGTTTTGAAACTCTGATAAATCTTTCCTGAAAATAGAAAGAATGAGTTGGATCAAAAGATTACCCAAGGTTTTCGCTCAGGTAATAACTTCAAGAAAGGAGTCAGGCAGTCTTCTGCACCACCTCTTTGCAAATTATGCAAAAGAAGGCTCCCAGGAAAATGTAATAGGTACTTTAACTTTTGTATGATACCTGGGCACAAAGAAGAAGAGTGTAGAAAGAAATCTACTATCTGCTTTAATTGCGGGGAGGCAGGGCATTTTAAACCAAATTGCCCTAGATTAATAAAGGAACCTGACAACAAAGTGTGACATCTGTGCTTGTGTAATCATTGTATAACTCTGAACAGTTCAGTTATCAATAAAACAATGTGTTTTGATCCCAATATTTGTTTATTTATGTTTGACATTTTGCATATTATGATTTTGTTCGATTTTAAACTCTAAATCGCTTTCTGGGAAGTTATACACAAACTGGTGCGTAAACGTAATCAGTTTAATGTGACATACACTCCGGAATATCAACACAAGCTTAACATACCTTAAATAACCTTTACATAACTTAGAAATAAGTTTTCAAGGGTTTGGTATGGCAAAAACAAGTTTATCCGCTCACATGGACTATTTGCGTCAAAATGCAAAAGTCTGCCGATTCATATAGCAACGTACATTCCCAAACATGATCATAAGCTAAACATAACATAAATAACCTTAACATAGCTTAGAAATAATCTTTGAGGGGGTTCGGTGTGAGAAAATATGCTTATTTGATCAACAGGGACTAAAAGCGTCAAAAAGTGCATAAGTTTGCATTTACGCGCATATCTTACGCTCTGAACATATCCGGACATCCAAAAAAATTTTTAATCATTAAAATATTTTATTTTAGTGATTGGAATGCTAAAATACCATTCTTCGTGTAATTTGGATTGTTTTTCGCGTACGTTCGAGTTTCGTTGTAATTAATCGAACAACGAGATCGTACGACCAAACGAACCGACATCCATGATATTTTCAAGCATATTTCATGCCCCCTATCAAGTTTGGAGTTAACGGGGCTTAAACACATCAAAAATCAAGTTTGGAGTCACAGGGGCCTGTTCTACCAATTTGTGAAAGATTCTGTCAGCATGTCCTCGCTGGGCGCGAAGCCCAGTGCTTCTGTCTTCATGGCCCACGACAGCTGGAGCTGGGCAGAAGCTGGTTTTTGTTAAACAGTAACTGAATCCTTGGTTTTAATCCTAGTTTTTGGATACCATGGGCTTGTTTAAGTGTTCCCCAAGTCCCCCAATCAATGTGCAACAAGTGTAAGGCCATGATCATGTTTTAAAACACTTGGAATGATCCTATTGATTCAAGAAATCTATAAATACCCAAGCATTTCATTCACTCCAACTTGCTCATTTGATCTAATCTGCTCTAAGTGGAGGCATTCACTAGTTGAAGGCCACCTACCTGAGTATTTTTAGTTCAATTCTTCCAAGCTTGGACCCTTTGTAAGTTTCTTTCATGCTTGGTTATGCATTTCAAGCAAGAAAGTCAAACAGTGTTTGACTTTCTGCTTTGACAATGACTTGGTCAAGTCAAAGTTCAATTGAACTTTGCAACGTGAGCGTAATCACGATGTTTATAGTCCATTGTGACTATACCTACTGATTACCACGTTTATTAGGCGTAGTGACGAGTGATAGTTTCGGTCAAAATGCCGATTATGTGCATTTTGCGATGAAACTATTCTCGGATATCAAAACACTTTGTTTTGATATCAAACCTGTTTTCTAACTTAGTTAAACATGTTTTAACATGTTTAACTCATCACTTTTAGTTTAATGCTAATTTAGGGTCGTAAGTTAAGCGGTTTAAACAACCGCTTAGACTTTCAAACCCGACCCGTTTGGTCGATCATTAGGATCCGACCAAACATATATTGTGATCATAGTTGTATAGGGAATAACCTTCCGAGGTTATACCTTATGGTTACTTTTAATTAGTTGTATGACAGGTAGTTTATATGCCTTAGGAAAATTACCAAAATGCCTTTTCATGCATAATTTAAAATTAAGCATATGTAACTTAATTTTTGACACTTAAACTGATTATGAAATGTTATTAGACATGTTAAGGCATATAATACTTGTCATAGGACTAGTTAGGCGGTGCAAACGCGCTTTTGTGCGAACGACACGTTAAGTAGTGTAAACTACCTTAACGAGTCGTAACGAGTCATAACCACTTAGGATAGGTATCAAATCAAAATGTAGGCTTTGTTAAACCATATCATATGAGTTCCAATACTCATTTGGTTTACGAGACCTCATTCTATCCGATCTTTCGATTTAGGTTCGGTTTACTAACATAGTTAACTATATTAGGTGTCGTTTGATTCCGTGATCCTTCATGCGTTGTTTGAACTTTGTTCCAAGACTATTAAGAAATATCAAGTGAGTACATAGTTCTCCTCTTTTACCGCTTTCAAATATTTTGGGGTGATACACATGTGCCTACTTGTTACTTTTGTGCTTTTCATGTCATATACTTGCTATGTTCATCTAGTACACATATACTACATGATTTCAATTATGTTTTGCTATGTATGTTGACTGAGCATGCTAGCACATTGATTTCATAGACATTTGGTTTCATATGTTTACTCAGCATATAGACACATTGATTTGCATTACATTTCTGCTATGTATGTTTACTGAATATGCTAGCACATTGATTTCATGAACATTTCTACTTTGTATGTTTACTTAGCATACTTAGTACATTGTTTTTACATAACATGCTTAAATTTGCTATGTTTAACGGGACAAAAATACGTTCATTAACATTGATCACGCCGCTCGGTAGTATGTAGTGGTACCATAGGACTTGACAACTCACGTTTTCGGCTTCCTAGGTTTGTTTGGAAGTAGGGAATTATAGAATCCGATATACATAATTGATCATAAACCTTTAACTTGTTAAGGGTTTGTCCGACAGTCACAAGGCTTAAATGTATGCGATAAACATTACTGCATAGATGTTTGTATCAATAAAGCATTGATTTTTGCAAAAACATAACTTTTGATTTAAACTACGGTTCATTCAAAGACATTGTTTTGTACATGACATTTGGTTTCACATGACATTTGATTATACATTGACATATACATGTGGTTTGAGTAAATACTTTTTATTCACCATACAAGACATTGTTGTTACTTGACATTTGCTTTACAAGACATGATTTACACATGACATTGAAATATTAAACATTGTTATACAAAAACATTTGATATTAGTTTAAACAAGACATTTTGGTGATTAATGATAAGTGATTTAAATAACGAGACGTGTGTAATATGATAAAAGCATGGTGGATACGCCGCTGGTACTTCCTATATATAAGTGCTTTTATGATATTACATATTGTAGCGTTATCTAAATCATTTCGACAAAGACATGATACATTTTACACAAACGACACATTTTCACAAGACATTGATTTACAATCGACATATTTTATACAAACCCATTTTTACTTGGTTATTTACTTAACCATACACCTTTCTTTAATATCATTTGATTTTCATATCGATTTTCGTATGATTTATATAAGAAAACATTTTTACAAGATTCATGACTAACTTTTTGTTAAACATTTCTTTAACTTGCAAGTCATGAATCCTACTTCAACAAAACCTATGTATCTCATAGGCATTTTTATGCTGACGTACCTATTTTCACATGTGTTTCAGGAGCTAACGTTTAATGATGTTCGTGACACACTTAGGCGGGCTCGGGCCTTAGTGACATAAAAGAAGCAAGAATAGTTTAACTTATGTTGTGTTTTCTTTAAATTCCAAGACAATGTAATCAAGTTAATAAACAAAACTAAACTTTAAATGCCATGGTTGTGAAACAATAATTCTGTCGCTCCACTCCCAGACGTTTCCGCCGCGGTTTATTATTTTACGCGGTCGGGGTGTGACAGGAGAGTTGGTATCAGAGCCCATGGTTATAGGGAATTAGATTATTAGTAATGCTTTGACCTAAACTATAACCTTTCTAGGACCCTAACATTAGTTATCTTGTGTTTAGTCTTAAAACAATACTGTCGCCTATCTTTAGGCGACAACCACAACAAGAACACGAATTACAAACCCGTTTTGAAAATCAATCATCTATTCTCAGATGATTTGTTATAAGGTTTTGAACCTTCAAAGTTTTCAAAATCTCGTCAAAGTTTGGATGTCTAAATAATGTGAACACGTGCAATCTGGAATGGTGGGTGCCTGTACCTCGAGTTTTCTGTCTAGGCTAGAGTGTTCGTACAAATCCACATAATCGGACCAGTCACTCTTACCTGGGAACTCTTGGGGTGAGTGTCCACTTATAGGCTAAAGCATGTCTTCGCGATACATTATTATGACCCATTTACTTTCATTAGTCACTGTGCGTCGTTTGTTTGTTCTATGGTAACGAACGAATGACCACCATCCTTACTTTTGTCGATATTTGTAACATCTCATTTTATCCCATGACATCTCATTTTTTTCATATCATCTCACTTGTTTCCTCTCATGCTTTCCTCTTTTAGAATGCCTCCTCGACGAGACGCACAACCTAACGCCAAACTGGCGGCTATCATAGCGCAGCAAATGGCTGCTGCACTCCCAAATCTCATCGCTCAAATTAACCAAGCCAACAACAACAATGTTAATTCACCTGCTCCGTGCAACTTTAAACAGTTTAATTCGGCTAAACCGCTCAAGTTTAGTGGTTCTGAAAGAGCAACTGGGCTCCTACAGTGGTTCGAGAGTATTGAGAGTACTTTTCGCCATGTTCAGTGTCCTGATAATCGTAAAGTCGAGTTTGCTTCTAGTGTGTTTCAAAAGAGGGCTCTTACTTGGTGGAATGGAATAATGAGAGATCGAGGTGTTGATGTTGCTTTGGGTCAAACCTGTGAGGAGCTTAGGGCTCTAACGATTAGCGAATTCTGTCCTCATCATGAACTCAGGGCGTTGGAAAGAGAATTTGATGATTTGAAACAAGACAGTGGTGAACACCGTGCTTATACCGACATATATGAGGAGTTGAGTTTACTATGTCCCACAATGGTTACCCCGCTGGATAAAGCCATTGAAAGATATGTCGATGTCTGCCTGACCCTGTACAAGATATCGTTAATGGTAGCAATCCTACCACTGTTCGTCAGGCCATTGAGCTAGCTGTAACCCCGACTGAGTCTCAAGTCAGGAAGGGTAAACTCCACAGGAAGGGTGACAAGAAACAGAAACAGTCCGACAAGAGTGAGAAACCAAAGGGTAAGAAAGCCGAGTCTTCGAGGAAGTCTAGGAAGCGCAAGGCTTCCAAGAATTTCACTGTTACAGCACAGGCAAACCAAGCTGCTCCTAATCAACCCACACAACCACCTGCCAAGAAACAATATGCTGGCAATGCACCTTTGTGCAACAGATGTAACAGTCATCATCAACCACAGGTTCAGTGCCGTTTTTGTACCAACTGTGGGAAATCTGGCCATCTCGCCAACACATGTCATTTTGCTCCTGGACAGAACCAAGCAGCTCAAAACCCCACACAACAGCCTGCTCAACAACCAACACAAGCTGCACGACCTCACTACCCGCCTGGTTCCTGCTACAATTGTGGGGATCTGACCCACTACAGAAATCAATGCCCAAGGTTGTCTAATGCAAATCAAGCATAGGCTCATGGACGAGTCTTCAACATGAATGCAAACGAGGCGCGTGCAGATAACGAGGTGGTGAATGGTACGTTCTTTGTTAACAATCAACCTGCTTCTGTTCTTTTTTATTCGGGTGCCGATAAGAGTTTTGTGTCATTTACTTTTGAGCCTTTGCTTTCCATGACTAGAACAAGACTAGGAAAGCCCTTGATAGTAGAAGTTGCTAGTGGTGAACCTGTTGTACTCGATTCTGTTCTTTGAAATTGCCAATTAAACCTTAATAACCATCTTTTTCCTATCGACCTCACGCCAATGCAACTTGGAAGTTTTGACATCATAGTGGGAATGGATTGGTTAGCCAAGTACCATGCTGAGGTGGTTTGTTTGGAGAAGATTGTCCGTATACCGCTTTCGACTGGTGAAATCTTAGAGGTTCATGGTGAGAAACCTGCTAGTAGTCTCAAACTTATGACGTGTACCCAAGCTCAAAAGTACTTATGAAAGAACTATGTGGCCTTTTTGGCACATGTCGTAGAGGAGAAAGGCAAAGGTAAGACTATTCAAGATATCCCTGTTGTTTGGGATTATCCCGAGGTATTTCCTGAAGAACTACCTGGTTTACCCTCTGTACGCCAAGTTGAGTTTCGTATTGATCTTGTACCTGGTGCTAATCCTATTGCTAAATCTCCGTATCGTCTTACACCATCTGAGATGCAGGAATTATCTAAACAGCTTCAGGAGCTTTCTGATAAAGGGTTCATCCGTCCGAGCTTTTCACCATGGGGTGCTCCCGTTCTATTTGTAAAGAAGAAAGATGGGTCTTTCAGGATGTGTATCGATTATCGTGAACTCAACAAACTCACCATCAAGAATCGATATCCCCTACCTCGCATTGATGATCTCTTTGATCAACTACAGGGTGCTACATGTTTTTCAAAGATTGATCTACGTTCTGGGTATCATCAGCTTCGTGTACTCGAGGAAGATATTCCCAAGACAGCTTTTCGCACAAGATATGGTCATTATGAGTTTACTGTTATGCCCTTCGGCTTGACTAATGCTCCTGCTGTTTTCATGGACTTGATGAATAGGGTTTGTAAGCCTTATTTGGACAAGTTCATCATTGTTTTCATTGATGACATTTTGATATATTCTAAGACACGAGCTGATCATGAACAACATCTCTGTCTTACTATGGAACTCCTAAAGAAAGAACAACTTTTTGCCAAATTCTCCAAGTGTGAATTTTGGCTTAAGGAAGTTCAATTTTGGGACATATCATTAATGAACAAGGTATTCATGTAGATCCCGCCAAGATCAGTGCAATTAAGGATTGGGATACACCTACTACTCCTACCGAAGTTCGTTCTTTTGTCGGTCTCGCGGGTTACTACCGCCGTTTTATTGAAAACTTCTCCAAGATTGTGGTTCCTCTCACTGCTTTAACTCAGAAGAATAAACCTTTTGAGTGTGGACCCAAACAAGAAGAAGCTTTTCAGACCTTGAAACAAAAACTCTGTGATGCATCTATCTTATCTTTACCTGAAGGCAACGATGATTTTGTCGTGTATTGTGATGCATCCAATTTGGGTCTTGGCTGTGTTCTCATGCAAAAAAACAAAGTCATAGCCTATGCATCGAGACAGTTAAAGGTACACGAGAAGAACTATACGACTCATGATCTTGAGTTAGGTACATTAGTTTTTGCTCTTAAAGTCTGGAGACACTACCTGTACGGAACGAAGTGTGTAGTTTTCACTGACCACAAAAGTCTTCAGCACATTTTTAATCAGAAAGAACTAAACATGAGGCATCGACGTTGGGTCGAACTTCTAAACGACTACGATTGAGAAATTCGCTAACATCCTAGTAAGGCGAATGTTGTGGCTGATGCATTGAGTCGTAAAGAGCGTGTCAAGCTTCACTGTGTTCAGGTTCGATCTGATATTCAAACCCGCATTTCACAGGCCCAACAAACTCGTGTTACACAAGACTTGATGGGTAAGGAATTACCGTACCATATTAAACCTGATCTTGAACTGAAGGACAATGGATTATACTATTTCATGGATCGTTTGTGGGTCCCAAGTCAAGACAATCTCCGCACCTTGTTAATGGATGAAGCTCACAAGTCTCGTTATTCTATTCATCCTAGTGCAGACAAAATGTATAAGGATATTCGAACCCAGTACTGGTAACCGGGTATGAAGAAAGACATTGCCTTATATGTATCCAAATGCCTTACTTGTCTCGAGGTTAAGGCTGAACATCAACATCCCTCTGGATTATTGGAGCAACAAGAGATTCCAGTTTGGAAATGGGAAAACATTGCTATGGATCTCGTTACCAAGCTGCCACACACTAAGAAAGGTCATGATGCCATTTAGGTAGTTGTTGATCGTCTGACCAAGTCAGCACACTTCTTGCCGATCTGTGAGGATCTATCTACTGACAAACTTGCCCAGATATACGTAGATGAGATTGTATCTCGACATGGTATTCCTTTGAATATTATATCTGACAGAGATGCTCGATTCTCGTCTCACTTTTGGAGAACCATGCAATCTGCCATGGGAACCCAACTTAATTTGAGCACAGTATATCATCCGTAATCGGATGGTCAATCTAAAAGAACAATCCAAACACTGGAGGATATGCTTAGAGCTTGTGTGATCGATTTTAGTGGTAGTTGGGATTCGTATCTACCATTGATTGAATTCTCCTACAACAATAGTTATCACTCCAGCATCAACATGGCTCCTTTCGAAGCTCTATACGGTCGAAAATGTCGTTCACCGGTCTGCTGAAATGAGATAGGTGAAGCTCAGCTTACTGGACCTGAACTCATTCTAGAGACTACAAATAAGGTCAAGAAAGTTCGCGATAATCTTCAGACAACTAGAAGCCGTCAAAAAAGTTACGCGGATAGACGACGCAAGCCCTTGGAATTTCAAGTTGGTGATCGCGTCTTACTCAAGGTATCCCCTTGGAAAGGTGTAATCAGATTTGAAAATACAGGAAAACTTGCACCTAGATATGTTGGACCATTCAAGATCATCGAAAGAATTGGAAAGGTAGCCTACAGACTTGAGTTACCTCCTGAACTTGGAAATGTCATCCAACCTTCCACGTGTCCAATCTTAAAAAGTGTTTAGCTGATGAAAACCTCCACATACCACTTGGTGAAATTCGTGTTGATGACATGATGCACTTTGTCGAGAAGCCTGTGGAAATTATGGACCGTGAAGTCAAGAAGCTCAAATACAAGCGCATACCAATTGTCAAAGTTCGCTGGGAATCTAAACGTGGTCCAGAATTTACTTGGGAATGTGAAGATCAAATGAAAGCGAAATATCCACATCTATTCTCACAAGTTTTCTCTAAATAAATTTCGGGACGAAATTTCCTAAAGTAGGGGAGACTGTGACATCTGTGCTTGTGTAATCATTGTATAACTCTCAACAGTTCAGTTATCAATAAAACAATGTGTTTTGATCCCAATATTTTTTTATTTATGTTTGACATTTTGCATATTATGATTTTGTTCGACTTTAAACTCTAAATCGCTTTCTAGAAAGTTATACGCAAACTGGTGCGTAAACGTAATCAGTTTAACATGACATACACTACGTAATATCAACACTCTCTTAACATACCTTAAATAACCTTTACATAACTTAGAAATAAGTTTTGAAGGGTTTGGTATGGCAAAAACAAGTTTATTCACTCACAGGGACTATTTGTGTCAAACTGCAAAAGTCTGCCGATTCGTATAGCAACGTACATTCCGGAACATGATCATAAGCTAAACATACCATAAATAACCTTAACATAGCTTAGAAATAAGCTTTGAGGGTTTTGGGGTGAGAAAATATGCTTATTTGAACAACAGGGACTAAAAGCGTCAAAAAGTGCATAAGTTTTCATTTACGCTCATATCTTACGTTCTGAACATATCCGGACATCCAAAAAAAATTTTAATCATTAAAATATTTTATTTTAGTGATTGGAATGCTAAAATACCATTCGTCGTGTAATTTGGATCGTTTTTCGTGTCCGTTTGAGTTTCGTCGTAATTAACCAAACAACGAGATCGTACGACCAAACGAACCGACATCCATGATATTTTCAAGCATATTTCATGCCCCCTATACTTTAACATCCTTGTAGAGCCATGAAAATGGGTTAACGGGGCTTAAACGCATCAAAAATCAAGTTTGGAGTCACAAGGGCCTGTTATGCCAATTTGTGAAAGATTCTGTCAGCATGTCCTCGCTGGGCGTGAAGCCCAGTGCTTCTGTCTTCACGTCCTGCGACAGCTGGAGCTGGGCAGAAGCTGGTTTTTGTTAAACAGAAGCTGAATCCTTGGTTTTAATCCTAGTTTTTGGATACCAATGGCTTGTTTAAGTGTTCCCCAAGTCCCCCAATCAGTGTGCAACAAGTGTAAGGCCATGATCATGTTTTAAAACACTTGGAATGATCCTATTGATTCAATAAATCAATAAATACCCAAGCATTTCATTCACTCTAACTTGCTCATTTGATCTAATCTGCTCTAAGTGGAGGCATTCACTAGTTGAAGGCCACCTACCTGAGTATTTTTAGTTCAATTCTTCCAAGCTTGGACCCTTTGTAAGTTTCTTTCATGCTTGGTTATGCATTTCAAGCAAGAAAGTCAAACAATGTTTTACTTTCTGCTTTGACCATGACTTGGTCAAGTCAAAGTTCAATTGAACTTTGCAACGTGAGTGTAATCACGATGGTTATAGCCCCTTGTGACTATACCTACTGATTACCACGTTTATTAGGCGTAGTGACGAGTCATAGTTTCGGTCGAAATGTCAATTATGTGCATTTTGCGACGAAACTATTCTCGGATATCCAAACACTTTGTTTTGATATCAAACCTGTTTTCTAATTTAGTTAAACATGTTTTAACATGTTTAACTCATCACTTTTAGTTTAATGCTTATTTTGGGTCGTAAGTTAAGCGGTCTAAACAACCGCTCAGACTTTCAAACTCGATCCGTTTGGTCGATCATTAGGATCTGACCAAACATATGTTGTGACCGTAGTTGTATATGGAATAACCTTCCGAGGTTATACCTTGTGGTCACTTAGTTTAATTAGTTGTATGATAGGTAGTTTATATGCCTTAGGAAAATTACCAAAATGCCTTTTCATGCATAATTTAAAATTAAGCATATGTAACTTAATTTTTGACACTTAAACTGATTATGCAATGTTATTAGACATGTTAAGGCATATAATACCTGTCATAGGACTACTTAGGCGGTCCGAACGCGCTTTTGCGCGAACGACACGTTAAAGTAGCGTAAACTACCTTAACGAGTCGTAACGGGTCATAAGCACTTAGGATAGGTGTCACGGCCCCAGTCCCGGTTTTACCTGGTTCAGAAGCCGCGGGACAGAAAACCCGTGGTATGGGTTTTAATTAGGCAGCTGAAATTTTAACAGGATCATTTAAAACTGAAACCACCCAGTTATTTTATTTCAAATTTCGGGACAAACCCCGTCATTTACAATAAAGGAATTTCACTGGGAAATTCCCTGTTTACAAAAACATGTTTATTTATTTACTGAGCCACTTTATCCAAGCTGGTAGTGCTACGCGGCACTTTTCTGGGTTCATAGTAAATCACGTGAAACATGTTTAAAAATTTCATCAACGTGGAAATACTGGCGAGTCATTCAATTTGCATAAATTAACACATTGTTATAGATTACAGTATTAAGAGCGATTACAATTGCCCCTATCTTATAATTAGCTGGTTCAGTTATCACTCGACCGGATCTATGACTGTGGTCATACCACTATTGGGTCCTTTCACTCAATAGTGACGAGTATTAATATTTAGGTCCTTTCACCTAAAAGTAATAAAACAGTAATAATTATGCACAATACCCCACTTACTGCCAGTAATTTAAGATAACAAAGACTTAATCACTGTAACATATAACTGGAAAACATTTAGGTATTGTAAAGCACTTTTGATAAAAAGAGAATGTCTCACATTGCAAGTTTACTGGACAGATTTTTCCTACTTATTAAGCCTGGTAACCTAGTTAAGTAATGCAAACGAAACTAGGTTAGTAACTTAATACAACATTTACGATAAGCTCACGAAATCAAAACCCTCACGACGAATGACAAATTATAGCCCGAACTCAGGCAGCACTTAAACATCCATCGGATCAGTTTCAATCGATCGGACATTGTATCGTAGCAGTGATCGAGTTATTACCCTGTATTGGAGCAGCGTTTCAATACTTTGAACGTGATTTTGAGAACTTTTTCGAGCACAGACGAAAGGCCATGCAACTTACTATTTATAGTTGATTTTGGAGTTTTATGCGGCCCGCGTAAGCTGGACGGGACTCCTTCGCGGCCGCGAGGGCCACCCTAGCTACGGCTAGGGCTGCCGTGTCTTGGCGTAGGTCTGCCACGTGTCTGACACATGGCCTGGATCATTATCCAGAGAGTTTTCAAGCTGCCGCACCCCGCGTAAGCTTTGGTTAACTCTTACGCGGCCCGCGACAGATCAATAAATTTGGATTTCTTGATTTTTCATGAAATTTAGGGTTTGAGGGGTCCGGGCTTTTACTTACGGAGTATTTTGGGACATTTTTGCAGGTCCTTACATCCTCCCCACCTTATTTAAAATCTCGTCCTCGAGATTTACTGAAACAGGTGAGGATATTTTCGCTTCATTTCCGATTCCAGTTCCCATGTGTACTCAGGTCCTCTTTTCGAATTCCACTTTACTTTGACCAGTACTAATCTTTTGTGCTTGAGGAACTTGACCTTTCTGTCTTCTATTTGAAGAGGTTTCTCCACGAATTTCAATTTTTCATTTACCTCTATATCTTGGAGAGGTACTACCAGTGAATCATCAGATAAACATTTCTTAAGATTGGATATATGAAACACATCATGTACCCCGACTAATTCTTCTGGTAGTTGTAAGCGATAGGCAACTGGTCCTATTCGTTGGGTAACTGCGAACGGTCCTATGTATTTGGGACTTAGTTTTCCCTTCTTACCGAACCGAACTATCCCTTTCCAAGGAGAAACTTTCAAGAGTACCTTGTCTCCAACTTGGAATTCTAACGGTTTGCGTCGATTGTTTGCATAACTTTTCTGGCAATCTCGAGCTGTTTTCAGTCTTTCCTTGATTTGAGTTATCTTGTCGGTGGTTTCTTGTACAATCTCGGGACCCGATAATTGACTTTCTCCTATTTCTGCCCAGCATACTGGAGTTCGGCACTTTTGTCCATACAGTGCTTCGAACAGAGCAGCATTGATGCTTGTGTGGTAACTATTGTTATAGGAGAATTCTATTAGGGGTAAATGATCATCCAAGTTTCTACTGAAGTCGATTACACATGCCCGGAGCATGTCTTCAAGGGTTTGGATCATCCTCTCACTTTGTCCGTCTGTTTGGGGGTGGTATGCAGTACTTAGGTTTAGTCGCGTCCCCATTGCTCTTTGGAAACTTGTCCAGAAATGCGAAGTGAAACGACTATCCCTATCTGACACAATGGAGAGTGGAACTCCATGTAAGGATACTACCTCGTCTAAGTATAACTTAGCCAATCTCTCCATGCTAAAGGTTTCCTTCATGGGTAGGAAATGAGCGGATTTGGTTAGTCGATCTACAGTCACCCAGATTGCATTGTTACCTTTCCTGGTTTTGGGCAACTTAGTAACAAAGTCCATTTTTATTAGTCCCATTTCCATACAGGCATTTCTAACTATTGAAGTAATCCTGAGGGTTTCTGGTGTTCTGCCTTAACTTGCGAACAAGTTAGGCACTTAGAAACGTATCTATCTATGTCCTTCTTCATTCCTATCCACCAGAAGTTATTCCTTAGATCTTGATACATCTTGTTATTACCAGGATGCATCGTATACCTAGATTTATGGGCTTCCTTTAAAATTTTATCCCTTAAATTTCCTTGCTTAGGTACCCAAATCCTTTTCTTATGGAATCTCCAAATTCCATCAGTCCCTTGCTCTAATTCCTTTATCCTTCCTTTCATTCCTTCAGTAGTATCCTTGATTACTGTTTCCTGAATGTTCTTCAGTTGTTCCATCAAATCTAATTGAACGTTTAATCTAAGAGTACAAACTCGTCTTTGCTTTTCATGATACTTACGACTTAGGGCATCTGCTACTACATTTGCCTTTCCTTCGTGATATAGAATATCACAGTCGTAGTCACTCAGAATTTCCATCCATCTTCTTTGCCTCATGTTTAATTCTTTTTGCCCAAATATGTATCTTAAACTTTTATGATCTGTATAGACAGTAAACTTACTTCCATACAGATAATGTCTCCAAATCTTAAGGGCAAAAATTATGGCTCCTAATTCTAAGTCATGAGTCGTATAATTTTCCTCGTGCTTCTTCAACTGCCTTGATGCATACGCAATTACCTTTTTGCGTTGCATTAGCACACATCCTAACCCTAACTTAGAAGCGTCGCAGAAGACTTCAAAATCTTCTGTTCCGTCTGGTAAGGCAAGAATTGAGGCGTTTGTTAATCTTTGATTTAAGATTCTAAAGGCTTCCTCTTGCTTAGGTCCCCATTCAAACTTAACTGTTTTACAGGTTAGCTTAGTTAATGGAACAGCTATCTTAGAAAAATCTTTAATGAAGCGCCAGCTAATCCTAGAAAACTTCTAACTTCGGTTGCTGATTATGGGACCTTCCAATTTGTGATCGCTTCTATCTTAGAGGGATCTACGTGAATGCCTTCATGATTCACCATGTGTCCTAAAAATTGCACCTCTTGTAGCCAAAATTCACACTTCAAAAATTTGGCGTAAAGCTTTTTCTTTCTTAACAGAGCTAAGAGTGTATGCAGGTGCTTACAATGCTCGTCCTGGATTTTGGAATAAATAAGTATATCATCAATGAAGACAATTACGTATTTATCCAAATACGGCTTACATATTCTATTCATCATGTCCATAAATGCTGCAGGAGCATTTGTTAATCCAAATGGCATAACTGTAAACTCGTAGTGACCATACCTAGTTCAGAAAGCAGTCTTGGGTATGTCTTCTTCTTGTACCTTTAGCTGGTGATATCCGGAGCGTAAATATATCTTAGAGAAGTATCTAGCTCCCTGAAGTTGATCAAAAAGATCATCAATCCTAGGTAATGAGTATCGATTCTTAATTGTAATTTTATTCAATTCCCTATAATCGATACATATCCGCATTGAACTGTCCTTCTTTTTCACGAACAACACTGGTGCTCCCCAAGGGGATGAACTAGGTTGTATGAATCCTTTTCCTAGCAATTCATCTAACTGCTTTTTCAGTTCTAACATTTCTGTGGGTGCTAATCGATAGGGTGCCTTAGCTATTGGTGTAGTTCCAAGAATTAGATGAACTCTAAACTCTACTTCTCTATCTGGTGGTAACCCAGGTAGCTCTTCTGGGAATACATCCGGGTATTCTGACACTACTGGGATTTCCTTAAGTTCCTTACTTTTAGTGTTAATGATTACCGAAATCATATACACTATTCCTTGTTTTCTTTCATAACTAGCAACTTTCATCACTGAAATGAACTTCATTGGTTTACGTGGCTTGTCTCCAAGAATCAAAATTACTTCTCCTGCAGGTGTATGAATTTCTATGGAATTCTTATCACAAAGGATTCGAGCATGGTTGGCTACTAACCAATCCATTCCTAACACGATATCGAATCCAGCTAACTTCATAGGTAGCAGATTTGCAGAAAATTTATGTCCTGAGAGTTTTATCTTTTCTTCTTACAAAATCTTATCTATTTTAACAGAGTTTCCATCTGCCGTTTCTACCATATAAAGGTGCCTAAGTTTGGTTAAAGGTAGGTTAAGGGCTTGACAAAATGAAGTATTTATAAAACTTTGGTTTGCACCAGAGTCAAATAATACTTTTGCATAAACGTCATGCACAAGAAACGTACCAGCTATCACATCGGGAATCAGATCTGCTTCTTGTGTTGTCAGCTGGAAGGCTCTTGCATTTTTCTTATTAGCTCCTTAAGCAGGTTTGGCCTTGTTGTCAGCTGGCTTGACCAATTTCGGGAAATCGGGCCTGAAGTGCCCTGTTTCGCCACAATTGTAGCAGATCATGGATTTCTTCCTGCAATTCTCCTCTTGGTGCCCCGGGATTTTGCAGAAATTACAGTACCCCTTACATTTTCCAAAATGCTTTCTTTTACAGGTACTGCAAAATGGAGTAGTAGAGGATTGCCCGGTTCCCTTTTTCTTGAAGTTACTAGCATTATTACCCCCACGAAAACCTTGGGTAATCTTTTGGGCCAATTCCTTTTTCCTGTTCTCTTCTCTCGTGCGCACCAATCCATCAGTCAAGGTGTTGGCCAGTTCGACCGCATCGTCAATTGTGTGGGGTCTCGCAGCTTTGACTATATCATGAATCTCGCTAATTAGTCCCCAGATATAGCGAGAAATAAGCACTGGTTCTGGCGAAGCCAGAGTTGGTACAATTCTAGCATACTCGAAAAATTTCGAAGTATACCCCCGACAGTCCACGTCCACCATCCGGTGGTTCGGGAACTTATTCGTCATTTGTTCCTTTTCATAGTCGGGACAAAATTTTCTTTCCACCAATTTCTTAAATTCCTCCCAACTCATGGCATAAGCCACGTCACTTCCCTTGGCTTGCAGCACCGTATTCCACCATTCTAACGCCTCTTCCTTGAAAAGGTGGGATGCATACATAACCTCGTCTTCCTCTGCGCATTTACTTATCTTAATTACTGCTTCGGTCTTTTCTAACCAACGCAGTGCAGCAGTCGCTAGGGCTGGCATATCGGGTCAACTCGATCTGTTAAGACACGAACACGATAAGACACGAACACGAAACCTGTAAACACGAACACGACACGAAATCTTATCGTGTCAGATTTTCCAAACACGAACACGAACCTGTTAATAAATAGGCTACACGAAATGACCTGTTAAGAAACGAAAATGTTGCCAACATATCATATAACCTGTTTAAGACACAAACACGACTTGTTAAGACCTGAACATGACCTGTTAAGACACGAATATGACCTATTATTCCATATTTGAAATTAGCAATTAAGGAACCTGTTTAATGAAAATTTAGTCGCCAAAGGTTCACAAAAGTCATAAAAATGCATAAACATATAATGTCTTAACAAACTTAAAACGAAATCCAAAAAAGTCTAATCATAACATCCAAATAGTTTCAACATTCAAGTTCCCATATGCCTTTCTTTCTCAAGATCTTCAATTCCAAACAATCAAACCTACACACAAATAATTATAGCCGTATTAGGCATGGACAATTTGACATAAACTCATTCATATAGTTTTATCAAGCAACATTTCTAGAAACATTTGAAGTGGGTACCTTGAGATGTTCTCTAATTTTTAACAAGCAACACTACTTGAAGCATTTGGAGTGGATACCTTAGGATTTTTCACGGAATTTGAAGCATCTAATTCACGGCTAATGTCAAGCGACATTATATCTTCTATGAGCTCATCTACACTAACTTGGTTCAAACCTACAAAGTACAAACATGGAATTTGTGAATATATTGAATGGCAAATCAATGTGTGATTCCTCATTTAAATAGTTAAGTATTTAAATACAAGGGCTAAAAGAAAGGGAGGGCCGAGGGGGATGATAATATTGTAGTTGCTTAATATTTTTACATTACTTAATTATATTTGTTTTTTTTATAAGTAGAGAGCATATAATGAGTTTAAAGTTGATTAGTCAACTATAAGAAATTAAGGAGTGTATAAACAAACATGGAATTTAAATGAAATTGTTTATAATCTTTATTTGTAGTAGGTGAATGAAACTAATTTTCAATTTTAAAGAATATCAACAAATATAACTTCCAGTCTTGGTTTTACAAAGTCTGAGATGCTCCAAGGCGTTTAAGCCTCTGAGGCGCGGCGCGTGAGACGAGAGCCTCACGTACGTGAGGTGTTGCTCTATGTACAACCAAACAATCCTTTGTACTATCAAAAGCTAAATTTGTCTATTTTTTTTTATCAAGAAACAAAATGAGAATCTGATTAAATAGCAACTATATCCAAAAACAAAAAAAAATCAGTTCTTAATCTGATTGAACAGCAACTATATAAACAAACAAAACGAGATTCTGATTACTGCTATTCAGGCGCTAGAATTGCTATATTGGAAGTTTCTATATAGGAAGTTTGATCCAGATTTCATTGACGTTAGATAAGACCCGTAAGGTGCGATAGAGAGAAGATGCTCTTTATGAAGTTGTCCAAGTAGAGGTGCACAAAAAACCAAACTCCAGAACCGATATAAACCATTGTTTCCAAACTGGTTCCCATATCCTAGCCATTGAACCAATAATGGTCATTCCAGCTTCCAAGTATGTTGTGATTTTAAGGCATCAAACAATAATTTTGCTCTTATAATACAGGTCGAAATGATGGTTTTATCGTTTACTACTTCAGTAGGTAACAAAAACAAATAAGTTCAAAAGCAGTCCAACCAGAACCAAAAAGATTGAACTCCAGTTATTAAGACATTTGTACACAAAAATGAGTGACATAATAGAAAAAGGCTTGTTTTGACATAGAGTTAATATCAGTGAGCAGATGAAATAACAGGTCAATGTCAGATGTAATAACAGGTCAATGATGGTTCGATTAGCATACAAAAAGAGTTTTAAAGAACGATGATGATGATTTACCTAAACTGTGAAGAACAATGACGATGAAACCGGCGCCGGCGATGAAGGTGAGCGGCGATGAAGGTGAGCAGCGATGAAGTTGAGCGGCGCCGGCGATGAAGGTCGAAGGGTTGAGCGGCCGGCGACTGAACCTGTTAAGGGCGATGAAGGTGAAGAAGGTTATAAGGGAATTTAGGGTTTATTTGGTGAGCATGAACTGTGAAGTGTGAAAATTGATTTCAAAATTTTGGGTGTATAGTTGTATACCGCCTGACTCCACATGTCTGGGTCCACACCCCATATATTTCATATATTTTTTAATTTAAAATTATTAACAGGTCATTAACGGGTCTTAACAGGTTAACGGGTTTTAACCTGTTTAGACACGAAATTTAAACAGGTCTTATCGTGTCGACCTGGTTAGACACGAAACCTGTTAAGGTCAAACACGAAACCTGTTAACTTCGTGTAGGTTCGTGTCGTGTTATCGATTTCGTGTCAGAATTGCCAGCCCTAGCTGTCGCCCCTTCATTGCCTGCAAATTCGACTGGCTTACAGGCAAGAAATTCTTTATAAGTGCAACCAAGTGTTGCAACTTTCATTTTCTTAAGTATTGGGGCTTGAACCATATTATTGTCGTTATTGCCGCCTCCATTCACGCTGTTACTGAATTTATCATCGCAGGTGCGTTTGCTATGGTTGGCTTGGGAAGGTTCTGCAGGATTTTTAACAGCAGCGACGATTGTAGGGATAGCGTTGGCTATTCCTTGAGTAACGATATTTTCTATATCTTGCCTATTGAGAAAATGGTCTTCATTATTTTATTCAGATTGGTTAACTTCGGTTGCCGGTTGGTTTACTGCGTTTTCCATCTGATAATTAACAATACATAAATTATTGTCACTAAATGGATAGCAACTAAACACAATAAGGCAATCACAAACACAATTAAGTCACACGTATAGCCAAAATCATCGACCTTGCTACATTTATATATATTTATAATAGTATGCATCAATACAAACCATATATTTTACAAAGGTTTTATTTTAGTTAGTATTATACAATATTATATATTATATTATTGTTATTATTATTATATTTATCATTATATTATTATTATACAAAACATTCAACCCCCGTTAGCTGGCTTTTTCAGAAACGACGCTCCCTCTCATCGTATTTCCACAAAATCTTTTCCCCCATGTCTCGAATCCGATTCCCCACATCCACTAGTTCTTCGCCATAGCGGCGTAATTCGGCAACGTTCTCCGGGTTCATGGGTGGAAATGGTGCAGGTTCAGGATCAAACTGGGGAAAGTAAACATTTGGGTTATTCATAAAATTTTGAAAATGCCAGTCGCTCGTCCACCATTCTTCCAATTCTCCTAGAAGAAGTTGAGGATTAACAATTGGGTTCGGGATAGCAGGTTCCAAATTAACAGGAAGTTCTGATTGAGTGGGGTAATTGAAAAGGGTTTTGTCAGCCGGTCCGATGAGGTCACAGTTTGCGAGTTTTCGATCCAATTCTTCCCAAGGTGGTAATTGTTGGGCTTGCCCAGAGCTTTCCCTATCTCTTTTCCTTTGCCTTTTGGATCCTCTGTCTTTTTCACCTTTTGGGCAGCGGGCTTCTTCCTTCGTCCTCGTTTCCAGTCCAGAATCCTTTTCCTCTTTTTAGGCTTGGGTTTCTTCTGGGACTGGGCCTGAAACACTAATGGCTCCTCGGTATCCGCCTGATAACCTAACTGAATTCCTGTTGTATCCATATCGGTGGTATGGATTGTAAAGTTTTGGAGTGCCTCCGACAGTTCATTCATGCTGTTTAGCACACATGAAGAAACACACCAAGAATTCAAATTAAAATTTTATTTGTTAAATTAAATTTTCACAGAATCACAAAATGGCAATCTAATTAAGTATTTCTAAATACTTAATTGGCTTAAATCAATGGCTCTGATACCACATTTTTCTGTCACGGCCCCCGTCCCGGTTTTACCCGGTTCAGAAGTCGCGGGACAGAAAACCCGTGGTATGGGTTTTAATTAGGCAGTGGAAATTTTAACAGGATCTTTTAAAATTGAAACCTCCCAATTATTTTATTTCAAATTTCGGGACAAACCCCGTCATTTACAATAAAGGAATTTCACTGGGAAATTCCCTGTTTACAAAAGAATGTTTATTTATTTACTGAGCCACTTTATCCAAGCTGGTAGTGCTACGCGGCACTTTTCCGGGTTAACAGTAAATCACCTAAAACATGTTTAAAATTTTCATCAGCGGGGAAATACTGGCGAGTCATTCAATTTGCATATAATGACACATTGTTATAGATTACAGTATTAAGAACGATTACAATTGCCCCTATCTTATAATTAGCTGGTTCAATTGTCACTCGATCGGATCTATGACTGTGGTCATACCACTATTGGGTCCTTTCACACAATAGTGACGAGTATTAGTATTTAGGCCCTTTCACCTAAAAGTAATAAAACAGTAGTAATTGTACACAATACCCCACTTACTGCCAGTAATTTAAGATAACAAAGACTTAATCCCTGTAACATATAACTGGAAAACATTTAGGTATTGTAAAGCACTTTTGATAAAAAGAGAATGACTCACATTGCAAGTTTACTAGACAGATTTTGCCTACTGATTAAGCCTGGTAACCTAGTTAAGTAATGCAAAAGAAACTAGGTTAGTAACTTAATACAACATTTACAATAAGCTCACGAAATCAAAACCCTCACGATGAATGACAAAGTATAGACCGAACTCAGGCAGCACTTAAACATCCATCGGATCGGTTTCAATTGATCGGACATTGTATCGTAGCAGTGATCGAGTTATTACCTTGTATCGCAGCAGCGTTTCAATACTTTGAACGTGATTTTAAAGCAGAAAGTTAGTGATTTTAAAAATTTTTTCGAGCACAGACGAAAGGCCATGCAACGTACTATTTATAGCTGATTTTGGAGTTTTACGCAGCCCACGTAAGCCGGAAGGGACTCCTTCGCGGCCCGCGAGGGCCACCCTAGCTACGGCTAGGGCTGCCGTGTCATGGCATAGGTCTGTCATGTGTCTGACACGTGGCCTGGATCGTTATCCTAAGAGTTTTCAAGCTGTCGCGCCCCGCGTAAGCTTTGGTTAACTCTTACGCGGCCCGCGACAGATCAATAAATTTGGATTTCTTGATTTTTCATGAAATTTAGGGTTTGAGGGGTCCGGGTTTTCCCTTACGAAGTGTTTTTGGGACATTTTTGCAGGTCCTTACAATAGGTATCAAATCAGAATGTAGGCTTTATTAAACCATATCATTTGAGTTCCAATACTTATTTGGTTTACTAGACCTCATTCTATCCGATCTTCCGATTTAGGTTCGGTTTATTAGCATAGTTAACTATATTAGGTGTCGTTTGATTCCGTGATCCTTCAAGCGTTGTTTGAAATTTGTTCCAAGACTATTAAGCAATATCAAGTGAGTACATAGTTCTCTTATTTTACCGCTTTCAAATATTTTGGGGTGATACACATGTGCCTACTTGTGACTTTTGTGCTTTTCATGCTTTTCATGACATATACTTACTATGTTCATCTAGTACACATATAGTACATGATTTCAATTATGTTTTGTTATGTATGTTGACTGAGCATGCTAGCACATTGATTTCATAGACACTTTGTTTCATATGTTTACTCAGCATATGGACACATTGATTTGCATTACATTTCTGCTATGTATGTTTACTGAGCATGCTAGCACATTGATTTCATGAACATTTCTACTTTGTATGTTTACTTAGCATACTTAGTACATGGTTGTTACATAACATGCTTACATTTGGTATGACATTTGGTATGTTTAACGGGACAAAAATACGTTCATTAATATTGATCACCCCGCTCGATAGTATGTAGTGGTACCATAGGACTTGACAACTCCCTTTTCCGGCTTCCTAGGTTTGTTTGGAAGTAGGGAATGATAGAATCCGATATACATAATTGATAAACCTTTAACTTGTTAAGGGTTTGTCCGACAATCGCAAGGCTTGAATGTATGCGATAAATATTACTACATAGATATTTGTATCAATAAAACATTGATTTTTGCAAAAACATAACTTTTGATTTAAACTACGGTTCATTAAAAGACATTGTTTTGTACATGACATTTGGTTTCACATGACATTTGATTATACATTGACATATACATGTGGTTTGAGTAAATACTTTTTATTCACCATACAAGACATTGTTGTTATTTACATTCGCTTTACAAGACATGATTTACACATGACATTGAAACATTAAACATTGTTATACAAGAACATTTGATATTAGTTTAAACAAGCCATTTTGGTGATTAAATAAGTGATTTAAATAACGAGGCGTGTGTAATATGATAAAAGCATGATGGATACGCCACTGGTACTTCCTATATATAAGTGCTTTTATGATATTACATATCGTAGCGTTATCTAAATCATTTCGACAAAAACATGATACATTTTACACAAACGACACATTTTCACAAGACATTGATTTACAATCGACATATTTTATACAAACTAATTTTTACTTGGTTGTTTACTTAACCATACACCTTTCTTTAATATCGTTTGATTTTCATATCGATTTTCGTATGATTTATATAAGAAACATTTTTACAAGATTCATGACTAACTTTTTGTTAAACATTTCTTTAACTTACAAGTCATGAATCCTACTTCAACAAAACCTATGTATCTCACAGGCATTTTTATGCTGACGTACCTATTTTCACATGTGTTTTAGGAGCTAACGTTTGATGATGTTCGTGACACACTTAGACGGACTCGGGCCTTAGTGACATAAAAGAAGCAAGAATAGTTTAACTTATGTTGTGTTTTCTTTAAATTCCAAGACAATGTAATCAAGTTAATAAATAAAACTAAACTTTAAATGCCATGGTTGTGAAATAATAATTTTGTCGCTCCACGCCCCGACGTTTCCGCCGCGGTTTGTTATTTTAGGCGGTCGGGGTGTGACAAAAAGCAAAAGCGGCAGACGGAGCTAACAAGAAAAAACGCACGAGCTTTTCAGCTGATGACGCAAGAAGCAGCCATGATTCCCGACGTAATCGCCGGTACGTTCCTTATCCATGGCGTTTATGCAAAAGTATTATTTGACTTTGGTGCAAACCAAAGTTTTATAAATACTGCATTTTTCCGAGCTCTTAATCAACCTTTAACTAAGCTTAGTCAAGCTTGTACAGTAGAAACGACCGAAGGAAACCCTATCAACATACGCGAAGTACTTCAAGAAGGAGAAATAGAACTATTAGGACATAAGTTCTCTGCAAACCTTCTACCTATGAATCTAGCAGGATTTGACGTAGTATTAGGAATGGATTGGTTAGTAGCTAACCATGCGCGAATCCTATGCAACCAAAATTCTACGGAAATTCGTGCGCCAACAGGAGAAAGGATCCTGATCAAAGGAGATAAGCCGAGCAAGCCAATGAAGTTCATCTCAATGATGAAAACTGCTAGCTACGTACGGAAGCAAGGCGTAGTGTATATGATTTCAGTAATCATTAACCCTAAGGGTAAGGAACTTAAGGAAATTCCGGTAGTATCAGAATACCCCGATGTGTTCCCAGAAGATCTACCTGGATTACCACCAGATAGAGAAGTAGAATTCAGAATTAATCTAATACCTGGAACTGCTCCAATTGCTAAAGCACCTTACCGTTTAGAACCAACGGAGATGCTAGAGTTAAAGAAACAATTAGATGAATTGCTAGAGAAGGGATTCATACAACCAAGTTCTTCCCCTTGGGGAGCACCTGTGTTGTTCGTGAAAAAGAAGGATGGATCAATGCGAATATGTATCGACTATAGAGAATTAAATAAGGTTACTATTAAGAATCGATACCCATTACCAAGAATTGATGATCATTTTGATCAACTTCAAGGAGCTAGATATTTCTCTAAGATCGATTTACGCTTCGGATACCATCAACTGAAAGTACAGGAAGAGGACATTCCTAATCAGAACTAGGTATGGTCACTACGAGTTTACAGTCATGCCATTTGGGTTAACAAATGCTCCTGCGGTATTTATGGACATGATGAATAGAATATGTAAACCGTATTTGGATAAATTTGTAATTGTCTTTATTGACAATATACTTATTTATTCCAAATGCAAGGATGAGCACTGTGAACACTTGCATGCACTCTTAACTCTGTTAAGAAAAGAAAAGCTTTATGCTAAATTTCTAAGTGTGAATTTTGGTTACAAGAAGTTCAATTCATGTAGATCCTTCAAAGATAAAGCTATCAGAAATTGGAAAGTTCCGAACTCAGCTACAGAAGTCAGAAGTATTCTAGGATTAGCTGGATACTATCCGCGTTTTATCCAAGACTTCTCTAAGATAGATGTTCCATTAACTAAGTTAACGTGTAAAACTATTAACTTTGAATAGGGACCTAAGCAGGAAGAAGCCTTCACCATCTTGAAGCAAAGATTAACAAATGCACCAATCCTTGCATTACCAGAAGGAAATGAAGATTTTAAGGTATATTGTGACGCTTCTAAATTAGGATTAGGAAGTGTATTGATGCAACGTAAGAAAATGATCGCTTAGGCGTCAAGGCAATTGAAGAAGCACGAGGAAAATTACACCACTCATGTCTTAGAATTAGGAGCAATAATTTTTGCACTTAAGATTTAGAGGCATTATCTGTATGGTAGTAAGTTTACCATCTTTATAGATCACAAGAGTTTAAGATATATTTTTGGGCAAAAAGAATTGAACTTGAGGCAAAGGAGATGGATGGAAATTTTAAGTGATTACGACTGTGATATTCAATATCACGAGGGAAAATAAAATGTAGTAGCCGATGTATTAAGTCATAAGTATCAGGAAAAGCAAAGACAAGTACGTGCTCTTAGATTAAATCTACAAATAGATTTAATGGAACAACTGAAAAATATCCAAGAAACAACAATCAAGGATGATGCTGAAGGAATGAAAGGGATGATAAATGAATTAGAACAAGGAACTGATGGAATTTGGAGATTCCATAAGAAAAGAATCTGGGTACCTATACAAGGAAATCTACGAGATAGGATATTAGAGGAAGCCCATAGATCTAGGTATACGATGCATCATGGTAGCAACAAGATGTATCAAGATTTGAGGAATAACTTTTGGTGGATAGGAATGAAAAAGGACATAGTTAGTTACGTTTCTAAGTGTTTAACTTGTTCACAAATTAAAGCAGAACATCAGAAACCTTCAGGATTACTTCAACAGTTAGAAATGCTTGTATGGAAATGGGAATTAATAAAAATGGATTTTGTTACTAAGTTACCCAAAACCAGAAAAGGTAACGATGCAATCTGGGTGATTGTGGATTGATTAACCAAATCAGCGCATTTCTTACCAATGAAGGAAACCTTCAGCATGGAACGACTACCTAAGTTATATGTGGATGAGGTAGTATCATTACATGGAGTTCCATTCTCCATTGTAACAGATAGAGATAGTCGTTTCACTTCACATTTCTGGAAAAGTTTTCAACAAGCGATGGGGATAAGATTAAACCTAAGTACAACATACCACCCCCAGACAGATGGACAAAGTGAAAGGACGATCCGAACCTTAGAAGACATGCTGAGGGCATGTGTTATAGATTTTGGTGGAAATTAGGACGACCACTTACCATTAATAGAATTCTCCTATAACAATAGTCATCACACAAGCATTAATGATGCCCCATTTGAAGCACTTTATGGATAAAAGTGCCGAACTCCAGTATGTTGAGCAGAAATAGGAGAAAGTCAGTTATCCGGTCCCGAAATTGTACAAGAAACCACTGATAAAATAACTCAAATCAAGGAAAGGTTAAAAACGGCACGAGATCGTCAAAAGAGTTATGCTGACCATCGACGTAAGCCATTAGAATTTCAAGTTGGAGACAATGTGCTATTAAAAGTTTCTCCTTGGAAAGGATTAGTCCGATTCGGTAAGAAAGGAAAGTTGAGCCAAAGGTATGTCGGACCATTTAAATTTATCCAACGGATAGGACCAGTCAATTATCAGTTGCAACTACCAGAGGAATTAGCTGGTATACATGATGTATTTCATATATGTAACCTTAAGAAGTGTTTAGCTGATGAATTACTGATAGTACCTCTTCAGGGCATAGAGGTAAATGAAAAGTTAAAGTTTATTGAAAAACCCCTGCAAATAGAAGACGAAAGATCAAGAATTTCAAACACAAGAGATTAGTTCTGGTCAAAGTAAAGTGGAATTCAAAATGAGGACCTGAATACACATGGGAGCTAGAATCTAAAATGCAAAAGAAATACGCATATCTATTTCAGTGAATCTCAAGTATGAGATTTAAAACAAGGTGGGGAGAATATAACAAATCTCAAAAACACCCTAAAACGCTCCAAAAATGAGAAACCAAACCCTTATACCCTTATTTTATTAAAAAGCAAATAAAATATTGATTTTCGTTCCGTCACGGGCCGCGACCGACTATAGGGAGACCTCTCGCGGGCGCGAGATGCTCGTTTCGATCCGGACACGTATCATGCCACGTGTCAAAGCTACAGGTTGACAAGGCAGCCCTGGCCGTAGCTAGGGTGCCCCTCGCGAGGCGCGACAAACGGCCCTAGGTCAGTCGCGGGGCGCAAGAAACCCACGAAAAATCTATAAATTGAGCCGTTCAGTTACCTTTCCATTTCGCTCAAAATTTCCTTATGTTCCCTAAAATTCTGCTCAAATAGTATACCCCAAATATACCCGAAGTGCCAGAACTTTGCTACGATATCATGGTAATAACTCGATCACTGCTATGGTACTATATCCGATCGATTAAAACCGATCTGACGGATGTTTAAGTGCTGCCGATATTCGGCTATACTTTGTCATTCGTTGTGAGGTTTCGATCTCGTGATTATCGTAAATGTTGTATTAAGTTAATACACTAATTCGCTTGCATTGTATATTTAATTAGGTTTATCAGCTTAACCAGTAGGCAAGCTCTGTCAATCTAAACCCGCAATGTGAGTCATTCTCTTTTTATCAAATTGTTTTGCAAAACCCTAAATGTTTTCCAGTTATACTTACAGTGATTAAGTCTTGGTAATCTTAAATTACTGCCAGTATGTGGGGTTTTGTATACATTACTTGTCAAGCGTCACTTTTGGGAGAACTAACCCAATAGTCATATGACCACAGTCACAAGTCTTGCCGAGTGACAACTTAGTTAGATAATTATAAGATATAAACAAATGTGAAAACTCTTAATACTGTATATTATAACAATGTGTCTTTTGTACAAATTGAATGCACTCGCCAGTATTTTTTGCTGATTAAATCTTTTTAAAACATGTTTTCGGTGATTTACTGTGAAGAAAGGAAAAGCGTCGTGAAGCACCTCGGCTTAAATAAGCAGCTCAGTAAATTAGAAATAAAACGTGTTTTCTATAATTAAAGGATTTCCCCAGTGCAATTCATTTTCTGTAAATACGGAGTTTACCCCACGATTATGAAATAAAATAATTCGGTGTTTTGAAACTCTAATAAATCTTTCCTGACACCGGGTCCTGATGAAATTTTGGCTGCCAATTAATAAACACCGGTACAACTGTTATTTGTCTCGCAGCGCCCGAACTAGGGTACGAGTCGGGGGTTGTGACACAAACTAGCCGTTGAACGGCTAGTTTAAATCAACCAACCAAACGCGTCCACGTCATGCACTGTTTGCCCTCAAAGCCGGTGAAGAATCCCAAGCCCATATAACAACGACGTGAATAACGCGGGGGGCCGGTGTGGGAGTATGGGTGTTGATTGGAAACAAAGCCGAGAAAGAACGCCCACACCGTATGATCTTAGGCCAGGGATGTTAAAATCAATTTTTATAAGTCGGGTATTAACAATTGGCCTAGATAAGGAAATGGGATTTGAGCTACATTTGGGATTTGGGCAGGATGTAGAACATGTAAGTATGTAACATGTCCCCCCCTTTTGGCGTAGAGAAGGAAATGGGATTTGAGCTACATTTGGGATTTGGGCGAGATGTAGAACATGTAAGTAACATGCCCCCCCTTTTGGTAAGAATTGGGATTTGTGTGTGTAGGAGGGGCGTTGTTTAGAATCTTCTATGAATAAAACTTTAGGTAAAATATTAATAATTATATTACTTATGAAGTTGATATAAATTAAATAATCTAGGATCCCAGTTTGTGATTATGAGATTCCAAGTACATATGACTAAAATCTATCTCGTATGTTAAAACTAAAACCATTGCATGATCATTTTGCATGGAAAATTACTAGTACATTTTAGAATAAATACGCATATATTAATGAATGGAGTCGCAAATACAAAAATGATTAACGACTAGTTACTCAAGATACATGAATGTTATATTTGGGTCTGAGCACTCGTTTATCGTTAAGTATGCTACTCTTCTATACATATCTGAAACCATACAAGGCACTTCTTATGTAAGACCTAACTCGTATAATCACGTCAACTTAATAAATCTTTCAATTATACAGGTGTATTAGTAATAATACATAATCGTTACAAAAAACCAAATTATTTTTAAGTTCGTTTGTACCGAAGTGAATTCATAATATGACAATTTTTTTCCAGATTTATAGTCCGAAATAAATAAATGCGAAAGCGTTGATTCTTGGTTTGTGTTCGGTTCGTTACGCGACTTGATCATCATCTGTTTCTTCTTTGGTAAGCAACTTGGGTCACAACACCATCAAAAACATCAATTATGGGATGTTTAAACAAATATCTAAACAAATCCATATGCAAAAACAAGCAAAATAAACAATTTTTGTAAACTCCAGACCCACGTAAGCTACGGTATGCTGTTGTAGCTTACGGTATGCATAATCTGAAATTTTTATCATTTCCCGCTGTAGGCTACTGCATACTGTCGTAGCTTACAGTTTACTTGTTCTGTTCCAGTCAGCAGCTCCCTACCGTAGCTTATGGCTGCCTGTCGTAGCTTACGGGAGGCTAAAAGCTGCAAAATTCAATCAAGGTACTTTTTCACGAAAAGTTATGTAACTTCTCCAATTCTCATCCGTTTCACGTGAAACTTATTTCAAAATGTATGTAAAAATTTACTTATGTATTTAACCCAAAATCCTTAACACGGATTCTTTGTTTTTATGAATTACACAATTGTTACCCAATTCGCGCATATAAATTATTTGACCCGTTTCAAGATTTGTGTACCAAACATCAAATCTTGCTTATTCTTTTCATACGTCATGTTTTCGCACTAAGACTTCCATTTATCTTCCACCACAACTATATTTGTGGTGAATTATTTTAGTGAAAACATTTTATGCCGATTCTACCATCTGGGTCAGCAATTTATGAAAATGACCCGTTAGGCGGCATTTAGCTAAAAAGGCTTACGTCTTTCACTTTTATACCATCTAATGGGTCCACCCAATTATAAAATCCAGTTTTACACTGCCCTCAAGGGCCATTTGCTCGATTTTCTATTCGGGGGCGTTTTAGTCCTCTTAACTACGAAGGACATTTTAAAAGCTTGTTTTGACCAAGTATACTCTTTTGACCCGTATCTCATTTTAAATTCATTATGTCCCTAAGAACATAATATCTCAAACTCAAATCGCTAGACATACCTCACTTTGGGTATATCCAATGTTCACCCATGACTCAATTAGCCCTCCTCGGTCCTAAGACCTCATTGAGAGTTTACACATACCTGGCTCGGGTCAAAGCATTGACCCGTTTTAATACCTTGCTTTAATAGTTTCTAATTAATAGCAACGCAATCCCATACGCTATTCACCCTTGTGAGCATAAGACTCGACAAGCAATCATTAGTCGTTATTGTTAAGTAGTGATAACATCACCATTTGACCCGTTTGGCCTAAACGACCAAACATTATATTTATATAGTAGAATGGTATTTATTTACCATTTAATTAATTTGACCTAGTACGGTTTTTCACCAAATGTCATATTTCTTAAAGTCCTTTCCTTACACGTTTGACCCATCATGGCTTACGCCATATGGTGTCTTTTCAAAACTTCAACCTTCATTTGTCACTTGTGACTAAATTACCATTTTACTATTTTTACCCATTATGGCTTACACCATAAGGTAACTTTTCTAAAACTCGTTGTTTATCCGTCAACACGTGACTAAATTACCGTTTTACCCTTTTTACCCATTATGGATTACACCAAAAGGTAACTCTTCAAAAACTCATTGTTTATCCGTCAACACATGACGAAATTACGGTTTTACCCTTTTTATCCGTTTTGGCTTACACCATAAGGTAACTCTTCAAAAACTCATTGTTTATTCGTCAACACGTGACTAAATTACCGTTTTACCCTTTTCACCCATTATGGCTTACACCATAAGGTAACTCTTCAAAAACTCGTTGTTTATCCTCAACACGTGACTAAATTACCATTTTACCCTTTTTACCCATTATGGCTTACACCATAAGGTAACTTTTCAAATGCTAAGATGCTTTGTCCTTAATCAAATACATAAGTAGATATTCTATTGTAAAAAATGTAAGCTTAACTTATCTTGCACCCGATTATGCTTTTCTTGCGTATTTGATCCATTTGACCCACTTTTCCCCCAGCTTCCACGTAGCTTGTCAAATGTCAAACTACCATTTATCATTCGCAAGATGGTTAGATTAGTCATCATCTATCACGACTCTCCCACCTTACGGACTTTATACTAAAATCACCATTTAATCCTATTACAGGTGATTTTGACTTTCAAAATTCAACTACCTATTAACTTATGCAAATCCACAAATAAGTTCAACAACTCATTTAGGCATTTCACTAATTACCCGGTAGACGCTATTTTTAGGCCACCATTAACTACATTCATCTATCTAGTTCATCTGATTGTTAACATCAAGTTAACATAATTTATAGTCATTGTATGCTAATCTATCAATCATTATATAAGAACATTGGAATTGTTTCATCACCATGAAACAACCCATTACATCATGTGTATGAAGTTTACCCAAACATCAAACTTGGACAAAGACTTAATCATTCATATACACATGATGATTTCAAACACATATTTACATGAATACAACATCAATTTCATCTTATCATACAACACCCATTTCGTAATCTACTTGTTAATCACTTACAAGTAACCTTACATCAAATATTTCATAATTTCATTGTGTCTAACGAAACTAAGTATACATATACACCTAGTTTCATCTTTGGATCATAATCCAACAATCTAATTGCAAGGTTTTTACTTGTCTCAAGTTATGACTTTCACCAATTCTAGGTTTTTAAACATACCTTATGATCCCCTTGTCTAGGTGATCGATAATATGTGTTCATGCACTGATTTGGGGCTCGAATTGATCTTAAATTTGATGGATTAAGATTGAACAAGGGTTTTGCTCCCTTGTTCTTTCTCCTGGTCGTTACATGCACACACACACCTAGTGTGAGTTGTGTTTTGTTTTATTTTTATTATTCAAGTTTCAATATATTCCCCTTTTGGTCCCTCATGTTTGAGATTTTAATTATATATTGATATCATCCAATATTTATCACTTAACAATACGAATAATCAACTAGGTTAATTAGTCCTAGTTGTCTACTTCCCGTCAATTATCAATAAACATGATAATTCAATTTACTAAGTTTGGGGATGCTACATCCCGACTTAGATCATGTACCAATAGCCTCGGGATTTTTATAAACTTTATTCAAAAGTCATTCATCTATCATTTATTTAACATTAGGTTTATTTAGTTAAATCTTAATGTTTACCAGTTAGTTTTTAGCTCTAACGGTATTTTACCCGCTCTTCGATGTTCCCATGGTTTAATTACCAGGCTCGTTTTTGGGGTGTTACACCTTAGTACAAAAAACACCAGAGCTCTAGATGAACATCATTCAACCAATACACCATACGCCCACCAATTTGACTAACGCATGCACATAAGATGGGAAACTAGCATACAATTTCGTCAAATCACTAAGAAGTGACCATAACTCTTCATCGTTTAGCCGCCATAAGGCGACCATCTTTAGGACATGTCAATAACATCTTTTACCGACGACCCATCTCAAGATCAAGGTTTGTCACATAACGTGACCATCATCTTTGGCACATTCCCCTCCGAAGACACCGCAATTGTTGGGAATCGTCGGTGTACAATTTTTGTATTTATAAATAAAATCTAAGTTTATTTAATCTTAATAAATATCTCATATTAATTATAAAACGGAAGCGTGTACGAATAAAAATTGGCATCCCCATCCAATGATCCATTTTCAATTCGTTAAAGCTATTAAACAAACCACATAGTGTTTCGTGAAACTAACTTTTGACTATAAATCAAAAGCTTCATACATAGAATCGACGAACTGTCACGCTGGTTGATGTTTTTTCACAAAATTGTGATCTCGAACTCCTTGACTCCTATCTTGAAATCCGAATGCCCGAACACGTGAGTTGAGAACTCCTTTGTGATCAAAAAGTCAACTTGGTCAAACCTGGTCAACCAGGTCAAAAACCCGGTTTCCTGCAATCAGCGACTCCGGGCGACGGCGAAGCAACAACGTTAGTGTGTCGGGTTGCTCGATGGTTCGGTCGATTGCATGATGACTACGGGGAGTGGGCGGCGGTTCCAATAATGGTCAACAGTGATTCAGGTGGGGTAGTAGACTGAGGATGGTGGAGTAGGTGTTGTGGTGTTTTGATTCACAATGGTGTGTAACTCTTAATCAAAACCCAACCAAGTATTTATACCACCATTAGGACTTTATCTTAATACAAATAGCACACCTTTATATTTATCTTATTAATATTTAAATACATATTATTTATCTAATAAATAATATATATTTATCTCCTACACTTTTATTTATCTATTAAATAAAACACATATATTATTTAGAGTAAAATAC
The DNA here is from genome assembly GCA_030545235.1 of Helianthus tuberosus. Classification (NCBI taxonomy): domain Eukaryota; kingdom Viridiplantae; phylum Streptophyta; class Magnoliopsida; order Asterales; family Asteraceae; genus Helianthus; species Helianthus tuberosus. The sequence goes on along the minus strand of CM060442.1, from coordinate 198,369,541 downwards.
ACGGATAGTCTCTATAGTTTTTCAAAATTTTGAATTTGGTCTTTAACTTTCCAAAAGTATATAAATTAGGGATGAGCATATGCCACCGAATACCGATCCCATACCGATCCCGTACCGATCCCGATCCCGATCGGTATCCACTTTTTGGCGTTTTCGGTATCGGTACGGTATTTATACCGATACCGACCCTCAAAATACGGTATAATACCGATACCGTACCGTACCGATACCTAACCGACATGTTTCGGTATCGGTATCGGTACCTAGTTTGGGTGAAATTCGGGATCGGTATTAGGCGGTATCGGTATCGGTTCGGTATCGGATACCGATATGCTCATCCCTAATATAAATTGTCTCCGTAAGATGCCCTTTGTAATGCATTTAGTCCCAACTTTTGCTAAAAGTACATGGATGGTCCTTCTTGAAACCCTTAGATTTGTTGGATGGGAACTAAATACGTTACAAAATGCAAATCATAATGACCATCTATGTACTTTTGAAAAACCACAAGGATTATCCTTGTGCTTTACTCTATTATTTATCTTATAAATAATATTCATCCACTTTTAATTAATTATTATTTAATTAGCTTTTAATTAAATAAAAAACTAAATATATGTAGTTAATAATTTTCGTAAACAGCCACATATCATAAATATGTCATCAAACAATTAATCTGCATTACCGTCAAATATCTCACATTTGTGAGCTATAATATTTATCCAATAAATATTATTCCTTGTTCGTTGTCCAAAGTGTAACTCTCTGGATTGTACCTTGTTAGCAAGGTTAACTAATCATGACTCGGGCGTCTCATATCTAACAAAAATGGCCTTACATTGTTACCACCACCGCATTATCATTGCCACGAAAACGTGACCATCATCTTAAAACACCACAAGGTGCTAAATCTTTCATATAAACACCTAGTCACGTACACAAGTTTTCTAGAACACACCACATTGCTTCATATCATGGATTAACCACAAGCCTCTTAATCTCATTATTAATCTATGTAATTACCTCTAAGGGCACTCTAATTGTTCACACATATGTTTCTATTAAAATACTACCTTAATAACTCAACTCGTATACAATCCTCTAATGTGAGGACTCGACGCATCTGTGTTTCTAGCCTTTTACCATCTAGGCTCGAAATAAGTAGATGACTCTAAAAAAACCAAACACCACACAACGCAAGTCATTCAACATCACTAAGCCATCTCGTATCCCGTACCACATGCTACCTTATTATTTCTCTAATACCAAACTACACAACTCGACTGGCGCATGCCTACTAAAGCTAATCATTTATCTTTGACTCATATGTTATATATAACATTTTTAGCCAATCGTATGATATGTTATATATAATCGTAAACCCTTTTAATTGATAACCTATGAATTAATTAATTATGTTGTACATTGTTAATATTACAACATTCATAAATTATTATATCTTTACTATTATACTAATATCTGTATGAATGTTACATTTTTTAACTTAAAATCAGAACTGTCTGCATATTTCAAAACTAATTACTATGTAGTAATAAACAAAAGAGTTTTAGCTAAGTTTGTAAAGTGTCAACTTAACATAATAGAGAAAGATTATGATTATGGTAAATATTAAACTAAATATTATGTTTAAATATTATGGTAAATATTAAACATAATAGATATTTATCAATAGCAATAGATAATCACATAAGTAGTTTGAATAATCCGTTTTAGCTTTTGTTTTACTTGAGATGTTGTATCATACTTTACTTATTGAATTAAATATATGATTTAAATAAATACTCTATAGATGCTCTATTTATTTTAATTAAATAAATACTGTTTAAATATAATTGTATTTGAATTAAATGATGTATTGAATGTAATAAACAATTTTAAACACTCTAGATGATAAACGGTTTAATTTTAAATTAAATTCAACTTTAATATTTAAGTTATGTAAAGATAATTAGGTTCTCATATCCTCAATTTTGTTTATTCACGAGTTCGATTAGTCGGTGAACATCTCCACCTTTGCGTTTAGAACTCTAATTTCGAAATCTATTATCAAAACGCATATCGAGATTTCAAAATTCAAAGAACAATTAATCTCAAGCTATCCATATTCATCTAAATGTAAATCTATAAACATCACCGCTAATAACAATTTTAAATTTCTAAATATTTAACTATCCATATTCATCTAAATTTTAAATTTTACTAAAGCTATCCATATTCATCTAAATTTTAAATTTTACTAAAGCATAGCAGTTTACCTTTTCTATTAACATATCATACGACCGTTATTATTTTTCAAAATTTCTAAATATTTCCATAACAGAGCCATACTTGTTATGAACAAAGTTGTACAGAAAGTAAATGATTGCCTACTTTCATTGCTTCCTGACAAAGACAAATAATACTTAAGTTATGTGAATTGGTGTATGTATAAAAATAATTCACTTTTGTAAATTTGTACAAACATTGTAAAGTTACATAATTTCTATCTTTAAATCCGTATAATACACGAGTTTATAATCTAGTATTCGAGTATTACATTCCGAGGAAGAAATGAAATCGAATAAGAAAACTTATTTAAATAATAACTAAAAATAAAGCTAGAAAATATTAAATAAATTGGCTATTTTGTGAAAGGAAAATAAAAACTATTTGAATAATAGATTATAAAATTTTAATTAATTAATTACTAAAAAAAGTTAGAATAATAAGTTTAGCTTAAATTAGTGATGATTAGCTTTTGAAGAAAAAAAATAGTGTTGCTAAATGTACTCCCTTATTTTTTATTTTTACTGGTTGCACTCCCCCTATAAAGTTTTTAAATAAACATAATCAAACCTTATGTTTTCTATTTTTTAATTACATTAGAAAACATCTCTAACTTTTCTAGGGGTTTATCTCCTTCTCATAATTTGAATCTTGTACATATACACAACATATGAGTTGAATAAAATACCCAACATATGAAACTGATACTTCATGTGGTAGAGTTATTGTTTCTGTCATTAATGTGACGACAAGAGACTTTAGGCAAAATCGATTGTCACACCCCGATATTTCCACGTATTACCTGTGGGCCTGGTGGGGAGTATCGTGACGTAGTTAATGTCATCATAGTTAATAATCACAGTTTAATGCACAGCGAAAGTCTAAAAGTAATAATATAAACCGGATTGAAAGTATAATAAAATATTACACAACGGTTGTAAGTGGATCCACAGGCGGATCTAAAACGGAAAGTAAGTATTGTTCAACAGACCTTTAGTATTAAGAGTTTGCAAGACTCTTTATCTAACACTCAGGAGCTTCCAGCCCGTTACGCGTAGTACCTGCACTTAATCTTTTTGGAAAAATACGTCAGTTTACATTGGTAAATACAATTAACTGACTTTTTTTGAAAAGTGTTTATAAAATTGGTTTGGATGCACAAGGCACAAAAATCTTTTATAACTTGGGATAATTATTAGAAATAATCTTGTATACAGATTTACATGTTCGTCGTACGTTCAGGGCCCGGTTTGGAAACCGAGACAAAATTAATAGACACACCACTAATATAGTCCCACAAGGAGTTATACTCACATGTAGTTATACCTTTATACATACGCAACTGTCAGGTGTATGCCTACACCCCGTGCTTAAGTCGTGGCCATTTCAAAAGAATGAGCCGAGGATATCCAGGACACGGTCATTAACCCCAAATGCTTTGTATCAAACAAGACAGATTAAAACGGGTTATCTCAATGATTTAACCACTAATCGATTAAATATTCAATACCCGACCAAGCGGTAATAATTTACCGTATCCCAAGCCCGTATAAGGGAAAATAAGTTAAAAGTATTTACCTGAGCTAAATGTAATTTATACTCAGCCGTATATTGTAATCAGCAAGTGCAAGTAGCTTTTAATGGGCTCCTAATCTGGAACGAAGGTTTTAATAACCTATTAGATTCCTAACGGGTCTTATTTAAGTTGTTATTTTGATCGGTTAGTTTTAAAGGAAAGTTTACGATACGAAACGCAAGATTAAGCGATGACCGGATTCGAATGTGATTTAGACCCGACAAGTATGAAGACTTGTATATAATGGGTAAACTAAATACATTCTGGATTTTGAAGTAAAAATGATAAGGTTTGACCCGTTTCGGCTAATTTATGCAAACTAGTTACATAAACCGTACCGAACGCGTATATGCATAACGGGTAACCGAAAGAGTCATGTACAAGTTCCATGAGTTACTATGCTTAAAATATGTTGAGATATCAGTAGGATATCTTCCATTATGCCCAAAACGGATTTAAAACCACTTTAAGCCCTGTTAGGGTATTTTGGTCATTTTAAAGTTTATAAAAGAGGTTAAATAATAAACTGAGGTTCTGTTCTAAAATAATCAGTAAAAATATTTATTTTATCAAGTTAATTCAGCAAGATATCATACATATGTAGGGTTTATCATTTATGGCCAAACTATGCACCGTATGGGCGTTTTGGTCATTTCACATATGCTTTTAAGGTCAAATTTGGAAGTTTGAGTACAAGACTTATACTTACTGTTAAAGTATAAAAATTTACTCATAAGATCAGTAGGTAACAAGTCTTAGGGGTTAAATATGGTTTTAAACCATACTATGCGCCTAATTAGCGTAAAAGTCGGTATTTGACGATATTTAAGATGTTTATAAAATTTTGAAGTTTTGATCAGTCCTTAATGTTCAAAATATTTTATTTAACATGTGATATCAGTAGGAAAAGGTTTGGTATTCAAATCACATGTTAAATTCATTTTATTAACAAAAAGGGTATTATCGTCAATTACCGCATTCATGCTAGAACTCTACGTTATGGTCAGTATAAAATTTGACAAAAATTTTCAAAAATCCCTAAATATTATATCATAACAGTGGGTAGCAAGTTTGGTGCCAAAAATTGGGTTTAAATATGATTTATGTTAAAGATGTCATTTAATTAATAAAAAGCTTTAGCTTTACGATATCTTGCATAACTTTCATTTTAGACCAGAAACGGATGTCAAATTTTTAGGACATACTTATAAATCAGTAATGAAGATTTTTGTCCTCTCATATTTTCAAAAATTTCGTTTTTATAACATAAGGGCATAATGGTCAACTTATAAGCATTTAACGGAAACATGCAATGAACTAGGATTTCTATGGAACCATGTTGTATAACCTTAGAGAGTTATACTTACATATAATGTGGTCCCAAATGAACCCTAAGGCATAACTAAACTAAGCTAAATCGGGTCAGAACTGAAAGTCAAAGCAAAAGTCTCCTTTTGCGACTTTCGGTTGCGAACCGAGCCTAAACTCAGAATTGTCGGGTTGAACATGCCTAAACATGTTCTTATATTATTTACCAAGTTATTTAAGTGATAAAATGTATTTTATAGCTTCTACATTATCAGTTATAATTTATTTTGTAAAAACTGACTCGTTTGACTTTTCTGTTAAGTAGTTTGACCCGACAATTGACCAAGTAAATTTGATAATTAGGAGGTGCCCTTTTAAGGGTTTAACACCTACATAATTACCAACACATAGCCACTTTCAATTCGAATGATGGCTGGACCGTTAGTGATTAATCACAAAGTCAAAGCATCATTACGATAACTTTGACTTTCGGCCATTAAGCTAATGAAAACTGAACTATAGAGGCTAAGAACACTTACAATAGTCCTTAGCACGAAAATTCAACTAGAGAAAGCTTCCTAGATGACCAGTATGCTTCATAGATCAATTGGGAGTGAAATTCAAATGTGCAAGTTCAAATGATACAAAGCAAGGGCCTTTATATAGGATTTTGGATGCTCTAGGATTAATCCATCTGTTTTCAGAACCCAGATGATCCCAAGTATCCCTATGTAAGTAAAAACCATTTACAAGCCCCTGGTATCGCTCAGAACTCATGCAATGGCGGTGTAAGAGCTGCAACATGTAGCTGTCCTGAAAAATGTTGCTGGCACCTCTCTCGCGGCCCGCGTAGGAATCAAAGGCAGTCTACACAGCCCGCAACAAACCTCAAATCCGGTAAACAAGTTTCCAAACTTTGCATTTTCAGTCCTTGGTCCTTTGTAAGCTGATTTATCTTCTATTTATTGCACTAATAACCCACATAGTTAACTTTTAAGTGTTTTAGGTGAAAATTAAACATTGTTAAGCTCCCGGTTAGTTACGAGATCACCCGAAAAGTCTTGTTTTCAGCGAAACTCCTTGAATTCAGTATCCAATATTTTCGAGAGTATAAATAAAAATATTACAATGCTTTCGGGATCGCTTAAAGGTCACTCAGAGGTAACATTTAACATGTTGACACATTCAACCCCTATACTTTGTAAAATTTGAAATTGTTAAGCACAAACGGCTTTCTACGTCCGATAATTCATTCATTAAAGAATACGAACGTTGTGTGAATTCAATCAGAGGCACAAGTTTGGCATGTTGACATTTTTAGTCCTTCCACACATATCTTTACATTGTCTGAAAACCTTAGTCCCTCGAAATTAATTCATGATACGTTTAGAATTCGTGACACGTGTCTTTATTATATTGGACATGATTTTGCGAGGTGTTACATCCCCACCCCCTTAAAAGAAATCTCGACCTCGAGATTTACTGAAATAAATGAGGGTATTTTTGTTTCATCGTGGATTCAACTTCCCACGTATATTCTAGGCCTCTACGGGCATCCCATTTCACCTTTACAATTGGCACATTCTTTCTTCGAAGCTTCTTAACCTGTCGATCATCGATTGACAAAGGTTTCTCAACAAACTTCAAGCTTTCGTCAATCTGTACGTCCTTATGAGACATTGTTAGCAATTCATCAGCTATACATTTCTTTAAATTGCAGATGTGGAACACGTTATGAATTCCACTAAGCTCTTCAGTTAGATTCAGCTTGTAAGCTACAGTTCCGACACATTCGATGATCTCGAATGGTCCTATGTACCTTGGGCTTAACTTGCCTTTTTTGCCAAAACACATAACCCCTTTCCAGGGTGACACCTTGAGTAGCACTTTATCACCAACTTCGAATTTCAAAGGTTTACGCCTTTTATCCGCGTAGCTCTTCTGCCTATCCCTGGCGGCTTTCAAACGGTCATGGATTTGAACGATCTTATCCGTAGTCTCGAGGACTATATCAGGTCCTGACAGTTGGGTTTCTCCAACTTCAGCCCAACAAACTGGCGTTCTACATTTTCTTCTATACAAAGCCTCAAAAGGTGCGGTTTGGATGCTCGTATGATAACTATTGTTATATGAAAATTCAATCAAAGGAAGATGGCCATCCAAACTTCCACCCAAATCAATAACACAAGCCCTGAGCATATCCTCAAGCGTTTGAATCGTATGCTCGCTTTGCCCATCCGTCTGAGGATGATAAGCAGTGCTGAAATTTAAACGAGTGCCTAAAGATTGCTGAAAGCTTTTCCAAAAATGAGATATGTATCTTGTATCCCTATCAGAGATAATAGATACTGGCACTCCATGGAGGGATACTATCTCATCCACATACAGCTGAGCTAGCTTATTGGAGCTGTACGTTTCTTTAATGGGCAAGAAGTGAGCTGATTTGGTTAGCCTATCGACTATAACCCAAATCGTATCATTCCCGTGCTTCGTCCTTGGTAACTTAGTGATAAAATCCATAGTTACATTTTCCCACTTCCAGGTGGGAAGTTCAGGCTGTTGCAGCAAACCTGACGGTGTTGGATCTGAGTTTGGTTTTGATTGTATTTTACGTTTGAAATTAAAATGGAAATGGATGAGTTGTGCAGCGGAATTAAGATGGAAACAAACTTTGCATACAATCAAACGAGAGTATTGCTTTTATCAAACATTTTTCACAGAGAATCGAATGATTGAATTTATTTCAATTACGATTACAATGCTTATGTTGAATACAAACACCCCCTCAGCCAGAGCTCAGTGTTTGTTCGTGCAGAGAAGACGATTTTGTAAAGAGCTAATAGAACAGTACAGAGCACTGTTCTATTTATAGGCACTAGCAAACCACTGGGCATCTAAGTTGACGTCACCATGAAAGTGACATCTAACCTCCTAACAAACTCTAACCTCTGATCTATACAAATACTGCTATGCTAACTACTGCTATTACATTGCATTTCATAAAGACATAATAAACTACTGCTGCATCCTTCCACTGATGTGAACCCAGCAGTACTTGTCCGGATCAGCAGTGCTTGACTCAAGGCAGTAGATTGAACAGCAGAGCTTTAGTCTTTCATCAGTCCTTTACTAGATCAGCAGTTTGTAGGTCAGCAGTTTGCATGATCAGTAGATAGGAGGTCAGCAGATGTTGAAACCACTTTCAAGGGGAGAGATTTGTATGTAACATCTGCTTATTCTGGATCCACTGCTCTGACCCAGTTTTGGCTTTAATTATCTGTTCCTTTGATAGGGTTCAATCCCAATAATCTCCCCCTGGAACAGATAATGCCAAAACTCTTCATTATTGTGTAACTTTATTGCCTCATTAACAGTTCCCTTATCTGACCTTTAAGTTGTAGCTCAAAGTCTAGGGCATCTGTGTCATCTTCATCCCTACCAAGTGGAAGATCAAGGAGATCCTGCATATCTTCAAGACTCAGGCCAAGAGCTTGTTCCCTTGTTATTTTCTTCACTTCTCCACCAGACCTGAACATAGTCAATACATGGGTCTGTTTATCAGTTTCCCACTTTAGTACTTTTGAGCCTGGTGGGTTTCTTGGGAGATTTTTATTTGTAGAGGAGTTTGGAGATGCTGGCCTATTCATGACTGGCTGAGCAGTACTTGCAGATTGTTCCAATTCAGGATCTTCTTTCATCATTAATCTAATGCCCTCTTTTACAAGGTCATTTCCAGCATTTAGATCTTGAACTGTTTCAGCACCTAACTGGTTTTGACTCCTTCTTTTGTAGATGGCAGCACCAGCTGGAGCAGTGGCTCTTTTGACTTGCAGCTTTGGTGGTCTTTTTGAGACCCCTGCTTTGGAATAGTCAGGCTTTAGTGGAACTGTTGGATCTTTCTTTCTAAGTTCCTCTAACCTTTTGTAGGTAGCCCAGACCGCATCTTCTTTCCATCTTGCCACTTGATGTTTAGACCCATAATCAGCAGCAACTAGTTCCTCTTTCATTCTCTTCAGCTCAAGTGATTTTTCAGGCACATTCTTTTTGTATTTTGACCATTCCGGAGGAGTGTGTTTGACCTTATTCTTTATCATTTCTTGAATCCTGGCTGCTTCTTGCTTGAGCTCAGGGATGGTCCACTCCTTGTACATGTGCTTATCTCCCTTATATTTCTTTGTTGCCATGATGCTTTCAATGTAGTCTTTTCTTAGAGTTTCATCTGCTCTCTCTGAGATTTGTTGACATATATTCTTTGCAAATTGCTCTAAGGATCTGACTTGTGTGAGCAAGAATTGGTAATTCTGTCCAATTTCTCTATCAGATTTTCCTTGAGTATTTCTTTTTGAGATATCCTCTGCTTGTTTAGCTTTGACTTTCAAATATTCTTCAATATTGTTTGGCCTTGGATATCCTTTGACTGATGGCAACTTCCTTTTGGCAGGGTCATCCTCATAGTTGAAAGATTTGATCTCTTCTCTAACTGCTTGAAGTTCTAGAGGAAATTGGACACCTGCAGGAATAATAACAGGGATTGATTGTTGTGCAGGAGCTGATGAGAGAGGAACTGGTTTTGGTATTGTAACAAGTGACAAAGATTTTGAAGATGTTGGTGGTGGTGAAGTGTCATCATCTTTCAGGATTGGCCTTCTCCTTTTTGTTTGAGGAGGGACTGATGATGCTTTGAGTGGATCAGTGGTGGTGATTTGAGTGGCAGTGGTTTGTGATTGACTAACAGCTGTTGAAACAACTGGTGTTTCAACCACTGTTGTCATTACAACAAATGTTGTAACATCTGCTGTCTTCTGCTTTTTGGCAAGAGAAGATGGTGGTGGTGGTAAAGCAGTGGTTGTGGTGTGTGTTGAAGTGATAACAACTGTTGAAACCTCTGAAGTTCCAGCAGTAGTTGATACAGCAGGAGTTACAACAGCTGTTTGGATGGAGGTTTGATGTTGGTAGCTTTTGGATGGTGGCTTTCGAGTATGCTTAGGAATTCTGGATGGTATGGACTTGGGATTTCTTTTTGGCACATGATTTTGAACATCATTCAGCCCAGAATAACCCTGCGCGTTCAGCTCCATGTAAGCTCTCTTCTCCTCATTCCACCTTGACCTATCCTTTGCCTCTCTGTCCCTTTTTACACTTGCTACAGCTTCATCAAGTGCATTTTGGGTAACATCAACCTTTTTGCTACCATCTGGCAAGGATATCTGCTTGGTCATATTCTCCATGTCTGATTCTATGTAGAGACCATCATCTACTCCCTTTTTCTTCCATTCTTTAATTTTCTCCCCCTTTTTGGCATTATCTGGGGGTAATTGATCGATGAAGAGCACAGTGGGAGGAGCAGTGCCAGTGGTTTCCAATAAATGGGCCTTGAGAGCCTTAATGTCTGCTTGTGTGTTCTTGAACCTAGACTCCATGATGTTTCTCAGCTCTTGTACATGTTTAGCATGTTGCTGATCAGCCATTTTTTTTGTTGTTGGAGAAAAGGTTGAAATAGATTCCAGAGCTCATTTGTAGCAGGTGCTTGTGGTGGAGCGGGTGCTTGAGTTGGAACTATAGTGGATTGCATCTTTTGTACTTTCAACAACTGTTGCAGCATGTCTTTGATATCTGCAACTGAAGTATCCAGTTTATCAACTCGTTCCGTCAATTCCAAATATTTTAAACCATCACCCAATTTAATGGGATCATCTGATTTCCCACAAGCAGTGGTTTTATCAGTGGTTGAAGTAGGAAATGTACTCCAAACATTAACCACTGATGCCCCTTTTTCTTGGTAATGGGGTCTTCTTCCTTCAACACTTGACAATATTTTGATGTTGCCAGTGGTCAAAAAGAATCCACTGGTAGATGTCAGAGGTGCTATGGAAGGAATTGCCTCCAAGGAAGTCTTATTAATGTAACCATTGTCCAACTGTAAACCAGTGGGTTCAACAGTTGTAGTGGCTGCTTCACTTGGATTACCACCAAGAGTTACTTGTAACTCAAGGGGTGTAACCTCCTCAGGTTGTGTTGGTGGGTTAGCAAAGATTGATACATCAGACCCAGTCATTTGTTGAGGCATGTTCTCATTGATAGGTGATTGAGAAGGACTGGTTAGTGCCTGATTCAAATCAATTGCATCCAACAGAAGTTTAGTTGGTGGGGGAATTGTGGATGTGATGTTTGGTGTAGAAAGAGAATTTGCCTCGGGCATTGGGCTGTGGATGATGGAAACGAGTGAATCCAGAGCATCATATAGTGGAGTCCCTATTTGTACAACCTGTTCTTTTTTAGAAGAACCAGGAGGAGTTTCGGTTATGGGTTGAGATATTTGTACCAACTGCTGTGAGGAAGAAGCAGTAGTGGTTTTATGTGACTTTTGTTTTATCACAGGCAGTTGCTCTGGTATCTCATCCTCCAGAGTTGCCTTTTTGATGGGTTTGGGGGGTTTTTGATTTTTCTTTTTCTGTGGCTTTTTGGTGATTTTAGGTGTGGGTTTCAAAGCAGTTGTGTTGCTACTTTGATCACCTTGAGCAGTGGACTCAGCAGCAGATACCTGAGGAGCAGTGGTTGCTGCTAAATTCTGCTCAGGCACCTCTGCTTGTGTTTTGCAAGGTGTTGACATTCTTGTAAAAGTTTCAGCAGTTAAGCTGTGCATTTGTAAAGAGTCACCTTGATTTATTACAGCAATATCATCCTTACTGAATTTCTTTTCAAAATAATAGCTTAAAACCTGGGAAATAGTAAGAATGATTTTGTTTTAACATTTTTAACCAGATCATTAAAAATTTCCCGGGAATAATTAAAATTTTCTTCTTGAAGAATAGCATATCCCAGATTTTGAATTTTTAATGGTATTTCATTAAAAGCTGTGGTTTTGTTTGAAACACACAGTAGAAGGGTATGAAATAAAAACCTTGTTGCAGAAGGGAAGTAACCTTTTTGTAAGGTGTCCTTTTTCACTTCGGCATTATACCCTCTTTCCAGAAAATCATTTTTAACTCGTTTTTGGGAAAAGTAATTTTACCTTCCTGATCGTCGAGTTGAAAGACCTCTGAGATGGATTGTGGTGTAATCTTGACAGCTTTACCCTTTAGAGAAGAGTTGATGGCAATGACCGTGTCTCCTTGTTTTTCAAGGGTTACATTCTTCCAAAACTCTCTTTGGGTTGTCAAGTAAATTGGTGCATCCGCTGTTAACAAAGTTTTGTACTTTGATGCGGAGATGGTAGCAAGGATGGAGTCGAAGATATTTGTGGTGCCGGGTTTTGTGAGAAGACCCAGAAGATTGTGAGATGGTTTGTGTGGAATTTCAGCGGGTTTTGCCTTTTGAGAGGCTTGTTTTGATGTTGATTTGGGAGTGGGTTTTGCAGATGACTTCGATTTTGTCATTTTGGAGATGATGATCGAAGAAGGTTGTGAAGGAATTTGAAGAAAAACTGCTTTGAGAAGAGAATTTTTGAGAATTCAATTCAACAGTAAAACCTTGTTTTTGGTGTGAAGTGGGGGTTTTAAAGAGAAAAAGTGAAAGCTGACGTGGCAGCGGTTACAAAAAGTCTGACCACAATGTACTGCCCACATGCCAACCCCTGGTGAAATGAAGGACAGTACTTTTATGAAAGATACTGATGAAGGCAGTGGTTACAACGGTAAAATGGAAGCAGTGGATGATTTTCACTATCAGTGGATAGCATATCAGTGGATAAGACACTGCTTTTGAACAACAGAGTTTATCAAGGAAATGAGAGGATAGAGGATGGCTTTCAGCAGTGGACAGACTTTGAAGTAGAGCAGACTTTTGCACAAGCAGTGGTTATGGCAGACTTTTAAGGATTTTAATGAAAAGTTCATTTTTAGCTATTTTTAAGGATGGATTTTTGATTTTCTGAAAACATTTTATGCAAAGAAAAACAAGATGTTGCTTGTTATTCCATGTTTAGCATCCCAATCCTAGAGACCAAGTTTTCAAAGGTGGCTGTATCAAGTGCTTTTGTGAGCACATCTGCCAGCTGGTCTTTAGTTGGGACATGATGCAGAGAAATCAAACCTTTTTCATAGCAATCCCTCACAAAGTGATGTCTGATGTCGATGTGTTTGGTGGTTGAATGGGAAACTGGATTTTTGATGATATTTTCTGCTGCCTGGCTATCCAACATGAGTGGTGTCTTTAAGGCAGTGATACCAAAATCCAGTAACTGATTTTGAAGCCACAGGAGTTGGGCTGTACAGCTTGCAGCAGCAATGTATTCAGCTTCAGCAGTGGATGTTGAAACAGCTGCTTGCTTTTTGCTTTGCCAAGAAACCAAGCAATCGCCTAGAAACTGGCACCCTCCTGAAGTGGACTTCCTTGTGGAGTGACATCCAGCAAAGTCACTGTCTGAAAAACCTGAAAGCTTGATATTCCCATTAGCTGGATACCAGATACCTAGTGTGGGAGCACCCTTTATGTATCTGAAAATCCTTTTTACAGCAATGAGATTTGATTTTCCTGAGCTGATTGACTTCTTGCACAGACACATGTTGCAAACATGATGTCTGGTCTAGATGCAGTTAGGTACAATAAAGATCCAATCATGCTTCTATAAAGTGTTTGGTCAATCAGCTCATCCTTTTCATCAGACATGACAAGCTTATTTGTTGCCATGGGTGTGCTGCATGGTTTACAATCATTCATATCAAATTTATTCAAAAGTTCTTTAGCATATTTGCTTTGATGAATGAAAGTTCCATTTTGCATTTGCTGAACTTGGAGACCAAGAAAGCATTGCAGCTCACCCATTGCACTCATTTCCATGGGAGGCTTTGATGGTGTGCGGGGAGGACCTCCACACAAGGCCCGCGATTTCGAGGGGCATGCGATTTAAAAAAAATCCGATACGTATATGTTATTTTTTTTAACAGTAAACACATGTCACTTCCAATATAGGCCCATTTACAAATATTTTTTATGGTTTAGAATTTAGCCCACTTGAAATTAGGTTTATTGAGCCCAATGCTACTTTGATTTTTTTTAAATAATATCAAAACATAACGGAAGGGCACATTTTTTCAATCTCGAACAGGGTACGTGAATTTTCAGAGACGCCTCTGCTCATTTCAAACTCAGCTGTCATGAGTTCCCTAAACTCTTCACACATTTTGTTACATGTGCTTCCAAAAATAATGTCATCCACATAGATTTGGACAATCATTAAATCCTTCCCTCTCCATTTGAGAAACAGTGTTTTATCAATGGTACCTCTTTTGAAACCATTTGAGAGTAGAAAGTTGGAAAGAGTTTCATACCAGGCTCTAGGTGCTTGTTTCAGGCCATACAAGGCTTTGTTTAGCCTGTAGACATGATCTGGATAAAATGGATCCTCAAAACCTGGAGGTTGACAAACATACACCTCTTCTTGAATTGTACCATAGAGGAAAGCACTTTTGATATCCATTTGAAACACCTTCATGTTGTGGTTGATAGCAAAGGCCAGGAACAGTCGTATAGCTTCCAATCTTGCTACAGGGGCAAATGTTTCATCATAATCAATCCCCTCTTCCTGTCTGTAACCTTGAACCACAAGCCTGGCTTTATTCTTGACAACAATGCCCCTTTCATCAGTTTTGTTTTTAAAGACCCACTTTGTGCCGATGGGACTGACATCTTTTGGCAGTGGTACAAGCTCCCATACTTGTTGTCTTTTGAACTGTTGGAGCTCCTCTTGCATGGCTTCTACCCAGTTGTTGTCTTTCAGTGCCTCTTGGTACTTGACTGGCTGATGGAGTGATAGAAAACCAGCAAAAAGACAAATGTTTTGGGTTTGGCTTCTTGTGAGCACCCCTTCATTTATGTTGCCAATGATTTGATCAGGTGGATGAGATCTCAAGTAGATTAAATCTCCTTGGTATGGAATGATGGCATTGGTTGGTGAAGGCTGCAAATGTGTATCATCTGAGCTAACCACTGCTGGTGACTTTGATGACCCAGCAGTGGCTTCAAAAGGTGGTGGAATAGGAGGTAATGGTGTGGACACATGCTGACTTTTATCCACTGTTTGGGGACTTTTGTCAGCAGTGTTTGTTGATGTGGAAGCAGTGGTTGATGGGCTACTTTGGTCAACAACTGTTGAGGTAGCAGTGGTTGAGCTTTGACAGTTGTTTTAAACATCTGCTGCTCTACCCATTGAGACAGACTTTTGTTGAGGAATGATTATCTCATACCCATAGTCTGGTGATGAATCCTCTGATGGACCTGCACTGTTAGTCTTGACAGCAGTATTTTCAAAAGTAAATTTATCAAGGTCAAACAGATTAGCAGGATTTGCTGGGATTTTCATTGATGACAGTTCATTGAACTTCACATTCAAGGTCTCCTCCGTTGCTTTGGTCCGTGTATTAAACACTTTGTAGGCCTTGGCAGTGGTTGAGTATCCCAGATGATAACCACAATCAACTTTGGCTGCAAATTTTGAAATGGAATCTTTTAAGTTCAAAATAAAGCATGGGCAGCCAAAGACTTTGAAATATGAGATCAGTAGTTTGATTTTATACAGAATTTCATAAGCAGTCTTTTTGTGCCTGGGCTTTATTAAAACTCTGTTTTGGACATAGCAAGCAGTGTTTACTGCTTCTGCCTAAAAAGTTAATGGCAAACCTGAATCAGCAAGCATGGTTCTGGCAGCCTCAATCAAAGTTTTGTTCTTTCTCTCAACTACCCCATTTTGCTCTGGTGTTCTAGGGATGTTGTACTGCCTTACAATCCCTTTCTTCACACAGAAGGCATCCAACTCCTTATTCTTGAATTCTGTGCCATTGTCACTCCTGAAGACTTTCACTGGAAGGTCAAATTGCTTTTCAACCTGTGTCACAAAGTCTTGCAAAATGCCTGCAGTCTCATCTTTTGAGTGTAAAAAGAAAGTCCTTGTAAACCTAGAAAAGTCATCAATAATAACCAAACAATATCTCTTCTTTTTCAGACTCATGACTTGAACTGGGCCAAATAAATCCATGTGCAGCATTTGCAAACACTGGGTTGTTTTGGACTCTTCAATGGACTTAAAAGAGCTTTTATGTTGCTTTCCTTTTAAACAGGAAACACAATGCTCAGGACATGAAAACAATTTTTGTGGTAGGCCTCTTACCAAACCATTTTTTTGAAATTTCAGTGATTGTCTTAAGATTTGTGTGCCCCAGTCTTCTGTGCCAAAGTTCTGTCTCTTTGTTAGAAGCAGCTGAGAACAGACAGGCATCAGCTCTGGGACACTCTTTTGACATATCAACAACATAAACATTGCCACTTCTTTGAGCAACAAGTTTGGTTTGACCAGTTTTTATTATTGCTTCAATCTTTTTGACCATTTCTGGTCCAACAATCCTACAACACTCCTTTGTGAAGAATGACCCATACCCCTTGTCACTCATTTGTGAAACACTCAGGAGGTTGAATTTCAGACTGTCTATCAGATTGACATTTTCAAATTTTACATTGCCAGACTGTATTGTACCAGACCCCAGAACTTTCCCTTTACTGTTATTCCCAAAGGATATATCACCCCCTCCATGAATTTTGAAATCTTTGAGTAGGGCTTTACATCCAGTCATGTGTCTGGAGCCTCCACTATCAACATACCAGAGACTATCTAAGCAGGCAGAAGCTCCCTGCACATGAAGTAAAAGGATTAGTTCATTAGGGTTTCCAAAGCCAATAAGGCTTTGGATGGGGTCTCAACAGTGTCTGGGATGGATGCAAATTGATGGACAGTGGTTAAGTCAGGGGTTTGAACAGTTTTAGGACTGTTTCTTGCTAACCACTGTTGGGGGTCTTGACCAATCACCTATTGATAACCAAAAGGATGCCTATTCACTTTAGGTTTAGAGGGCCTTTTGTAGGTCTCATAAACGTGTGGAATCCTTTGGTAAGATGGTTGTCCCTTACCTCTTCTGAACTGGTTGGCAGGGGGTGCATTAGTAACCTGAACATCTCTTTTGACAGATGTTTGGTTCAGCTATTTTGTGACAGCTGTTTGAACTGGCACAAACAATGGTTGGTTCTTTGTGAATTTAACAGATGATGTTGATGGACTCAAGGATGTTTTAGCAGTGTATTCATTCTTTTTCACATCAAAGTTTTTGAGATACACACATGCTTGAGTTTTGTGGTTTGATTTACCACAGACAATGCAGCTTTCAGCAGGAACAATGACACTTGTTTTGTTTAGATCGTATGCTTTTAAATGAAAACAGTCTTTTGTTAGATGATTTCTTTTCTCACAAAGTTCACAAAACAAGTTATTGACCTTTTCTCTTCTCAGACTCCTTTGCAACAGAGTTTTTAACCTCTGTTGGGATGTCCTTAAGAGGAATGACTTTTGCTTTTGGAGCTTTAACACCGTCAGTGGTTGTAAAGTCCATGGGCTTGAAATTTTCAAGAATGTCACACTCATCAGACCATGTGGGTTTAAACTGGTATTTCTCAATCTCTTCAAAAGTAGAGGATCCCATTGGTCTGTCAAGTGTGATTTTGTTACCAAGTTTATCAGTGATTTTCACTTCTTGGCCATTCTTGTTTGTGGGGATGAACTCAGTGGTTACATCAGTGGTTTGAACAGATTTTTCAAAAGCAGTGTGTTCATCATCATGTTTTCTAAAACCAACACCAAATTTTACATTGCTTTTAATCTGTTTCTCAAGCATAACCTCATACCCTTTGCATGATTCCACCCATTTTTCACAGGTGATCTGGGTGGACTCCAACTCCTTTTTGCAAACTTGGTATTTTTCTACCATAGTTTGGAGTTGGGTTTTGGTTATGCTCTGCTCTTCTTTCAGGCTGCTGATCTCTTTCTCTTTTACAGTCAATTTGTTTTTAAGTTCTTTTAAAGACCTTTTAAATTTGACCTCATCAGTTAAGATTTTATCCCTAAGGTTTTCATTTACCTCTTTGATGTTAGCAAAATCAATAATGCAATTTTCTGAACATAGTTTTTCAAGAACTTGAGGTGATACCTTGGCAGCAGCCATCATGGCACAATCACATTGATGATTTTCTTCATCATCAGCTCTTACTTCTTTCTCACCTTCTTTCTTCTCTTCCTCTTCTTCTTAGTCCTCTTTGGACCAGGGGTCTGTCAGTGGTTCAATCAGGGTTTCTGAATTTTCTCCCAGTAGCAGTTCACCAGCAACTACATTAACAACTGCTTCAGTCACCTCATCCACTGTTTCAGCACTTAGCTGTTCACCTTCAGTTTCTACCCCCTCTGGTATTGACTCTAATGCCATCAAACAAAATTCATCATTAGAAGGTTCATTAAAAGCATAGAGTGAAAAATTTTCATCACCAAGCTCATCAGGCATGCTGCTCCAGTCAACAAAGCCTTGAGTGAAAAAGCTTTGCTGATCTGGTTGTACCACTGCTGGAGCAGCTGTTTGAGGTGCAACAGGTTGCACTTGTGCCTGGGGGACAGGGGTTTGAACATACTGAATTTGTGGAACAGTGGTTTGGACATAATGCACAGGCACAGGGGTTGCAGCATAGTGAGCAGTGTTAACATGGGCTGCAGGGGTATATTCGGTATAGTGAACAGTGCTTTGATTTTGTGGTCTAGGGTTTGAGCTGGGATGAGTAATTATAGGACCAGTAGTTTGACTCCTGCATTCCCTAGCAAAATGACCTAGCCGATTGCACTTGTACCCCTTGATTTTAGATTTATCCAACCCCACCCTTAAATTTCCATGTAATACTGGGAATTTTCTCCCTGTTCTTTTGTAGAATTTGCTTGTTCTTACACTAAGCAATGCCAATTGATGCAAAATGTCCATCTCTTCTAAGTCAGTGGGATCAAAGTGTTGCAAATCATTGAGTTCAAAGCACAAGTTATCTGACATCTGGTTTTCACAGTTTGCAGTAAAAGCATAATCTGCAGAGTGAGGATCAGGGTTATTAAAATTTCCACCAGTAGTTATATCAATGAAGTGATCATAACCCTGATCCTTACCACTGCTACCAGATTCTTCCTGACCCAAAAGAGATGTGCTACCGAATGAATAATCATCAGCAACTTTTCCAGACTCTTGCAACTTCTTTTTCTGGTTTAACTCCCTTTCATAGGTCAGGAGTCTACCATGAAGTTGGGTCAGGGTCAGATCTTTGAACTCAGCTGAGTTTCTAGTCACAAATGCAATTGTGTCCCATTTATCAGGTAGTGATCGAAGAAACCTGCTATTTTGTGTTGATTTTGGAATTTCAACTTTAACAAGCCTTAGCTCACTGACGAGACAGCTAAACCATTCAAACTGTTGGGTCAATGATTCACCCTTAATGTGACAGAAGGTTTCATACTGCTGATTCAGAATTTCCCTATTGTTTTCAATAACTTCTTCAGTTCCCCCAAACTGTTCCTTCAATGCATCCCATAGCTCTTTGGCACTGTTACAATGTAATAGTCCAGCATAGATCTCATTTGGTAATGCAGATGCTATGATGCTAAATGCTTTGGCATCGAGTTCGAACTTTTGAAAATCAGTTTCAGTATAGTTTTCAGTTGGTTTAGGAACGAACTTCTTTGCGTCCTCAGCACTTGGCACCATAGGAACATGGGGACCAAAAACAACAGACCTCCAACATCCAGTGTTCTGTTGAGCAAGGATGTGACCCATCCTTCTCTCCCAGATGTTGTATTCATTACGTTTAAGCATGGGTGGTTTAAAAAGCGAGCCAATGTTATTCTTATCATCTTGTGATTGTGACGTCATCCTGGTTGTTTTACAGGCACTGATTAATCAACTTTGATGGTGATTAAACATTGCTCTGTTTTTCAACACAACCGAACAAACTATCAGTATCAACGATTATGAGCTGAACTATTTATGTCAAAATGATCGTTAAATCAAATTTGACTGTCCAAGCTCTGATACCAATTGTTGGATCTGAGTTTGGTTTTGATTGTATTTTACGTTTGAAATTAAAATGGAAATGGATGAGTTGTGCAGCAGAATTAAGATGGAAATAAACTTTGCATACAATCAAACGAGAGTATTGCTTTGATCAAACATTTTTCACAGAGAATCGAATGATTGAATTTATTTCAATTATGATTACAATGCTTATGTTGAATACAAACTCCCCCTCAGCCAGAGCTCAGTGTTTGTTCGTGCAGAGAAGACGATTTTGCAAAGAGCTAATAGAACAGTACAGAGCACTGTTCTATTTATAGGCACTAGCAAACCACTGAGCATCTAAGCTGACGTCACCATGAAAGTGACATCTAACCTCCTAACAAACTCTAACCTCTGATCTATACAAATACTTCTATGCTAACTACTGCTATTACATTACATTTCATAAAGACATAATAAACTACTGTTGCATCCTTCCACTGATGGGAACCCAGCAGTACTTGTCCGGATCAGCAGTGCTTGACTCAAGGCAGTAGATTGAACAGCAGAGCTTTAGTCTTTCATCAGGCCTTTACTAGATCAGCAGTTTGTAGGTCAGCAGTTTGCATGATCAGTAGATAGGAGGTCAGCAGATGTTGAAACCACTTTCAAGGGGAGAGATTTGTATGTAACATCTGCTTATTCTGGATCCACTGCTCTGACCCAGTTTTAGCATTAATTATCTGTTCCTTTGATAGGGTTCAATCCCAACAGACGGCTTTTGATGCTCGGCTTTAACCTGTGCACACATCATACATTTAGCCACATAAGTGGCTATCGATTTCTTCAAACCTATCCACCAATAATTTGCCTTTAAGTCCTGGTACATCTTATCAGTGCCTGGATGGACTGAATATTTTGAACTATGAGCTTCTTGGAGGATCACATCTCTAAGTCCTCCATGGATTGGAACCCAAATTCGATTATTCAATCTAAGGATTCCATCTTTGCCATAAGAAAATTGATCAGCAGTTACGCCCAACTTTTCATTCGGAAAGTTAGTTTCCAAAACAGCTTCCTTCTGTGCAGCTAACAGCCTTTCATTCAAGCTGTTTCTTAATTCAATGTTTTTAGCGTTGATCCTTATTGGTTTAATCCTTTCTTTCCTGCTCAAAGCATCAACGACAACATTCGCTTTGCCTAGATGATAACGGATTTCACAATCATAGTCATTCAATGTTTCCATCCAACGACGTTGCCTCATATTGAGATCTTTCTGGTTAAACAGATGTTGAAGGCTTTTATGGTCTGAATAGATTATACATTTGGTTCCATATAGGTAATGCCTCCAAAGCTTTAGTGCAAATTCAACGGCACCCAATTCCAAATCGTGGGTGGTGTAGTTCTTTTCGTGCACTTTTAATTGACGTCAAGCATAAGCAATAACCTTGCATCTCTGCATAAGCACACAACCCATACCGGTGTGCGATGTATCGCAGTACACAACAAACTCTTCAATCCCTTCTGGCAATGTCAACACAGGGGCATTACTTAATTTTTTCTTAAGAATCTCGAAAGATTCTTGTTGCTTGGGTCCCCAGTCAAACTTTATATTCTTGCGAGTTAATAAGGTTAAAGGTGCTGCAATCCTGGAAAAGTTTTCAATGAAACGCCCGTAGTATCCTGCTAGACCCAAGAAGCTGCGAATCTCTGTAGGTGTTTTTGGTGCTTGCCAATTCATAATCACTTCAATCTTAGCGGGATCCACCTGGATACCACGCTCACTTATCACGTGTCCAAGAAATTGGACTTCTCGGAGCCAGAATTCATATTTAGAGAACTTTGCGTTGAGCTTCTCTTGCTGCAGAAGTTTGAGAATACACCGGAGATGTTTTTCATGATCAGCTTGGCTCTTTGAATAAATAAGTATGTCATCGATAAAGACAATGACAAACTTGTCTAGATACGGCTTGCAAACGCGATTCATGAGATCCATGAATGCTGCAGGTGCATTAGTGAGCCCAAAAGGCATCACTAAGAAATCATAGTGGCCATATCGTGTTCTGAATGCAGTCTTGTGCACATCTTCTATTCTGACCTTCAACTGATGATAACCTGACCTCAAATCAATCTTTGAAAAGTAACTTGCTCCTTGAAGCTGATCGAACAAATCGTCGATCCTGGGCAATGGATATTTGTTCTTTAATCGTAACTTTGTTCAGCTCGCGGTAATCGATGCATAAGCGCATCGAGCCATCTTTCTTCTTCGCAAATAGAATAGACGCTCCCCAAGGGGACGAGCTAGGTCGAATAAAACCCTTTTCTAACAAATCATCCAATTGGGTCCTTAATTCTTTCATCTCGGTTGGTGCCAACCGATAAGGAGCTCGAGCTACAGGGGCTGCTCCTGGAATAATATCGATCCTGAATTCCACTTGTCTGTCTGGAGGTAAACCAGGTAATTCTTCAGGAAAGACGTTTGAAAATTCAGAAATAACAGGAATATCTTCAATCTTGGGTTTTGGCTCATCTATAGTCACTTGTGCCATATAAATGACACAACCTTTCTTCAAACATTTTGATGCTTTAAGCATAGCTACTTGTTTAGGCAATGCATACTGTGTATCTACTTGAATTGTAAGTGGCTCACCATAAGGGGTCTTGATAACCACTTGCTTCTTATCACATACAATTTGGGCTTGGTTAGAAGATAACCAATCCATGCCTATCACTATATCAAATCCAGCCAATTTCAACGGATGCAAAGATAACGGAAAAGAGTGATTCCTAATGGATATGAAACATCCATCTAATATTGTTGAAGCAGTCTCTATGGTACCATCGGCCA
Organism: Helianthus tuberosus; assembly: GCA_030545235.1. NCBI lineage: Eukaryota > Viridiplantae > Streptophyta > Magnoliopsida > Asterales > Asteraceae > Helianthus > Helianthus tuberosus. Next base: position 198,346,686 of record CM060442.1, on the reverse strand, counting down.
ATTCTACTTCATATTTTATGCTTGGAGTTTTAACAGGCAGATTTAATAGTTTACAGAATTTATTGCCTACAAAAGACTTGTCTGCACCAGAATCAAATAACACTCTAGCATATACATCATTGATGAGAAAAGTACCTGTTATAACATTATCGTTCTGTACCGCTTCCTGAGCATTCATCTGGAAGACTCGAGCATTAGTTTTCTTGGCCTCTTCAGGCTTCTTTGTAAACTTGGGGCAGTTGGTCTTGATATGCCCTTTCTCATTGCAACCATAACAAGTTGCATCCTTCATTTTCTTACAATCCAAAGTCCTATGCTCTTTGGACTTGCAGATCCCACAAACTTTAGGCTGTGAATGCGACTGCAACTGTGATTCGAATCAGCACTTTCCAAAATGGTTTTTCTTTCAGACTTTACACTTGGGCTTCTCCCCTGTCTGCTGGGTATCCTTTCTAAACCCATAACCCTTCTTATGCTCAGAGTTTCCCTTCCTTTTCATGTCAGAGCGATGTGAGCTCTCATCTTCCCGTTTCCTTTTTCCTTTATCAGAAGTCTTAATCGAACTTTGCCTAATCACATCAAGTGTGAGAGATAAGGACAAATCCACCACGGACCTAAAGGTGGTAGGCCTGGAAGCTTTAACGTTTCCTTTTATTTCTAGGTCCAGGCCTCCAATGAAGCGCGCTATGCGCTTAGGTTCAGGTGTAACTAAATAGGGAACAAGTCTGGACATAGTGTTAAAGCTCGTAAGATAAGCTTGGCAATCCAAATTCTTCATGACCAAAGTCAAGAAGTCTGTTTCAATCTTTTCTACCTCATGTTGAGGACATAAGTTTTCCTTGATCAGTGCCACAAATTGTTCCCATGACAAATTATAAAGTGGGATTTTCCCCGTGGCTTGAACTAACGACCTCTACCAAGCTAAAGCTTCCCCTTTAAATGACTGTGAAACAAACTTCACAATATCCTGTTTTGTGCAACCACTGATGTCCACTACAATATCCATCTCATCAAGCCATGTCATACAATCAATGGCACCCCTTTCGCCTGTAAAATCCCTTGGCTTGCAAGAGACGAAGTATTTGTAAGAGCAAGTCTTGACACGTGGCTCTTGATCAAGCACAATTTGCTTGGATGGGAGACTCCTTTGATTTGACGAGTGACGAGAATTGTCCTTATTTGACTCATGTGTTTTAGAAGGGGGCTTACTATGAGCCACAGATAGAGTCTTTGAGCGAGTATTACTCGGTTCCTTGAATTGTCGGTCAATGGCTCTGGTGACAGCATTGTCTATCATTACTTGTAGATCTGCACCCGTTACATTCATTCGGGTGTTGTCATTCCTCACATGGGGATGACTATTTACTTCTTCTGATTCAGCCATGAAACTTGATTGCTATAAAACAATTGACAATAATTTGTTCAGAAGTTTATTATGGAATCATCATTCTTGATGATTCATTAACCATGGTAAATATAAACCATATTTGGTTAATTTGATAATCATATTTATTTAAGTTTTTCGTTATAATTTATCCTAGTTACAAATCATTAAGGATGTTAGAGTGGCACAAAAGGCCTAATCACGAGGACAGTTTTATTTTGTAAGCCATGATCTTATAAGATCGAGGCATTAAGGTTTGAACATAGTTCATCACCCTTCTTGACAGGGAGTCATAGACTACAACTGTCATTTGTCTTTATAGGACAATAAGTATGGCCCGTAGGCACTTCATCACTAATGGATGTTTAAATTATTAGGTAAGGAATTGGAAAAATCCAATATAAGGATGGCTATTGTGACTTTATCGAATCACATTTGCCAGGAGTGCTAACATGTTTTCAGATGTTAACAAAGATTTGAATCTTAAAAAGGTTTTACCATCATGGCCATGTCTTAAAATGATATACGGGCTAGGTTATACCTTTATGATTTTCTTTTGATATTTTATTGGCAGATCAATTTAAAATGGAAATGATATTTGATTTGTTTTATATAGTACATGCATATGCACAATGACAAATAAGAATTTAAAATAAAAGATTCCATAAATGTCTTAAGAAGTACAATGATTGCCCTAAACGGGACTTTAAATAAATAACTTGTCCATGTAGGGACTATAATAAGAAAGACAAGTCCACGCAGGGACCAAATACATAAGTAAAATGTCCATGCAAGGACTTAATTGAAAATGAAATTACAAAACAATTAAATAAGGATTTCTAATAATCCTTCTTCTTCTTCCCCTTAATAAGGTTTGCCAACCCCTTCAGAAAACCGTGGTGACTCCTACGCTCTTCTTCCACCCATTGTTCCACCTCGTGCAACCTCTGGAGGATTTCTTGCTATTGCGGTGGTTGAATTTGTGGTGGCTATGGCGGCTGCTGCTGTTGAGGTTGTGGAAGTGGTGGGTATTGATACCCATATGCGGGGTACCCAGTCGGGTACGTAGCTGGATAGGGTCCAGGGTAGAGAGCATTGTAGTTTGCCGCTTCAATGTACGGGTCAACGACAGGGGCATTGTTGTAGTTGTAACCCAAATAAGCTTGCTGCTCAAACGGGTTGTACCTAGCTGCACCTGGGTAAGATGGAATTGGGTTTTCATAACCCATGTGTGGTGCTGGTGCAACTAGTGTAGAGTCGACTTTGGAAACTGCAGTCGAAGGCCCACCCATTTGCGGGTCTTCATAGGGCGGTGGGTAGTTGTTGTTGCTGGAGTGTTGGGGGTGCTGAAGTGGAAACCCCCACGCACGGACATCCGTGCACCTCTTCTTCGCCTCGGTGGTTCTGGAGACAGTTGCTGCTTTAGTGCTGGCGGCGGCGTGACCGCCTGAAAATGCGGGTCCTCGGAAGGGACCTGTTGGTGTGGTGGCGAGTTGTGGTGAGGGGGAGTATACTCCTACTTGTATGTAGCCCATCTTTCAGCAAAAATATCAGGGCCCCTGTAAGGCGAACCATGAAAGGATGATTTGCTAGAAATCTCAATGGGATGTGTTGGCGTCCCAGATGGTGGCATCTTTGGATCTGGATCATCGTCCATCTCAATGTCCTGCATCTCAGGATAATGATCAGCTGGTCCCAAAGGGTTTTGACCCTCTGGTTCTTCTATTTGGTTCATCGGGTTGAACTTGCTCTGAAAATAAGGTGTTGGGTTCTGGAAGTGATATGAACCCGATCGTTGCAGAGGAATGTAAGAGTGGTGAGAGTCGTTGGGCTCGTCCTCCTGCTGCGGCCCAAAGGTATGGTGATAGGATGGTGAGGAACTGAGCGAGACAGAACGCCTCGCAGGCTCAAGATATGTCCTCCAATCTTCGTGAGGACTTGATCCGAATGAAGCAGATGGTGTACGCCGGTGTGATGGCCCGGCTTCGTGGTCGTTCCTGGAAACAGTTGGAGTTTTTCCTCGTCCTCTTCGGCCTCTCACTCTCGGTGGCATGTTGATTGCAGTCCTGTCAAAACAAACACAAATGAAGTAAAACGATTAAGATTAGGATTATTCCTAAGTTGTTTGCCTAGACTCAGAAGTCAAGGATTGTGCAACTGTGTCATTGGGATTAAACACAAAAGGCTAGTGTTTAATTCACTCAATGTTGGCTCTGATACCAACCTGTCACACCCCGATATTTTCACGTATTACCGGTGGGCCCGGTGGAGAGTATCGTGACGTAGTTGATGTCATCATAGTCAATAATCACAGTTTAATGCACAACGGAAGTCTAAAAGTAATAATACAAACCGGATTGAAAGTATAATAAAATATTACACAACGGTTGTAAGTGGATCCACAGGCGGATCTAAAACGGAAAGTAAATATTGTTCAACAGACTTTAAGTATTAAGAGTTTGCAAGACTCTTTATCTAACACTCAGGAGTTTCCAGCCCATTACGCGTAGTAACTGCACTTAATCTTTTTGGAAAAATACGCCAGTTTACACTGGTAAATACAATTAACTGACTCTTTTGAAAAGTGTTTATAAAATTGGTTTGGATGCACAAGGCACAAAAATCTTTTATAACTTGGGATAATTATTAGAAATAATCTTGTATACAGATTTACATGTTTGTCGTACGTTCAGGGCCCGGTATTGAAATCGAGACAAAATTAATAGACACACCACTAATATAGTCCCACAAGGAGTTATACTCACATGTAGTATACCTTTATACATACGCAACTATCAGGTGTATGCCTACACCCCGTGCTTAAGTCGTGGCCATTTCAAAAGAATGAGCCGAGGATATCCAAGGCACGGTCATTAATCCCCAAATGCTTTGTATCAAACAAGATAGATTAAAACGGGTTATCTCAATGATTTAACCACTAATCGATTAAATATTCAATATCCGACCAAGAGGTAATAATTTACCGTATCCCAAGCCCGTATAAGGGAAAATAAGTTAAAAGTATTTACATGAGCTAAATACAATTTATACTCAGCCGTATATTCTAATCAGCAAGTGCAAGTAGCTTTTACTGGGCTCCTAATCTGGAATGAAGGTTTTAATAACCTATTAGATTCCTAACGGGTCTTATTTAAGTTGTTACTTTGACCGGTTAGTTTTAAAGGAAAGTTTACGGACGAAACGCAAGATTAAGCGATGTGCGGATTGGAATGTGATTTAGACCCGACAAGTATGAAGACTTGTATATAATGGGTAAACTAAATACATTCTGGATTTTGAAGTAAAAATGATAAGGTTTGACCCGATTTTGCTAATTTATGCAAACTAGTTACATAAATCGTACCGAACGCGTATATGCATAACGGGTAACCGAAAGAGTCATGTACAAGTTCCATGAGTTACTACGCTTAAAATATGTTGGGATATCAGTAGGATATCTTTCATTATTCCCAAAACGGATTTAAAACCACTTTAAGCCCCGTAAGGGTATTTTAGTCATTTTAAAGTTTATAAAAGAGGTTAAATAATAAACTGAGGTTATGGTAAAAAATAATCAGTAAAAATATTTATTTTATCAAGTTAATTCAGCAAGATATCATACATATGTGGGGTTTATTATTTATGGCCAAACTATGCACCGTATGGGCGTTTTGGTCATTTCACATATGCTTTTAAGGTCAAATTTGGAAGTCTGAGTTCAAGACTTATACTTACTGTTAAAGTATAAAAATTTATTCATAAAATCAGTAGGTAACAAGTCTTAGGCGTTAATTATGGTTTTAAACCATACTATGCGCCTAATTAGCGTAAAAGTCGGTATTTGACGATATTTAAGATGTTTATAAAATTTTGAAGTTTTGATCAGTCCTTAATGTTCAAAATATTTTATTTAACATGTGATATCAGTAGGAAAAGGTTTGGTATTCAAATCACATGTTAAATTCATTTTATTAACAAAAAGGGTATTATCGTCAATTACCGCCTTCATGCTAGAACTCTACGTTATGGTCACTATAAAATTTGACAAAATTTTTCAAAAATCCCTAAATATTATATCATAACAGTGGGTAGCAAGTTTGGTGCCAAAAATTGGGTTTAAATATGATTTATGCTAAAGATGCCATTTAATTAATAAAAAGCTTTAGTTTTACGATATCTTGCATAACTTTCATTTTAGACCAGAAACGGATGTCAAATTTTTAGGACATACTTATAAATCAGTAATGAAGATTTTTGTCCTCTCACATTTTCAAAAATTTCATTTTTATAACATAAGGGCATAATGGTCAACTTATAAGCATTTAACGGAAACATGCAATGAACTAGAATTTCTATGGAACCATGTTGTATAACCTCAGAGGATTATACTTACATATAATGTGGTCCCAAATGAACCCTAAGGCATAACTAAACTAAGCTAAATCAGGTCAGAACTGAAAGTCAAAGCAAAAGTCTACTTTTGCGACTTTCAGTTGCGAACCGAGCCTAAACTCAGAATTGTCGGGTTGAACATGCCTAAACATGTTCTTATATTATTTACCAAGTTATTTAAGTGATAAAATGTATTTTATAGCTTCTACATTATCAGTTATAATTCATTTTGTAAAAACTGACTCGTTTGACTTTTCTGTTAAGTAGTTTGACCCGACAATTGACCAAGTAAATGTGATAATTAGGAGGTGCCCTTTTAAGGGTTTAACACCTACATAATTACCAACACATAGCCACTTTCAATTCGAATGATGGCTGGACCGTTAGTGTTTAATCACAAAGTCAAAGTATCATTACTATAACTTTGACTTTCGGTTATTAAGCTAATGAAAACTTAACTATAGAGGCTAAGAACACTTACAATAGTCCTTAGCACGAAAATTCAACTAGAGAAAGCTTCCTAGATGACCAGTATGCTTCAGAGATCAATTAAGAGTGAAATTCAAATGTGCAAGTTCAAATGAAACAAAGCAAGGGCCTTTATATAGGATTTTGGATGCTCTAGGATTAATCCATCTGTTTTTAAAGAGTACCCAGATAATCCCAAGTGTCCCTGTGTCAGTAAAAACCATTTACAAGCCCCTGGTATCGCTCAGAACACATGCAATGGCGGTGTAAGAGCTGCAACATGCAGTTGTCCAGAAAAATGTCGCTGGCACCTCTCTCGCGGCCCGCGTAGGAATCAAAGGCAGTCTACGCGGCCCGCGACAAACCTCAAATCCGGTAAACAAGTTTCCAAACTTTGCATTTTCAGTCCCAGGTCCTTTGTAAGCTGATATATCTTCTATTTATTGCACTAATAACCCCATGGTTAACTTTTAAGTGTTTTGGGTCAAAATTAAACATTGTTAAGCTCCAGGTTAGTTACGAGATCACCCGAAAAGTCTTGTTTTCAACGAAACTCCTTGAATTCAGTATCCGATATTTGCGAGAGTATAAATAAAAATATTACAATGCTTTCAGGATCGCTTAAAGGTCACTCAGAGGTAACATTTAACATGTTGACACATTCAACCCCTATACTTTGTAAAATTTTAAATTGTTAAGCACAAACGGCTTTCTACATCCGATAATTCATTCATTAAAGAATACGAACGTTGTGTGAAGTCAATCAGAGGCACAAGTTTGGCATGTTGACATTTTTAGTCCTTCCACATATATCTTTACATTGTCTGACAACCAAGGTCCCTCGAAATTAATTCATGATACGTTTAAAATTCGTGACACGTGTCTTTATTATATTGGACATGATTTTGCGAGGTGTTACATCGATATACATATATTGTTCTACTAAATTAAAGAGTAGGGTTACTGTGCAAAGTGTGTTTTTCCTACAAAGTGTAGGAAGCGATCTGAGTCATCCGATGGGTGTGTTTAATTGTTGAGATCAAGTCAGTGGCATTTTTGTAACACTTGTGTGTCATTAATTAATCGTCATAATAGATTAGGGGTAGTCTTGTCATTTTATATGTTTTAAATCAATCAAATAACTGTCATAAATAACACACCTCCTACAATATCGCGATTCCCCCCCCCCCCCCCTCTAAAACCGATTATAGAAAACCCTATTTCATACAAAAAATAGCTAGAATCATGAATCAAGATAACAAATTCGGATTGAAATATAAGCACGGTTGATACCATATTTATCATTCTATTCGCAATTCATCATCTTCTTCTAAAGCACATTCAATTCGTATTTCATCTGGTTCGTCACATTGTGTTTTATCACTAAAACACACTGCTATGAAACACATCCAGTATCCAACTTCAAGTGTAATAAAACACAACACTATGATAAAATACAATGTGAAGAAACTAAAAACTGATAAAACACAGCGTCAAGACAGTGTATTTCTTCTGGTTCGTCACATTGTGTTTTATCTGGTAAAACACATCAATATCTCTCAGTGAACTGCGTTTATTAACTGTTAATTGCTAAAACACAATAGCAATATCTCTTAGTGAACTACATTTATTAACTGATAACTGCTAAAACATAATACCAATATCTCTAAGTGAACTGCGTTTCGTTAATTAAAACAACATTTAATAACACATTAACATTAACATTTTAACTGGTAAAACACACCGTCAAGAACTTGTTGAAGAAGCCATCATTTTATATCAGTCAATTGATTTACGAAGAAGATGTGAAAATCGCATGAAATGGTAACCTCCGGTAATTTTGATAACCTCCAATACGAAATCAAAGAGATATTAAGTTTCCTTAAAATTCTCATTAGTTAGTTAATAATAAATAAATTCCATAAATAAAATAATGAGTAAACTGTCATTTTGGTCCCTGTGGTTTGGGCACTTTTGTCATTTTAGTCCAAAGGTTTCATTTTTAACCTGTGGGTCCAAAAATGTTTCACAGTTGCCATTTTAGTCCACTGGGTTAACCTCATCCATTTTTTCTGTTAACGAGAAGGCCAATTTGGTCATTTTGTATGTAATTCTATTAACTAAAAGGGCAATTCAGCCATATAAAATGACCGAATTGGCCTTCTCGTTAACATAAAAAATGGATAAAGTTAACCCAGTGGACTAAAATGGCAACTGTGAAACCTTTTTAGACTCACAGGTTAAAAATGAAACATTTGGACTAAACTAGCAAAATGGCCCAAACCACAGGGACTAAAATGGCATTTAACTCTAAAATAATTATTAAATTACCTTACTGCCCTTTTTATTAAAAAACCTAATTGTCACATGTCACTCTCTTATGGCTTCCTACACTTTGTATGAAATATTGGCTTTGTAGCCAACTCCTACTCTAAATTGAAATTTAAATTAATTGTTGGATCCAGCAAACCACAAATATAAGCATGAAGATTATTGTGTTCCATATCTAAATTGAATGTTAACATGTTACCGATTTATTCGGTTTAATGAAACACCGACTATGAATCTGACTTTGAAGATTGAATGTTGACTACTGAGCACCGATCTCTTGATTAAAACAGAATACGGGAAGAATTTTGCTACTAAATTCTATTTTTTGCAAAAGAATATATAATCACAGACTTCAAGCACCTTGACGAACTTAGCAAATCTAAATGACATCGTAGATCTCAATGGTGGTTCATGATACAAACAATAGCCATCAAGTTGTAAATTTAGAAGAATAGAGAATGTTATCAAGTTGTAAATTTTGAAGAATAGAGAATGTTTGGCTGTGAATTCTTAGTGTTAAATTTAGAAGAATAGAGAATGTTGGTTGTGAATTCTTAATGTAAAAAGTTTGAGAAATAGAATTCTAAAGGGGTGAAATTTGAAAAGTTTTAAATTAATATTTTTAGAAAGAATGTATGAATAATAAAAATAGGGGTGTATTTAGGCGGAAAAAAAAAATCAACTACGAGAACTTAATTGAATAATTACCAAAAAAAAGTTAGAATAATAAGTTTAACTTAATCACGTTTCGCTTGTGTTGATCCATTTTACGTTTCACAATTGGTTGGGTCAACCTTATTTATGTATAACCTTCTCTCCAAATTAAATACTTCAAAAATTCAAATTAATGTTCCGTAAGTTTCAAAATAGGTAGGGTCAAGCTTATTAATGTACATTACAACTAGTAATTTCTTTTAATTTTCAAAATAGGTAGGGTCGACCTTATTAATGCATTACAACTAGTAATTTCATTTAAGTTAGAGGCTCTTTTTTTACTTCTACATACTTAAATGCTGAATCAGTAAGAGCTCTGAATCATTAAGGGGCTGTTTGTTTACCTCTTAATGAAGCTTCTAATGATTCAGACCTCTTACTGGTTCAACACTTAATGGTTTAGACTGTTTGTTTCGTGAGCAGATGTCTGAATGGTTCAGACATTTGCCTCTGAATGGTTAAGTTTTATACAGAGTCTGAATGGTTAAGACCTCTAATCTAAATTGGTCAGACATTTGCATCTGAAGGGTTAAACATTATACTGCCTCTTAATGGTTTAGACATCTTACTGGTTCAGCACTTAATGATTCAGGCCTCTTACTGGTTCAGCACTTAATCATTCAGAAGTTGCCAAACAGCCATAAGTGCTGAACCAGTAAGAGGTTGAACCATTAAGAGCCAGTATAGTGCTTGAGAGGCAAATCTCTGACCAATTCAGGTTAGAGGTCTTAACCATTCAGACTTAGGGGTTGTTTGTTTACCTCTTAACGAGACTCTTAATAGACCTCTTACTGGTTCAGCACTTAATGGTTCAGATTGTTTGTTTCAGAAGCAGATGTCTGAATGGTTCAGACATTTGCCTCCGAATGGTTAAGATTTATACAGAGTCTAAATGGTTAAGACCCCTAATCTGAATTGGTCAGATATTTGCCTCTGAACGGTTAAGCATTATACTGGCTCTTAATGGTTCAAGCCTCTTACTGGTTCAACACTTAATGGTTTAGACCTCTTACTGATTCAGCACTTAACCATTCAGATGTTGCCAAACAGCCCCTTAGTATAATATTTAACCATTCAGCGGCAAATGTCTGAACCATTTAGATATCTGCCTACGAAACAAACAGCCCGAACTATTAAGTGCTGAACCATTAAGAGATCTGGACCATTAAGAGGTAAACAAACAACCCCTTATTCTTACCGTATTGAATTAAACTGATACGGGTCAAATAACACTGGAGTCGTTATTTATCATTACAGTTTTTGATTCTGGTACAAGTTAGTTTTGGTATTTTTCATTATTTTTGCATCATCAGTATTGTATCGCCATAAACGTAACGGTATTAGCTAGGTTTCTACAATTGCTCATTTTCACTTTTAGTATTTTTACTAACGGTACCGAAACAATTTGTGTTTACATTGGGGATGAACAAATCGTTCCCGGTACCGGTACCGAATTTACCGAACTGGCTACTTTTTCGGTACCCACTTTTAGCATTTTCGGTACCGGTTCGGTACCAGTCCGGTACGGTACCGGTATTTACCGGTTTTTACCCTCAAATACCGGTAACGGTACCAAACCGTACCGAACCGGGTATATTCGGTACTGGTACCGATACCCACTATTGAGGATTTTCGGTACCGGTTCGGTACTGCACGGCACCGAGCTCATCTCTAGTTTACATTCTAATATAAATATTATTGAAAACGATATACCGAGCGATGAAATCGTATCAACAACATACTAATGTCTAAATACCGACAAAACAACTTTGATATTGATATCAGATTCATTTTTATGGTTGTTAAGTAATGTATAAAACATGTTGATATTCTTTTAAATATCCAACAATTTGTGTAATTCAATTACAGTAATGTTTATTGTAAATTAATCTTTTATTTTTATTTTTGTATTATATACAGATTTCCGCTATACGGATTATTTTTTTCCATTTCCACTAGTATTTATTTACAAATTAAGGGTTTACTAAAATAAACAAAGTAGTAATAATACGACAAATACTAAACACATTATAAAAAGATATGCTTGATAGACTTCCATTGAATCGGTCAATCACTCAATCCGTGATTTCCATAGAAATTTTTTCCAAAACAATGTTTGCAATCAAGAAGCTTCCACGTTTCACCACCCACCTCAAAAACCTTTAAACCCACCCCATGTGGTTGCGACAAAAAAGTCTTAACTCTTGTAACGCACAAACACCCACTTACCCTATAAATATCTTCCCATTTCCATCATCAATCTTACCCTAATCCACCAATAATGAATCCTATTCTTCCCTTACTCCTAACTCTTTTACTCTCCCCCTTTTCAACCTTAGCCCAAACCCCAGATTCAATTTACCAATCATTTCTCCAATGCCTCCCGTTGAACTCACCCGAGTCTGTAGACGAACTCTCCGCAGTCGTCTACAGCTCGACGGTGAACTCAACTTCGTACACAACCCTTCTCCAAGACTACATAAAAAACCAACGGTTTAACAGTTCTTCAACCCCTAAACCGTTGGTTATTATAACCCCCGCTACCGAATCTCAAGTCCAGGCCTCGGTTATCTGCGCCAAGAAAATCGGGGTCCAGATTAAGATTCGGAGCGGGGGTCATGACTACGAGGGAATCTCGTACGTCTCATCCGAACCTAATTTTATCATCCTTGACATGTTCAACTTTAGAAACATTGATGTGAGTATTGAAAACGAGACAGCTGTTGTTGGAGCAGGAGCACAGCTGGGGGAACTGTACTATCGTATTTACGAAAAAAGTAAAGTCCACGGGTTCCCCGCAGGTGTCTGTCCGACAGTTGGTGTCGGCGGACATTTAAGCGGGGGCGGGTACGGTACAATGCTCCGTAAGTACGGACTTTCTGTTGATCACGTGATTGATTTCCGGATTGTGGATAGTAAAGGTCGGGTTTTGGATAGGAAGTCGGGTGGGGAGGATCTTTTCTGGGCGATACGCGGAGGTGGCGGTGGTAGTTTTGGCGTTATATTGTCGTATACGGTTACGTTAGTTCCTGTGCCTGTGGTGAACACTGTGTTTCGGATAATGAAAACGCAGGCGGAAGGCGCGGCTGCGCTTGTTTCGAAATGGCAGGAGGTTATGCCTAATATTGATGATGATTTGTTCATAAGAATTTTGTTGCAACCGGTTACGGTTAACAAGAAAAAAACGGGTCGGGCTACGTTTATTGCACATTATTTGGGTGATAAGAACAAATTGGTGGAGTTAATGGATAAAAACTTTCCAGAATTGGGTTTGAAAAGGGAGGATTGTATCGAAGTGAGTTGGATTCAGTCAGTACTATACTGGACTAACTTTGATCTGAACACGACTAAGCCGGAGATCCTGTTGGATCGACATTCGGACACTGTTAATTTCGGGAAAAGGAAGTCGGATTATGTTCAAACACCGATTTCAACATCCGGGATGACATCTATTTTCAACAAGCTTGTTGAATTGGGTAAACTTGGGTTCGTGTTTAATCTTTATGGCGGAAGGATGTATGAGATTGCGGCGGATGCAACCCCGTTCCCTCACCGCGCTGGGAATCTTTTTAAGATTCAGTATTCGGTTAATTGGAACGATGCGGATCCGGTATTGGAAGCGAATTATTTGAATCAGAGTCGGGTGATGTATGAGTTTATGACGCCGTTTGTGTCGAAGAATCCGAGAGGCGCGTTTTTGAATTACCGGGATCTTGATATCGGCGTGATGAGTAAGAACAATTATAGTGAAGGCGAGGTTTATGGGGAGAAGTATTTCATGGGGAATTTCGAAAGATTGGTGAAGATAAAGACCGCGGTTGATCCTGATAACTTCTTCAGAAACGAGCAGAGTATCCCGACATTTCCCGGAAAATCCTCAGGCAAGTCTCGGAAGATGATGAAGTAAAGGGTGATGTTAAACGTACCCCTTCTCTCATAAACTTGTGAGGACATATTCGGTATAGAGTGTACGTTTAGACACACCGAATAAGTAAAACTATAAAACGAATCTTTTCTACTTTGTTTGTGTGATAAAAAGGAATCTTTGTTCGAAGCACCCAATGCTTAAGCGGGTGTATTTGTACTTTATATTAATAGATTTTATAATGAATTTTTGGTGTTTTATAATGAATGATATATTTGATAAATAGATATACACGTTAGGTACAATATGCTTTTGAATAATCAATGACATGACTTTTTTGGGTTTGATTGTGTACAGCCCCTTCAGGTAGTTACGGTGGGGATGCGAGAAAGACAACAAACATTCAAATGTTGTTGCCATGGTTTTACTTGTACAAGATCTTGTGATGATTTTGAGTGTGTGGCCGCGATCATCGTCATAAAAGTCCTTTTGTTTTGATTCGTGATTGTCCAGATATGTTTTTAATGCTGGGGTCTCGGCCTTGCTGGTCTCTGTCATCATCTCAGATAAAAGTATGGTTTACCACGTCCTCTGGCGTAGGCGTATAGGGGTGTCTTCCTAGAAGCAGCAACCTCTTTATAGGAGGGTCTTCCTAGAAGCAGCGACCTCTTTATCGTCTGGGTGGGTAAGGTTGTTGTTCTTGTTGTTGTTTTGACTTGTGATTGGTTCGACAAGAATTTAAGAAACCCGTTGGATATTTGCAACTTATTTGATTGTAATACGTGATTTATTTACAGCGCAAAGTTATTTGATTGTGACTTTGACCAGTCACCTCTAGTTTGTTAGAACTATATTTAAACTTAATTATGCTTTCATGTATTAGCATTAGATGATACATATACGGTTTAGTATGATAACTTATGTTTGGTGTGTGATAAGCGGGTAATTCAAATAACTGCCGGAACAATTATTCCCGCCAAATGGAACCGCCAAAATGCACCATGTATATATTTGATTACCGGCTTAATTTACCGGTATCAAGACAATCTTTCACACAGAATTGTCCATTCAATCCTTTTATATTTCGAATACTCTTGTTTGTCATTATATTTCTGCACACTTCCATATCTGAAATCATGTCCATTGATTCGAATAAACCTCAACTTTCCGCTGCAAATGATCATGTTTCCCAACATAATGGTATCAGAGCCACGTCTGGGAAGCGTGCAGAAATCAAACCAAGTTCAACCACCATGCCATGTCAACACTGTGTTGATGAGAAGAATGAGAAAGAAAGACGGATCCCTCGTGTGAGGCTTTGCTATTATTACCATCAACCGGGCCACCAAATCTACATGTGCAAAGCGAAAGAGAACGATGAAGCCACTCAACTGATCAAACAGGCGATCAACACCAGAATCAGAAGACAGAATGATGATGATGTTCACTGCCAGAACGAGATGATTGTCACCGGGACTGAGGGTGGACAATGGGGAGACATCTGGTACGTAAATCCAACGTTTAATCATCATTTCGCGGGAAATTTAAATGTTTTCAAACGTATAAAACACATGATCGGTGTTGAAACAAGATCGGGAGAGAACAATTTTCTGTTTATACGTGGGGTAGGGGCTGTAGATATGAAATCAGGGAATGATACATTGAGAATACAAAGCGTGTTCTATTCACCGGAATTGGACAAAAATGTCCTAAGTCTTGATCAATTAACACTTCAAGGCTTTACGGTTAGAAAATCCGGTGACACGTGCAAGATATTCCCAATGTTTTCAACCCCTGTTGTAAATATGGTGAATGATGTGAACGGATTAACCAAAGAAAACGAACTGGGCTTAAATGAAAAACAGAGGATGATAGAATTATGTACGGTGAACGAAGAATTCAAAGAGAATTACTTAAATTCTTGTTTTGAATCACTAAATGTTTCGAATGATGATGAAAATGATTGGAGTCAGATGATTATACGGGCACTAGAGTTTCATGACTTTGCGGATTGCAAGGCACTACTTGATATAATCGATGATAGAGATTTCGTGTTCAAATACAAGCATGATCTGGAGAAGAAATTCGAAGAAATGGTGGGTTGGTTTCTGAATGTAAAGATGGGAATATCTTCAAGACCTATTCCACCATTGATGCCGGATGACAGGAGGGTCGATCTGCTGGGTTTATATGTAATTGTAGAGAGAGACGGAGGCTATCGGAGTGTCACGAATGACAACTTATGGCCGACAATTGCTAAGGATTTGGGATTCGAATATCAAGACGGAGAATTTATGAGAATCATTTACGCCATGTATTTGGATGTCTTGATATATTATTATGTTCAAATCCATACAAGAGAAGGTGTTCGATAAAGAGATCATAAGGGAAGGAGAAAGCTCGTCGAGAACCGGCGGTGGCCATGAGAGAAGAAGAAGTGCAGACACGACACATGAAGAGGCTGCAACGGAACATTATGCTCTCTATGCCGGAAACGATTGGGAGGGAACCTGGAACCTGCATAAGAAACGTCGTAGGTTCAATTTCAATGAAGCATGGAAAGCCGTTGATGAAGCAAACTACAGTGTCTTGATGTATGCTACAAAGCATAATCAAGTTTAAGGGGGATTATGTTAGAACTATATTTAAACTTAATTATGCTTTCATGTATTAGCATTAGATGATACATATACGGTTTAGTATGATAACTTATGTTTGGTGTGTGATAAGCGGGTAATTCAAATAACTGCCGGAACAGTTATTCCCGCCAAATGGAACAGCCAAAATGCACCATATATATATTTGATTACCGGCTTAATTTTTCGGTATCAAGACAATCTTTCACACAGAATTGTCCATTCAATCCTTTTATATTTTGAATACTCTTGTTTGTCATTATATTTCTGCACACTTCCATATCCGAAATCATGTCCATTGATTCGAATAAATCTCAACTTTCCGCTGCAAATGATCATGTTTCCCAACATAGTGGTATCAGAGCCACGTCTGGGAAGCGTGCAAAAATCAAACCAAGTTCAACCACCATGCCATATCAACACTGTGTTGATGAGAAGAACGAGAAAGAAAGACGGATCCCTCGTGTGAGGCTTTGCTATTACTGCCATCAACCGGGCCACCAAATCTACATGTGCAAAGCGAAAGAGAACGATGAAGCCACTCAACTGATCAAACAGGCGATCAACACAGTAATCAGAAGACAGGATGATGATGTTCACTGCCAAAACGAGATGATTGTCACCGGGACTGAGGGTGGACAATGGGGAGACATCTGGTACCTAAATCCAACGTTTAATCATCATTTCGCGGGAAATTTAAATGTTTTCAAACGTATAAAACACATGATCGGTGTTGAAACAAGATCAGGAAAGAACAGTTTTCTGTTTATACGTGGGGTAGGGGCTGTAGATATGAAATCAGGGAATGATACATTGAGAATACAAAGCGTGTTCTATTCACCGGAATTGGCCCGAAATGTCCTAAGTCTTGATCAATTAACACTTCAAGGCTTTACGGTTAGAAAATCCGGTGACACGTGCAAGATATTCCCAATGTTTTCAACCCCTGTTGTAAATATGGTGAATGATGTGAACGGATTAACCAAAGAAGACGAACTGGGCTTAAATGAAAAACAGAGGATGATAGAATTATGTACGGTGAACGAAGAATTCAAAGAGAATTACTTAAATTCTTATTTTGAATCACTAAATGTTTCGAATGATGATGAAAATGATTGGAGTCGGATGATTATACGGGCACTAGAGTTTCATGACTTTGCGGATTGCAAGGCACTACTTGATATAATCGATGATAGAGATTTCGCGTTCAAATACAAGCAAGATCTGGAGAAGAAATTCGAAGAAATGGTGGGTTGGTTTATGAAAGTGAAGATGGGAATATCTTCAAGACCTATTCCACCATTGATGCCGGATGACAGGAGGGTCGATCTGCTGGGTTTATATGTAATTGTAGAGAGAGACGGAGGCTATCGGGGTGTCACGAATGACAACTTATGGCCGGCAATTGCTAAGGATTTGGGATTCGAATATCAAGACGGAGAATTTATGAGAATCATTTACTCCATGTATTTGGATGTCTTGATATATTATTACAGGTTCAAATCCATACAAGAGAAGGTGTTCGATAAAGAGATCATAAGGGAAGGAGAAAGCTCGTCGACAACCAGCGGTGGGCATGAGAGAAGAAGAAGTTCAGACACGGCACATGAAGAGGCTGCAACGGAACATTATGCTCTCTATGCCGGAAATGATTGGGAGGGAACCTGGAACCTACATAAGAAACGTCGGAGGTTCAACTTCAATGAAGCATGGAAGGCCGTTGATGAAGCAAACTACAGTGTCTTGATGTATGCTACAAAGCATAATCAAGTTTAAGGGGGATTATGTTAGAACTATATTTAAACTTAATTATGCTTTCATGTATTAGCATTAGATGATACATATACGGTTTAGTATGATAACTTATGTTTGGTGTGTGATAAGCGGGTAATTCAAATAACTGCCGGAACAGTTATTCCCGCCAAATGGAACCGCCAAAATGCACCATGTATATATTTGATTACCGGCTTAATTTTTCGGTATCAAGACAATATTTCAAACAGAATTGTCCATTCAATCCTTTTATGTTTCGAATACTCTTGTTTGTCATTATATTTATGCACACTTCCATATCCGAAATCATGTCCATTGATTCGAATAACCCTCAACTTTCCGCTGCAAATGATCATGTTTCCCAACATAGTTCAGGCTAATATGTCTGAGACTTTTTTGGGTCTCTTGGCAGTTCATGCTTATACAATTGTGTTTGTAGATTGTGTTGATGCATTAGATTAGATTACCTAACCCCTTAATTTTTGGGATAGCTCCGCCACTGCAACTACCGGTAGGTGGTGGTGTATACACCTGCCTGAATTGCTGCACTTAGCCATATGTGATATATCACACTGCTGAATCCCCTTCAATCAAATGGGGGTAGTATTTAGATGGTGTAACATTAGGTACTTTGTGTTTCTTTGTTCTAAAAGATATGATATATCCAAAAGAAGATCATAATTATAAACACTTTACACATGTCAGCCTAAGTTGAGAAATAGAAAAGAATACTGTGAATTTAAAGATGAAAAGAGGAAAGATAAAGCCCATCTAGTGGCATATTTCACATTGACATCTGGACATATCTAACTCTTAAAGGTGAGCATACTAGAAAAAGCCTTGCTAGAATATATCATCAAATTGAAATTAATCAACAAAAAAATATGAGAACACAAGAACAAAGGAACAATTTTATCATTGAACTTGTCACATACAGGTACAAGAACGTCCGAAATGAACCTTAAACGAAATATCTATAACACTATTACTAGAGTCCCTGAATTTACATTCAGATCTCTTTTTTAATCTTTTATACTAACTACTAAGGGTATGTTGGTGATTTTAGTGTCATCAAGCTATTTTGATTAATTGGATGAACTTAAAGACCAAATTGGATGTACTTAAAGACCAAACGGGTACACACTATACAATCAACTACAAAAAAATTGTTAAAAAAGTGTGGGTTCAAAGCAGCGCCCACATAGTGGGGGTTTGGGGCAGCGTCCGTGCTGGGGGTCTTGCTGCCCAAGACTTACGTTTTTGATAACCACTTCAAGTGTTATTGATTGACTCAACTTTTTTAACAATGAAATATTTCATAAAAAAACAAGATGCTAAAAAAGATACAAAGAACCGCTATAAATTTAAGATTGATAGTAAGATATAGTTTAAATAACACCAAATTTTCCATTCTAATCAATGACATTTCGCCGGATATTTTATCAATTTAGTCGTATGTTCCTCTCATTTTTGTTAAGAGCCTTTTTGTTTCGAGCTCACTAGATGAACCAAAATGTAGTTGGGAAAATTACTTATACTATTTTTTTTACACTTGGATTCTTTACTGGCTTTGATGGAAATTGTAGCGCCTCTTGAACCGAGTTTGAACAAGTGTACATGCGATTGAGTTAAGCCAACTTCCCTTCTTACGAGCAATTAATCGGTTAAAGATTTATTTGCCATCGCTCTCCATACAAAGAAAATGATTTTGATTTGCAACCAATTGACCCAGTCGTGTTTATTGATTGAGTTGGATACTAAACATTCATTTCACATTTAATTAGCAGTTATCTTTAACATCACGTTAATAAATAAACTAAATTTTAAAATATTTAAGAACACCCGTATTGGGGGTTTTTGGCGTTTTTCCTAAAAAAAAGCCCCATCATGCCCCTAGACCGCCCCTGGGCGTTTTTTACACAAATTTTGTCCGGAGCGTTCTTTTTTCCTCGCCTTCCTTCAATTTTTTTGGCCAATGTCGCACACCTTCACAATCTTTGGCGTTCTTTTTTCCTCACATTCCTTTAATTTTTTTGGCCAATGTCGCACACCTTCATAATCTTTGGCCAATAACATTTTTTATGGTTTTTATTTTTTATTTAATTCTATAATGCCCCACAAGATTTCAAGTCCCACTACACCCACTTTTAACATAATGCCCGATAATACCCACATACTAACTGAACGACCACATAACACAAAACACATAAAAGCATTATTTTCCTCCACCCTTGCACATGTTCTAAAAGCATACTGAAATCCAAAAACAACCAAAACATTCTGTATTTTATTTGTGATTTTGATTACACAATTAAAAATTCCGAAAGGTTCATTCTAAACACACCCCCCCTCCTGATTATACCCCTTCTTGTGAGAGGAAAACTGTCGGTCCCACGCAGGCCCCACCTGTAAGTATGTGGAGGAGGGGGGTGTAAAAAGTAATTAGGGGTGTAGAAAGTAGCACCCTTCCGAAAATGCCTACGACCTTTTCCAGATCCATACTTAACTAAATCTCATCAAATTACAAATATCAAAGCGCAAATTACAAATATCTCCTGAAATTTCTCTGGAAAAACTACTTACATAGTTACATTAGCCAACGCATTTCAAAAGAATATCCCAACACATCTCATAATAATCTTCTACCGTCGGATACATCCACCATCGTGGACAGCTTGCCACGTGTCCTACCCAATCCACCGTTAGATGAAGACCGCATTTATTTATTTAACTTTGTTCTTATCCACAGATCATATTCAAATATTTTCTTCCACACCAATTTATCTCTCTCTCTCTTCGCAATTGTTGCTGGTACGTGTAAATTTATTATGAATTAAATTAAATTCCTTTTACATGATTTTACTTGCTATAATTTGTGTAATAATTACATGCGTATTTCGAGAATTTCAGTAATTTTGATCCGAATTGTTTTAATTTTACGTAGATCTATTAGTTCTGGTTGCATAATCTAGAATAAGTTTAAGGTTTAGGTATGCTGGCCTTCAAATTTATCAGATCTAGACTATTCTGTGTGTTTGATCTTATGATTTTAGATACAGAAACTATTAGGAATGTATTTGATGGCCACTGGATCAAGTGTTGTATTTATATGTTAGAAGATAAGCATTAAAATGTTTATAACGGACATATATTATTTAGTGTGTACATACATGTAGGATGTTTGTTAGTTTTTGGAAGTAGTATATGATTATTTTTTAAAAAGTTGACAGAAAGTGGATATCTAGTATATAGATATAGGATGTTAATTTGTAACTTTTTGGATGTACTATTAGATTATTTTAAATAGTTAGCTTAATTTTTATTTTCAATACTTAGTGGAAAGGACGGATAGGGTGACAACATATATTAGCATTAAAGGAAGATCTATGTAATTTCGTTGTTTAAGGACGATTCGTGCAAGTGGATATAAACTTGAAGGAGTTCAAATCCTGCGAGGTGCAGATATAGGAGTATTTAGGAGTAGGTTAGTTTGCCGTTCAAATTAAAAAAAAAAGTAACTTTCTTCGAAGAACTATTAGATGATGTACTTATTGTGGCCTTCACAAAATTTGAGAATTTAAGTCATGTATCCAAGAGTGAAGAGTGTTGACCAGCTGAATAAATTGTCTATTTACTTGTTTTAGCATATCTTCTAATTGTGCATTACAGGTTTTATGTGTGCTACAATATCATTGAGCATGTAACTGACTGTAACCTACATTACAAATCATTTAAATAGTGTAGAGTTCCAGTTTGCATCTCGTGTAGGAAACTATGGTTATGTATGTTGCTACTGTGTCAACAAGAGCATCACAGCCTATTATTTCACGGCTGTCATTTGCAGCTTCCGGAGATCTCAAGTTACTTGATTCTGAATGTCTTCTAATTTTACTCTTGCAGTGCAAGGAATTCTAGGGTTGCACTTTTCGTGCCATATGCATATTGAAGTTCGTTGTGTAAACATCTTTAACCATCATGAAGTACTTGGAATACACCCCCTTCGACCGGTAATTTGTCCTAAAAGTTCTCATCAAATAATCGACTTTTTTTCTTCCAATTTCCATTGAAAGATGGCATTGAAACAAAAATAGTATTTTGCTTCTTCTTCCACAGAATAAATGCTTTTCTAGATCACCTAAATCTCGGAGAGCATACCATTAAGGGATGCATTGAAGCTTACTCATGTGAGTAGAACCTGTGTAATGTAGTAATTATCAGTTTCTTATGTAAGGACTTAAAATTTTTAATATTCCTTTTGTACTTCATTAGGTAAGCATACTGGAACAGATAAGAGGCTATCTCTCAGCTTGGAAAATGAGGTATCATATCTGAATTTTTGCTATCACACTTTGTTCTAGTAAAATAATAATCATTGATAATGATATTTTTGTATATCTTTCCGTGAGTCTATGATCTGATTTCTGTTGCAAAATTGTCGGAATTCCGTTCAAATTAGATGCTTGATTATATTGGGAACTCTCCTGATGTTGGATCCTCTTCACCGGTTGAATATCTTTCTAGTAGATCCAGGTGATTATGCTACATTGATACTTGGATAAACTTAGGTGTAGCAACATTGAGTCTGATTTAGTTTTTTTTTTCATATTTATTCCAGCCGAAAGACGTTGATCTATCTTATTCTCACGTTATCGCAGATGTACCCAGACTACGATTTCAGGTAACTTTAGTTTAACGTTTGATATTTCATGGCGTTCATCGAAAGAGGGTTATGGGTAATGACACTGTCAGCTTCATTGGCGACATGGCAACCCACTACATAATCCTTCTTTAATGGCGTTGGGAGTGTTGTCAGATGGTTCGACAGACAGTTTTGAACTGTTGCTCTGCGTGGAGCTGAGAGTTCAATTCTCTCCATTTCCCAAAGCATATTAATACAACATGTTAATATGTTATAGAACTCTTACATATTATGTCTATGAGTGACATGGTGGCAGCCTCGTTTAACTTGTGTTTGAAAGTATGATATACTGTCTTAGGCTTGTAAACGAACCGAACATTCATGAACTATTCGTGAAATTGTTCAGCGGGAAGTTCTTTTATGTTCGCTTATTTACGTTTGTTTATGTCCGTTCATTTATGTTCGTTCTTTAAATACATAAGTAGTTATATTATATAAATTTTAAACAGAAAAGGAACTTTCTAACTAGTTATATAAATATAACTAATTAGTAATTGGGATTTCTAGTAATAATGTAGCTTTTTCAATGGGATTTATCGTAATTAATCACTAATTTATATTAAAAAAATACTTTATGTTTTTTTTTATGTTTAGTTGTCTTCATTTATGTTCATTTGTGTTGTTTATTGTTTGTTAAATAATGTTCATTTATGTTCGTGAATCGTTCGTTTAGGTCTTAAACGTACGAACATAAACGAACACAAACATGCCCATTTTTTCTTAATAAATGAATATGAACAAAAAAATGTGTTTGATTATATGTTCATGTTCAGTTATTAACTCGAACATGCCTCTGGTCGTTTTTGTTCGGGTCATTTACAGGCATAATTGTCATACTGATGCTTTGATTTTTATTGAACGTAGTGGAAACAGATTGTCAGATTTTGAATAGAGATAGAAGTTTCAACACATTTCTCTTGAATGGGTTGATTTGGGTTATTTTTATTATAATCAGAACAGGTAGAATTATAAAAAAAAAGCTCAAGAGGAAACAGATCAAAAGTCGCTCAATCTGTATTTTTTTTAATGCATAATACCTTCTAAAACGTTTAAATCATTGGAACAATATTAATCTTGTAACCATATTTGACGTACGAAAAAAAAAATTTAAAACGGAAAGTGTTTAATACCAAATTTACCCATTTTCACCAGAAACTGTTTCGACCCACCCGCTACTCAAACCTGCCCATTTTTCCGTTCTAGTTGGCAATGGTTTTTTTAATTTTTTTTTAATTTTGACTTTTTATGTTTGTTTCTTTGTAATGAATAGTGAGTGTGGAGCCTCTAGGATACGTTTTAGGTGTATAATGTATAATATGTGTTGTTTGGTAATCCATTATATTGTCAACATGTTGTATATCAGTGCAGTGAAAGCTCACCAGTTTTTCACAGAAGGAACCTGGGAAGGTTTTAAGCAAATATTTCAAAGCTACATGTCTGATGCATCCAAGGTATTGCCATATACTAAAATATATTATCATCTATGCATAAAGAATCAGACCTTCTAGAAGCTCCGCAATCGAAGGAGTGTTATAAAGTTTTGACTTATGCATACATGCTAATATATCTATTGAGTTCTTTGTTTTTTACGCAATTCAGGTATGGAACGAGACTGATGAAGACGGTACCTTACTGGAAACCTTATACAAAACTTTAGAAGAGGTAATATAATATTTTAAAACCATCTAGTATCCTCAGGTGCGTGTTGGTTGATATCAATCCCGATTATGAAATTTCAGGTTATCAATCTAGCAGACTGTGAAGTCTATAGCTATGACCCAAACTCTGATGCTGACCCTTTCATAGAAAAAGGAGCTTTGTAAGAGAGTATTTATGTTTTTTTTACCAATGTGTATATTTTGTCACGTCCTATCGTCGATATCTAATTTCTATATTCTTGCAGATGGTCATACAACTTCTTCTTTTACAATAGGAAGCTCAAGCGTGTTGTGAGCTTCCGTTTCAGCTGTTTAAGGTGATTAAAAAAACACATTTATATCATTTATTGAAATGTTGTAAATAACTCTTGGTGCTAGCTAGTATGTTAAAGAAGTGCTTGGCCGGGTTGGGTAACGGGTCAAACGGGTCTGTTTGGAACGGTCTATTTTCCATTATGGGTTGAAAAGGACCAGCTTGAGTTGAAACATGAACGCTTGCTGTCCTTTTTGTATATATTTTTTAAAAAAGGTAATGCTTCAATACTAATTAGACAACATTATTGTTACAATGATAATCTAATATTGAGTGAAAATGTATTATTTGACCTAATTGAGACACTAAACGGGTCGTGATTAGGACATTAGGTTATATATGTTGAGGATTATTTCATAGGTTTATTTTTGTTGCAGCAATTTGGTGAGTGACGGTTTTCCTACGGATGGATTTTACTACGAGGAAGATGGTGAAATATTCGATGAGATGGACATGTGATGTGGTACATACCATGTTAATAGGATCCAAGTGTTGGTAGTGTACAAATTGGCAGGCCTCGCTAATAAATCAACTAGATAATAGATGCCTTAGATTGTGAAGGGATGCATCGTCTTTTTGCTGCTTCACATGTGTCTATGTTGGTTAACAGCTGTTTCGGACATTTTATTTGGACTCTTTTGTTTGGTGATTCTACCGTTAATCGGTTGTTTAAACTACTTGTAAGATCACTTGGTTCAGAGAGTTAAATGTGTCGTGTTTGTGGGTTGAGTTCACACATATTTGTATCGCTGCTTGACTGCTTCTATCGTATTTGTTATGTTAATGCCCATATTTCTAGTCCTTTACGGATACAAAGAGAATAAAACATGGTTATAATTCATCCTTAATCACTAGAGGAGTGAGCTATAATATTTTATTGGTATACATTATTGAATTATCATAAAATTTATGTATATTTAGATATTTTCCTTGAACTTTGCAAAAAAAAAAAAATTTGACATCTATAGTTGAAGGGGCTTTAGAGAAAATGGATTATCTATATGTGCTCTCTTTCTTTTCTTCATCTTTTTTTTTTTATAATTCTTATCTCATGTTTTTTTAGAAGCTACATATTTGTTCAACTAGAGGCCCAAAACCAATATTGAAATCAGTTTAGGCGAAAACGATCTCAATCCGAGCTGCTCCGCTAGTCTGAGATCGGTTTGAGAATATATTTGTCTGCGTCGGTTTGAGAATATACCTATCGAAATCGGTTTGAGAATATATCCATTGAAATCAATTCAATTGGATGGAGTTGATTTCAAATTGAACTGGTTTGGTCCTAATCCGGTTTTAACTTCCATTGATAAAACCCAAACCAGTTTGAAAATCGATATGGTTGCCATAAATCCAATACATAAGCATGCTCTCAAACCTAGTTCACTTATTTATATTAGGGTTATTGGATTCTAATAATCCTAAGTTTCACTTGTTGGCCAATAATAACTTTAAAAATTTCCTCCAACGATCCTAACTCGTAAGAATTTGACCATCATTGATCCTTTTATAACATATAAGAATTTGGCTTCTACAATACATCCATGTGCACATGCAGCCTCCTTAATTGAATTAAGTGCACATGCAGTTTGAAAATGATCGATGGGGGCTAAATTCTTACAAGTTGGGATTGTTTGAGAGAATTTTTAGAGTTGGGATTATTATTGGCTAACAGATGAAACTTAAGATAATTAAAATCCAATAAACCTGTATATTATACCTAGTTCACTTATTTATAATTATATTATTTGATGGTAATTCATTTTCTCTGCCCAGTCTATGATTCTATTAGAGTGAAAGAAGGATTATCTAGAGAACATTGACAAGTTTGTATTAGTACTATGTAATGCTTCATTTCCAATGTAATGTCACAATCTATAATACTATTGAGTGAAAAGAGGGTCTAAAGAACAACACAGACCGAGTTATATCAATAACAAGTAAATCTGATTATTTTTAGAAATAATCCCTAATATTTGAGGATAAATACCAATCCTAAGAGCATCTCCAATGATAACATTTTCAGTTCACCAAAAACCTTCACATCAGCATGCCACATCATATTTAAATTAATATAAACTTTTTTTTTCCTCCAACCCCTAACCGACATTAAAAAAATGGTTTTTGTGTGTGGCATAGTCCGTTGAGGTCCTTGGATATGGTCTCAATCAAACCCCCCCCCCCCCCCATGGGGTTGTGAGACTGGTATTTAGTTTCGGACTACTCCACCTCATCACATTGGAGATGCTCTAAGATCTGAAATGAGTAACGACACAATAAGCAATTGATGATATCACGTTCTATTTTATAAGCCTATTTGGTATTGAGTATTTATTTGTAACAACTAATTTTTTTATTTTCAATTCATGGTGCATACTTTCAACGATAGAAAAAAGAATGTAGTAAAATTTTTATTTCACATACATAAATATATAGATTTAGTTAGATATTTTCATTCTGCTTGAGCTGGTTGATGAGAAATTATCATCTATCCCAATAACAACAAATCTGACCCAAATGACTTGTATTAAGGTATGGATAATGGATTATAATTCTTAAAAGCCGGCATGGTCCAATATCTTTTATATGTTTATCAAGTAGTAATTCTAGTTACCATTGCATGTAACGTGGGCTTGGGAGCTCTAGAACAACAATGACTGGTGAATGAGCAGATTCGTTTGTACCTCTTTTGGAAATATTACTCGAGTGGTATTTCTTTCTCATATCTCAAATACTTCATATAGTTCCCAATAAATTACTGGTTTCTTAACGGTATTTGTACCCTCGAGATTAGTAGCATTGCCTCTTTATCGAATGTTAATTAACTCAAATTCCATTCCATAGCGACAACAATATGTTTGATTGGTTAATCCAGCATGAACCAAAAAATCATAAATACGAACCTGAGCACGATTTGTGGGTTTGAAAGTAATATGACCCATTTAACGTGATTTTTTTCATTTTTTTTGCATTACTTCCATATAGTTATAGAAAATTACACTGTATTTTAATAATCTGGTGCAGGGGCGGAACCACCCTCTAGCGTGGGTAGGCCGGCGCATTCCTTGGAAAAAAAAAATAGTATTGAATTCCGGTGAAAACCCCGACCGTACCCTTTGGAAATTTTCAACCGTCCCCTTAGAAAAAAAAATCTTATGAATATATAAAAAATAATTGCAAACACCGATTTATATTAAAATATAACCTAATTTATATAATTATTCTTTAACCACTTTCATTTAACAATTTAACACAATCACTTTCACTTAACAATTTGGCCCAATAAAGAATCCATTGTAATTAATCCAAACCCAAACTCAACCCAATCAACTTTGAAATAAATAAAATAACCCAACCCAACCGCCCTTTCCAATTTGGTTAGGTCAGGATAAACAACTTCTAATCCACTATAAGTGATCTACTTGACCCGTTAGGGAGAAATCATATCTTACCCGACTTTGTTTGTATTAAGCAAGTAAATTGGTCAAAAGTGATAGATGGCTGACCCATAAAAAATTATGTTGGTTTTAGAGAAGTGAACCCATGTTACAATGTAGCATGCATGATATCAATGGTGTTGATACAGATCATTCTTCAAGAGCTGCAGAATATGTTCAAAGTTTTCAAACCACCATGTCTCCTCAGGTTTATTATTCAATTTTTCACTATTAAAAACATATTTTCCCAATTTTTTTATAATAGTTTTTTTTTTCTTGTGTCCATATGTAGTGCCCTCCCCAATTTTCTGATGCAGATTGTTATCACATCTTTATGCCAACAGTATCCTCTTGGGGCCTAGAGGTCTGAATGAAGTGGGATGGTATGTGTTTGTAATTTTATATGTATCATTTTGGTATGAAGCTGAATCTGTATGCATTTGAGTTGAATGAACACATAACTTTCAAATGAATTTTTAGTTGTTTATTATAAGAAAATAATATATTTACCCCAAACTATGACTTTTTATAAAGTCACGTATAGTATAATATTCAAAAATAAACATTCGTGAACCATAAAAGCATAACCATTTTGCCCGGGTATAACCTGAATGAGATTATGTCGTGTAAAATTCAGGTGGTGTTGTGATTGGTGGTGTTGAGGGTGGGGCTGAAGGGAGGTGGGGGTGTATTGTGAGATTAAATATATTATTAATGTAATATTTAATCTTGTAGCCTTTATAATCATTTATATTATATAGATCAAAATATATTAATAACCTATTAATAATTAGTTGGTAATTGTTGATGGACCATATTACCCTTATTAACTAATTGGGTTTCCTCTTGGGTGTATATATAAGGAGATTATTAGAGAGTTTAAGGGTTAGACAATTCACAACCCTCATAACATCACAATCGGCTCTCTCTCCCTAATCGAAACCCTCCCTAGTTTCGGTTCATCACCATCATAACTTTACACCCTAAGGAGGAACCAGATCATCCTGACAAGTATGTCGAACTCAATGGCTGCATCTCTGACTGGATTCTCTGCTGGCCTGTCTGCTGTAACAGGTATGTTATTCATGTTTTCCATAATGTTTAAACAGAACTGATCAACATGTGGTATCAGAGCATATGTTGATAAATCAGTTCTGTTTTCGTATCCATTATTCTGGGATCATAATCTGGAAAACAGAATTTTTTAAGGTGTTATAAAATCACGGCTGGTTTCGAGTCCCTTGTTGCCGAAATCACTGTTTCGGAAAAGTATGTTTAAATAAATTGACCCGAAATGATAATGGGTAAATTAATATCCGAAATCTGTTAATAAAAGTCTTGAAATTCAGGTTTCGGATCCCAGAATTATGTTTTAATTTTCTAGGGTTCATCATATGTTTTAAGGAAAAACTCGAAAATTCCTTAAATTTTGGAATATGATTTGGATTAGTTGGTGTTTTTACTGATTTTGATCTAAATTTTATCTTTTAAAACTTCGAAAACTGATAATAGATTTTCAGTTATTATTTTCGAAATCTTTTGATAAGTTTAGATCAGAAATAAAATAGGAAACACTATCCCACAATCCCTCAAATTTCGAGTTTTCAGTTATCATCACAAAAACAGCTGTTAATAGTGACTCGAGACTATCAGATCTCGACTCGAGACCATCAGATTATGACTCGAGACCAACAGATCTCGACTCGAGACCACAAGGTCTCGACTCGAAATCATAAAGGGTCATCAAATGTTTACAACTCGAGACAAAGGTCTCGACTCGAGACCATAAAGTCACAACTCGAGACCACTGAGATTTCGACTAAGGGCCTCAATCTTCACAACTCGAGACCGTGGTTGCGACTCGAGACCTCATTATAAGTTGAGATCTCATAAAATGCAGTAGTCGAGACCATGGTTCCGACTCGAAACAACAAGGTTGCGACTCGAGACCTCCTAGTGACTCGAGATCTCATAACTTAGTCGAGACCTGACTCGAAACCTCATTATTTTAGGCTGTTTCATGTGAACTAAAATTTAGCTCGGGGCTCCGCCCCGAACCCCGTGCGAGGGCACGCTGTCCCCCTGCACCCCCAGCGAACTCACCGCGGAGTTCGATCCGCGCTAACAGGTGGTTTGCTATTAAATACTTGGTTTTGTTAATACTTAATTAACTAATCAGAATCAGATAATTTTTTTACAAAACCAAAATAGCTTAACTTGAATGAGCTTCTGATGTATCATTTCTGGCCAAAGCTGATTTAATACATCTATTTATTGTTCAATTATTATAAAAGCTATGTTGAGTATGCATTAAAACGTGAAATGTCTTAATTCTGGCCAAAGCTGATTTAATTCATTTATGTTTAGCATGCTTGACAAGTGCATAACTAAAGTGATTGTCTCATTTCTGGCCAAAGCTGATTTGTCACGATTACTTTGCACACATACTTAAATGATTACACTTCTGGCCAAAGCTGATTTGTCTTCGTTTAAGTAGAATTTTTTAACTAAGTCTATTATTTTGATGTTAATAATAGACAATATCACAGCTTCATAATTAAAATGGTCATTATTTATGTCTGCCTTAGTATAACATGCCCTTAGATCACATTAGGACTTCTTTCTTAGTATCATAACTTGCTCATCTTATTTCCACTATCAGCACACAATTGCGGGATTCCACCTTTGACTGGTGATAACTTTGCTGAATGGAAGGATGCCCTCATGCTTACTCTAGGATTACTAGACTTCGATTATGCTCTTAGAGAGAATAAGCCAGCGGACCTTACCACTCAAAGTACTGCTGCTGAGCAGATAGTTCATGAAAAATGGACTAGGGGTAACCGCATGTCTCTCATGTTCATGAAGCAATCCATTCATAATGCAATTAGAGGCGCTATTCCTGATTCTGAAGAGGCTAAAACCTACCTGGCTTCTGTGGAGGCTCAATTCAAAGGAACATCAAAAGCACATGCTAGCACTCTTATCCTCAAGCTGGTGACGACTAAGTATGATGGGAGGAGCGGAATTCGCGAACACATCATGATGATGCATGACATGGCCAATAAGCTGAAAGGGCTAGAGATGGAAATCAGTGATGGTTTTCTTGTTCACTTCATCATCACTTCGCTTCCTTCGTCCTATGAAGCATTTAAGATCAATTACAACACTCAGAAGGACAAATGGACGATGAGTGAACTGGTCGCTATGTGCGTACAGGAGGAAGAGCGTATGAAGATGGATCGCACCACTGATGTTGCTAACTTCACCACCTCCAACTCTAAGAAGAGGAAGAAAAATTATCATAGAAAGGATGCTTCCAAGGTCCAAAAGCCAAATCCTAATACAAGTGCACCTTCCAGCTCTAAGAGCTCCTTAGGCAAACCCTATTGCAAGTTCTGTAAGAAAACAGGACATAAGCAAAAGGAATGCACTGACTTCAAGGAGTGGCTGGCTAAGAAAGGTAACGATTTTTTCATGATACTTGAGTCCTTTAATTTAAATGTTCCTGCTAATTCTTGGTGGTTTGATTCTGGTTCTATGGTTCATGTAACTAACTCTACTCAGGGATTCCTTTCGATCTGGAAGCTGGGAAGAAACCAAAGAACACTTAAAGTTGGGGATAATCGGGAATTAGAAATGAAGGCCATATGAACATTACAATTATTTTTGAAAACTGGTTTATGTATTAAACTTTATGATACCTTATATGTTCCTGAGGTAACTCGGAACCTTGTATCAGGACCAAAGCTGGACATGGACGGTTTTGTCGTTTCTCATGGTCATCGCAAACTCTCTATTCTCTATGATTCCGTTGTTTATGGTACTGGCATTCTGGATGGTGGTCTCTATAGATTAGAACTAGATAATAACTTTTCCAAATCTTTGTTGTCATATAATATTAATGAATCACTCACAAAGATGAAACAGATTCGAGACTTAGAGACTTCATCTATGTTGTGGCATCAACGTTTAGGCCACATCTCAAGAGAACGATTAAATCGTCTCGTAAAGGATGAAGTCTTACATCCTCTCGATTTCACTGATTTTGGAACATGTGTCAAATGTCTCAAAGGCAAAATGACATCAGCGAATAAGAAAGGTGCCACCAGGAGCTCTAATTTATTAGACCTCATTCACACTGACATTAGTGGTCCTTACCAAATCGCTGGCATAAGAGGACATACTTCATTTATCACTTTTATTGATGATTATTCTCGTTATATGTACTTGTATCTCATTAAGGAAAAGTCTGAATCTCTTACAACTTTTAAAGATTATAAAGCTGAAGTTGAAAAGCAATTAGATCGTCAGATTAAAGTTGTGAGATCAGATAGAGGCGGTGAGTATTATGGAAGACATACTGATGTGGGTCAAGCTCCTGGTCCATTTTATGAGTTTTGTAAGGGCTAGGGGATTGTGAACCAATACACCATGCCTGGTACACTTCAGCAGAACGGTGTCGCTGAACGAAGAAATCGTACCCTTATGAACATGGTGCGCAGTATGTTAGCCAACATTAATTTACCATTATTCCTCTGGACTGAAGCGTTAAAAGCAGCTGTTCATATACTCAATAGAGTTCCTTCTAAGTCTGTCCCTAAAACTCCTTATGAACTTTGGACAGGAAGGAAACCGAGTCTTAAATATATGAAAGTATGGGGCTGCATTGCTGAAGCAAAACTCTATAATCCTTTCCTAAGGAAACTTGACCCTAAAACAGTTACCTGCTTCTTTATCGGGTATCCTGATCATTCAAAGGGTTATCGTTTCTATTGTCCTTCCCATGTCACCCGTATTGTTGAAACCAAGCGTGCTGCGTTCTTCGAGGATTTCAAGGTCAGTGGGAGCAGTACTAACCCTTACGAAGAATTGCAAGAAGTACAAGACGCGAGGGGAGAGACTCGTCGCTTACCATTACTCCGTTTACTCCTCTTGTACCCCATGCAACTGCACCTGAAGCCACTGCACAAATTCCATCTCCACAATCAGAACCCATTATACCTCTTAACGAAGGCACATCAAACGCTCAAAACCAAGACAACGCTGAACCCGATAATCAACTCAGGAGGTCATCTAGGCAAAGAAGGCCTACTAATTGGGATGATTATGTTACCTACCTGACTGAAATGGATGCTGGAAAGCTCAATGATCCTATCTCTTATAATGAAGCCATTAGCAGTGATCAGTCTTCTGAATGGAACAAAGCAATGATTGATGAGCTTGAATCCATGAAGAAAAATGACGTTTGGGATTTAGTCGAATTACCCAATGGTGCCAAACCTGTAGGTTGTAAATGGGTGTTCAAAACAAAACTAGATCCGAATGGGAACGTTGAACGCTACAAAGCGAGATTGGTTGCAAAGGGCTACACTCAGAAAGATGGAATTGACTATCAAGAGACGTTTTCACCTGTCTCTCGTAAAGATTCATTAAGGATCGTTATGGCCCTAGTAGCTCATTTTGATTTAGAGCTACATCAGATGGACGTCAAAACTGTTTTCCTTAACGGAGACTTAGACGAAGATGTTTACATGAAACAACCTGAAGGCTTTAAACCTGAAGGTCAGGAGCATCTAGTCTGTAAGTTGAAGAAATCCATTTATGGGTTAAAACAAGCATCACGTCAATGGTACCTCAAGTTTGATGAAGTCATGAAGAGGCAAGGTTTTATGAAGAATCAAGTGGATCAATGCACCTACCTCAAGATGAGTGGATATACTTGTCCCTTATGTAGACGATATTCTATTGGCAAGTAATAGTTTAGACATGTTGCATGAGTCGAAGCGGTTACTCTCGCATAACTTCGACATGAAGGATCTCGGAGATGCTTCTTACGTCATTGGCATCGAAATTCACCGAGATAGACACAAAGGGATCTTAGGATTGTCCCAGAAGACTTACATAGATCGTGTCCTTACACGTTACAACATGCAACAGTGCAAACCCTCCGTCGCTCCAGTAGTTAAGGGAGATGTTTTCGGTTCATTCCAGTGTCCGACAACAGAGGTTGAAAAGGCGCAAATGAGCCAGATACCTTACGCGTCAGTAGTCGGGAGCCTGATGTATGCTCAAGTCTGTACTCGCCCAGATATCGCTTATATTGCTGGAATGCTAGGCCGTTATCAGACTAATCCTGGCCTAGATCACTGGAAAGCAGCTAAGAAGGTCCTCAGATATCTGCAAGGGATGAAAGACTATAAACTGACTTATAGAAGAAGTGATCACTTAGAAGTGGTAGGTTATTCTGATTCTGACTTTGCCAAATGCAAAGATGACAAGAAATCCACTTCGGGCTACATCTTTATGTTAGCAGGTGGACCTATCTCATGGAAGAGTCATAAACAACAGTTAACTACAACTTCCACAATGATGGCAGAATACATTGCTGTTTACAACGCAACCTGTCATGGAATGTTGCTTAGAAATCTGATCACTGGACTCAAAATCGTTAATTCCATTTCTAGACCATTGAAGCTTTACTGTGATAACTCAGCTGCAGTTAGTTTCTCGAACAGTAATAGTTCGACTGGAGCTGGTTTATATCTCGATACAAAATATTTGTTCGTACGTGAACGAGTTGAGGAAAATAATCTTTGTATTGAGTATATTAGTACTAAAGATATGCTTGCAGATCCGATGACTAAAGGTCCCCCACCTAAAGTTTTCGAAGAACATGTATCGAATATGGGACTTACTAAAGACCTTATTTAATGGCATATTGTACTAGCTTATGTTTTAATTAATAAAATTTCATCAGTTTGATTTTGTATGTCTCTAACATATGTTCTGCCGGTGTAATGACATATAGACAAATATAAATACAAATGAGACACTAAAGGGCTTATGCGTATTTTGATCATAACTATTAGGTTTTAAATTGAGGCTATAGTATGACTAATGGGGGTCCTGAGTCGAATGATGATTCAACGGCTGTATTTCTCTGCTATAGTTCTTTGTTTAAGGCTAAAATGAGTGTTAACTCCTGGCCAGGCTCATCTAATACTCATGATAAATGATTACTCGGCTAAGTGGGAGAATGTGAGATTAAATATATTATTAATGTAATATTTAATCTTGTAGCCTTTATAATCATTTATATTATATAGATCAAAATATATTAATAACCTATTAATAATTAGTTGGTAATTGTTGATGGACCATATTACCCTTATTAACTAATTGGGTTTCCTCTTGGGTGTATATATAAGGAGATTATTAGAGAGTTTAAGGGTTACACAATTAGACAATTCACAACCCTCATAACATCACAATCGGCTCTCTCTCCCTAATCGAAACCCTCCCTAGTTTCGGTTCATCACCATCATAACTTTACACCCTAAGGAGGAACCAGATCATCCTGACAAGTATGTTAAACTCAATGGCTGCATCTCTGACTGGATTCTCTGCTGGCATGTCTGCTGTAACAGGTATGTTATTCATGTTTTTCATAATGTTTAAACAGAATTGATCAACATGTATGTCAAGGAGTTGATGATGAAAGTGAGGATGTATGGGGTTTTTGAAGATTAGAGTTTGTGTTCCGCCGTGAAGCGCGGGGCTTCTCTCTAGTTCTATATAACATTTAGAGTATTGCTTAAGAATAGTGTCACTATTGGCATTCTAAGAGCATTCTCATCTAAACCATCAAAATATGTGAGGGGTAGTTTTTATATTATAAAGGGTATAAAAAATGGTTGTGAGTGGAGGAGAGAGAAAATGTTACTGTTCATCTGTATATTTGGGGGGACATTGTTCACCCAGTATAATTATTTTAATATATATTGAAAGTGGTTGTGAGTGAAGGAGAGAGAAAAATGTAATGATAATATTATTTAATTGAAAAGGAGAGAGAAAAAATATTTGTTTTTAGTGAAAATATATTGATATAAGAGTTGTTTTTTAGTGGAATGTATGTATAATTTGATGATCCAATCCATCAAATTATACATACATTCCACTAAAAAACAACTCTTATATCAATATATTTTCACTAAAAACAAATATTTTTTCTCTCTTCTTTCAATTAAATAATATTATCATTACATTTTTTCTCTAACTTCCACTCACAACCACTTTCAAAATATATTAAAAAATTATAACAGGTGAACAGTGTCCCCTCAAATATACAGATGAACAGTAACATTTTCTCTCTGCTCTACTCACAACCACTTTTTATACCATTTATAATATAAAAACCCCTCCTCACATAATTTGATGATTAGGATGTGAATGCTCTAACATCCACTGCTACAGTGCTGTTATTTTTTATTCTAGAATCATCAACTAGCAAAAGTCTAGAGAAGAGAGAAGCCTAAATGACTTCTCTTAGACTGAGTGTAGTGGGGCAACCTCTCGAGTGGGCGTCTTGCGACACGTGGCGCCACGTCACCTAAGAGGATTTTGACCAAAAAAGGGGTAGTGGGGCAACCTTGATGGGTGGGGCGTCTTGCGACACGTGGCACCCATTTATTTTGTCTTTTTTTATGTAAAAGATATAAAAAAATCATATTTTTTATAAAAGTATTGATCAAAGTAAATAAAAAATAATACTTCAATAAAAAAAATTACTTCAACCAAAATAAAAAATACATCAACTAAAAAAAAAATTACTTCAACCAAAATAAAAAAATACATCAACTAAAAAAAAAATTACTTCAACCAAAATAAAAAAATACATCAACTAAAAAAAAAAATTACTTCAACCAAAATAAAAAAATTACTTCAACAAAGGTTATATTTTTCTCGAATTTCTTGCTTCATTTGTTCGGCTAAAGCGAGCTCGGCTCCGGTAAGGTTTGTCGTATCGGTTGTTAATATTTGCAAATCAAGTGTTTTTTGACGACTTTCTTTCAGCTTTAGCTTTCGGTCCCCGTGTTCTTTTTTTAAGTTGATCCGTTGTTGGCTCGTTTGCAACAAGCCGTCTAACTTATTGGTCACTTTTTCGAACGTTTCGGTGTAGTCGATTCGTACACCGCTAGAAGACGGTTGGGCGGCTTTTTTGGCCCTATCTCGGCCAACCGGCCGTCGTGGTGGTTGATACGCTTCCGCCTCTTCATGTGGCTCTTCGTTGTCTTCCTCAATGTCGGTTTGGTTTTCAAGCGTTCTTCACCCGTTGTTTTTCTCTTGTGTGAACGTTTCTTTTTTTGACCGACATCGAACTGGGTCTCCGGAACTTCTTCGTCATCTAAATCAACCACTAGATAGAATACAAACAAAGTTAAAAAAAAAAAAAAACGTATTCTTTACAAAAAAATATCTAAAAAATTTATACCATTTTGTTGGCTCGATCCTCCAACGTTTTGAAAACCACCGGGTTGTTGTGTGTTCCAAGTGGCGAACCCCATATTTTGCGGTATCGACATAGTGTTGTAGTATACTTGCGGTGTAGGGCTAGGAACGTGCATATTATTGAAATAGGCGTAAAAAGCGGGGTTGTTTAAAACATTTGGATCCGCCAAATCGGGTTGTGGATTTGAAGATTGCGTATTTTGGTTGAAAGGAGGGATGTTGTGGGGATACATTTTGAAGAGTTGATAGAAGATTGGTATAAATTTTGATGAGTTGATATAAGATTGGTATAAATTTTGAGGAGTTTGAGAGAAAATTGTGGTAAAAATGTGTTTGATATGGGGTATTTTATAAAGGTTGGATTATTAAAAAAAAAAAAAAAATAAACTTAGCCAACATAACCGTTGGCAACGGCTATATCCAAATCCAAACATTTGAAATTGGGCGACGCGTTTGAGTCGGGCAAGAGGGGGTCGCCCCCCAAGTCGCCCCCGGGGGCGGTGTTCCAGGCAACTTGGGGCGACTTGGGGTGGGGAGTCGCCCCACTACACTCAGTCTTAGAGCCCAAGACAGCCCATTCCAATTTCTCAGATTACTCATGGCCATGGACACTTTTTCTTTTTATCTTTTCCTTTTCAATTTCAAGTTATGATGCATCAATTAAATTACAAAATTGCCATTCCTATTGTTGGTAAATAAAGATATATTATGTTCCATAGGGTGGGGTAGGCCGTAGGTGGGTGGCAGTGTAAAACGCTATATAGTGTTTGCATGTGCTGAAATGGTTAAATAATTGTTAGGATTTGAATGAAACCAAGTTAAAATTAGGATTTAAATGAAACCAAGTTAAAATTACTATGCCAAGTTAATAAACTAAACCAATATTGACCGGATTCTAACCATTAATGTTATTTTAACTATTCTGTCTACGTTTTCATTTCAAAACTTATTAAAATATCGGTTTGTTCCTGCCAATTAAAATATCGGTTTGTTCATGCCGCTAAGCACGGGTGAAACCCACTAGTTAAATATAAGTGAGATAAACACTAACAAATCACGTTCCTAATTTAAAGGTTCAATACATGATTAACTATGAAACCAAAAAGATTTTGACGGGAAAATGAAATTCTAGAAAACTTCAATAAATGATATATGTTTCTCATACATTTCTTTTATTATATAGTATAGATTTTGTATTCATTTATTATTCAAAATTATATATTTTTCTATTGGAAACAATTATATATTCAAAATAAAGAAGGAATAAAATCTTATCCAACCTTTTCTTTCAAAATTATATATTTTCCATTGGAAACAATTATATGTACTAAAGAAGGAATAAAATCTTATCTAGCCTTTTTAGATTGATACACTTGGAGGTGCCTCATGACAATTGTCTTAGTTGAGTGTGCCAATTAGCAGATTAACCTATCACATTATTCCAAGTTATTGATGTGACAATTTAACTTTTATATATTAATATCATTTGAGTACAAGTAAGCTAATTAAATAACAAATCGACCCCAACGCCATTTCGTGAAATTATGGTCATGAATATATTGTTGCTAACATGTTTTATGGACAACATATTTAACAATCTGTAACTTTTAAGATGTTTTATGGACAACATATTTTAACAATCTGTAACTTTATAAAATATATTTTCTTTTTAATATAAAGTCTCGACTAAAATTACTTGTGTTCAAATAATCTTTTATGGACCCCATGATAATCAATTTTTATCAAGTTATATAACTTATCAATCAAGTTTCTTATGTTTTTAGTGGAAATATAGGGAGGGACCTAACAATAACCGCGTCTGAATTTTTATCTAGTTTGTTTCTAGTTGAGCTAATTTATCAAGTGTGAGCTCGATATCGAGTATAAAAATGAGCTTTATATATTTAAACACACTAGAATTTACAAATTTGTTAATGATTCTTATAATTGATAGACTATTCTAAAAACGTTTGACCTTTGATCAGATATACTTAAAACATTTAAAATACACTAGGTTATTAAAAGCAACTTTTATATAAATATCTAAGCTTTTGAGCTGAACTCAAGCTAAATCTGTGCGAATAATTTTCAATTCAAGCTTGAGACTAATGATAAAGACCATTAAACTATCGAAGCAAACTCAACTTAGTTAAAATAGTTAAAGCAATGCTTTATAAACTCCACTTATTTATAAGAAAGTTCATTTAAAGACACCTTAAACAAAAACATATAATTAAGGGTATCTCAACTTTATTAGTTATTGCCCACGTAAGCCCATGCAGAATCTTCCCTCTCATCATCAACTAAAATCAATCATTTGTTTGTCATCTTTTGTTCATTAACATTGGACATGTTGGAACTTGGATGGCTAACAGTTTTAAAGAATTAGAAACCCACATGGAGGTGAGGGTTTTCTCCTGTTTGAAGACGCGTGTATCTCGATATGGTGAATTTCGTCAGTAGACTATCTGGGGGATTCGTTAGCCGTTAAAAAAAAGAAACCCACATGGATAGGGTTTTGATACTTGATTCATATGTAGTTTCTATTTTTAATATAATGCAAGAAACACATATTTTAACTATAGTTTTAGAAGCTATATATTAACACGTAATCTTAATACATGTGATATATCTTTTTGATCATTTTTGTTGATTCTCTTTAATTAATTTACATGTTTAAGCCATTTAACAAAAGTATTGTTTAACTTTACTTATTCACCTATATGTGAATCTAATTGTCATCGTTATAATGATCTAATTACACACCTAATACTTTGGTAGTTTGCGACTCCATGTATCCTATACTTGATAAGGCTTAGACGTCGTGGGGAACCATCAACGCAAGACTATAGTTTTAGATGATGCTGATGCAAGAACAAACTTATTTCTCTTTACACATCTTTAATCAAAATATACTTTTATACATACATACATACATACATACATACATACATACATACATACATACATCCACAAACTCATTCGTCATATATATCAATTAAATAGTCTATTTACTACACTTGGAAGATTTTCTTAAGTATAGCCATGTCATGTAAATATTCTAATTTATAACTTGTATTAATACTTTGAAACAATTTTGCATTTGTTTCATCACCTAGTAACTCATAGAAAACAGGTTGTATAATTTGTCCCTTTGCTTTCTACCTAATCAACTTAACCATTACAACACTATTAAATAAATTGTAGTGATACATGATATGGCAATACCAGGAGTATATTATAGTGTAGCAACCTATGAGAATAATACATACATCATAATCAATGAACCTTTACTTCTACCCTTAACATAAACTGATTGCCTTACTCTATTTAAAATTATTTTCGATGTTAATTTAAATACGTGTTAAGAAAATATCCATTTTTAAGCATTGATGATCAAAATACTTATTTACTATTTTTTTTTTCCATATTACACGTCTAATACAAGTTTTCTGTTTTTTTCCTTCTTCAACTAAATTGTGTCTTAAACGAATTAATTAATCTATGTACTAACTAAAATTCGTATTAGTGACAATTATCTAGGAGAAAGACATTGGCCAGAGGGAGCATTATTGTTTATAGCATGTAATATGGGTCACGACCCAAAACATGACATAAAAGAAAAGTTTTAGATATTATGTTACTTAGACTAATGTGATTACTACATATAGGTTGTACGTGTACGGGTTAAAATGACCACCTGGTTTAAAAAAGACAAATTGGATTTAAATAATTTCAATTTTTTCAGTTTAGCCGATAATAATCCAAATTCAGTTATTGGCCGATAATAATCCAAATTCAGTTATTGGCCGATAATAATCCGAACTGTTCCACTTTTGGCTGATAATAGTCTGCGTTAAATATAGCTTAACGGAGTTAAGTTTTTTTCCGAATTACAAACTGATGTTTTAGGGCTTTTGATTAGAACGAGGATACGAGTTGATTGATGTAAAATTTACCTCGAAATACTGCCCCAAACGACGAAAACAGTGCTTCAATTCGGATGTTTAAACTTCCAATTAACAAAAATTAAGCCGTTTGAAGCATCGTTTCGAGGTAAGTTTGACATAAATCGATTCGTATCTTCGTTCTGATCAAAATCTATAAAAATCAGTTTGTAATTCGGAAAAAAGCTTAAATCCGTTAAGCTACTTTTAACGGCGAACTATTATCGGCCAAAAGTGGACCAGTTCGGATTATTATCGGCCAATAACTGAGTTGGGATTATTATCGGACAAATTGAAAAAGTTGGGATTATTTAAATTCAATTTGCCTTTAAAAATGAGTCGTGTTTAGGTTGTGCTTAAAACTTGACGACAATTTTTGAAGCTGGAATACAATTACATAATTTGTAAGTTTAACTCATCAAACTTATTTAGAACTCGATCTATCAAAACCCACCCCAGGATGTTCATGATTGGTTTACAACTTGCTTATGTCACATACAACCCGCCAACCCCTTTATACAATTTAGATAAATGGTGTTACACGAATCATGTTTATTTAATTACATGGTTTTGAATATCTCCATACTTAATACATGAAAATAAAGTAGTTAAATCTTCGTATTTAAATTATTTGGAGTTAAAAAATTTCCAACTTATTTCCCATACCGTTTATAATTGTTTCTGAATGCTTATAAATTTGTTTTTTCATTATTAGCATTTAACTTTACAAATTTAAATTGTTTTACACATTTCTAACTATAAATCATAATTATTTCATGTTGTTGTTTGGTATAGAGAATAAACTGATTTGGGGTTTGAATCTTATTGAAATTGTATTGAAACTATTTTCTATGTATTACAAACTAGGGTTACAAAGATTGGTTTATATAGGACACCACTTTAAACACTAGCCCCTATACTATCTATTTTCTCCTTACCGACACTCCCTCTCAAGTTGAGTAGTGGGGTCACCAATGCTCAACTTGCTTAAACAGCTACTAAACGGGTTTCCGTTGACTGCCTTTGTGAGGATATCTGCGAGTTGATCTTTTGATGCTATATACGGGAGCTCTATGATCCTTTCCTGCAGTTTCTCCTTGATGAAATGCCGATCAACTTCTACGTGTTTCGTTCGATCATGTTGAACTAGGTTTTCTGAGATTTGTATTGCAGCTGTATTGTGGCACATAATTTTACTGGGTGCCCTTTGGGAGAAACAAATATCTTCTAGAAGCTTCCTGATCCAACGAACTTCGCTTAACCCTCGAGCTATGCCTCTGAACTCTGCTTCTGCACTTGACAGAGCGACCACCTTCTGTTTCTTACTTCTCCAGGTAACAAGGTTTCCACCAACCAAGGAGAAATACCCTGATGTCGACCTTCGGTTTCCCTTATCTCTTGCCCAGTCTGCGTCAGTGTAGAGCCCAACATTTAAATGCCCATTTGTTTTGAACAACACTCCATGACCTGCGGTTCCCTTGAGATACCTTAGAATTCTCTGAGCAGCTTCCATGTGGGCAACTTGTGGTTGGTGCATAAACTGACTTACCACTCCAACAACATAACCTATACTAGGGCGAGTGTGGGAGAGATAAATTAACTTGCCCATGAGCCGTTGTTACCTTTCTTTGTCTGCGAGCTTTCCATTGAGTTCCATGTGAAGATTGTGGTTCACCACCATTGGCGTATCTGCTGGTTTACAATCAATCAACCCAGTTTCCGTCAGGAGATCAAGAACATACTTCTTTTGGCAGATGAAAATCCCCTATTTAGACCTGAGAACTTTTATTCCAAGGAAATACTTGAGATTCCCAAGGTCTTTCATTTCAAACTTTGAAAACAAATTCCTTTTCAGCCGTGTTATTTCTTCTACATCCGGTGATAAGCATGCCATCTACATATGTG
Organism: Helianthus tuberosus; assembly: GCA_030545235.1. Taxonomy (NCBI): domain Eukaryota; kingdom Viridiplantae; phylum Streptophyta; class Magnoliopsida; order Asterales; family Asteraceae; genus Helianthus; species Helianthus tuberosus. Next base: position 198,303,876 of record CM060442.1, on the reverse strand, counting down.
ATCAAGCAAGTTACGAGGCCGTTCCTCCTTTTGAGGAACAAGGTATGATCAGCGTTACTTTGGTGATACCCGTATTCTTTCATGGCCAAGGTGAACTTTCCAAACCATGCCCGAGGAGACTGTTTTAGTCCGTATAGGGATTTCTTCAACTTACAAATTTCCCCGTCTTTAAAACCCCCTGAAAAACCTGGAGGAGCTTCCATGTAAACTTCTTCAGTTAGGTCTCCATGAAGAAATGCATTTGTAACATCACATTGATGAAGGGGCCAATCCTTATTGGCTGCCACGGAGAAGAGGACTCTAATGGTGTCCATTTTTGCAACCGGAGAAAATGTCAGAATAATCTTCCAATGGAACCATCTGGTTTATATTTAATCGAATACACCCACCGGCAACCAACTGTTTTTTTTCCTTACGGGAGAATGCACTTTTCCCATGTATTGTTTTTCATAAGAGCGTGCATCTCCGTTTCCATAGCTTCTTTCCAGCTCTTCTTACTTTGTGCTTCCTTTACAGAATCAGGTATTTGTTCGGAGTATAGTAAGGTGACAATTGCTTTCGCACTGTTAGATAAGTTCCCATTAACCATATTACCTACAGGATACCTTGAATTTCTGGTTTCTCTCTCCTGGGAATACCATTTTGGAGGGACCCCTTTATTGGCTCTGGGGGTAAGAGAGTATCTTCCGGTTGTCTCTGCTGCAACTGGTTCAACGTGTTCAACGACTGGTTCAACTTCTTCTACATCTTGTTCAACCTGTTCTGTAGATTCTGTTGTTGTCGGGTCTATGTGTTCCCATGTTGCCTCATAATTAAAAAACATAGGACATTAAGGGTTCTCAGATTCAGAGATCTCAGTATTTCTTACCTCTGGCATCATGTTGGATGGACTTTCTTCAGTGGTACTGTGCTTCGCAGATTGTGTGGCTGTGTTTGAAGGGCTCAGAGTACTATGATGGTTTTCTGTTGTTACTTCTTCGGATGATGGCGGTTGAATTAGCCAACTCAGAGTGTCTATACGTTTATTCTCCCCCTGACCAATGAGTTGGGTGTTATAAAAGTATTTTGTTTCAAGGAAGTCAACATTTATTGTGGTGAACATTTGATGAGTTTGTGGATTATAACACCGGTAACCTATTTGATCAATCCTTTAGCCGACAAATACACATTTCTCAGCACACGGGCCAAGCTTGTTTCGGTTGGTTTTGGGTATGTGGACAAATGTTGTACACCTGAAGATTCGAGGTTCAAGTGTAAGAGGATGAGGAATATTGGCAGACTTAGATAGACAATCTAAGGGAGTCTTAAACTTCAGAGCTTTGGTGAGGAGCCGATTTAGGAGATACACGGAGGTTGCAACTGCCTCCGGCCAGAAAGATTTGGGTACTTGAGACTCAATTAAAAGAGCTCGAGTCATTTCAAGGATAATACGGTTTTCCGTTCGGAAACACCGTTTTGTTCGGGGGGTATGAGAACAAGAGGTTTGATGAATTAATCTTTTAGTTTTAAAGAATTGTTTCATGGAAGTGTTGACAAATTCCCCCCCATTGTCGGATCGAAGGATTTGGATTTGGGTTTGGAATTGAGTGTGAATCATAACATAAAACGTGATAAATTTATCATAAACTTCGGCTTTGTTTTTAAAAAATATACCCATGTTAGGCGAGTGCAATCATCCATGAATAGTAGAAAGTACAGAAGACCCTGCCCCCCATCACTAGAGCAGGACCCCACACATCAGAATGGATAAGTGAAAAAGGTGAAGTAACTTTCGTATTGCTAGGTTTAAATGGTTGTCGATGACTTTTGGCATGAAAACATGCTTCACAATCTATTTTTCCATTTGAAGGGAAGAGTTTTGGAAACAAAATGTGCGAATAACCATGGGATGGGTGTCCCAAACGTCTATGCCATAGCCAGGCTTCCCGGTTTTCGGTTCCATGAGCCAACATCACAGTACCCTGTTGAGCCACTTCATCCACGTAGTACAATCCTTGGCGCTCAGTACCACGTCCAATAATCACACCCGTCGTGATATCCTGTAGAAGGCAGAAAATAGGATGCATTAGTACCGTGCAATTTAGCTCTTTGGTAATATGGCTGATTGAGAGCAGTTTGTGCAATAATGATGGAACATAAAGACAATTTGATAATTTCATAGTTGGTGAAATTTCAATTGTTCATCCTCCTTTCACTTGCATCGTTCCGTTGTTTGCGGTGTGGATTTGAGTTTTTTGAGGATTGGACATTGACCGTATGTCTAATGGTTCAAATGTCATGGTGTCAGTGGCACCAGATTCGAATATCCAAGAACTATTCTTCCCATGATTGATTTCCATTTTTGATTTTTTTTTATTTTTTAAGTTGAAACAGGAGCTGTTTGGCGCTTCTGTGGAGTTTGCGGAAGACTGATAGGTGGGCAAGAAGGAATTGACAAATAAGGAATTGACGAAGAAAGGAACCGAGGAACACCTAGCCGAGGAACCAACTCTATGAAAGGTTAATAGGATTCGAATCAGTCAAGCTGCACTATAACGATAGTCGCGACCAATATCAGACCTACTAAGCAATCGAGAAGAGGGACCGGCTAGCAATAGATCCAAAGGGCCGAACAGAATCGAATCCCGGAAACGAATGGAAGGATTGAAAGATCGATTTAAGGCGAGAGGTCAAGCCGGGAGAGATAACGACCTCGCACACTAAGCCTGTATTCTCCTCTTCGTCGAGCTACCGACGACCGGAGAAAGGAATGTTTGTGGAAATGTGGAATTGAAGGTTCGTGGGATAAGGTTCGTCAGTTGAAAGGTTCGTGAATTGAAGAGATATTGTTCTTCGTGGTTATTCTTCATGGGATACAAAGGTTCGTTGGTAAATGAGGGTTCGTGGGAAATGAGAGTTCGTTGGAGAAGGGTGAAGGTTCGTGGAAGGTTCTTAGGGTGAAGGGTTCGTGGAAAAGGTTCGTGGAAAGGGTGAAGGGTTCGTGGAAAAGGTTCGTGGAAAGGGTTAAGGGTTCGTGGAAGGTTCGTTGGAATGGAGTTTTCGTTGGACTGTTTGAAGGTTCGTTGGAATGGAGTTTTCGTTGGCTATTTGAAGGGACTATTCTTTGTCGGAACTGATGAACGAAGATGGAGAACTGATTTGCCGGAACAGTGGAATCAGGTCAGATTTGAAGTTGATTTTGCTTTTGATTTTGGGTTTTTCTAGTTTGATTTGAGTTTTGCTGAGATCGATGGTTTTGATTTTGGGTTTTTCTGATTTGATTTGAGTTTTGCTGAGATCGATTGTGGATGATGAACAGATTGTTTCACGGATCAGAAACTCTGCTCTGATACCATGATGTTTGGTATAGAGAATGAACTGACACTACTATAAAAAGAGGCATTTGCTATGAAATTTTGCTACGGAAAAAAATGGTGGCAAATGTTGCTACGAGTTAGCTACGGATTAGCTACGACCATATTTTGCTACGGATTATCTACGAACTTCCGTCGCAAATGAATTTCGTAGCAAAACTCATAGCAAATCCGTAGCAAAATTGACGAAATTAATTTAAAACATATAATGTAGCAAAACCGGTAGCAAAATCCGTAGCAAAACCATTAAAATAAGTATTTAGAAATAAACTAAAAAATGTAAAATAAAATTTGTAGCAAAATTGTGAAAATAAATATAATAAAAAAATTTAGTAAAATTGGTAGTAAAGTCCTAGCTAAATCATAAAAATAAATATTTAAAAACTAACTAACTGAGATTTAAAAAACGATAGCAAATCGGTAAGTAAATAGAGTCCGTAGAGAAATTTGTAGCAAAATCTCGAAAAATTCTTAAAAACTAATGTAGCAAAATCTGTAGCAAATCCATAGAAAAATTCATTGCAAAATAAGAAAAAGAAAGTATTCAAAAAATAATTTACTAATATCCATCACAACATCCATAGCAAAATACTTTGCGAAAACAAAAAAAATTAAAAATAAAGTTAATAGTGGTAGCAAAATCCATAGCAAAACTAACAAAAAAAAAATATTCAACAAAAGAAATATAAAAAAATAATTAATAATATATACAATAGAAAAATCTAAAGCAAAAATATCAGTTACTTAAAAATAGTTTAAAAAAAAGTCAATTTTACACACATAAATACATTTAATATAGCTATCTCATATAAATAATACATACTAATTAAGCATAGGGATGAGTAAATGGTGCTGGGTACCGGTACCGAATATATTTGGTAATTGGTACCGACTTTTGACGTTTTTGGTACCGGTTTTGTACGGTATCGGTATTTATCGGTTTTACCACTCAAATACCAGTACCGTACCAGAGATTTTCGGTACCGGTGCCCATTCTTGGGATTTTCAGTACCAATTGACACCGAACTCATCCCTAGTTAAACATATTGCTTTTGGATAATTTGGATCTTTATCGTGTTACGTTTGGTTATGTTTTATGTTTGAATTATTTGCATCTTTATCGTGTTGCATTTGGTTATGTTTGAATAATTTGGATCTTTTAGTATGTGTTTTTAATATTTATTATGTTTGAATTATTATGCTATATGGTCTGAGTATTTTTAGTTTGAGTTTTCTATATTTATGAGATTTGAATATATTGTTTATAAGGGAATAATATAAAACAATATAAAAAAGGAATTTATTTGAAATATTCCAAACAAAATGCGTAGCTAAATTTGTTGCAAAAACATTCTAAAATCTATAGCTATCCGTAGCAAAATCAAGCGAAATTCGTAGCTAAATTCCGTAAAAGAATCGTTGCAAAAGCTTGCAAATTTTTGTTGCCAAATCGTAGTGAATTCATAGCTAATTTTGTAGTGCAACCGATAGCAAAAAAACGTAGCAAAAAATATGCAAAAGGTAGCAAATTCTCGTAGCAAAACTACTCCGTAGCTAAAAATATCCGTAGCTAAAAGTTTCCGTAGCTAAAAATATCCGTAACAAAAATTTCATAGTGAAATTCCATAGCAACCTTTTACGTAGCAAATTCGTGGCTAAAATACCGACGCCATATTTTGTAGCTAAATTCGTCGCAAACATAATTTCCATAGCTAAAGTTCGTAGCAAATAAATTCGCGACGGGACTTGTAGCCACGAACCAAATCCGTAACAAATTCGTAGCAAAAAGGGTGTTTGCTACGGATTTGGCCGTAGCAAATGCCTATTTCTGTAGCAGTGTGATTTGGGGTTTGAATCTTACTGAAATTGTTGGGGTTTGAATCTTACTGAAATTGTATTGAAACTATTTTCTGTGTATTACAAACTAGGGTTACAAAGATTGGTTTATATAGGACATCACTTTACACACTAGCCCCTATACTATTTATTTTCTCCTTACCGACACATATTGATGTGTGTGCATGAAATTTTATATTTGTTAATCATACAGTTACTTTTACTTTGCAATGGGTATACAATTGAGAATCAATAATACTCGTTAAAGATTTCCTTTTCCTCCATAGCTAGGGTTACACATCACACAAACAAAGTTTCATCCCAAAAGACATGGATAAAAAGAGAACAACGTGATCAAGAAAGCAAAGCGTTCAAATCTCATTGGCACAAGTAGAAAGTATGTGACACATCACATTTAACTAAAAATATAAATAAATTAAAGCCAGGTGGCATTATACTATATTATGTCAATATTAAATAGGTGGGGAGCTATAATTGTGGAATAAGATCAACAGAATTTTGATAACTACTCATTAATAATATGAATTGCTGCCTCTATAAATAAACTCACTGATTTGGTAAACATAAACATCATAAGCTATCATGAAAGGTCTAGTCTCACTTACCTCTCTTGCACCACTCTCACTCATTTGTTACTCTCTTTCCAAGTCAAAAACACAAAGGTTTCTCCAAGTACGATCCCAAAGCCATAGAGATGAAGGTACACCAACTAAATTTACTTAAATAGTTCTGGAAATTAAAGAGTTATGTGTTCAGATTTCTAGTTTTGATATCCAAAACCCTACTCTTGTTTTTGTTAGTGTCGGTGATTGATATGCTTCACATATGCATGTAAAGAACTTGTAGTTTCTCAATTTGTTGTGTAAAGTATTGTATTCGGCTTGAAACCATCTTGTTTTGACCATCTTGGTTGTGTAAAGTATTGTATTCGGCTTGAAACCATCTTGTTTTGACCAGCGCGGAATTTGTGATTCACTAATTTACCTAGGAAACTTTAGGTATTAAACAAGATTACTTGCTAGAAAGCAGTAGGTTTTTTTTTCACCATGGCATTATAGTTAGTGGTATTTTAGGATGGGATGACTTTATAGCCTAGTGACATATTGGAGGTGAGATAAGCCTTTGGACCATTAGGTCATTGGTTCGATTCCCACAAGGGGTTTTTTTTCCGTATTTATTGTGTTTCCTCCTTAATTGTTATATAGGTATTATGCCTAATGGAGATGGATATGATTGGGTAGTTCCTTTGGTGGCACGATGATACTCCAGTGATCCGTCAGTGATCCAAATTTGCCGTTAAAAAAAGGTTTAGGGACCATTAGGTCCTAGGTTCGATTCTCACAAGGGGGTTTTCCCATATTTATTGGGTATTCTCCTGAATTGGTGTATAGGCATTATTGCCTAATGGAGATGAATATGATCACGTGGTTCTGCTGGTGGCACCAATGGTCCATCAACAATTCAAATTTGCCGTTAAAAAAAGCAGTAGTTTTTTATGTGATTAGTATGTAAGACAAAAATAAATTAAAAAAAATAAAGGGGATAGTGGTTTAGGTCATCACCACATCCTTATGAGGGTGGGGATGGTCATTACTCATCACTCACAACACCCAATCAAGTTCCGCCATGTCATTAACCATTATTTCATCACTCACAACATTTTTTAGTGGCAATGGTCATCACTCACCACCACACCCAACAATTTTCCCCCAACCAACAATTACCCTCACAACCTCAAAAGTATCACGCGTTAAAAACATCACGGAAATTGAAATTGTGCATGTCCATCACTCGTGAACACTTTAGTGGCGGTGGATCTTTAGTTTGTTCCACGCGTGGTAAAGGGTGCATCACGCACCACCTCGCCTCCTCTTAGGATATTGGTTTTGAATGGTGGATTAAAGATGGATGACTTGACGCCTATGTGGAGAATCATGATGGTCATGAAAGTTATGACCACACCCTATAGCCTAAGAAAGCCACTAAATTATAACTTGAAAATCGGAGAAACTACTGTCAACCAACCAATCATTTTTATTTATTTTCATTATAGTGTTAGTATTATAAATATAAAAAAACAAAATGACCAGCTACAAAAGGTACGCATATATAGTTCATACATGGTGTGGCGTATATATATGTAGTTCACGAACTATAAATTATATTTTTTAAATTTTCACAAAGATTAATTGCATATAAAAAGAATAAAAAAAATCATGTATAAAAGTGACTTTCTTGAAATTTTCTAATATCTAATAAGTTTTCTTATGATATACGTGGTGTACATATGTATATGTAGTTCACTATATATTTTTTAAATTTTCACAAAGATTAGTTGCATATAAAAAGAATAAAAGTTTTTAAAAAATCTTGTTTAAAAGTGACTTTTTTGAAATTTTCTAGTATCTAAAAAATTTTCTTATGATTATTCTTTATAATAAAGAGAGACAACACAATTGTTATATTCTATGTTTGAAACCCTAATTGTGTTTCCATCAAGTTTTTAGCGATTTGCTTTACTTATTAGGGTCCTATGTGTTAGTTATTTGAGTGTTCATATATAACTAGTTTTTCATAATATGCGAGTTTTATATGTTAGTGTAAGCAAATTAATTATCTACGCATTTAGCTTTTGGGTTTAACTATATAGCAGTGTAAGCAAATTAATTATCTACGCATTTAGCTCTTGTGTTTAACATTTGAAATTGTCTTAACATTTTTCTAAATTTTTGCTATTTTACGTAAGAAAAAAACACCTAAGAGTTTTTTCTTTAATATCTACCAAATAAAAAGATCTTAATTAAGAAGGTAACTCGAAATAAAACATGATAGTTAATAACGATAAAACCATTTATTTTTTAACGTGTTGAAGGTTTGGTCTTAAATTTTTTGTTTTTATGGGTTTTAATATTATTTTTTAATTATTAAAAAGGTAAATTACAAAAATCATACTTTATATATGCTACTTATTGCAAACTATGTCCTTTATCTTCAATATATACAAGAAACGTACTCGATGTTTGCAAACCCTTGCAAGTTATGTCTTTTAGCCTTAATTCACTTATTTTTTATTGTTAAATCTGACATAGTGTATCCCACATAAGGGTATTTTAGTCATTTACTAAAAAAAGTATTTTAATAATTCTAATAAATTAAAACAAAATTAATTATATATTATATAATATATATAACTCTCTCTCTCTCTCTAAAACATATATACTCTCTCTCTAAAACACAGACCTACCCTCACCACCACCTCCGGCTACTTGTCACCACCACCTCCCGCCACCTCCCACCTCCCACTCCTGCACAATCAATTTTCAACATCAATGCAAATGCATCCCAAACAAATCAAGTATCTCACCTAAAATCTACACAATCGCAAAAAACAGTTACTAATTCCATACAACTGGAAGCCAAAACATCACCGATCTGAATTCAAAATCAACTAAACAAAACATCACACGGAACAATACACTCATCATATCCCATATCGTCATCGTCACCAATCTCCGCCACCACCCACCTGCCACCACATCCACACACCACCTGTTATCACCAATCAAACCAAACACCTACATCTACCCCCACCACCTTCATCGGAAAGAAAGAAAATAAGAAACATGAGGGGATCCAAAAGAATCTGAGATGAACAAGAACATGGGGACATGATCTTACTAGAGTTTTGTTGTTTACCATCGCACCACCGCCGTCGTGCTCGCCGCTGCCGTCGTCTCCCTCTCTCTCTCACCTGCCACCACAGCCACACACCACCTGCCCCTTTATTTGGTCTGCGGATACCCAAAAATTACAGATGGTGAATCGCCGGAGGACGGAGGAGATCTGAACCGGAGGACGGCGGCTAGGGTTCCAATCCGAGAGAGAGAAAGAAAGAGAGGAGGGGTGGGTGTGAGAGTTCTTGGTCGCCGGAGTTTGGCGGTGGTGTTTCACCGGAGAAGAAGACCAGTTGGTGTGGTGGTAGGTGGGTGGTGGGGGTTGTGGTTGTGGCAGGGTAGTCAGAGAGAGAGAGAAGAAGGAGGTTGGGGTTTGTTTATATATATATGTGTGTTGTCTGTGTATATATTTATAAATATACATGTAGTATATTTTTTTTAAACATTAATATTTTATTTAGGGTAAAATAACTAAAATACCCTTATGTGAGGTCCACTTAGTCAAATTTAACCATGAAAACTAACAGAGTTTGGGTTAAAGTACATAACTTGCAAGGGTTTGCAAACATCGAGTATGTTTTTTGTATATATTGAAGATAAAGGACACAGTTTGCAATAACTAGCATACATAAAGGACGATTTTTGTAATTTACTCTTATTAAAAAATGTTAGAATCGTGGAATATAATTAGTTTTTTTATGTGCTTGAATCGGGTTAAGAAAGCTGAATGATTAAACCACTAAAAATTAAGGAAAAGTTTAGGGTTACATCACTCATATATGTTAAAAATGTTTTAAACATATTCAACCCCCAAATTACTACATTTTGACAAGATCCGGTGACATCCTCGAACGACATTTGGCCCTGCTGATTAATTTGGTAATTTTGTGCCTTTGCATTATTTATTTTCGTTATATATTTTATATTTATTAACATAACACATCATACAAATAAATATTCTAGAGTTTATTCACAAAATATATATACAAATGGATGTGTATATGGGTCCTTTAGTATGTATGACATTTTAACCTCTTACTGGGTGTGTTGGTGCCAAAATCCCTAGTGGGTCTTTCCCACTCTTATCACTCCATGCTGGTCCATTAGTAGTGCATGCAACATGAAAGAAAGACTTATAATTGTTGGGTGTTTTTCTCGAACATTGTTAAGAGATTTTTGGAGTAGCAGTTCCTTGGAAAATCAAGTACACTTGGAACTAGGGCTGTTCACGAGCCGAGCCGAACCGAGCGGACCTTTGCTCGTGCTTGGCTCGTTTACAAACCGAACCGAGCGGAGCGGCTCATATAAAACCGAGCCTCAAATCAATCGAGCATTTTTCGAGCAATAAAAATTCCGAGCGAGCGCCGAGCGAAATTCGAGCGATTTGGACAACTGTGTCGCCCGATTTAAATTTGCTGAGAGAGATAGTGACGATGTTGGGTCTCAAGTTTTTATGTCTTTAAAAATATGCACATTTAATGGCACAATATTTTTCTTATTAATAACAATGTTGTGGCCAATGAGGTGATGATCATATTGTACAAACAATTACGTTGAGAGCAGGAGAAGATCGACTTAAGGTAACGAAATGAAACATTGAGGCGATGAACAAACTATCTTTTATCGGTTTAGGGTTTAACTTTTAGTTTTAATATTAATTTTTTATTGACGTGGTTGGGCTAATAGAGTGGTACATAGTTGTAAATTTGTATATCGGTGACCAAAATCTAATAGAATGGTACATATAAAACTATAAATTTAATTTATATTTAAGTATATATATATATGTGTAAGTGTGTATATATATAGGTGTGTGTGTATAATGTATAATTTATATTTGTGTATATATATGTGTGTGTATATACATGTTTATATATGTATGTGTATAGGTATATATATATATGTAGGCTAGGAGTTGGCCAGAAAGTCTAAATTTCCTAAAAAGTGTAAAAAGTCATAAAACACAATAATGTCAACCATAAAACACACTAAAAACCCACAAATAATATGATGAAGATTACTAAAACATCATGTATGTGGGTTTTGTGTTGTGTTTTAGATGTTAAGGCTCTGATTATGGAATGACAAATATTATTGTGTTTTATGTTGTTTAGCATTTTGTGTTTTATATTCATAGCTCTACCATGGTGCGTTTGAAGTTTTTATGGACTATTAGAGTTTGAATATGGTGTTTTAGTAATATTCATTCTATTATTTGTGAGTTTTAGGTGTGTTTTATGCCTGAAATTATTGTGTTTTATGACTTTTTACACTTTTTAGGAAAAACACACTTTCCGTAGGATCCCCACTCTATGTATGTATACTAATTAAAAAATAATTCGAGCCGAACCGAGCCGAGCAGACCTTTGCTCATGCTTGGCTCGTTTACAAACCGAACCGAGCAGAGCGGCTCGTTTACAACCGAGCGTCAAATCGAACGAGCATTTTCCGAGCAGTTTCCGAACGAGCGTCGAGCGAGCGGCGAGCGACGAGCGATTTGAACAGCCCTACTTGGAACAACGTATACACCAACTTTTTGGTCAAATTAATATTCTAGAATAAAAAGAGCTTATTGAAATATTGAAATAAAAAAGTTTCTACAAGTCTCCTGGCTCGTTTATGTTTGGAGACTTCTAGAACGAGGTTGGTGTCTACAAATCATTAGTCTTTCATTTCAACCATTTTCTTATACCCTTCTTTCTTCACTAAAACTCTTAAAATTTGGTAAAATCTTCAACACCAACATCATGGCCATGTAGTGTTAATTTTCTGAATACTCTTTGCGAGAACAAAATTTCTCATAGGCTTCAAGTCATTCTAGAAGAAAACTATAGTTTAACTCATATTGGTAAGGGGTTTAGAATGTGCTACCAAACATAAATTATATCCCGTATTATCAGTGGCGGACCCAGGATTTTTTTTCCAATGGGGTTCATTTTTTTTGGTGTTTCAAATTTTCATAACAAAACGTTAAAATTTTCGGGTACGCTTTGGATCTTGGGTGCACATTTATAGGAGGTTCATTGCAAAATAGGGTTTTGGTGTTAGAAGGAAGAGAAGAAACGTAAATCATTGAATATTTAATTAATAGTCTCAGAAAAAATATATTTATAAAAGTTTTACTTTTTTATATACGTACATGTATGTCATATACATAAATACTTATTAGATTAATTTGTTTTTATGGTTTTTAATGTTGAACCTTTTACCTACACCATGTATAGGTTATGTGTACACAATATATATATATATACACACAGAACTTGTACGTGTGTAGGTTATATAAATAAACATAACTTGCTATTTTTTTAAATTTCAACATAGATGAATAAACATTGCATTGCAACATTTTTTTGTATTATAAATATTTCTAAAATTAAAAAAAAATGAATTACTTATCTTGTTCTCCATGTTCTCACATTAATTTGTCTTATAAATTTAACCCCCCCTATATATAAACACACAAGATCTAATTGGGGAAATGGATATGTTTTTGGCTATAGGAAGTTCATACAACATGGTGGATGCAAACCTTGGTGTATTAAGAGCAAGAATGGAACAGGTGATGAACTCTGAGAAATTGAAACATACAACACAAAAGCAAATAAATAATAGTGGGTGGAAATATAACTCGTTAAACGCTACCGACTACTACGCACGAGACAAGAACGTTTATGCAGCCATGATGATGGAAACCATGGAGGTTGTTAGCTTAGTCGGTCATTCATTTGGCCTTGTCTTTCTCTTTGGTTCGCTTTTGATATTTTTCGTTTCTCTTCTCGTTCATTTGTGTACGTAGTTGTGAAAGGATCGTGAACTCATATAAACATTGATAGACATGAATAAACACATCTTAGTTATTAAAATTGTTGCTTTTATTAACAAAAGTTCTCATACACCAAAAATGCAATGCATTCTGAATTAACTAAATCAAGAATGAAAACTGAACATCGACCAAGCAGTCCTTACAACTTCACTATTTTGTTAAGGTGTTTCAAGATCTCCTGAAACAGTATCAGTTATCATTCAACCAAAATTTGGTTGCAATGTAAATAGTAGCTCTATAACTACTAAAAATTAAATGTGCTTATGCATTCATGTATCTGAATTTGTGTAGTTTTTATGTTTATGCATTCACGTATATGATGTATGTGTGGGTTGTATGTGCGTTTGTGAATTCGATAGAGAAAAAGACATAGACATGATTACAATTAGTATACTTGATGTGGAAGCTAGTGTAACACCCCAATCGCGTAATATAACAACACGCGGCGGAAATATCGGGGAGTCACGTTGTCACGGCCGCAGCACCGGTTTGACCCGGTCAGGAGCCGCGGGACAGGAACCCGTGGTATCTATGAAGCGACAGCGGAAGATTTTAACAGGATCTTTTAAAACTCGAAAATGCCCAATTATTTTATTCCATAAATTGGAGATAAATCCCGTAATTTACAATAGAGGAATTTAACTAGGAAATTCCCTGATTTATTAAAACATGTTTATTCATTTTAACTGAGCCACCTCTTTAAGCTGGTTAGTGCTCCGTAGCACGTTTCTTTGATTCACAGCAGGTCGCCTGAAACATGTTTTAAAAATATTTTATCAGCGAGGAAATGCTGGCGAGTCACTCTAATTTGCTAAAATGACACATAGTTATAAATTACAGCATAAGAGCGATTACAATGGCTTCTATCTTATTTTTATCTGGCGTTGTGTCACACTGTGTGACGATGGTCATACCACTATTGGGTCCTGTCACCCAAGTAGTGATGATTATCACTGTTAGGATTTATTAGCCTAACCCGTGAGAAATTAGTAATGTGCACAATACCCCACTAGCCAGTGATTAAGATAACCACGACTTACTCCCTGTAATTATAATATTTAAAAATAATTTGAGGTATTGTAAAACAGTTGATAAAAAGAGAATGACTCGCATTTCATATTTATGCGGGCAGAGTTCTAGCCTACGGATTTAGCCTTGTAACCTAATTTAAACAATATGCACACGAACTAGGTCAGTAACTAATACAGCAATTACGATAACTCACGAGATTAAACCCGCACAACGAATGACAAAGTGCGATACTTAAATATCCATCGAATTCACGACGAATGACAAAGCATAACCCTAATGTGGGCAGCACTTAAACATCCATTGGATAGTTTAAATCGATCGGACATTGAATCGTAGTAGCGATCGAGTTATTACCCTGTTATCGCGGCGGAAATTCAAGATTGTTTGTGTTTTTGTAGTATTTGGACGATATCTCAGTGCATGAATCGAATTTTAACGTCGAACTAACGCAGAATTCTAAGTGCCACACCCCTGAATATATACTGGAAAAAAGGGCGCCCTCGTGTGGCGCGAGAGGCCTTCGCGTGGCGCGAGGGGTGCTCCCCTACCATAGGGTAGCCCTGTGTCCCAGTAGGCTTGCTGAGTTGGTCGTTTGATCAAATTCGTTTTACACGTAAAACTGTCTAGATAATACTAACGGGAATTTACCCCCTTGAGTTTTAGGGGCCCTGATCCTGATTCCGATTGTTCTGAAAATTTTAGGGTTTATGCAGGATCACTTGGGGGTCTTAATTAGGGTTTCCTATTGGTTAATATAACATGAGATTTAATACTTTTAATGAGAGTTGTTACATCCTCCCCACCTTAATAAAAATCTCGTCCTCGAGATTTACTGGAATAAATGAGGATATTTCCGCTTCATTTCTGATTCTAGCTCCCAAGTGTATTCTGGTCCTCTCTTTGAATCCCACTTGACTTTGACCAGTACTAACCGTTTGTGTTTGAGAAACTTAACTTTTCTGTCTTCTATCTGAAGAGGTTTCTCAACAAATTTCAGCTTTTCATTTACCTCTACATCTTGAAGAGGTACTACCAGAGATTCGTCAGATAGACATTTCTTGAGATTGGATACATGAAACACATCATGTACTCCAGCTAGTTCTTCTGGTAGTTGCAAGCGATAGGCAACTGGTCCTATACGTTGGATCACTGGAAATGGTCCTACGTATCTTGGACTCAGCTTTCCTTTCTTACCAAACCGAACTACTCCTTTCCAAGGAGAAACTTTCAAAAGTACTTTGTCTCCAACTTGAAACTCAAGTGGCTTGCGTCGATTATCTGCATAACTCTTCTGGCGATCTTGAGCCGTCTTTAGTCTTTCCTTGATTTGAGTGATCCGGTCGGTCGTTTCTTGCACGATTTCAAGACTTGATAATTGACTTTCTCCTATTTCTGCCTAGCAGACTGGAGTTCTGCATTTACGTCCGTATAGTGCTTCGAATGGGGCAGCTTCAATGCTTGAATGATAGCTATTATTATAGGAGAATTCAATTAAGGGTAGGTGGTTGTCCCAGTTTCCACCAAAATCAATCACACATGCCCTAAGCATGTCTTCCAGGGTTTGTATTGTCCTTTCACTTTGTCCGTCTGTTTGAGGATGATATGTAGTACTTAAGTTCAGTTTAGTTCCCATGGCTTCTTGGAAACTTGTCCAGAAGTGTGAAGTGAAACGACTATCTCTATCTGATACAATGGAGAGTGGAACTCCATGTAAGGATACCACTTCATCTACATACAACTTTGCCAACCTTTCCATACTAAAGGTTTCTTTCATGGGTAGAAAATGAGCTGATTTGGTTAATCGATCCACAATTACCCAAATCGCGTCATTATCTTTTCTGGTTTTGGGCAACTTAGTAACAAAGTCCATTGTTATGAGTTCCCATTTCCATACAGACATTTCTAATTGTTGTAGTAGACCTGAAGGTTTCTGGTGTTTTGCCTTAACTTGGGAACAAGTAAGACACTTAGAAACATATCTAGCTATGTCCTTTTTCATTCCTATCCACCAGAAATTATTTCTTAAATCTTGGTACATTTTGTTGTTACCAGGATGCATGGTATACCTAGATTTATGAGCTTCTTCTAAAATTTGATTCCTTAATTCTCCCTGCTTAGGTACCCAAATTCGTTTCTTATGGAATCTCCAGATTCCATCACTACCTTGTTCTAAGTCCTTAATTCGCCCTTTCATTCCTTCAGCATCATCCTTGATTGTTGTTTCTTGAATGCTTTTCAGTTGGTCCATTAAGTCTAATTGTAAACTTAATCTAAGAGCACGGACTCGTTGTTGTTTTTCATGATACTTACGACTTAAGGCATCTGCAACTACATTTGCCTTTCCTTTGTGATACTGAATATCACAGTCGTAGTCACTTAGTATTTCCATCCATTTCCTTTGTCTCATGTTTAATTCTTTTTGCCCAAATATGTACCTTAAACTTTTATGATCCGTATAGACAGTAAACTTACTTCCGTACAGATAATGTCCCCAAATCTTAAGGGCAAAAATTATGGCTCCTAATTCTAAATCATGAGTCGTATAATTTTCCTCGTGCTTTTTCAATTGCCTTGATGCATATGCAATTACTTTCTTGCGTTGCATTAGCACACATCATAATCCTAGTTTTGAAGCATCACAGTATACTTCAAAATCTTCAGTCCCTTCTGGCAATGCTAGGATTGGGGCATTTGTTAACTTTTGCTTTAAAATCTTAAAAGCTTCATCTTGTTTGGGTCCCCACTCAAACTTAACTGATTTATAGGTTAGCTTAGTTAATGGCACGGCTATCTTAGAAAAATCCTTAATAAACCGTCTATAATATCCGGCTAATCCTATAAAACTTCTAATTTTCATTGCTGATTGCGGAACCTTCCATTTAGTGATCGCTTCTATTTTAGCAGGATCTACGTGAATGCCATCGTGATTCACCATGTGTCCTAAGAATTGCACTTCTTGTAACCAAAATTCACACTTCGAGAATTTGGCGTACAACTTCTTCTTTCTTAACAAGGTTAAGAGTACATGCAAGTGTTCACAATGTTCCTCCTGACTTTTGGAATAAATAAGTATATCGTCGATGAAGACAATTACAAATTTATCCAAATACGGTTTACAGATTCTATTCATCATGTCCATAAATGCTGTAGGAGCATTTGTTAACCCAAAGGGCATGACTGTAAACTCTTAGTGACCATACCTAGTTCTGAAAGCAGTCTTAGGTATGTCTTTTTCCTGTACCTTTAATTGATGATATCCGGAGCGCAAGTCGATTTTAGAGAAATATTTAGCTCCCTGAAGTTGATCAAAAAGATCATCAATTCTAGGTAATGGGTATCGATTCTTAATTGTAACCTTATTCAATTCTCTATAATCGATACACATTCGCATCGAACCATCCTTTTTCTTTACAAACAATACTGGCGCTCCCCAAGGGGATGAACTAGGTTGTATGAATCCTTTGCTTAGTAATTCATCTAACTGCTTTTTCAATTCTAGCATTTCGGTGGGTGCTAACCGATAAGGTGCTTTAGCTATCGGTGTAATTCCAGGAATTAGATGAATTCTAAATTCAACTTCTCTATCAGGTGGTAATCCAGGTAGTTCTTCTGGGAATACATCCGAGTATTCTGATACTACTGGAATGTCCTTAAGTTCTTTACTTTTTGTGTTAATGATTACTGAAATCATATACACCATTTCTTGTTTTCTGTAATAACTAGCCAATTTCATTACTGAAATGAATTTCAGTGGTTTTCGTGGCTTATCTCCTGTAATCACTACTAATTCTCCTGAAGGTGTATGGATTTCTATGGAATTCTTATCACAAAGAATTCGAGCATGGTTGGCTACTAACCAATCCATTCCTAACACTACATCGAATCCGGCTAATTTCATAGGTAACAGATTTGCAGAAAAATTATGTCCTAAGAGTTCTATCTTTCCTTTTTGCAAAACCTTATCTATGTTAACAGAATTTCTGTCTGCCGTTTCGACTGTAAAAATCTGCCTAAGTTGGGTTAAGGGTAAATTAAGTGCTTGGCAGAATGAAGTATTTATAAAACTTTGGTTTGCACCAGAGTCAAATAATACTTTTGCATAAACGTTGTGAACTAGGAACGTACCAGCTATCACATCCGGGATTAGCTCTGCTTCCTGAGTAGTCAGTTGAAAGGCTCTTACGTTTTTCTTGTTAGTTCCTTCTGCAGGCTTAACTTTGTTATCAACTGGTTTGACTAATTTAGGGCAGTCTGGCCTAATATGTCCAGCTTCTCCACAGTTGTAGCAGACTGTGGATCTCTTCTTCCTACAATCTTCTTTTTGATGCCCCGGAATTTTGCAAAAATTGCAATATACTTTGCATCTTCCAAAATGCTTCCTTTTGCAAGAATTGCAAAATGGTCCAATGGAAGATTGCCGGTTCCCCTTCGTTTGAAATTGTTACGGTTACCTATATGTAATCCCTGGGTAATCTTTTGGGCCACTTCCTTCTTTCTATTCTCTTCTCGCGTCCGTACCAGTTCGTCAGTCAGAGTATTGGCTAAATCCACCGCATCATCAATCGTGCGGGGTTTCGCAGCCTTGACGATATTACGGATTTCGCCAATCAATCCCCAAATATAGCGGGAAATAAGTACTGGTTCTGGCGAAGCCAGGGTTGGTACTACTCTCGCATATTCGAAGAATATCGAAGTATACCCTCGACAATCAACGTCTCCCATCTGATGATTTAGGAAATTATTTTCCATTTGTTCTTTTTCATATTCGGGACAGAATTTTCTTTCCATTAACTGCTTAAATTCTTCCCAACTTATGGCATATGCCACAGTTCTTCCTTTAGCTTGCAGAACTGTATTCCACCATTCTAGCGCTCCTTCTTTAAAAAGATTCGACGCATACATCACCTTGTCGTCCTCGGCACATTTACTTATCATAATTACTGCCTCGGTTTTCTCTAACCAACGCAGTGCAGCAGTTGCTCCTTCGTTACCTGCAAACTCAGCTGGTTTACAGGCAAGAAACTCCTTATAAGTGCAACCAGGTGTTGCGGCTTTCATTTTCTTAAGGAGTGGAGCTTGCAGTCCATTATTATTGTTATTAGTATAGTTGCCGCCTTCGTTTACACTATTACTGAAATTATCACCCTGTGTGTGTTTACTAGGAAAAATTTGTTGAGGTTCAACAGGTTTCTGGGCAGCAGCCAGGATTTCTGGAATAGCATTGGCTATTCCTTGAGCAACGATATTTTCAATATCTTGTCTAGTCATAAATTGATCTCCGTGATTTTGCTCTGATTGGTTAACTTCATTAACTGGTTCATTACCAGCGTTTTCCATCTGGTAATTAATTTATATAAGTAATTAGCATAAATAATTAATAATAAAACAATTTGCACATAATCACATTAACACGTATAGTCAAAAGTTATCGATTTCTCGACTTCCATTTTATATATTATATTATGCATCCGTACACACTGTTATCTTACAACCGTGTTATTTTTAGATTATTACACATCCTGATTTTTATTACTATTATTATTATACAAACACAACTTCACAATCCCACTTTTCCCTCGTCAGTTAGCATATTAAAAGCGATGTTCCCTCTCATCGTATTTCCAAGAGATTTGTCCTCCTATCTCCCGGATCTTATTCCCTGCATCCATCAACTCCTCGCCAAAATGGCGGAGTTCAGCTAAGTTTTCATTACTCGTTGGTGGATTTGGTGCAGGTTCTGGGTCGAACTGAGGGAAAAAGGTATAAGGATTGTTTAGGAGATTTTGAAATTGCCAATCGTTGGTCCACCATTCGTCCATTTCTCCTAGAGGTTGAGTGTGGATCAAAGGTTCTGGGATGGCTGGTTCTATGTTTATTGGAAGTTGGGTTTCAGCAGGATAAGGATAGAGGTTTGTATTGATATGCCTAAGGATATCACAACTTGCCAGTATGTTATCCAGTTCCTCCTGTAATGGCAATTCCTCAACTTGCCTAGAACTTTCACCAATTTCCATTCCTACTTGCCTAACATCTTCGTCAATCTCAATTCCTTTTCCTTTATCCATAGGATTCTCTATTTTGGGAATTCGCCTGTCGCTGGTTTCCTTCTGCGTACACGCCTCCAGCCCACAAATCTTCTTCTTTTCTTAGGTTTTATCTTCTCCAGAGGTGGAGCTTGAAATTCCATAGGTTTTTCCACATCAGCCAAGTAACCAGTAAAATCTTTGGAAACTTCTATTTTCACAGGGTAGAGATTAAGATTCTCTAGGGCTTCGGATAATTCATTCATGATGTTTAGCATTTATGAAGAAACACACAAAATTCTAAGTTAAAATTTTGTAAATCACAAAATCATAGAATGGCAATTTAGAAAATTTAAAATTTATTTAAAACTAATTATCGCTAGATATTTATTACAACTGAACTTTCGAATTATACTAGCGTTTTATTTTAAAGTTTCTGGTTTGTAAGTGTTATAGGTACTAAGATTGGTTTTGTGATTTTAACTTAAAAGTTAGCATTTACTGCCACAGTAGCTAACATGTAGAGATTCGCCCATTTTTCATCTAATTTATCTTCCTAAGGTGGGTTACTGCTTATTTCTTGGGTTTTCTCACTACTCATCAGTTTTGGTTGTGACTTCTTTATTTTCTCTTGACTTTTTCTAAGAATCCAACTTCTTTTATTAGGGGTAAGTGGTTCCTCATAATGTGCCTTACGAATAAATATTCCCTCCTCAGTATCTGCTGAGTATCTTGAGGAATTTGCTTGGGATGAAGTCCCCTTATCTTTTGGTGAACTATTTAATTTATGATAGATGTCCAAAAGTCTTTGTTTACCCATACTGGAAAATAACAGATAGTCAAGATATAATCACATAATCACAGAATGATACTCAGGAAAATTAAGTATTTTAAAATACTTAATACGCTTAAATCAGTGGCTCGTTCAGTAGCTCTGATACCACATTTTCCTGTCACGGCCCCAACCCCGGTTTGACCCGGTCAGGAGCCGGGGGACAGGAACCCGTGGTATCTATAATGCGACAGCGGAAGATTTTAACAAGATCTTTTAAAACTCGAAAATGCCCAATTATTTTATTCCATAAATTGGAGATAAACCCCGTAATTTACAATAGACGAATTTAACTAGGAAATTCCCTGATTTATTAAAACATGTTTATTCATTTTAACTAAGCCACCTCTTCAAGCTGGTTAGTGGTCCGTAGCACGTTTCTTTGATTCACAGCAGGTCGCCTGAAACATGTTTTAAAAATATTTTATTAGCGGGGAAATGCTGGCGAGTCACTCTAATTTGCTAAAATGACACATAGTTATAAATTACAGCATAAGAGCGATTACAATGGCTTCTATCTTATTTTTATCTGGAGCCGTGTCACACTGTGTGACGATGGTCATACCACTATTGGGTCCTGTCACCCAAGTAGTGATGATTATCACTGTTAGGATTAATTAGCCTAACCCATGAGAAATTAGTAATGTGCACAATACCCCACTAGCCAGTGGTTAAGATAACCACGACTTACTCCCTGTAATTATAATATTTAAAAATAATTTGAGGTATTGTAAAACAGTTGATAAAATGAGAATGACTCACATTTCAGATTTATGCGGACAGAGTTTTAGCCTACGGATTTAGCCTTGTAACCTAATTTAAACAATATGCACACGAACTAGGTCAGTAACTAATACAGCAATTACGATAACTCACGAGATTAAACCCTCACAACGAATGACAAAGTGCGATACTTAAATATCCATCGAATTCACGACGAATGACAAAGCATAACCCTAATGTGGGCAGCACTTAAACATCCATTGGATAGTTTAAATCGATCGGACATTGAATCGTAGTAGCGATCGAGTTATTACCCTGTTATCGCGGCGGAAATTCGAGATTGTTTGTGTTTTTGTAGTATTTGGACGATATCTCAGTGCATGAATCGAATTTTAACGTCGAACTAACGCAGAATTCTAAGTGCCACACCCCTGAATATATACTGGAAAAAGGGCGCCCTCGCGTGGCGCGAGGGGCCTTCGCATGGTGCGAGGGGTGCTCCCCTACCATAGGGTAGCCCCGTATCCCAGTAGGCTTGCTGAGTTGGTCGTTTGATCAAATTCGTTTTACACATAAAACTGTCTAGATAATACTAACGAGAATTTACCCCCCTGAGTTTTAGGGGCCCTGATCCTGATTCCGATTGTTCTGAAAATTTTAGGGTTTATGCAGGATCACTTGGGGGTCTTAATTAGGGTTTCCTATTGGTCAATATAACATGAGATTTAATACTTTTAATGAGAGTTGTTACGCACGTTACAAATTGCTCACAACTACTGGTACTAAATTGTTTCAATATCATTAACATCGTTTTACAAACAAAGAATACATGTAATTTTTCTTTTGTTTTAGAAGTCTAAGGCCAGTATGCAGTCCTATGCGTTGCATGCTTGAACAGTCGAAAACCTGAAACATAAGCGAAAACAGTCAGCATAAAAATGCCGACGAATACATAGGTTTTATTATCCAAATAAATGGCAAAATATTTTTTATTAATCTTAATTGTGAAAACTCGTGACAAAATAGGTTTGTATATGGCAATATGATATTTACTAAGTCATTTTATGCCTTATATTGAAATCTCGATTAAACCATCGTAAAAACTTGTTATTGTGTTATTAGGAATCCAATCAAGGATTAATAATAACTGTTTTGAAATAAATCA
Organism: Helianthus tuberosus; assembly: GCA_030545235.1. NCBI lineage: Eukaryota > Viridiplantae > Streptophyta > Magnoliopsida > Asterales > Asteraceae > Helianthus > Helianthus tuberosus. The sequence goes on along the minus strand of CM060442.1, from coordinate 198,281,391 downwards.
AAACTTATATAAGTATTATATAAAATCAAATAAATGAGTCATGATAATACTTCAGATATCTTTCTAAGAATCTATCATACAAAAATATGGGCGATTCTACAAAGATTTTGATAATCAAACATTGAAACAATTGTACACAAAATCCTAAAGTGATCCAGATAACACTACAAGAATAATAAAATAAGAACACTTATATATAGCAAGTACCAGCGGCGTATCCATCATGTTCTTATTTTATTACACCCGTTTCGTTATCTATATCACAACTACCACATAACACATAAATCGTCAACTTGTACCAATTCGTAAACACGCATTAAAGCACACAATGAATCCAATCAAGGACTCCAATATCAGTACTTTAAACATCCTACAAGAATCAACCTATGAAGATAGATAGATGCTATAAGGATTCGGGTTCGGGTTCTGTCACATTGTCTAACTAACATGCATTAAAGTATACAATGAATCCAAACATGGACTCCAATATTAGTACTCTAAACATCCCATATAAGTCTAACTATGAAGATAGATAGTTACTACAGGGATCCTGGGTTCTTGTCATATTGAATTATTGAATCTAAACAATCCTAAATCCTAATGGTGATTCGGGATAACGCCACGAAAGGTAATACAATAAGCACACTTATATATAGGAAGTACCAGCGGCGTATCCACCATGTGCTTATTGTATTATCTAGTTTCCTTATCTAAATCACCAACAATCTACACAAAAACCAACCATCGAGTTGTAAGTACTTCTTAAAAATCTCACTATGAAGATAGGAAGATCTAAGACTGTACTTCAAATATCCTACATGAATCTAACTATGAAGATCTAAGATAGGTAGATCACTTAAGGATAAAACATTACATTTGCATAATCGGAATAATACACATAAAAGCACTTAGTGAACACACGTATGCCATACATTTTGAAAACAGGTCGATTACACATATGAATCACCCCAAAACATTTGAAATCGGTAAAAGAGGGGAACTATGTACTCGTCTGGGGTTGCGTATAGTCCCGGTTCAAAGGGTATAACAAAGCTCAAAAGACCAAGAGTTCAAGTGTTGAAGCGGTTCCTAGGGTAATAGATACTATGTTAGGGAATCGACACCTAAATCGGAAGATTGGGTAGAATGAGGTCTTGTAAACCAAAGGAGTATTGGAACTCATGTAATATGGTTTAACAAAGCCTACATTCTAAATCGAAACCTATCCTAAGTGCTTACGACCCTTTACGACCTGTTAAAGTAGATTACGCCACTTTAACGCGTCGTTCGCGCAAAAGCGCGTTCGAGACGCCTAACTAGTCCTATGACAAGTATTATATGCCTTAACATATCTAATTATGTTATATAATCAGTTTAGATGTCAAAATATTGGTTACATATGTTTAAATGAAATTATGCGCAAAAAGGGCATTTTGGTCATTTTCCTAAGGCATATAAACTACCTATCATACGACTAACTAAATGAGGTGACCATAAGGTATAACCTCGGAAGGTTATTCCCTATACAACTATGGTCACAATACATGATTGGTCGGATCCTAATGATTGACCAAACGGGTCGGGTTCGATAGTCTAAGCGGTTGTTTAGACCGCTTATCTTACGACCCTATATAAGCACTATCCTAAAAGTGACGAGTTAAACATGTTAAAACATGTTTAACGAGGTTTAAAAACAAGTTTGATATCAAAACAAACGGTTTTGATACCCAAGAATATTTTTTTTGTAAAACACGCATAGGTGCGTATTTTGACCGAAACTATGACTCGTCACTACACCTAATCAACATGGTAATCAGTAGGTGTAGTCACAAGGGACTATAATCATCGTGATTACGCTCATGTTGCGAAGTTCAAACGAACTTCGTGTTGACCATAGACTGGTCAAAGCTGAAAGTCAAACACTGTTTGACTTTCGTGCTAAAAACACAATAAAAGCACGAAAGAGACTTTGGTGCTGTTTGTTTTTTCAGATGTAAAATGTCTGTAGTCTGCGAACCACATCTGCAGGCATCTGCAAGAGAAGATGTGGCCCAAATGTCTGCAGTCTGCAAGGAGAAGAGGGTTTGTTTTTTTCCTTCAAAAACAACTTCACACACACACACACAACACACACAAGCGCTCTCTCTCTCTCTGCTCTCTCTCTCTAGAAACTCTATCTCTCTCTCTACAACCACCACCACCACCGCACCACCTCTGCCACCACCACCGCACCACCTCCGCCATCACCGCCGCCCTCTTATTGACTGAAAACGGTGCACCACCGTCACGGAACCACCTGTCGCCGCGATTCTTCATCACCACCGCCAGAACCGCCGTCACGGAACCACCACCGCTCCTCCTTGTTCTGGTCGCCAGCTCGACATCACACCACTACGGTCTCTCTCCCTCACAGCTCTCTCTCTCTCTCTCAGCTCTCTCTCTCTCACAGATCTCTCTCTCTCTCTCACAGATCTCTCTCTCTCTCTCTACGATCTCTCTCTCTCACACAGATCTCTCTCTCTCTCGCCCAATCTCTCACAGCCCTAAATTGGTGGTGGGTTTTGACGATGGTGGTGGTGGAGGTGGTGCGGTGGTGGTGGAGGAGGTGGTGCGGTGGTGGTGGCGGAGGTGGTGGTGGCAGGAAGAAGAAAAAGGGTTGGTGGTGTGTGAAGATGGTGTGTGAAGATGTGTGTGAAGATCTTGAAGCAATGATTCATAGCTTTTTTTTTAAGCAAACAAAAGCTATTTTAAGATCTTTTTTTTAGATAAAACGTCTTCAAGAGCTTATGTCTGCCCGCCCGCAGACATAAGCTCTTTTCAGCCAATATAAGCAAAAACAAACAGCACCTTACAAAGGGTCCAAGAAATGGAGGTTTGATCTAGATAATCTCAGGTATGAAGGATTTCATCCCTCAACTTTGAGAAATCAGATCAAGGTGTGAAATGAAATGAAAATGGGTTGGGTGTTTATAGATTTCGTAGAACCGTAAGGATCGTTTCTTGAAATCCGAGCTTCAATATTGAGCGTACAAGTGGGAACAAGGTTTTGTGATACTAGTGGCATCCAAAACCAGTCCATAGAATCAAAGAAACTATGTGCAAAACCATGGGGGCAGCTGGGTTTTATAAAATGAAATCTGATGTGCTGGAGAGGGCTTACAGACCGTAAGCACTACCATACGGTTCGTATGGAGCTTGTGTGTTGGCAGCAACTTTCAGCAATTGGCAGAACAGGCCCCTTTGACTCCGAACTTGATTTTTGATGCGTTTTGGCACGTTTAAGCCCCGTTAACCCCATTTCAAGGCTCGAAAATGAAGTTAAAGTATAGGAAACTTAAAACATGCTCAAAAATATCCCGGATGTCGGTTCGTTTGGTCGTACGGTTGCGTTATTCGGTTAATTGCGACGGAAGTCGTAATGATCGCAAAAACGATTCAAATTAAGCGATGAATGGAATTTTATCATGTCAATCACTAAAATAAAATATTTTAATGATTACATAAATTTTTGGAAGTCCGGGTATGTTCAGATCTTAAGATATGCGTGAAAATGCAAACTTATGCGCTTTTTGACGCTTTTAGTCCCTATTGATCAAGAAAGTTTATTTTTGCGCACCAAACACCTCAAAGCCTATTTCTAAGCCAAGTAAAGGATGTTTAGGGCATATTTAACTTATGATCAAGTTCTGGAATGTGCGATACTATGTGAATCAGCAGACTTTCGCAGTTTGACGCAAATATTCCCTGAGTGTGAATAAACTTGTTTTTGACACACCAAAGCTTTCAAAACCTATTTCTAAGTTATATAAAAGTTATTTAAGGTATGTTAAGCCTATGTCACTGTTTCAGAGTGTTTTCCGCATTAAACTGATTACGTTTACGCATCAGTTCGCGTTTAACTTTCCAGAAAGCGATTTAGAGCTTGAAAATGAACTAGAATCAAAATGTGAAATTGTAAAACCAAAATAAATAAATTTTTGAGACCAAAACACATTGTTTCTTTGATAAAAGATAGTGTCCTACATCGTGTGTGTTTACGGAGTACAAGTGTCACAGTCTCCCCTACTTCAGGAAATTTCGTCCCGAAATTTATTCGAAGGAGACCGTAGAGTGGAATTGAAACAACTAATGGATAAGTAGATTGCTAGATCCCAAAGATTGCGGAGCATCATTTGGAAGGGAATTCAAAATGTGATTTGGGATATTCAAAGTGTCTCAAGGTATCCAACCCTTTGAAACTTGTGACAGTCGACTAGTGTTCAAAAACCATTTAAGTATGGCACTATGTTATACCAAGCTCCTAGTGTAATTCCAAGCAAACAAAGGGGCGTACATTCAAGCCCTTCACGTACACGGTTTCTAACGTCCCACGAGGTACATCCAATGCACCATGAGCATCTCATGCATTGGAGACGGGTCAACATACCTATGGCATCAAGATCGTCACCTTTAACACCATAATATACTCCCGGTCGGCTTGATTTGAGTTAATGAATGTACTTGCTGTAGTCCATCGGAAATAACCACACAATAACACTAAAACACATAATCACATAATGGTCCAAGATAACATAAAATCACCAAATGATCTCAGCAACATTCTAAAGAATAACACAATAAGAACACTTATATATAGGACGTACCATCGGTGTATCCGTCGTGTTCTTATTGCATCATACTCCTCATGTTACCTTAATCACTCTAGATCTTATGCCATCATACTTAACAAGGCTTACTATGATTCTCATGCGTTGAAACTCATAATTAAGTGTGCACCCATAATTACTCGTTTCGTCTCATGGTCCACATAGCTCCTCTTGTTAAGCAAGGGTAAACAAATAATAAGGTGGAACTATCGTCTAAATCAAATAAACATTGTCACAACATATCATCTGTCAAATCGAATTGTATTTCATACTAGCAATAATAGCACTACTTATTTTGCTTACGACAAATTTAGTAGTAGGTATTTTATTCTAGTACAAATATTTATATATGTTTCATATTAACCAAACAGGTAGAATGCAACATATACAAATCATACATTATCACCATAATGTAAGCATATCAAGAAATTGTTTTCAAATCATGTGCTAGGTATGCTATGTTAACAAACTAAGTACGTTAAATCAACATACGAAGCAAATTGAATTTGTAATCATGTGCTATACATATTAGATAAACAAATCATGTATATAATGCTATGATCATAAAACAGTATTAACTTGTATTGATCGTGTTACCAAGTTTGTACGAATGCACTAGAGTGCAATCACATTATACTAAATTATAAGATTTAGTTCCTAAAGAACGGAATCCTCAAAATCAGCATGAAATTTGAAACCACACATAGTGCAATCACATTAGAATTTGAAATTGAAAATTGAATAACAAGGTTAAAGATAAACTTCTTGAAATTTATATCGTCATTACAAACATAATTAAAATATGTACATTGATCTTGAAAATAAACAGGAAATTTAGAGGTTCAAATGATCATAAGCGCTTGATCATTAGCTTGAGCCTCGTTGATGTTGAACACTCGTCCATTAGCATTGGCAAGCTTGGGGCAGTTTCTCTTGAAGTGATTTAAATCACCACAATTGAAACATGCTCTTGGCCGAGTCTGAGTAGGGGCTGCTCGAATCTGGATACGACAGGTCTCAGCTAGATGTCCAAATAAACCACATATTGTACACTGGCGACAAGGGGAATTTGACGCATGATGATAATTGCAAAGATTGCACTGAGGCTGCTTTCCATGATAAAATCCCTTGAAGGGTACTGATTTCAGTGGGGCACGTGCAGAAATTGCAAAATTCTTTGAAGCCTTGTGCTTCCTAGAACTTTTAGAAGATTCGGCCTTTGATTTTTTTGAATTTTCGTTAACAGATTCAGTGTCTTGTTTCTTGTCTCCTTGTCGAAATAATTTACCTTTTCTAACCTAGGAGTCAGTCAAGATAGCAGCTAATTCCTTAGCCTCCCTAAGCGTTGTAGGTTGGCTGCCAGTGACAATGTCTTGGACAGGGTCAGGTAAACCATCGATGTATTTCTCAATGGCCCGATCCAAAGGTGTGACCATAGTGGGGCAAAGTAGGCTTAACTGTTGAAATCGGTCAGTGTAGGCACGGTTTTCCCCACTATCCTGTTTTAAATAATAGAACTCATTTTCAAGAGCCCGAATTTCGCTTCGTGGGCAGAATTCTTTCTTCATAAGATCCTTAAATTCTTCCCACGTCAGTTCCATTTCTACATCGGCACCTCGGTCTCTCATAATACCATTCCACCAAGTGAGTGCTCTCCTTTGAAAGACACTCGAAGCGAAATCTACCCTGCGCTCATTGGGACACTGAACTTGGCGGAATGTGCTTTCTATACTTTCGAACCATTGCAAGAGCGCGGTTGCTCCTTCAGACCCAGAAAATTTTAGCGGTTTGGCTGAACTGAAGGTCTTGAAATTACACTGGGCATTGTTGTTGTTGTTGTTGTTGTTATTGTATATCTGATGAACCTGGGTTACTATGTTCGGAAGCACAGCAGCCATCTGCTGAGTGACAAGGGTTGCGATTTCTTCGTTCGTTTGAGGTTGTGCATCTCGTCGAGGAGGCATTTCGAAAGTACAGCTATAGAGAAAACCAAAAGTTAGATTTATTCAATTGTTATGAGTTTGTAACATTATTGTTTTGAAACAAGAGTTGTTTTGAAAATAAACTTTTGTAATATTTTTGGATGAGAGAATGCAAACCGGGTTAATTGTTTGTATCATAAATTCTTTACCTGTTAAAAATTTATTACTTTTAAGACGAAATGTTTTTAAATTAAAATTTTAAAATAAAGAAACTTTGTGTTGAAATTTTGAAAATTCTCATCCAAATGGTAAAATTTGAAATTTTAAAAGATAAAGGTAGTATTTTGAAAATAAAATAGGATCTCGTAGAGTCGTGAAATGAAATGAGATTCATTTCAACCGTATTGAATCAAACATATCACCGAAGGTAATATGATGAAATGGTATTGGGAAAGGAAGGATGCTTCGATTGTCATGAAGAGCAAACATATTACCGAAGGTAACATGAATGAGTAGGGTTACAAAGGTCGTTTAGAAATCATTCGGTAGAGTCAAGATGGATAGGTCTTTATAATGCTTCATGAAGACATGCTTTAGCCTATAAGTGGACACTCACCCTAAGAGTTCCCAGGTAAGAGTGACTGGTCCGATAATGCGGATTTGTACGAACACTCTAGCCTTAGACAGAAAACTCGGGGTACAGGCATCCACCCTTCCAGATTGCATGTGTTCACATTATTAAAACCCAAGATTTTAATGAAAAACATTTGAAGAAAACATTTAAGAAATCTTTTGATACAAATCGTTTGAGATAAAACATGTCGTTAAATATTTTGATAAAAACGTTTGAGAAAACATTTTGAAAAAATATTTTAATGAAAATGTTTTGAGAAAAACATTTTGAGGAATACCCTAAGGCATAAAGCCTAAGGGTTTTAGGATAAATCATCTAAGGTTAGATGATTCGTAAATCATGGAGTAGTTGTGGCACGAATAAGGATGAGGATTAGGAAAGAAGTCCTAAGTCTACTCACGTTTGGGTCCAAGGAAGGTTATAGACTAGGTTTAAGGCATGCTAATAACCTAATTCCCTATAACCAGTGCTCTGATACCAATCTGTAACACCCGAATCGCGTAATATAACAACACGCGACGGAAATATCAGGGAGTCACATTACAAATTGCTCACAACTACCAGTACTAAATTGTTTCAATATCATTAAAATCGTTTTACAAACAAAGAATACATGTAATTTTTCTTTTGTTTTAGAAGTCTAAGGCCCGTATGCAGTCCTATGCGTTGCATGCTTTAACAGTCGAAAACCTGAAACATATGCGAAAACAGTCAGCATAAAAATGTCGGCGAATACATAGGTTTTATTAGCCAAATAAATGGCAAAATATTTGTTATTAATCTTAATTGTGAAAACTCGTGACAAAATAGGTTTGTATATGGCAATATGATATTTACTAAGTCATTTTATGCCTTATATTGAAATCTCGATTAAACCATCGTAAAAACTTGTTATTGTGTTATTAGGAATCCAATCAAGGATTAATAATAACTATTTTGAAATAAATCAAAACTTATATAAGTATTATATAAAATCAAATAAGTGAGTCATGATAATATTTTAGATATCTTTTTAAGAATCTAACGTATAAAAATATGGGTGATTCTACAAAGATTTTAAAAATCAAACATTGAAACAATTGTACACAAAATCCTAAAGTGATCCAGATAACGCTACAAGAATAATAAAATAAGAACACTTATATATAGGTAGTAGCAGCGGCGTATCCACCATGTTCTTATTTTATTACACCTGTTTCGTTATCTATATCACAACTACCACATAACACATAAATCGTCAACTTGTACCAATTCGTAAACACGCATTAAAGCACATAATGAATCCAATCAAGGACTCCAATATCAGTACTTTAAACATCCTACAAGAATCAACCTATGAAGATAGATAAATGCTATAAGGATTCGGGTTCTGTCACATTGTCTAATCTAACATGCATTAAAGTACACAATGAATCCTGTCACACCCCCAAAATCCACTTGCGGAATACCACCGCTTGGAGGCGTGACTGACCAGGATCCAGCCACCAATCATATTGAACAAGCACGCAAGTGATTATAAAATTCAACCAATACAATTGGTGTCCAACAAAACATGGTTTAAGTTGCAAGCGGAAGCATAACGTTTAAAACCAAAACATAAGTATATTTGTTTCAAAGTTTAATATGGCACACGGCTGTCCATGTCCCACAACGACTCTCTTCCATGCAAGCTCCAGCTAAGTACCTATTGACCTGCAAAGCATGTAGTAACGAGTCAACAACAAGTTGAGTGAGTTCACGGTTGGGTGTTCATTTTAAGTTGTTCCAAAAAACAGTTTCCTTTAGCTGGCGTCCTGCTGTGGGGGTTACCCCATAGTTGAAAACGTGATTTGTTTACCCATTTACTCTGGCAATACAGCCGTGGGGGCTACCCCATGTATACACTAGACTCGTTACCATATCGACTGCTGACTGTAGTCATGTTTATGTGCCCTGAACTGTCAATGTCTATCATCATCGACGTGCCCAGATCCATTAGTTCACGCCCGTCCTCTGCGGAACGGTGTGAGGCTTGTCAGACCTAAATAGCGCTATCTAACTAATGACCCGCTCGCCATTGGCCTGGCGATTAAGTCGATATAAAAAGGAGGGACTTCGTGATAGAGTTTTGGTCTAGTACGAGTTATCTGTCCATGAGGACGAGGAATTACATTCCTGAACCAATACTGTCCTACCCAAGAAAGGACGAGGAATCCATGTTCCTTAACCCCATTCCCAACCCCTAGGAATCCCATGCTTTGTAGAGGGTGTAAACTCACCTTGGTTTGCTCAGCAGTTTAATTTACTTGGTTAAATAAGCTGGTCACCGTGTCCTAATATGATTACCAGTATAGGTCAGGTGTGGGTGCAATTACTCACGTATACCCTACACGTATCTAACACATAGCATACAGGTATTATTCATGGCATACACGTATAAACATGGCGGTTTACAACAATACATACGAGTTGAACAGTAACATGTATGTAAATAACAAAACCCAAAAGTCCGGCCCAATAACTTGGCTTGTAACAGTATGCAAGTCCAAACAGAAGGTGTGTGTACGTGGTCTCGAGTCGAGACTAGAGATCTCGAGTCGAGACTGTGCGATCTCGGGTTAAAGCCTACGAGTTCTCGAGTCATGCATGAACTAGTCGAGACTAGATGGTCTCGAGTCGCAACCGGACCCGCAACCGTGGTCTCGAGTTATGCTGCTTGTGCTGGCATTGTGTGGTCTCGACTCGAGACTAGAGAGTTCTCGACTCGTAACCTGTGTCGCAATCCACGGTCTCGAGTTGTCATGTGGTGTTCTCGAGTCGCAACCGGAGGTCTCGGCTGGCATACCTGCTGATTGCCAGCATGTGTACTAACCAATAGAATTTCGATTTCATGATTTGGTGTACTATCCAATGAGGGTTCACAAACATGTTTCCTTGTCTAACAATTAACCAAAATGGATCAAACATATCAATTTTCAAATATCCATATCATATTCAACAAGTTCTTCATATGTTTGTATTATTTTCGACACATATTCATCATGTTCTTCATTAGAGTTTTCATCTTGCACACTTGATTAATCAAAATAAGCATAAACCACAATAGTTATACAACCTAGTCATCCTTATTAGTTCCTATATCCAACATATCCGATCAATACATGCATCTATAGGATTTATCATCAACATTCAACCATTTTTATGTTATTTAAAACACATCCTACATAACAAACATGAACATGTGCATTCCAAATCAAACCAACACCTTTATCAAACACCAACAATAGTCATAATGCATTCATCATGGATAACAACAATCTTAATATCGGCATTTCAAGAAAGATGTATAAAACTTAACAAGCAAATGCATATTATCATACAATCTCATCACACATCATCAACCGAAATAAAAGCACTTAGCATGAATCACTAACCGGTTGTGAAAAGGCACCGAGATAGTAAAGAAGACGAATAAAATGGAGTGTCCGAGTGATGATCCCAAGTTTGATCCGACAGTTTTGGGGCAACCGGTTGAATCCGAGAGAGGTGAGGAGAGGTTTGTGGTGGTGTCCTAGAGTTTTAGAGAGAGAGAGAGTGTGTGTGTGTAGGAGAGTGTGGGAGTGAGATGTGGATGATGGCATGGTTTCCGTATCAAATGGTGCACCTTATGGGCTTTCGAGTGGGCTAAGGGAGGTGCGGCCCAACTGTTCACTAGAGACCAGGTGGTCTCGAGTCGGGTCCTTGTGTCTCGGGTTACATAAACACACGCATACATACAAGCACAACACATAATCACATAAGTTTACTTAAATCATTCATTAAACCAACAAGTCAATTAGTCACATAACGTACAAGCATGTTACGTCAAGATACAACAAAGGGTTCTAAATTACGAGTTGTCACATTATCCCCAAGTTGAAAGAAATTTCGTCCCGAAATTTGGTAAGTACTCACTGAGGAAGCTAGTTAAGTTGTATGGTTTTCACTGGTTTTCCCGGGGTGTCACATCCTCCCCCCGTTGATCTGGAATTTCGTCCCGAAATTCCGTAGCTTCAGCCTCAGTAGTGGTTGTACTGTTTGCGAATAGTTGGGGATACTTTTGTTTCATTTGATCTTCGCGTTCCCAGGTGAACTCTGGGCCGCGACGTGAGTTCCAACGAACTCGAACGAGAGGTATTCTAGTGTTCTTGAGGACCTTAACATCCCGGTCCGTGATCTCAACTGGTTCCTCGACGAATCGTAACTGCTCATCGATAGTGAGTTCCTTCAGAGGAACTATGTGGGTCTCATCTGACAGACACTTCTTCAGATTCGACACGTGGAAAACGTTGTGAACTGCACTGAGTTCTGCTGGTAAGTTCAGTCTGTAGGCCACCCTGCCTATTTTCTCAATGATTTCAAAAGGTCCGACGTATCGTGGGTTAAGTTTTCCTCGTTTACCAAAACGAACCACACCCTTCCAGGGTGAAACTTTGAGTAGTACCCGCTCCCCAACCTGGAGCTCAAGTGGTTTCCTGCCCTTATCGGCGTAGACTTTCTGACGGTCACGAGCTGCCGCCATGCGTTGTCGTATTTGAGCAATTCGTTCAGTTGTGTCTACCACATGTTCTGGACCGGTGATCTGACTATCCCCCACCTCTGCCCAACAAAGAGGTGACCGGAATTTACGTCCGTACAATGCCTCAAACGGAGCAGCTTTAATGCTGGTGTGGTAGCTGTTATTGTACGAGAATTCCACAAGTGGCAGATGCTTTTCCCAGCTGTTGCCAAAGTCGATTACACATGCACGAAGCATGTCTTCTAAGGTTTGAATAGTGCGCTCGGACTGCCCGTCCGTCTGAGGGTGATACGCTGTGCTCATGTCTAATCGTAAGCCAAAGGATTTGTGCATCGCCTGCCACAGCTCTGAAGTAAAACGTGCATCTCGATCCTAGATGATAGAGGTGGGCACCCCATGCCTCGAGACAACTTCCTTGAGATATACTTCTGCTAGAGTGGAGAATTTATCCGTCTCCTTGATAGCCAGGAAGTGTGCAGACTTTGTGAGTCGATCCACGATCACCCAAATAGTATCATTTCCGCGCTGGGATCTAGGCAGGCCAGTAACGAAATCCATGGAAATTTGCTCCCATTTCCATTGTGGTATCTCCGGTTGTTGGAGTAGGCCTGAGGGTTTCTGGTATTCCGTCTTGACTCTCGCACAAGTCAAACACTTGCTGACGTAAGTTGCTATGTGGGCCTTCATGCTAGGCCACCAATACGTAGTTTTGATATCGTGGTACATCTTATCCGAACCAGGATGTACCGAGTAGCGAGACTTGTGTGCTTCATCCATCACAAGCTCTCGTAGGTTGCCATAGAGTGGGACCCAAACGCGTCCCGTTACATAGTAAGCACCGTCTTCCTTTTGTTCTAACCTTTGTCTTGAGCCGCGTAGGGCTTCAGCCCTGACGTTTTCTGGTTTCAATGCTTCTATCTGAGCAGCTCGTATTTGGGAAGGAAGACTAGAATGTATAGTGAGTTGTAAAGCTCGCACGCACTTAGGCGCGGTGTCCTTTCGACTGAGGGTGTCAGCCACAACATTGGCCTTGCTCGGGTGATACCTGATCGAGCATTCGTAGTCATTCAGTAGCTCGACCCAGCGTCGTTGTCGCATATTCAGTTCCTTCTGTTTGAAGATATGCTCGAGGCTCCTGTGGTCAGTGTTGATGGCACACTTGGTACCGTACAAGTAATGTCGCCATAACTTAAGTGCAAAGACAACAGCTCCCAGCTCTAAGTCGTGCGTAGTGTAGTTTCTTTCATGAACTTTGAGTTGGCGTGAGGCGTAGGCTATAACCTTATCCCGTTGCATCAGCACGCAACCAAGACCCTGAATTGATGCGTCGCACTAAACCACGAAGTCGTCTGTGCCCTCTGGCAAGGAAAGGATAGGTGTGCTGCAAAGTCTATCCTTTAAATGTTGAAATGCTAATTCCTGTGCATTTCCCCAGCGATAAACAACGCCTTTCTGCGTTAGGGAGGTGAGAGGCTGTGCAATCTTAGAAAAATCCTTTATGAATCTCCTGTAGTAACCTGCCAAACCCAAGAATTGGCGAATTTCCATTGGTGTACGAGGTGCAGGCCAGTTCTTAATCGAGTCTACCTTGGATGGGTCGACGTGAATCCCATCCTTGTTCACCACATGGCCTAGGAAATGGACTTCACGAAGCCAGAAGTCGCATTTCGAGAACTTTGCGTACAGCTGTTCCGTTCGAAGGAGTTCCAGAATAAGTCGTAGATGCCGCTCGTGTTCCTCCTGACTCTTGGAATAGATCAGGATGTCGTCGATGAAGACTATAACGAACTTGTCCAGGTAAGGTTTGCACACTCGATTCATCAAGTCCATGAAAATCGCAGGTGCGTTTGTCAACCCAAAAGGCATGACCAAAAACTCATAGTGTCCATAACGAGTTCTAAAAGCTGTTTTGGAGACGTCCTCTTCTCGGACTCTCAGCTGGTGATAACCCGATCTCAAATCGATCTTCGAATAGTAGCTCGACCTTGCAGTTGATCGAACAAGTCGTCAATACGTGGTAGAGGATAACGATTCTTCACCGTCACTTTGTTGAGTTCACGATAGTCGATACACATCCTAAAGGTACCGTCTTTCTTCTTCACAAATAGCACTGGAGCTCCCCAGGGCGATGAGCTAGGACGAATAAAACCCTTATCCAAGAGTTCTTGTAGTTGCGTAGAGAGTTCTTCCAACTCTGATGGAGCCAAACGATAAGGTGCACGAGCTATAGGCGCAGCTCCAGGAGCTAGTTCAATCTGAAACTCGACTTGGCGATGAGGCGGAAGGCCGGGTAATTCCTCAGGAAATACCTCAGGATAGTCGCGTACAATCGGAAAGTCTTCTAGCTTCTTCTCTTTCTTCGAGGTGTCAGTAACGAGAGCCAAAATGGCAGTGTGCCCCTTTCTCAAGTACTTCTGGGCCTTAAGGAGAGAAATGACGTTCTCCACAGCACGCCTCTTGTCGCCACGAATCATGAGAGGTTCATTGCCTGAACCAGGAATACGAACAATCTTCTCGTTGCAAAGAATCTCTGCTCGGTGTTGGGATAACCAATCCATCCCAATGACAACGTCGAAACTACCCAAGACGATAGGAATGAGGTCGATAGAGAAGGTCTGGTTAGCAAGAATAAGTTTACAACCTTTGACTACGTGTGCGGCCTCTAAACTTTTACCATTTGCTAGTTCTACGGTGTGCTTGTTATTCAAAGGTGTTGGAATACGCTTAAGCATTCGACTAACTTCTAGTGACACGTAGCTAGTATCGGCACCCAAATCAAATAAAACCGTAACATAAAAGTCGTCGAGAAGGAACTTACCCGTCACAACGTTGGGGTCATTCCTTGCTTCACCTTGGCCAATCACGAACACCCGCCCCCTGGCACCATTGTTGTTGTTGTTGTTCCCATTGTTACCATTCCCCTGATTATTGTTGTTGTTCTGGTTCCTGTTCAGTTGGGGGCAATCTTTCGTGAAATGGTCTTCAGCTCCACACTGAAAGCACCCTTTGTTGATACCTTGTTGCTGCTGCTGTCGCTGGTTCTGTGGGGCTTGTTGCTGACGACTCTGGTTTGCGAGGTACAAGCTTCTGCAATCCTTGGCGGCGTGACCTGGATTGTTGCACCGATGACAGTTGCCCCTGGTGCATGGCCCGTTGTGGTGTAGGTTGCAGCGATTGCATTTGGGGTGATTCCCCTTGTACCCACCATGACTTTGACCACCAGATGATTGCTGACTGGGACTCTTGTAGTCATCAGTCTTTCTCTGCTGAGACTGAGATTGCACAGAAGTTGAACCCTTGCTTGAAGCTCCATCCCATTTTCTCTTGTTGTCACTAGGAGCGTCCGAAGTAGCTGTAGCACTTATGCGCTTGGGTAACCTGTTCTGCTCCACCGCCTGATCAGTAAGACGGTGAGCCAACTGAACAACCTGCTGGATAGTGGCGAGGTTTGCTGAAGTCACATGACTTTGGATCTCTGGCACCAAGCCCTTGAGAAAGAGTTCAATTCGCTTAATTGGAGGGTCCACCATAGTAGGACACAATAAGGCAAGCTCATTCGATCTCTTAGTGTACGCCTCAATTTCTGACCCCGTCATCTTGAGGTTGTAGAACTCGACTTCCGGCTTATGAATGTCATCACGACTGCAGTATTCCTCCTTGATCATCTCCTTAAAAGTTTCCCATGGGGTGGCGTTGGCAGCAACCAACCCCAGCATTTGAACCTGAGCGTTCCACCATGTGAGGGCTAAACCCTCGAGAGTACCGGTAGCATACTTCACCCTGCGCGCCTCAGGGCATTCACACATTTCGAACACAGATTCTAGTTTCTCAAACCAGTGGAGAAGACCTACGGCTCCTTCAGTGCCGCTGAAAGTAGTTGGTCGGCAGTCCATAAAAGTTTTAAAAGTGCACACGGGTGGCTGAGCATGCTGACCTATTGTGGGTGAAAGAAAGACAGAGTTTAACACAAAGGTTGGTTCACGAGAGTAGGATCTAAAGATCCTAGAATGAGTTTGGACTGCAGGATATACCTCCTGCGTGTGCAGCTGCAAGTGCCGCAGCAACTCGTTCGTTAATCAGAGCCGTCAACTGGGCTTGAGTCATGTTAACGCGTCCACTCATGATCTTCATATAAGAGGGAAACATGAGTGAGAGAGGTTCGCGAAAGTGCGATGGCAGAAGGGAGTAAGCACACACGTGTTCAAGCAACAGTAGTTATACTAACCAAGCATACCATGAGCAATGTACTATGTAACTAACAAGTAGGCAATATATACGTAGATCATATCACCTAGAATGTTAAGCCTTGCATGTGGAGTGAAGCGTCGTTGTGGATCGTAGAGCACTGTACAGGTTATAGTCTGATTTTAATAAAACTCTTTCCCCTTATTAAAACCAAGTTCACTATAACCAATGGTTCTGATACCAATCTGTCACACCCCCAAAATCCACTTGCGGAATACCACCGCTTGGAGGCGTGACTGACCAGGATCCAGCCACCAATCATATTGAACAAGCACGCAAGTGATTATAAAATCCAACCAATACAATTGGTGTCCAACAAAACATGGTTTAAGTTGCAAGCGGAAGCATAACGTTTAAAACCAAAACATAAGTATATTTGTTTCAAAGTTTAATATGGCACACAGCTGTCCATGTCCCACAACGACTCTCTTCCATGCAAGCTCTAGCTAAGTACCTATTGACCTGCAAAGCATGTAGTAATGAGTCAACAACAAGTTGAGTGAGTTCACGGTTGGGTGTTCATTTTAAGTTGTTCCAAAAAACAGTTTCCTTTAGCTGGCGTCCTGCCGTGGGGGTTACCCCATAGTTGAAAACGTGATTTGTTTACCCATTTACTCTGGCAATACAGCCGTGGGGGCTACCCCATGTTAGTTATCTGGCCTCTCGGCCGTGGGGGCTAACTGCTGACTGTAGTCATGTTTATGTGCCCTGAACTGTCAATGTCTATCATCATTGACGTGCCCAGATCCATTAGTTCACGCCCGTCCTCTGCGGCACGGTGTGAGGCTTGTCAGACCTAAATAGCGCTATCTAACTAATGACCCGCTCGCCATTGGCCCGGCGATTAAGTCGATATAAAAGGGATGGACTTCGTGATAGAGTTTTGGTCTAGTACGAGTTATCTGTCCATGAGGACGAGGAATTACATTCCTGAACCAATACTGTCCTACCCAAGAAAGGACGAGGAATCCATGTTCCTTAACCCCATTCCCAACCCCTGGGAATCCCATGCTTTGTAGAGGGTGTGAACTCACCTTGGTTTGCTCGGCAGATTAATTTACTTGGTTAAATAAGCTGGTCACCGTGTCCTAATATGATTACCAGTATAGGTCAGGTGTGGGTGCAATTACTCACGTATACCCTACACGTATCTAACACATAGCATACAAGTATTATTCATGGCATACACGTATAAACATGGCGGTTTACAACAGTACATACGAGTTGAACAGTAACATGTATGTAAATAACAAAACCCAAAAGTCCGGCCCAATAACTTGGCTTGTAACAGTATGCAAGTCCAAACAGAAGGTGTGTGTACGTGGTCTCGAGTCGAGACTAGAGATCTCGAGTCGAGACTGTGCGATCTCGGGTTAAAGCCTACGATTTCTCGAGTCATGCATGAACTAGTCGAGACTAGATGGTCTCGAGTCGCAACCGGACCCGCAACCGTGGTCTCGAGTTATGCTGCTTGTGCTGGCATTGTGTGGTCTCGAGTCGAGACTAGAGAGTTCTCGACTCGTAACCTGTGTCGCAATCCGCGGTCTCGAGTTGTCATGTGGTGTTCTCGAGTCGCAACCGGAGGTCTCGGCTGGCATACCTGTTGATTGCCAGCATGTGTACTAACCAATAGAATTTCGATTTCATGATTTGGTGTACTATCCAATGAGGGTTCACAAACATGTTTCCTTGTCTAACAATTAACCAAAATGGATCAAACATATCAATTTTCAAATATCCATATCATATTCAACAAGTTCTTCATATGTTTGTATTATTTTCGACACATATTCATCATGTTCTTCATTAGAGTTTTCATCTTGCACACTTGATTAATCAAAATAAGCATAAACCACAATAGTTATACAACCTACTCATCCTTATTAGTTCCTATATCCAACATATCCGATCAATGCATGCATCTATAGGATTTATCATCAACATTCAACCATTTTTATGTTATTTAAAACATATCCTACATAACAAACATGAACATGTGCATTCCAAATCAAACCAACACCTTTATCAAACACCAACAATAGTCATAATGCATTCATCATGGATAACAACAATCTTAATATCGGCATTTCAAGAAAGATGTATAAAACTTAACAAGCAAATGCATATTATCATACAATCTCATCACACATCATCAACCGAAATAAAAGCACTTAGCATGAATCACTAACCGGTTGTGAAAAGGCACCGAGATAGTAAAGAAGACGAATAAAATGGAGTGTCCGAGTGATGATCCCGAGTTTGATCCGACAGTTTTGGGGCAACCGGTTGAATCCGAGAGAGGTGAGGAGAGGTTTGTGGTGGTGTCCTAGAGTTTTAGAGAGAGAGAGTGTGTGTGTGTAGGAGAGTGTGGGAGTGAGATGTGGATGATGGCATGGTTTCCGTATCAAATGGTGCACCTTATGGGCTTTCGGGTGGGCTAAGGGAGGTGCGGCCCAACTGTTCACTCGAGACCAGGTGGTCTCGAGTCGGGTCCTTGTGTCTCGGGTTACATAAACACACGCATACATACAAGCACAACACATAATCACATAAGTTTACTTAAATCATTCATTAAACCAACAAGTCAATTAGTCACATAACGTTCAAGCATGTTACGTTAAGATACAACGAGGGGTTCTAAATTACGAGTTGTCACAAATCCAAACATGGATTCCAATATTAGTACTCTAAGCATCCCATATAAGTCTAACTATGAAGATAGATAGATACTACAGGGATCCTGGGTTCTTGTCATATTGAATTATTGAATCAAAACAATCCTAAATCCTAATGGTGATTCGGGATTACGCCACGAAAGGTAATACAATAAGCGCACTTATATATAGGAAGTACCAGCGGCGTATCCACCATGTGCTTATTGTATTATCTAGTTTCTTTATCTAAATCACCAACAATCTACACAAAAACCAACAATCGAGTTGTAAAGTACTTCTTAAAAATCTCACTATGAAGATAGGAAGATCTAAGACTGTACTTCAAATATCCTACATGAATCTAACTATGAAGATAGGTAGATCACTTAAGGATAAAACATTACATTTGCATAATCGGAATAATACACATAAAAGCACTTAGTGAACACACGGATGCCATACATTTTGAAAACAGGTCGATTAAACATATGAATCACCCCAAAACATTTGAAAACAGTAAAAGAGGGGAACTATGTACTTTCCTGGGGTTGCGATAGTCCCAGTTCAAAGGGTATAACAAAGCTCAAAAGACCAAGAGTTCAAGTGTTGAAGCGGTTCCTAGGGTAACAGATACTATGTTAGGGAATCGACACCTAAATCGGAAGATGGGGTAGAATGAGGTCTTGTAAACCAAAGGAGTATTGGAACTCATGTAATATGGTTTAACAAAGCCTACATTCTAAATCGAAACATATCCTAAGTGCTTACGACCCTTTACGACCCGTTAAGGTAGCTTACGCCACTGTAACGCGTCGTTCGTGCAAAAGCACGTTCAAGACGCCTAACTAGTCCTATGACAAGTATTATATGCCTTAACATATCTAATTATGTTATATAATCAGTTTAGATGTCAAAATATTGGTTACATATGTTTAAAATGAAATTATGCGCAAAAAGGGCATTTTGATCATTTTCCTAAGGCATATAAACTACCTATCATACGACTAACTAAATGAGGTGACCATAAGGTATAACCTCGGAAGGTTATTCCCTATACAACTATGGTCACAATACATGTTTGGTCGGATCCTAATGATTGACCAAACGGGTCGGGTTCAATAGTCTAAGCGGTTGTTTAGACCGCTTATCTTACGACCCTATATAAGCACTATCTTAAAAGTGACGAGTTAAACATGTTAAAACATGTTTAACGAGGTTTGAAAACAAGTTTGATATCAAAACAAACGGTTTTGATACCCAAGAATAGTTTGGTTGCAAAACACGCATATGCGCGTATTTTGACCGAAACTATGACTCGTCACTACACCTAATCAACGTGGTAATCAGTAGGTATAGTCACAAGAGACTATAATCATCGTGATTACGCTCATGTTGCGAAGTTCAAACGAACTTCGTGTTGACCATAGACTGGTCAAAGCTGAAAGTCAAACACTGTTTGACTTTAGTGCTAAAAACACAATAAAAGCACGAAAGAGACTTACAAAGGGTCCAAGAAATGAAGGTTTGATCTAGATAATCTCAGGTATGAAGGATTTCATCCCTCAACTTAGAGAAATCAGATCAAGGTGTGAAATGAAATGAAAATGGGTGGGGTATTTATAGATTTCGTAGAACTGTTAGGATCGTTTCTTGAAATCTGAGCTTCAATCTTGAGCGTACAAGTGGGCACAAGGTTTTGTGATACTAGGGGCATCCAAAACCAGTCCATAGAATCAAAGAAACTATGTGCAAAACCATAGGAGCAGCTGGGTTTTATAAAAATGAAATCTGCTGTGCTGGAGAGGGCTTACAGATTGTAAGCACTACCATACGGTCCGTATGGAGCTTGTGTGTTGGCAGCAACTTTCAGCAATTGGCAGAACAGGCCCCTGTAACTCCGAACTTGATTTTTGATGCGTTTTGGCACGTTTAAGCCCCGTTAACCCCATTTCAAGGCTCTAAAATGAAGTTAAAGTATAGGGAACTTAAAACATGCTCAAAAATATCTCGGATGTCGGTTCCATTTGGTCGTACGTCAGTGGCGGATCTAGAAAACTTTCATAGGGGTAACGTCTTAAAAGAAATGGGCAACGAAATCGAAAAAAACGTTAAAAAATGTCAAAATTTTCCAAAATTTACACTACAGCTGGATCGCCAAAGGGTAGCGAAGGCTACCCCTTCTTATATGGTACATCCGCCCCTGCGTACGGTTGCGTTATTCGGTTAATTACGACGGAAGTCGTAATGATCGCAAAAACGATTCAAATTAAGCGACGATTGGAATTTTATCATGCCAATCACTAAAATAAAATATTTTAATGATTACATAAATTTTTGGAAGTCCGGATATATTCAAAACGTAAGATATGCGCGAAAATGCAAACTTATGCACTTTCTGACGCTCCTAGTCCCTATTGATCAAGAAAGTTTATTTTTGCGCACCAAACACCTCAAAGCCTATTTCTAAGCCATGTAATAGGGCATATTTAACTTATGATCAAGTTCCAAAATGTTCAATACTATGTGAATCTGCAGAATTTTTGCAGTTTGACGCAAATAGTCCCTGAGTGTGAATAAACTTGTTTTTGACACACCAAAGCTTTCAAAACCTATTTCTAAGTTATATAAAAGTTTTTAAGGTATGTTAAGCCTATGTCACTCTTCCAGAGTGTTTGCCGCATTAAACTGATTACGTTTACGCATGAGTTCGCGTTTAACTTTCCAGAAAGCGATTTAAAGCTTGAAAATGAACTAGAATAAAAATGTGAAATTGTAAAACCAAAATAAATAAATTTTTGAGACCAAAACACATTGTTTCTTTTATAAAAGATAGTGTCCTACATCGTGTGTTTACGGAGTACAAGTGTCACAGCTAGCAACAACACGATAGTACCACTAATTAACATGTTTGCCTTAGGCTTTTCCAGTTAAGTGATTAACAAATTATAAAACAAATTCACAAACATGACGTAATTGTATACTTTAATGTGTTGAAATAACCAAATAACATTCACTTACAATAGAAAGAACTCTAACATAGTTCACAATTGCAGCCTGGTTAATTTTCAAAACCAAAGTTAGTTTGAGTTTCAATTAAAGATTTTATTAAACAAATTATGTGTGTAAACAGGAGGTGGAAAAGAAACACCAACAAATTGTTTCTTCTTAAACCTTATACATAAACATCGATAATACCGACAATGATTCAAATTTAAGTTCATATTGAGAGTTTTTCGAGACTTACATTCCTATTAAGCAACAAAGATCTTTCACCTCTTAAACCATGCATAACACCAAGTGAGAATATATGCATCACTATCACAATTATCAATTATCACTTGCAAATTCAATATTATAGAGGCTTAATCGACGTATCAATTTCTCACGAACCACTTTGATAAGTTATTCTACGTATTTGTGCGAATCATGTGAGGTATCTTTAATATTTTAGCTTCAAATTCAAAGTAAGTGTTTGATAAAAATTTAGAATTTAGTTTATGTGTAATGGGCATTAACCCACTACCACATCACCTATTCACGACGCTACACACTGTTACGTGTTAGAGTTACACTATGCATAGTGGTTTCGTTGGCGAATGAATCGTGCCACATAGGCAGTGAGCCTTTAACTAACTAACTCAAAAAATGTGTAGTGGTTTAACTATAAAAGTTATATAAAGATTATTGATGCATTAATATGTGATTGGCTAAATATAAAAGTTTTACTCTCTTTCTCTCTCTCTCTCTCGTTACTAGGGAGCGCCCCTTTAATAGTGCCCCTGCTTTGTGCCCACATAATGAATGGTATGTAGCGCCCCTATGCAGTGATGTGCTAGTGGGATAACGCCCACTTCACATAGTCTTATGGTCCACACGAGACTTATTGTTCGTGATGATTAACACCATTAGTTACTTTGACGTTATAAGTACGTAGATCTTGTGCCACAATCGTCGTCATTATCCGAAAAAATAGTGCAACGGTTGGTACATTTAAAGATTTAATTTATGGTTACAATTTTATAAAAATAGATACATAAATAGTATAAGTATTGTTATTTAATGATAAAAAAAAATTACAAGCAACTTGATAACAATATCTAGAAATATGTAATAATTAATAAAGAGAATGGTAGAACTCGTTTCATATAATCCCTTTCGACAAACATGACACCCACCCACACACATATAGGTGTGGATTATTATACAAATGAGCTTATCATGTTAAAGGTGAGAAGTATAATGGTAACGGTAAACATAATAACTCTAGAGTAATTATATAAGTACGCTACTAATATATGTAGTGTAATTATGCTAGTTTTACTCTAGAGTAATTATCTTATCTTCTTCTTCTTTGTCTAATCGTCTCCTTCAAAATCACGCTGAGTTCTAGTTTCTTGTAACCATGCCATTTAATCCCCCATAACATTTGTCATGTAACCATGCCATTTAATCCTTCTAGTTTGCTTTTAATTCAAGATATACATGTGGTAGTGGGTAGTGTGGTTTAAAAATCAAATAAATAATTTATTATTCTCATTAGGTTAATATCCCAACATAATACCTTACAAAAAAAAATATCCCAACATAATTAATAACTCAACTTTATTCATTTCAATCCTACTTCATTAGATAGAAACAATGTACCCCCTTTTCTACTGAACGTACCCCCTCCTTTAACTTTCATGTTAATACAATTCAAACCCTTTTATTTATTTATTTTTTCGTCATTTTGTTATTTTAATTATTACTATTACTAGCATTTGCTTTTAAAACATTATTTCATTTAAAAAAAAAAATTTGTTATTTGAAAAAAAAAATCGTTTTCTTATGTTTTAAACTGAGGCGAGTTATTTTAATTTTGAGGTGAGATTTTTTTTCGTTCATTACGGTTTGAAGTGGGAATTTGAATTTAGTTTGTATAAACAATAATACACAAAAATTTAAATGAAGGTTTGAAGCCAACCAATTTAATATAGTTTTTGAGTTAAAAGAAGAGAAATATATTTAAGAATCACCACTTTAATTTGTAGATAATGATTTTGATTAGTCAATAACATACTCTCACAAAAATTAAATTTCAACTTATGTCGATTATTGATTGATATTACATGCTTTGATCAAAGCATTTTACTACCTAATGTGCTAGTTAAGGTTTCATTTTCTTTTTGCATTTTATTACTTTTAATAAATAAAAATTGTTAATTATATTATAATACATTTTAATATAATAATGATACTAATAGAAATAGAAAGATGAGAGAACTAAAATATGAAATAAATATAAAAATATAAAATCAACTGTTTTTTCAAAAAAAAGTTCAAAAACTTTTTTTAGTTTAAAAAATATTTCTTTTTTTATTAATTTGTAGTGACGATTTATAGAAACATAATAAAATACTAGTTAGAGAAAGTGTCTTCAAAAACAATATCTGAATTGTATAGAGGGGTGAAATTTAACAACTTTTAAATTGTATTTTTAAAAAGAGGGTATGGCTAGTAAAAAAGGGGGTGCATTTAGCCAACCCCTTAAAACAACATTTTCCTTCTTCTTTTTCTTCCATGAATGAAACCGGCAAATCATTTCACTTTCATAAAATATAACCAATACCATATTAAATTGTTTCATTACTTATCATGAATTAACTTTAGAAACATACGATGATAATTGTTATATTAATTGCCATCATTAAACATATAATCATATTTGATTAAGTCATTCAAATCATCAAATGCAAATAATAAATTCATTAAATCGCTCGCTGTGTTATTTTTTTTTTCATTTCTCCATGAGTTCACGGACATCGGGAAACCCAGTCGCCACCGTCATTGATAATTGAGCCGGTGACCAAGCCGTTGTCATCGCTGAATTATACATATTTAATGAATTGATTTAAATCTGTTGGTTCGTTCACCAACATACACGGCCACTTTTGTACAATGTAACATTTTTCATGCTTACTTTCTTACGTGTTCGTAAAAGATTAAGTTGGTTTACGTTGCGACCATAGTTATCTAAAGCGCTTGCCCGATGCGCCTAAGCGCAATTTTCAGGCGAGGCGCAACCATACCACCTTGTGCTCTCAAAGGCGCTCTTCCGGTAAGTTTCTGGCCAAAACAACTTTCCAATGACTTTTCTGGCCAGATTTCTGCACAGTTTCTCGCGAACTTCTAATGGATGAATCACAGGAGAGCAGAAATTTGAAGAGGAGAAGGTGATGAAAGATAACATGACTCGCAGAAAGGAAATTGTTTGAAGAGAAGAGCAGATGTTTGGTTTAGAAGTTATCTTAACAGTGTTTTAGATGGCTTAAAAGTTGTCTTAACAGTATTTTGCAGAAAAGAGTCTGACTGTGCATAAAATTATGATAGTAATTACTCAACTATGTACGTTAGAATTTCTTTTACAAAGTATTCATTTTTCTTCAAAATATTTCTTAAAAGTTATAAACAAATTCATTTTTCTTAAAAGTTATAAACATATTCATTTTTCTTCAAAATATTTTAAAATTATTATAGCAAATACTTAACTATGTATGTTAGAATTTCTTTTACAAAGATTATCTTTTACTTCAAAATATTTTAAAATTAATATAGCAAGTACTCAAATATGTATGTTAGAATATCTTTTACAAAGATTATCTTTTACTTCAAAATATTTTAAAATTATTATAGCAAGTACTCAACTATATATATTAGAATTTCTTTTACAAGGAATTATTTTTTAATTTGTTTTTGAAACTAGTTATAGATGATTCTAATATCTAATTTAGTAGTTCTTTAGATATATGTAGAGAGTAATATTAATTTTATATGCCTACAAGATATTTTTATTATTTTTTTCAATACATAATATATATATTTTTTTTCATTTATGTGCGTTTTTTTCTTGGGCCCTCGCTTTTTTTTGCGCCTTACGCCTAGGCCCGAGGCGAGGCTTATGGGCCTTAAGTGCGCTTAGCGCCTTTAATAACTATGGTTTCGACCTACTTTTTAAAAAAATAAGTTAGGTCAAATGTAATACTACGTTTTCAATTGGTCTATATTTTTACATACGTTTTCAGTTGGTCTAACATTTTGACGTAAATTTTGTTCGGAAACGAGTTTGATCAAATATAATATGTTTTCATTCGAAGGTAAAATTCAAGTTACCGTAAATTTCGACATCTCCATCACCGCAACGCACGACGGATATAATTACTAGTTTAGAATTAAACACAGTTAAACAAATTGTTTGAAGTTTGAATGATGTTTATGTTTTAAAACGGGAAAAATCATCGCGACCGACAAAATTACAAGGACAAACATTGTACTTTTGTTTATTTATGTGAACATTGACTTCATGTCTATAGAGACCATACGTCCATACGTAGATGCATGGGCCCAGATTTATAAGGAAGCAATTACACCGGACCCATCATTGAGCCAGCTTCACTCATTTGGTCCACTAACATCATGGGCTTGTTGCCACACAGTTTCTCACAGGCCCACACTATTAATGCAATGCAACACTTGAAAAATGTGAGTTATTATTGTTTAATAACAAGTGATCAACTGGGTGAATCATGTAAGGTAGCGTTTGATACGAAGGAATAGAATGTGGAATGCAATGGATCATTTTGGTGAAATGAAAAGAAACATGTTTGGTTATTATGTGGTAATGGAATAAACATTCTAACGGAATGTAACTCCTTTCAAATATAACAATTTCCATTCCTTAGTAAAGAGGTGTTTTTTCCATTCCTTCAAGTAATGGTAAGAAATATTATTATTATTATTATTATTATTATTATTATTATTATTATTATTATTATTATTATTATTATTATTATACTATTATTATTATTATACTATTAATTTAAAACAATGTTATGCATCATTGTTTGTACTTTGTGCTTATAGGGTGTTTTTTTTTGCAATGGTTGGTTGCACCTATTGTATTAGGGTTGCATATATGTATTGTACCTTATGTTTTATGAGTTTTTCAAAAATGTTTGGTTGTAGGTCCATAGGATATTGTATTTTATTATTATCTTTATTTTTATTATTATTTATTTTATGATTTCTTTGTTTTAGTATTCTTACTTATTTAAATCATGTATTTGTTTTTGTAATACACATTAATTTATTTTGTTAAAATTTTATTCGTGTCCATACACGACGTAAGGTGCGTATGTGGTTCAATGTTTTTACGTCTATTTTTCTCATATGATAGGTCGTCGCAACTCGTAAGTCCTATATCGACTTAGTTATTCTTTTCTATGTTTTACGTTTCGGTCTAATTTCTTCGTATTAACACGCCACAGTCGATGTGTGTGGTTCAATGATTTTACATCTCACTACTAGAAATTTGGTCTTTTTGTGACAGCCATATTTGTAGGAAATCTGTGGGAAAATGGTTGTTGCTACAATTTTGCTACAAATTTTTTGGTGTGAAATAAACTTGTCGGAAATCAGTTTAGTGACAAAATTCTCACAAAATTTTCGACAAAATTCTCACAAAAAACAAATGTCGCCAATTTTGCGACAATTTTGCCACAAATTCTATTTTTTAGTTTTTTTATGAACTAGAATTGAGATCCGCCGCAATGCGGCGGGGATTCTTTAGTTATAACTAAGTCGATTTAGGACCCACACATTATGTTAAACATGTCAAACAGGAAAAAATAGACGATGTAAAAACGTTCACCCACTACGCACGTTGCGTCGTGTTAACTCGCAAACTTTAGAACGAAACGTAAAAACGTTAAACCAAAGACGCACGTTGCGATGTGTTAAGTCACAAAATTTAGAACCAAGCATAAAACGAAAATTTGCGGAAAATGAAAACTATAAAGGACCAAAGTTGAAAGTAAAAAAAGTTGCGAGGAATGATTGCAAAAGATAAAAAGTTTTGGGTTAAAAGTAAAAAAAACAAATAGTTTTGGGTTAAAAGTAATTTATGAAATACTTTTTGGTGAAAAGTAAAAAAAAAATCAATTTTTTTTTGGAAAACCCCCAAAGCCAAGGTCACGACAACCATATGCATAACCATTTTTTTAGAAAACCCCCAAAGCACACTGATGCAATTACGGAAGCATTCAAATGGCTCTAGAAGAATTAGTAATCAAAGACCGATAAAATGAACCAAGGGTTCCAAGAACAAAGTTCTTTATAATCAAATTCAACAAAAAACCCCCAAAACAATAAACCCTAGATGCCCTATTTATAACTATGAAAAAAGATAAAACTGGAAATTCAAATTTTAAATAAAAATATAAGATATGGTGATATGCTCCTGCATCATTCTCCCCGTCTTCGAAAAACTCGTCATCGAGTTTTGCCTTTGGACCAAAGCCACCCGGATCGTAAGGAACATCAACTCGGTTCTGATTTATTATTACCACAACGCATCCAAATAATTTTTTTTCACGAGTCGTCTCGCCTCGCCTGGGGGCACCACCTGGGTCGAATGGAATGGACTGCGTCTCATTCACTATTGACTTCACACGCTCTAATTCAGCTCCAACTAGATAGCCATCCAAATGTAAACCATGAACCCTATTGCCTTTTTTCATAAAGTAAATGTTTAGCCTAACCAATTTTCCACCATTTTTTCCCACTTCGTTAGTATAATTCGATAGACACGAAATAGGCCCACCAACTACTATCAATACGGTTACTAGTTGTGAGCCCATGGGATCAAAAATAACTCCATTCAAAAGCCCACTAAATATATGAGGATGCTGAGTTAATTTCATTGCAGGCTCAATCACCAGATCTACCAACCCACCGTTTAACTTAATTTCATGGCTCACTATCTTATAGCATTCTTTATTTAAATCCCGTGAATTAGCTGGGTCACCACGTGTACCATCTTTTCCTTTCGTATCTTTGGCAACCTTAATATTTGCATTAATTATATTATCTGTTTCCATTTGAAAACCTGATTTTTCTCGGTCAAAGTCCAATTCCATCGAAACTTCCTGCAAGATGTTAGGGGTTTCCAAAGAGTTTGTTTGAGTACCGCAAGTTGCCACTAGACCGTTGTTAGCCTCCATAGTATCACCAACAACAACATGACAACTTTCGAAACCCGGTTCATCGGACAAAACAGGCTTCAGTGTAACTGAAACCTCATGATCAGGCAACTTCGATTCCATAACAGATTGTTGTTGTGGTACTTTCAAGATCGAAGAAACTTCGATTTGATTATCCATAACACATGATCCAAAATTCTTCTCAATAGTAACAAACTTACCTAATTCATCGGTGATCACTTGAACCGAACCAACCTCTTCTTCCATCGTATGACCGTCATTAGCCATCGCCTTGCCAGCCGGAACCACTGCAACACCACTGCTTTTTACCGATGTAACACCTTCAACATTACGACTTTTAGAACACGATTCATCACCCGGTAAGTTCCGATCACCGCGGGTAACCCAAGAATACCATTCCTCGTCCTGGTATTCATCATACACTGGAGGTGACAGATAGATAATGCTACAATTTCCAGGATACTCCTCCTTCCCACAGTTCTCATCCCGGATGAAAGCCTCTGAGTCGGTTTCCTGAAACTTGTAACCATCGCAGTCTTCAGGATGTTCCTCTTTCCCAACGATCTCATCCCAGATGACATCATTTGAGTCAGTTTCCTGGATCTTACGATCTTGTGAATCGAACACGATTTTATCGTTGCCTCGGTCGGCGTTTCGACAAGTAAAAATGTAGTTTGCATCACGTTGAGCCATTTGAAAACCTGGCTCTGATACCACCTGATGCAGTTACGGAAGCATTCAAATGGCTCTAGAAGAATTAGTAATCAAAGACCGATAAAATGAACCAAGGGTTCCAAGAACAAAGTTCTTTATAATCAAATTCAACAAAAAACCCCCAAAACAATAAACCCTAGATGCCCTATTTATAACTATGAAAAAAGATAAAATTGGAAATTCAAATTTTAAATAAAAATATAAGATATGCTGATATGCTCCTGCATCACACACCCAGCATTGCGGCGGGGCGTAAAACGGTGTCAAATAGTACTAATGTCACACAACCGTCATCGACCACCAACACTGACTCGACCTAGGATCTGCGTGTTGCAACGAACCTGTCAAACATGAAAAAATAGAGGTAAAACGTTGAACCACACATGCACGTTGCGCCGTGTTAACTTGCAAAATTTGAAACAAAACATAAAAAAGCTGAACCACACTCGTACGTTGCGTAGTATTAAGTCGGAAAATTTAGAACTATACGTAAAACGAAAATTTGCTAAAGATGAAAAGTATAAGTGACAAAAGTTATCAAGTTAAATTGCAAATAATGAAAAGTTTTGGGTTACAGTTAAGAAAACAAATTATGTAGGGTTAAAATTGCAAAAGCTAAAAACCTTTGGGTTAAAAGTAAAAAATCAAGTTTAGTTTTGGGTTAAAGTTAAAAAAAACAAATTATGTAGGGTTAAAATTATAAAAGCTAAAAACCTTTAGGTTAAAAGAAAAAAATCAAGTTTTTTTTGAAAAACTCTCAAAGCACAAGGTACAAGTGGTTATACACAAAAAAACTTGCTTATTTATATATGGAATAATAAGCTACAAATTTCCCACAAAATTATGTTTTTAATATTATTCTATATTTATTATTAATGATTTAAATTTCTTATTTATTTTGCCATAGTAACAAATAATTTAAATTTCTTATTTATTTTGTAGGAATTTTGTCACAAAGGTAATACATTTTGCTGCAAAATTGCTACAAATGCTTGTTGTGTGGCAATTTTGTCAGAAAATTGTGGATAAGTTTTGGGGTTTTTTTTTTTTTTTCCGCTTTGTCGGAAAACGGTAGGAAACTTGTAGCAAAAATTGAGTTGTAGAAAATTTGTGGGAAACTTTTTGTGGGAAAAATGATGTTTTCTAGTAGTGTCTATGTTTCGCCTAATGTTACTTTTTTCATTTTTATTTATTTTCTTTTACGAGTTTTTTCTGCGTTGATGGTCGTTGGCGGTAGTATAACATTGGAGCAACTTGGCACGGTTTTATGTTCCCCACTGCAACGTGGGGGCTTTGTATATCATCATATATGTAGTAACAAAATGCACTACAAAATGTTTCTTACTTTACTCAAAATGGTTGTAACTTCTCTTATACTTAAGGTATGTGCATGATTATGGTGTAACAACTTTTATGAATGCGTCATTTTCTATACGCTTTGTTACGAACGTGCGTGGTCTAACGTTTTTACGTCTTCTTTTTCAGTGTTGTTTGGCGTTGGCAATGGTGTGTTATTAATGTTGTTGGTATGGTTGTACCCCGCCGCAACGCGGGGATGCTTCCATCTAGTTATTATTATTATTATTATTGTTATTGTTATTATATATATATAGGTACGGGATCAGGAGAAAACGCCCTAAAGTATGAGAACGGTGAGAACGCGTCCTGGCCCAACACGTGGCGCGCAATATAATTAGGGCGTATGGGATTTTTTGTCAATTTATCTTCCGCTTTTCCAATTCCGTTTTTCACAATATTGCTTCATTTTTTGCGTTTAAGATATTTTGGCGTTAACCAAATTCAATAATTACATGGCGTTTTAATGGTTTCATTGTATTAATATTTTGGCGTTTATGGCGTTTCCAAATCGTAGGCCATTAAAATCCCAAGGGTCAGAATATCTCTCTGAATGGCTTCATCCATACTAAGTATGGCCAGGACTTTTTAGGATGATGCCCCATTGTTTGTTCTTAGATTCAAAGGCGTTTCAGACAAGATGGCCCATTGTTCTATTAATTTTATATACATTTTGGCGTTTGTGGCATCTTGGCGTTTTACAATCGGAAAATTATATTACAACCACAGGGGAAAAAAGAAGCGAAAAAAATATATTAAAAATCCTAATCAGATTTCTCTTCACAATCTTCACTGTCATGTGTCTTTCTCTTCTTTTGAAACATCTCCACTGGTTGTTTCGACTTTCGTATGATTCATTTTGTTTTTTTGTTTTTGAAGTAGTTTTTTTGTCGCCGTGTGGAAGCACAAAGTCTGACATCAGCCTATTTTTCTTGAAGATTTGTCCATCTCATGCAGCAAAATGTTATTGAGTTACACCCTTCAGCTAACAATCCATTCGGCGAAACTTCGCGTAGAACAATATTAAATATCCAAAGAACGATGTTTGATTTTTTAACTTTTTGGCGTTTTACCGAGAAAAAGAACGCCACTAAATAAAAGTACCTTAAACCTCTAAATTTGATCATGATAAACTCAATAATGTTTTGCTGTATGAGATGGACAACATTGTTAATCCTCAGTTAAGAAAGATGTCTAACAATGTTATCCACCCATACAGCTAAACTTTATTGAGAACAAAACTCAATAATGTTTTTGTATGTTTTGTCGTTATAAATTGGATGAAAGTTGAGGATAAAGTCAATAAGATTTTATTTAATAAAATGGACAATATCCTCACTTAAGGATTTTCTCCATTACATTGAGCGAAACCTTACCGACGACCAAACTGAATTTCAAAGAAACGTTTTGTTTTAGAGGATATTTGATGTTTGGTTTTTTTGGCGTTTCTAAGACGAATGGTATATATTAAATATGGCGTTTGGGGTTTTGTGTGTTTTAATGGAAGGTCTGAGATGTTGTATATATAGGATGTTTTTTGGCGGTTGTTTTAGGCGTGATTTTATTATAATAAATGCTAGTAATTAAGTCCCGTCGTTTCAGTCACTGTTTGTTCAGCTTTATCGTTTAAAACAAGTTTGGCGTTTTATATCTAATGGCGTTTTAGATTAGGATGGTGTGTGCTATGTAGGTTAAGTCGGTAATTTAATGGCGTTTATTCATGAGATGGCGTTTTGTGTAGAGAAGTCAAAAGACTTTTTTACCCTTAATAAAGCGCGCCACACTAATAAAAGTGATGTTATTTACGAAAACGCCACCGCGTCATCTAGTTCATAGATTGTTTTGATCTGACGATCCATAACCGTTCTCTCCGTTCTCACACTTTTCACCGTTTTATCTAAATCCTGACCCTATATATATATATATATATATATATATGTATAGGAAAAGTGTATCGTATAATTGGCCTTAACGTACATTACGTACGCGATTTAGAAATCATACGTTATAAAAGAAGGCGATGCATATAATCTGCAATTCGCATGTTAGTGTAGTTGATGAAATCGCATGGCATGTTGGATTTTTTTAGAAATCATATGTTGTATATTTTTAGGAATCACATGGAGTGTGTATAACAAAGTCGCATGTTGTATTTTTTTTTTTTACAAATCGCATGTTGATGAATGAAATCGCACGTTGAAAATACATCGCGTAGTACGTTAAGCCATTTTGTATGTTAACCTGCCTCTATATATATATATATATATAATACTAATATTAGTATATATCGAAAGTTTTATTATTATTTTTTTAAGATTAATATATTATTATTATTATTGAGGCAATTATCTTTTTTTCATTTTTAATACAATTGTGTTTCGTTATTTTGTTTTTTTGCTTATCAAATTGTACAAAGTAATAATTCATGTTATTCACATATGAGTAACCAAACATCACAATGGAATGGAATGATTTATTTCATTTCGTTTTCCATTCCATTACCTCGTCCATTCCATTCCCCTATCCATTCCATTACCCATACAAAACAGACCCTAAGAATCCCTTAAGTTGCAATAATGCGCTTGAGTGGCATGAGGAGATTCAGATATTAATAACGGGTTGAAGTCGGGATGTCGGTGATTTCAACACCCCTTTCCCAAAACTATTTGATAGAGACTGAGATTAATAGAGATGATGAAAGCAAATCTGTAACTATATTGATTGAATGAAGAAGACAATACAAAATAACTAACCACCGAAGTGGTCCAGGGCTATGCCCTTCTCATGCAATTGCAATGAGCCTAACAATATACCAATATCTTTTCCTACCCTTTCTATAATGACTAATGCCTTATCTATAGGAGTATTAATTACATTAACCCCCTTACACTATTACAATATACTAATACGTATGCAATTTCTATCAATACTCCCTCCATAAGTCAAGACTTGTCCTCAAGGCTTGTGAATAGAGCCCCCAACTTTAAGAAGACCCTCATCCGAATGCAAAATCAGCTCATCCCTTTCATCCCATTCATCATCCCCAAGTAATAAGACACGAAGACTACCCCGCCGGACACTTGTGGCTAGGACTGTAAACCTGTCCACATTTAAAACACAATCCCTTCTTCTTCCGATCCTCCCAATCGGCACGAGATAAGGAACGAATGCCTCGATCATGGACACCCATTTGCGCATTTGCAGCCCCATCATTGCTAATGATTTTAGAGCCTGTGGTACCCCATACATGATGGTTGATCCCTGAATCCATAGAAGGCAGCCCGATATGTGACAAATACCCAAAACGAAATATCAACGAACCGGACTTGGATGGCCGAAGCATCAACTCCACATCTTTAGCCAAGTACATAGCATCCATACAAGTAGTTGCGCGATGTAAACGGACTTGTTGTTTGACATCCTCTTTCAAACCCGCAATGAAATAGCCAAGAGTTTGAGACTCCGGTAAACGAGGGACCAAGGATAACACATACTCGAAATCATCAATATAATCAAAGATGGAATCCGATTGCTTAATAGTAGCTAACTGTTCATACGGATTCTGAATTGAGAGACCAGTGAAACGTTGCAATAATTCGGACTGAAATTGGGGCCAAGTCAAGGACGGATGAACCTGATTGATGATTGTGGACCAATGTTAAGCAGCACCAATCATGCTCAGTTGAGCAAGCTGTAAGCGAGAAGCATCAGGAGTCTGGTTGAGATCGAAAAACGGGTTCGCCTTCTGAATCCAGCCTTGTGGATCAAAACCAGAGAATTCAGGCAAGGGCACCTTCTTCGCAGCCCATGGTAAGCTAGACGGCGGATCAGAAGAGTCAGATTTGGGACCGAGCGTCGAGAACACTATACCTGAAGATCCAGGACCCGATGAATCATCCACATGTTTCTTCTCCTGCGATTTCATCCACGTTAACACAACCTTAAGAAACTCATAGGATTCCAGACGATCCTCTTCCAAAATCTGCAAGGAAGCCTTAATTTCAGCAACGTCGGCTTGTAACTGCTGAATCTGTTGATCATGAGCATCCAAACGAGCATTATGATTCACCATAATTGAATTGGAAAGTGACGTGAACTGGAGAGATCTGAGAATCAGAACTTGAACAGGAACAAATATTGAAAACCAGCGAGTGAAATGAAATCGGAAATTAAATCCGATAATGAATCTCGAAATTGATTCAGAAATCGGAAGAAGTGGAAACGGAAATTGAAGTCGCAGGTGAAATGGTAACCGGAATTCAATGGAATTGAAGCAGAAGAGGTGAGGAAGGTCGAACAGATCTGAAACGAATTGGATCTGAGATCCGAAGGTGACACAGATCCAAAAATTGAGGATAGATCTGGTTGAATTTGGGATTGAGCAGTGGTAGAACGGAAGTGGCAGTTAAAGAAAAGAGAAGTCCGAGAGAAACCAGGATGAATAGAAGAAGAATAGCGAGCTGGTAAATAAAACAGAGGAAGAAGGGAAAGCTAAATTGAGACGCTAAATTTGAAGAATCACCTGAAATTGAAGATGAATGGAGAGCAGAGTAGGCAGGTCGGACCAATGATATAGACTGAGATTAATAGAGATGATGAAAGCAAATCTATAACTATATTGATTGAATGAAGAAGACAATACAAAATAACTAACCACCGAAGTGGTCCAGGGCTATGCCCTTCTCATGCAATTGCAATGAGCCTAACAATATACCAATATCTTTTCCTACCCTTTCTATAATGACTAATGCCTTATTTATAGGAGTATTAATTACATTAACCCCCCTTAAACTATTACAATATACTAATACGTATGCAATTTCTATCACTATTATATACCACTACACAAAGAATGGTTTCTAACTCGATACCAACTTGTCACATGGGATAAATTCTCGGTACCAAAAAGGTTTTGTCACTCATACCATGTCACACCCCGATTTCCACGTGTCACCGGTGGGCCCGGTGGGGAGTATCGTGACGTGGTTGGCAACATAATAGTCAAACAACACAATATTTAATATGCACAGCGGAAGCAATTTAAAAGATGTAATACAACCGAATTTAATATTGTAATATCAAATGTCACAATATTCGGAAGTTTATCCACAGACGGATCGAAACAAAATATGAAACTATAGTTCAACAGACTTCAGGCATCTTAAGCTTGCGAGACTTCTAATGATGCTAAGGAGAAATCCCAGCCAATTACGCTTAGTACCTGCATTTAATCTTTTTGGGAAAATACGTCAGTTTACACTGGTAAATACAATCAACTGACTCATTTTGGAAAATGATTGAAAATTGATTTGGATGCACGTGGCATAAACATTTTATTTAACTTGGGAGAATTATTTAAATATATAATCTTGTGAACGAATTACATGTTCCTTGTGCGTTCAGTAGCCCGGATCTTGTCCGGGTTAAAGATCAATAGACACACCACATTATTCTTTTGTGCACTGACAGGTGTACGCCTACACCCCGCGCTTAAGTCGTGGCCATTTCGTAAAATGATGCCAAGGATATCCGGGACATGGTCATTAACCCCCCAAAGGATTTAAGTAACAAGACTGTTTAAACGAGCCAATCAAATTATTCAATTAACCAACCAACGATGGAAGATTTGATGCCCGGTCAAGCGGTATGCTATATACCGTAACCCAAACCCGCATAGGGAAAATAAGTTAAAAGTATTTACCTGAGCAATGTATAAATCACAATAAGCAAACGCACGTAGCTTTTACTGGTACTCCTAATCTGGAACGAAGGTTTATAATAACCTATTAGAATCCTAACGGGTCTTTAGTTAAGCTTAAGCTTAGACCGGTTAGTTTCAAAGACACGGTTTGTACGCACGATTAAGCGAAGACCGGATAGAATGTGATTTAGACCCGAATAGTTCAGAGAATTGCTTAATATGGGTATTTCATTCACATTCTGGATTTTGAGATAAAACCGATAAGGTTTGACCCGTTTAGGCTAATTTATGTAAACTAGTTACATAAACCGAACCGAACGCGTAAAAAGCGTAACGGGTAATAATGAGAGCCATTTACAGGTTTCCTAAGTTAATATGCTTCATATATGTTGTGACATCAGTGAGATGTCCTTTATTATGCCCGAAATGAATTTAATCACAAACTATGCCCTGTAGGGGTAGTTTGGTCATTTTAAAGGTTGTAAAAGAGTTTAAGTGTCAACCTGAGTTACAGGCCTGATGTAATCAGCAAATATACTCAGTTTGCTAAGTTATATCAGTAGGTTAAAGTATATAAGTGAAATTTATCAATTATAACCAAACTATGCCCCGTAGGGGTATTTTGGTAATTTCACATAAGCCGAAAAGCTCAAAACTGAAGTCTGAGTTTAACAACCTTTGTTTACTGTTAAAATATTATAATTTGCCTCAAATATCAGTAGGTATCAACCCTTGTATGTTTAAAATAGTTTTAGTACATACTATGCGTTAAAAACGCTTAAAAAGGCGATTAGAGGCAATTTCCGGGTTTGATAAATAAATCTGATATTTTTATATTTCCAGAAGGCTTAAAATAATTTATTTATCATGTGTGATCAGTAGCAAAAGGTTTGGAGTCATTTAGATATGTAAAACTCATTTTATAGCCCGTGAGGGCAAAACCGACAATTACCGGATTAAGCCTACGACTATAAGTTATGCTCAGCCTAAAATTAATTAAAAATCTTTAAAAATCCCAAAATAATATATTACATCAGTGGGTATTAATTTTGGTATCAAAAAGTATGTTTAAGTAGGCTATACGCTAAATACGCCGTTTAATTAACATAAAGCTTTAATTTTACGCTAACGAGCATAACTCTTAACCTACACCTCAAACTGATGTCAAATTTTGTATGCAAGTTTATATATCAGTAATTAAGGTTTCTACTCTTTTACCTTTCCAAAGATCACGTTTTAAGGTGAAAATGGCATAATGGTCAACATATGAGCAATTAACGGAATCATGCGTATTAATCGGTTAACTAATGAACCATAGTGTATAATCACAGAGGGTTATACTAGCATGTAACCTGGTCCAAATGAAGCTCTTAGGTATTTCTAAATCATACCAAAACGGGTGAGAACTGAAAGTCAAAGTATAAGTCAAACTATGCGACTTTCGGTTCCGAACCGGGTCTAAACAGGAAATTGTCGGGTTGAACATGTTTAGACATGTCCTTACACTAATTACCAAGTTATATTAATGATCAAACAGGTTGTATGTGCTCTACATTGCTAATCATGCATAAATTGCAATTTAAACATTCTGTTGACTTTTTAAATACAAGTTTGACTCGACATTTGACCTGGTTAGAGTGGGAATCAGGGGGAACCCTTTTGAGGGTTTATTATCCACATAATTACCAACTTATAACTACTTTTAATTCAAGATTTGACTGAGCCATTATTAATTAATCTCGAAGTCAAACCGTAATTACGATAGTTTGACTTTTAGCTAAATGACTAAGCTAAACATTATTAAAGAAGGATTAGCAAACTTACAAGTGTCTAATGGTTGATTAGGGAGGCCGGGAGAGTGCTCTTGTGCTCCACAATTGATCAGAAGATGTTTGAGGAAGGAATGATCAAAGTGTTTGCACATTGGAGCTTTATATAGTGATCAAGGCACCACAATGTGTTGACATCTAAGTCTAGCACTGACCACAACATTCCCACAGGTGTCCTAGATGTTTAGGGGTTGTTTAGGGGCCAAGGGATATGAGGAAAATCGTTTAAAAGGTCGAAATTCGCGTTTAAACTGGCAACAGCCGGTTTTCTGTTGCTGGGCACTAGCTTACGGACCGTAAGGTCCCCAATGTTGAGGTCCGTAAGCTTGTCCTCAGGGAAAAAGTTGTTGTTCTTTGGTGTTTTGAAAGGGCAACTCGTGGGTTTCGAATTTGGGACTTGTTTTAACAGTTTGGGGCCTCTAAAATGTGCCTTGAATAGTTCCATACCCTACCACCTTGCCATGTTTCTTTGGATTCATAAGAAAGTGCCGTTAAAGAAGGTTTACCGTGCATTTTCTTCGTAGGAGTCCACCATTTCAATTATTGTCAAGAATTTCTGGATTTAAGATATATTAGATGTTTAAGATATATATACTTGGGTCTTGGGATTTATAAATGAGGTCGTTCAGACGTAAAAATTAACATGACGCCACTTTTAAATCCTACCAAAACATCTTTATTAAATCCGGGTTTACAACGCGTTTTGTCTTACATGACACGTGTCGTTATTTCATTGAACACGAATTTTAGAGGTGTTACATCCTCACCCCCTTAAAATAAATCTCGACCTGAGATTTACTGAAACAAATGAGGGTACTTTTCTTTCATGGTGGATTCAACCTCCCACGTATACTCGGGACCTCTACGGGCATCCCATTTGACCTTAACAATAGGTACATGCTTCCTTCGAAGCTTCTTTACCTGTCGATCTTCAATCGACAAAGGTTTTTCCACAAATTTTAAGCTCTCATCTATATGCACATCTGAATGCGGTATTACCAGTGATTCATCAACAAAGCACTTCTTCAGATTGCAGATGTGGAACACATTGTGAGTTCCACTGAGCTCTTCCGGTAAGTTTAATTTATAGGCAACTGACCCGAAACGTTCGATAACCTCGAAAGGTCCTATGTATCTCAGGCTTAGCTTGCCTTTCTTACCAAATCGCATCACCCCCTTCCAGGGTGATACTTTTAGCAATACTTTGTCACCTACTTTGAAGTGAAAAGCTTTACGCTTCGGATCTGCGTAGCTCTTCTGCCTATCTTGGGCAGCTTTGAGACGGTCACGAATCTGGACAATCTTGTCCGTCGTTTCAAAGACTATCTCTGGTCCTGATAATTGGACATCTCCAACTTCCGCCCAACAAACGGGCGATCTACACTTTCTACCGTATAATGCCTCGAAGGGCGCAACCTTAATGCTGGTATGGTAGCCATTGTTGTAGGAGAATTCGATTAATGGTAGG
This sequence comes from Helianthus tuberosus, assembly GCA_030545235.1. Classification (NCBI taxonomy): domain Eukaryota; kingdom Viridiplantae; phylum Streptophyta; class Magnoliopsida; order Asterales; family Asteraceae; genus Helianthus; species Helianthus tuberosus. Next base: position 198,241,648 of record CM060442.1, on the reverse strand, counting down.
TTCTTATCCCAACTACCACCCAAATCGATCGCACATGCACGTAGCATGTCTTCCAACATTTGAATAGTACGCTCACTCTGACCGTCAGTCTGAGGATGATAAGCCGTACTAAAATTCAAGCGTGTGCCCAAAGATTGTTGGAAACTCTTCCAAAAATGTGACGTGTATCTAGTATCTCGGTCAGAGATAATAGACACAGGTATGCCATGTAAGGCTACAATCTTATCAACGTATAACTGGGCTAACATGTCGGAGCTATAAGTCTCCTTGATGGGTAAGAAATGTGCTGACTTAGTCAGTCTATCAACTATAACCCATATTGTATCATTTCCTTTCCTTGTCTAGGGTAACTTGGTAATAAAATCCATAGTTACCATTTCCCACTTCCACGTAGGAAATTCAGGCTGTTGTAGCAAGCCTGACGACTTTTGATGCTCGGCTTTGACTTGCGCACATGTCAAGCATTTAGCTACATAGGTGGCTACAGACTTCTTCAAGCCTATCCACCAATAATTTGCCCTTAGATCCTGGTACATCTTATCAGCTCCAGGATGAACGGGGTATTTTGGAACTGTGGGCTTCCTGGAGGATAACATCACGAAGTCCCCCAAAAAATTGGAACCCATATTCATCCATTCATTCTTAGAATCCCGTCCTGGCTAAGAGATAACTGTTCCTCAGTTACTCCTAACTTTTCATTAGGATAGTTAGCTTCCAACACAGCTTCCTTCTGTGCAGCTAACAATCTTTCAATCAAATTATTCTTTATTTCAATGCTCTTGGCATTGATTCGGATGGGTTTCACCCTTTCCTTTCGACTCAAGGCATCATCGACTACATTCGCCTTGCCGGGATGGTACTTGATTTCACAATCATAATCATTCAAAGTCTCCATCCAACGGCGTTGCCTCATGTTTAACTCTTTCTGATTAAACAGGTGCTGGAGGCTCTTGTGATCGGAATAGATCACACACTTGATTCCATAAAGATAATGCGTCCACAGTTTTAGTGCGAATACAACGGCACCCACCTCCAAGTCGTGGGTGGTGTAATTCTTTTCGTGCACCTTTAACTATCGTGATGCATAGGCAATAACTTTGCCTTTCTGCATAAGCACACACCCCATGCCAGTGTGTGAAGCATCGCAGTAAACCACAAAATCTTCTATTCCATCTGGCAATGTCAGTACTGGGGCGTTGCTCAACTTCTGCTTTAGGATATCAAAGGATTCTTGCTGTTTAGGGCCCCAAACGAACTTTACTTTCTTCTTGGTTAAGGAAGTTAGGGGTGCAGCAATCCTTGAAAAATTTTCAATGAAACGCCGGTAATATCCTGCCAATCCCAGGAAGCTACGAATCTCTGTAGGTGTCTTTGGCTCTTGCCAGTTCATAACAGCTTCAACTTTAGCGGGATCCACTTGGATACCACGCTCGCTAACCACATGTCCAAGAAATTGGACTTCCCGAAGCCAAATTTCGCACTTGGAAAATTTGGCGTATAGTTTCTCCTGATGCAGGAGTTTGAGAATGCATCGAAGGTGTTTCTCATGGTCAGCTTAATTCTTCGAATAGATAAGAATGTCGTCGATGAAAACGATGACGAATTTATCTAAGTACGGCTTGCAAACGCGATTCATGAGATTCATGAACGCGGCAAGTGCATTAGTGAGCCCAAAAGGCATCACTAGGAACTCGTAATGACCATAACGAGTCCTAAATGCTGTTTTATGCACGTCTTCATCTCTAACCTTCAGTTGATGGTAACCTGACCTCTAATCAATCTTCGAAAAATAACTTGCTCCTTGCAATTGATCGAACAAATCGTCGATCCTAGGCAAAGGATACCTATTCTTGATCGTGACCTTATTAAGCTCACGATAATCGATGCACAGACGCATCGATCCGTCCTTCTTCTTGACAAACAGGACTGGCGCTCCCCAAGGAGACGAACTAGGTTTTATGAAACCCTTGGCTAGCAATTCGTCTAGCTGTGTCCTCAATTCTTTCATCTCCGTTGGAGCCAACCTATAGGGTGCTCTGGCAACTGGTGCTGCTCCGGGGATGATATCAATCCTGAATTCCACTTGCCTATCTGGTGGCAAACCAGATAGTTCTTCCGGAAAAACTTCTGGGAATTCAGAGATGATAGGGATGTCTTCTATCTTCGGTTTGGGCTCATCAATAATCACTTGTGCCATGTAGATGACACAACCCCTCTTTAAACATTTTGAAGCCTTGAGCATAGTCACTTACTCAGGCAGCCTATACTGGGTATCTCCCCGGATGGTATGTGATTCACCAGACGGAGTCTTTATTACCACTTGTTTCTTGTTACAGACAATTTGGGCCTGGTTATGAGATAACCAGTCCATACCCAGAACTATGTCAAAACCGGCCAACTTAAAGGGAAGCAGAGACAGAGGAAAAGAATGGTTCTTAATGGATATAACACATCCATCTAACATAGTAGAGACGGTTTCTAGGGTGCCATCTGCTAACTCCACCTCATAATTCACGTTTAAGGTTTTGACAGGTAATTTCAGCAATTCACAAAACTTATTATCAACGAAGGACTTATCAACGCCTGAATCAAAAAGTACTCTAGCATAGACGTCATTTACAAGGAAAGTACCTGTAATAACGTTGTCGTCTAGAACCGCTTCTTTTGCGTCCATTCTGAAGACTCTGGCATTAGTCTTCTTGGCCTCTTCAGGCTTCTTGGTGTACTTGGGGCAGTTGGTTTTAATGTGCCCTTTTCATTGCAACGATAGCACGTTGCGTCTTTCATCTTCTTGCAATCCAAGGTTTTGTGATCCGTGGACTTGCATATTCCACATGTATAGGTTTTTGACTGAGTCTGTGAGTTCGACTCAAGTCTGCACTTTCCAAAGTGCTGTTTCTTGCATATCTTGCATTTGGGCTTCTCGCCAGAATGATGCCCATCTTTCCTTGACTCCGATCCTTTCTTGTTATCACCATTCCCACGGTGCTTCTTGTTCGATCTCCGTGAACTGTCATCTTCACGTTTTCTCTTCTCAGCCTCCTTATTCCTCAGCGATCTTTGCCTGACCGCATCCAAAGTGAGGGATAAAGATATGACAGCTACAGATCTAAAAGTAGCTGGCCGAGAAGCCTTCACGCTTGCCTTGATTTCCGGGGCTAAACCACCGATAAATCAAGCTATTCTTTTTGGTTCCGGGGTTACCAGATAAGGAACCAACCGGGACATCATGTTGAAGCTCGTTAGGTAAGCTTGACAGTCAAGGTTTGTCATCACCAATGATAGAAAATCAGACTCTATCTTCTCCACCTCATGCTGAGGGCAGTAATTTTCCCTGATAAGGGCAACAAATTGATCCCATGACATATTGTATAATGGGATTTTCCCGGTGGCTTGAATCAGAGATCTCCACCATGCTAAAGCTTCACCCTTAAAAGACTACGACACAAACTTGACCACGTCTCTCTCAGCGCATCCGCTGATATCCACAACCGTGTCCATCTCATCTAGCCACGTCATACAGTCAACGGCTCCTTTCTTCCCAGTGAAATCCTGGGGTTTGCAGGAAACAAAATACTTATAAGAGCAACCCTTGTCACGGGGTCCTTGGTTTAGTATAACCTGCTGAGATGGAGCACTGTGGTGGTTCGAGGAGTGTCGATCATCATCTTTCTTCGGTCCGTCCTTCTTGGACGGTGGCTTTGAAGGCTACGTAGATAGGGTCCTACTACGAGTCCCACTATACTCTTCGTACTGCCTTTCCAATGCCTTAGTAACTGCGTCGTCGACTAACGCTTTTAATTCAGCACCCGTTAAATTAATCGGGGCGTTATCAATGTTCTCCACTGGATGACTATTTATCTCGTCTGAGTTAGCCATTTTAATTGAACTGTTACAGAAAACAAGGACAATAGTTTATTTGGGAGTTTATTATGGAATTGCCCCTTAGGGTAATTCATTAACCATGGTAAACAGAGACCATATTTGGTTAATTTATTAATCATATCTATTTAGGATTTCTATTATAATTTATCCTAATTATAAAACAATAACAGTTTTATTTGTGGCACAAAAGGCCTAGTCACATGGACACTTTTAATTTATAAGTTATCATTTCAGAGAATCAAAATATGAAGGTATACTGGCACAATAGGCCTAGTCACAAGGACATTTATAAATTATAAGCTATGATTTCAGAGAATCAAAGCATGAAGGTTTGAACCTAGTTCATTACCTTTATCGGACAGGGAGTCATCGCTACCACTGTCTTTTGGCTCATATGGAAATGAGCAGGGCCCGTAGGCGCTATATTACCACGTATGGTCAAAATATGATCATCTTAATTGATGACCTAAACCCATGATTCAGAGATCATAAAATTGGGTTAGGAATCTTTTGAAGAATCCATTAACACGAATGACGTTTGTGATTTTAATGAATCACGTCTGCCAGGAGCGTTAACATGTATACAGATGTTAACAGGGATTTGAATCTTTTGAACAGGTCTTACCATCTTGGCCCGGCCTTATAATGACCCAAAGGCTAGGTTTCACTCTTCAAGATCCTTATTTAAAATTTACATAGGCAGATATTTATTAAAAAGGAATGATTTTTTATTTATTTATTTCATATATAATATTTATGCATATAATAGCAAGATGAAATTTATAAACATAACATTCCATTAATTTTCAAAAGGTTACAGGTTGCCCTAAACGGGACTTTTCAACAAGCAACTTACCCACGCAGGGGTTTAAACAAATACTTACCCACGCAGGGGCTTAATAACACATATACCCACGCAGGGGCTTAATAACACACATACCCACGCAGGGGCTTAATAACATAATAGTCCACGCAGGGACTTACACAAATAGCATACCCTCGTAGGGGTTTACAGAAAGATAGACCCACGCAGGGGTCAAAAACAAACAAGCATACCCACGCAGGGGTTTATACTACAAGACTGGCCCACGCAGGGGCTCAACAACAATTGGAAGGATTCAGTGGTCCTTCTTGCTCTTCCCTTTGATCAAGCTTGTCAATCCTTGGAAGAAAGTTTGTCGCTCCCTTCATTCCCTGTGAAATTCTCGCTCTACATGGTCCAACCTTTGCAGAATTTCTTCACGCTCTGGTGGGGAAAACCTTGGTGGTTGCGATTGTTGCCTGATAATAGGTCTTGGAGGTATTTGGTACCCATGTGTTGGGTACCCTATTCCCCATGGATCTCCATAGGGTCCTTGGGTGTTGTAGTTAGCCGCTACCATGTATGGGTCGGCTTCTGCGTAGTTGTAGTTGGTGTGCACTGGCTGTTCAAACGGGTTATACGCCATGGAACCCGTGAATGCTGGAATTGGGTTATTAAAACCCATAGGCGGTGGTTGCGGTGCAACTGGGTGTGAGGGTCCACCCATTTGTGGGTCCTCCTGATGTGGCGGGTAATGGCTGCCACTAGATTGGCATGGAGAACTAAAATGAAAGTCTCCCGCTCGCGCAGACATACGCACTCCGGTTCTCCTACGCCTTGGCGGTTGTGGAGGTGCCGGCTGAACTGGTGGCGGTGGAGGTGGTGGCGTGACTGCCACAAATCTTGGATCCTCAGAGGGATCTCGTTGCTGCTGCTGCTGAGGAGGTGAATGGCGAGGAGGTGTATAGTACCATTCGTGCCTGGTAAACATAGCTTGAAAGCTATCTGGACCAACATAGGGTGATCCGTGGAAAGAAGATCCGTCAGAGATCTCTATCGGGTGGTTTGGTGTACCACTGGCTGGCTCGACGGGGTCCGTATCTTCGTCCATTTCATCCGCGTGATCTCCGGAAAAATGGTCCTCCGGTCCCAATGGGTTGAAACCCACTGGTTCTTGTATATAATTCGCCGGGTTAAACCGGCCCCTAAAAACTGGTGTAGGGTTACCAAAAGAGTTATGCGATAAGGATCGCTGTAATGGTATGTATGAAGGTTGAGGGTTGTTGGGCTCATACTCCGGCTGTGGCCCGTAAGGGTTATGGACAGGAGGTGTTGAGCTGTGCGAAACCGACCGTCTAGCCGGTTCAAAGAGGTTCATCCGGTTCTGCCGGGGATCGTCACTCTCTGTGGTCGAAGGAGCTCGCACATTCGAGGGTCCTGCCTCGTTGTCATTGGGGGCGGTGATTGGCCACTTTCCACGTCCTCTTCTTCTAAAGAATCTCGGTGGCATTTTGTTAATCCTGTCAATATAGCATGAGATAACAAAACAAAATATATGCAAAATAAAGGACAACACAAACAAGGTGGAATTTGTCCTATGTTATATGTCTAGACTCGAAAGTTTAGATATGTGCAATTGTGTAACTGAGATTAAACACAAAAGGCTAGTGTTTAATTCACTCAGTGTTGGCTCTGATACCAACCTGTCACACCCTGATTTCCACGTGTCACCGGTGGGCCCGGTGGGGAGTATCGTGACGTGGTTGGCAACATAATAGTCAAACAACACAATATTTAATATGCACAGGGGAAGCAATTTAAAAGATGTAATACAACCGAATTTAATATTTTAATATCAAATGTCACAATATTCGGAAGTTTATCCACAGACGGATCGAAACAAAATATGAAACAATAGTTCAACAGACTTCAGGCATCTTAAGCTTGCGAGACTTCTAATGATGCTAAGGAGAAATCCCAGCCAATTACGCTTAGTACCTGCATTTAATCTTTTTGGGAAAATACGTCAGTTTACACTGGTAAATACAATCAACTGACTCATTTTGGAAAATGATTGAAAATTGATTTGGATGCACGTGGCATAAACATTTTATTTAACTTGGGAGAATTATTTAAATATATAATCTTGTGAACGAATTACATGTTCCTTGTGCGTTCAGTAGCCCGGATCTTGTCCGAGTTAAAGATCAATAGACACACCACATTATTCTTTTGTGCACTGACGGGTGTACGCCTACACCCCACGCTTAAGTCGTGGCCATTTCGTAAAATGATGCCAAGGATATCCGGGACATGGTCATTAACCCCCCAAAGGCTTTAAGTAACAAGACTGTTTAAACGAGCCGATCAAATTATTCAATTAACCACCCAACGATGGAAGATTTGATGCCCGATCAAGCGGTATGCTATATACCGTAACCCAAGCCCGTATAGGGAAAATAAGTTAAAAGTATTTACCTGAGCAATGTATAAATCACAATAAACAAACGCACGTAGCTTTTACTGGTACTCCTAATCTGGAACGAAGGTTTATAATAACCTATTAGAATCCTAACGGGTCTTTAGTTAAGCTTAAGCTTAGACCGGTTAGTTTCAAAGACACGGTTTGTACGCACGATTAAGCGAAGACCGGATAGAATGTGATTTAGACCCGACAAGTTCAGAGACTTGCTTAATATGGGTATTTCATTCACATTCTGGATTTTGAGATAAAACCAATAAGGTTTGACCCGTTTAGGCTAATTTATGTAAACTAGTTACATAAACCGAACCGAACGCGTAATAAGCGTAACGGGTAATAATGAGAGCCATTTACAGGTTTCCTAAGTTAATATGCTTCATATATGTTGTGACATCAGTGAGATGTCCTTTATTATGCCCGAAATGAATTTAATCAGCAAATATACTCAGTTTGCTAAGTTATATCAGTAGGTTAAAGTATATAAGTGAAATTTATCAATTATAACCAAACTATGCCCCGTAGGGGTATTTTGGTAATTTCACATAAGCCGAAAAGCTCAAAACTGAAGTCTGAGTTTAACAACCTTTGCTTACTATTAAAATATTATAATTTGCCTCAAATATCAGTAGGTATCAACCCTTGTATGTTTAAAATAGTTTTAGTACATACTATGCGTTAAAAACGCTTAAAAAGGCGATTAGAGGCCATTTCCGGGTTTGATACATAAATCTGATATTTTTATATTTCCAGAAGTCTTAAAATAATTTATTTATCATGTGTGATCAGTAGCAAAAGGTTTGGAGTCGTTTAGATATGTAAAACTCATTTTATAGCCCGTAAGGGCAAAACCGACAATTACCGGATTAAGCCTACGACTATAAGTTATGCTCAGCCTTAAATTAATTAAAAATCTTTAAAAATCCCAAAATAATATATTACATCAGTGGGTATTAATTTTGGTATCAAAAAGTATGTTTAAGTAGGCTATACGCTAAATACGCCGTTTAATTAACATAAAGCTTTAATTTTACGCTAACGAGCATAACTCTTAACCTACACCTCAAACTGATGTCAAATTTTGTATGCAAGTTTATATATCGGTAATTAAGGTTTCTACTCTTTTACATTTCCAAAGATCACGTTTTAAGGTGAAAAGGGCATAATGGTCAACATATGAGCAATTAACGGAATCATGCGTATTAATCGGTTAACTAATGAACCATAGTGTATAATCACAGAGGGTTATACTAGCATGTAACCTGGTCCAAATGAAGCTCTTAGGTATTTCTAAATCATACTAAAACGGGTCAGAACTGAAAGTCAAAGTATAAGTCAAACTATGCGACTTTCGGTTCCGAACCGGGTCTAAACGGGAAATTGTCGGGTTGAACATGTTTAGACATGTCCTTACACTAATTACCAAGTTATATTAATGATCAAACAGGTTGTATGTGCTCTACATTGCTAATCATGCATAAATTGCAATTTAAACATTCTGTTGACTTTTTAAATACAAGTTTGACTCGACATTTGACCTGGTTAGAGTGGGAATCAGGGGGAACCCTTTTGAGGGTTTATTATCCACATAATTACCAACTTATAACTACTTTTAATTCGAGATTTGACTGAGCCATTATTAATTAATCTCGAAGTCAAACCGTAATTACGATGGTTTGACTTTTAGCTAAATGACTAAGCTAAACATTATTAAAGAAGGATTAGCAAACTTACAAGTGTCTAATGGTTGATTAGGGAGGCCTGGAGAGTGCTCTTGTGCTCCACAATTGATCAGAAGATGTTTGAGGAAGGAATGATCAAAGTGTTTGCACATTGGAGCTTTATATAGTGATCAAGGCACCACAATGTGTTGACATCTAAGTCTAGCACTGACCACAACATTCCCACAGGTGTCCTAGATGTTTAGGGGTTGTTTAGGGGCCAAGGGATATGAGGAAAATCGTTTAAAAGGTCGAAATTCGCGTTTAAACTGGCAACAGCCGGTTTTCTGTTGCTGGGCACTAGCTTACGGACCGTAAGGTCCCCAATGTTGAGGTCCGTAAGCTTGTCCTCAGGGCAAAAGTTGTTGTTCTTTGGTGTTTTGAAAGGGCAACTCGTGGGTTTCGAATTTGGGACTTGTTTTAACAGTTTTGGGGCCTCTAAAATGTGCCTTGAATAGTTCCATACCCTACCACCTTGCCATGTTTCTTTGGATTCATAAGAAAGTGCCGTTAAAGAAGGTTTACCGTGCATTTTCTTCGTAGGAGTCCACCATTTCAATTATTGTCAAGAATTTCTGGATTTAAGATATATTAGATGTTTAAGATATATATACTTGGGTCTTGGGATTTATAAATGAGGTCGTTCAGAGGTAAAAATTAACATGACGCCACTTTTAAATCCTACCAAAACATCTTTATTAAATCCGGGTTTACAACGCGTTTTGTCTTACATGACACGTGTCGTTATTTCATTGAACACGAATTTTCGAGGTGTTACATACCGTATCCACGTTTGCGTGATCCCTTACTAAACAGACATCAATAGTACCTTTACTTAATTTAAACCGATATGAGGCTACAAAATGTAATTTTAAATAGACCAATGGTCTCTAAGGAGTTGTTTGTTTAGCTTTTAATGGAGCTCTTAATGGTTCAGACCTCTTACTGGTTCAGTACTTAATGGTTTAGACTGTTGTTTCGCGAGCAGATGTCTGAATGGTTCGGACATGTGCCACTGAATGGTTAAGCATTATACAGAATCTTAATGGTTAAGACCTCTAATATGAATTGGTCAGACATTTGTCTCTGAACGGTTAAGCATTATACTGGCTCTTAATGGTTCAGACATCTTCCTGGTTCAGCACTTAATGGTTCAGACCTCTTACTGGTTCAGCACTTAACCATTCAGAAGTTGTCAAACAACCCCTAAGTTCTCCCAAAACCTGCATGCTCCATGATTACATCTAAGAAGTTCCTGTTAATCAAATAAAAAGGTCATGATATTTGGTCTTTGTCGGTCCCAAAAACAAAAAATAGAGAAAAAATCGTAACAGCCAAAAGGATTTTAACTTAATAGCAGGGAACATGTGTCTTTTTTAAGGAATAATGGATTTTAATAATCCAAACTATTAGTCGTTGGCCGGCAACGATCCCAACTTCAAAAATAACCAGTGGAGGTCCCATCTTTTCACATATTGTAAACTAATGGACCTTTAATAACAGAACCTTAATTTCATTTTGTCTACTTATCCTTTTCGGTTTAGTAAAGGTCCATTGGTTTACAATATATGTGTAACACCTCGAAAATTCACGTCCTATAATGTGTAGACACGTGTCAAATGTTTAAACGTGTGAAAGAAATATTATAGAAGGACTAAAGTTGACAAACATGGAAAGTATGTGAATATACGTATTCTAAGTGTCAACTGTGAATGAATATAATGTACATTAACCCTACATGGTGCTCATACCTTCAAACGAATAAATCATGGATCATACGAAGCTAAAAGTGAGAGATTTCAAACTACAGGGGCTAAATGTGTCAACATGTTTAAATTATACCTCTGAGTGACCTTTTGACAAACCCAAAGCTTTGTAACGGTAAATTATGCTCACTAGAATGCACGATTAAAATTTCATAAAGTTTCGTTATCGTATGAGAAAGTTATGATCAAATTCGTGTGCGAAGGGTTAAAGCGTAAACGTTGAAAGTTAGGACTTTTCGGGTGATAACAAAGTTAACCGGGGACCTAACAAAGTGGGTATATGTTTTAAAGCCCTTATAGATAAATTGTGAGGGTTCATAATGCAATAAACGAGTGCCTATTCGAAATTTGAAGAGCCAAGGACCAAAACTGCAATTAAGGGAAATTTGTTTGGCTGAATCACATGTGCTCGCGTAGCGCGAGCCTGAAGGGGCATGCCGTCGCGCTACGCGACGGCCATATCTGGGCAGAAATTGTTTTTCTTAGATAGGGGCCTGCCAGGTGCTCTTGTAATCGACTTTAAACGATTTTTCACATCCCCCTTGGCCCCTAAACGACCCCTAAACCTTTAGGATACTTGTTGGAAGGGTATGGTGAGTGCTAGACTTGTTTGTCAACCAATTGTGGTGATTGAATTCACTATAAAAGGGCCTTCAAGTTACAAACACTCCTCACACCTTCATCTGCATTTGTGGATCACTTCTGGAGCTCAAACTTCCTCTCAAGTGTTCTCTAATCAAGCTTAGGACTTCAGTAAGTGTTCTAATCCTTCTTTAATTAAGTTTAGCTTAGTTTATTAGCTAAAAGTCAAACCGTCGTAATTACGGTTTGACTTCGAGATTAGTCAATAATGGCTCAGTCATATCTCGAATTAAAAGTAGTTATATGTTGGTAATTATGTGGGTAATAAAACCTCAAAAGGGTTTCCCCTGATCACCACTCTAACCAGGTCAAAAGTCGGGTCAAACTTATATCTAAAAAGTCAACAGGAAGTCTAAAATGCCATTTATTTATAATTAACATTGTAGATCATATACAACCTGTTGGATCATTGTTATAACTTAGTAATAAGTGTAAGAACATGTCTAAACATGTTCCACCCGACAATTTCCTGTTTAGACCCGGTTCGGAACCGAAAGTCACATAGTTTGACTTTCACTTTGACTTTCAGTTCTGACCCGCTTTAGTATGATTTGAAAATGTCTTAGAGCTTCTTTAGGACCAGGCTACATGTTAGCACAACCCTCTGTGGTTGGTTCATTGATTGACCCATTCGTTTACGCGTTTCCGTTAATTGCTCATATGTTGACCATTATGCCCTTATTATCTTAAAACGTGATTTTTGGAAATGTAAAAGAGTAGAAACTTTAATTACTGATATATAAACTTGTATGCAAAGTTTGACACCAGTTTGAGGTGTAGATTAAGAGTTATGCTCGTTAGCGTAAAATGAACGCTTTATGTTAATAAAACGGCGAAATTAGCGTATAGCCTAGTTAAGCCTACTTTTCGGTATCAAACTTAATACCCACTGATGTAATATATTATTTTGGGATTTTTGAAGATTTTTAATAAATTTTAGGCCGAGCATAACTAGTAGTCGTAGGCTTAATCCGGTAATTGTCGGTTTTGCCCTTACGGGCCATAAAATGAGTTTTACATATCTAAACGACTCCAAACCTTTTTCTACTGATTAGCTATGTTAAATAAATTATCTTAAGCCTCCTGGAAGTATAAAAATATCAGCTTTATGTATCGAACCCGGAAATGGCTTCTAATCGCCTAATTAAGCGTTATTAACGCATAGTATGTACTAAAACTATTTTAAACATACCAAGAGTGATACCTACTGATATTTGAGGCAAATTATAATATTTTAACAGTAAGCAAAAGTTGTTTAACTCAGACTTCAGTTTTGAGCTTTACGGCTTATGTGAAATTACCAAAATGCCCCTACGGTGCATAGTTTGGTTATACTTGGTAAATTCACATATATACTTTAACCTACTGTTATAACTTATCAAAATAAGTATTTTTTTCTGATTATATCAGACCTGTAACTCAGGTAAATACTTAAACTCTTTTATAACCTTTTAAATGACCAAACTACCCATACGGGGCCTAGTTTGTGTTTATATACGTTTCGGGCATAGTGAAAGACATCTTACTAAAGTCACAACATATTTGAGACATAATTAACTTAGGAAACCTGTATATGGCTCTCATGAATACCCGTCACGCTTATTACGCGTACGGTTCGGTTTATGTAACAAATTTACATAAATTAGCCAAAACGGGTCAAACCTTATTGGTTTTATCTCAAAATCCAGAATGTGTATGAAATACCCATTTAAGAAAAGTCTTCAAACTTGTTGGGTCTAAACCACATTCTATTCCGGTCTTCGCTTAATCGTGCGTCTGAACCGTATATTCCCTTAAGACTAACCGGTCTAAGCTTAGGCTAAATTAAAGACCCGTTAGCATTGTAATTGGTTATTTATACCATCATTCCAGACTAGAGCATTTCGGTAAATGGTACCTACGCTTACTTAAGTGAATACGGCAGAGTTATTAGATTCTTGCTATTTAAGACAGGAGCTAGCTCAGGTAAATACTCTTAATTTATTTTCCCTATACGGGCTTGGGATACGGCACTATAAAAGTACCGCTTGGTCGGGTGTGTAGTTATTTAAATCGTATTGTGATTGATGTACTTACAACCCGTTTAATATGTATTATTTGGTGTATGGCCTTTGGGGGTTAATGACCATGTCCCGGATTTCCTTGGCATCATTTTACGAAATGGCCACGACCTAAGCACGGGGTGTAGGCATACTCCTGACAGCTGCATTATGTAAAAACTGGTAATCCACTCCGAGGTATCATCCTTGTGGGCATTATACCGGAACTGGTAATCCACTTAGAGGATGATAGCCTGTGGGCATTATACCTGTGGCGTGTCAGTTAATCTAGTCCGGCCCTACAAACCGGCCCTAACGGACGACAAATAAGTAAAACTGTATACAAGATTATATACAAATAATTTTCCCAAGTTAAAAAGGTTAATTTTTCCTCTGTGCATTTTAATCAAATTATAAAAGATATTTTGTGCCACGTGCATTCAAACCAATTTCCTTAAACTCTTTTCAAATGAGTCGGTTGAGTGTATTTACCAGTGAAAACTGACGTATTTTCCAAAAAGGTTAAGTGACAGGTACTGAACGAAATTGGCTGGAAGCTCAGGGCGCTAATAAGGAATCTTGCAAGTTCTAGGCGTCTAAAGTCTGTTGAACAAATGATATGTTTAAAGATCCGCCTGTGGATTCTTTACTTTCCGTTGTAATACTGGATATTACTTTAAATTCGGATTTGTAATATATAATTTATCTTTTGCTTCCGATGTGCATTCATATATATTGTGTTGTTTGACTATTATGTTGCCAACCACGTCACGATACTCCCCACCGGGCCCACCGGTGACACGTGGAAATTTGGGGTGTGACAGGTTGGTATCAGAGCCAACACTGATTGAATTAAACACTAGCCTTTTGTGTTTAATCTCAGTTACACAATTGCACATTCTTGAGTCTAGACAAGAACATAAGACAAATCCAAATTCGTTTCATTGTCTTTTAATTACTTCCTTGTTATTTTTCTGATTAGCCTTTGCATGGGCAAGTCATTTTATCAGAAGTCCCATTTAGGGCAACCATATACTTGTTTAAATTTTAAAGGAACGATTATGTTTAAAAATATCATTCCTATATTATAAGATCTACCATTATAATAAAATGGCAAAATCTAAAAAGGACGAGACCTAGCCATACGTCACATTAAGACAGGGCCAAGATGGTAGTTCCACAATTAGATTCAGATCCTTGTTAACAGTTCAATTTAGAAATTTTTCTGCGTTAATTATTAAAAAGAATCTAAAGGGTAAAACCTAGCTTAAGTGTCACTGCAGACAAGGCCAAGATGGTAGAACCTATTCAAGAGATTCAAATCCTTATTAAACATTTGAAAGCATATTAACATGCTTGACAAAGTGTGATGCGATAAAATCACATAACTCATTTTTTTTGGGGTTATTCTAAAATCCCTTATTTATATAATCATCCCTTATGGATGAAGTGCCCACGGGCTATAATTAACGTCCTCTGGGACTAAAGACAGTGGTAGCCTACAACTCCCTGTCAAGGAAAGGTAATGAACGTTGGTTCAAACCTCAAATGCTTCGATTCTCTGAAATCCTAGCATATAATTTATAATTGTCCATGTGACTAGGCCTTTGGTGCCACGAATAAGACTATTACTGTTTTATAATTAGGATAACTTATTATAGAAATCCTAAATAAATTTGATTAATAAATTAACCAAATATGGTCTCTGTTTACCATGGTTAATGAATTACCCTAAGGGGCAAGTCCCATATTTCTTTTTATAGAAATCCATTATTTCTTTTTTTAAGTGGTAAGAGTTCAAGTCCCATAAAGATCTAGGTTTAGATGATGTTTGACTTAACGATTAAAAAACATGTTTTTTTTTTTTTTCATCTAACTCAAAAAAGACTCCTTTATAACCAAAGAGGCCTTGGGTACCCAACTAAAAATAATATAAATAGTTAGACTATAGGGTGTGGTTCACTAGTGAACCATCATTATCATCCTCCACCTCAGCGCTACGTCAGCATCCCCTTTCACCATGTCTCTCTTCCAGTAAGATAAGATGTGGTTCACGTTCACCACCCTCCACTATCCCCTCCTCTTTTTTATTTATTCTCCAATTCATTTAACTTTAAACAAAAAAATTCAAACTATTCATTCATAATAAAAAAAAAACGTAACATAAATGCAAAAAAATACATAACTAGAAATAACATAATAAAATAACTTAAAATTAATAAAATCCATAAAACTAAAACTAAAAGAAAAATCTCTCCATTGGGGGTGAGTTCTCACAATCTTCCAAGTCTCAAGTAGGGCTGGCATATCGGGTCAACCCGATCTGTTAAGACACGAACACGAAACCTTTAAACACGAACACGACACGAAATCTTATCGTGTCATATTTTCCAAACACGAACACGAACCTGTTAATAAACAGGTTACATGAAATGATCTGTTAAGACACGAAAATGTTGCCAACATATCATATGACCTGTTTAAGACACAAACACGACCTGTTAAGACCCGAACACGACCTGTTAAGACACGATCATGACCTATTATTCCATATTTGGAATTAGCAATTAAGGAACATGTTTAATGGAATTAGCAATTAGCAATCAGTTCTTAATCTGATTGAACAACAACTATATCAACATGAAGACTCAATTTCATCATTTACAAGTCATGATGAGCCAATAAAGACAAGCTGATCTAAAGCCAATAAACCATGCCAGTCAATTTTTATGGATTCACTTTTCATTATCTACATAAAAGAAAACCACCATGACAATCATCACATAATCAGTTTCACTGAAATTGAACCCCAAATAAACAGATTAAGAACCCTATATATCAATAAACAGGTTCGTCTTTATTGTCCTTGTTCAAGTTCTTCATACTAGCTGAAACCATAAATTCAATTTCGAAAATAATATGCATATTAATAAACAGGTTCGTCTTTATTGTCCTTGTTCAGTGAGCAGATGAAATTAACAGGTTCGATTTACCTTAACTGTGAGCGGTGATGAAGGTGAGCAGCGGCCGGCGATGAAGGGTTGAGCGGCGCCGGCGATGGTGAACTGTGAAGGTTGAGTGGTGACCGGCGAATGAAAGAAGTTTAGGGTTTATTTGGGTCTGAGCGTGAACAGTGAAGAAGTTAGAAAGATTTCAAAATTTTGGATTGTATACCGCCTCATATGTCCGGATCCACACGTGACACACCCCATATATTTCATATATTTTTTAATTTAAAATTATTAACAGGTCATTAACGGGTCTTAACAGGTTAACGGGTTTTAACCTATTTAGACACGAAATTTAAACTGGTCTTATCGTGTCGACCTGTTTAGACCTGAAACCTGTTAAGGTCAAACATGAAACCTGTTAACTTCATGTAGGTTCGTGTCGTGTTATCGTGTTCGTGTCAAAATTGCTAGCCCTAGTCTCAAGATAAGAATCAAATTCTTTGGGCTACTGTGTCTATTTATACTCACGAAGGTCCACTTGAATGGCTTCCTCCCCGTTTAGCCTATGTTCATTGTTCATCGTCTCTTTGAGTAGTGTGTTAAACTTGACACCATTAATTTGGATTATTTGCCACCTCGAAATGAGCTCGTATACCTTGTGTCTTGTTACCTATTTTATTCATGAAATACTCCAAGGATTTGAAGCCACATTTCACAAGAGCCTCGAACCTTGTTCTCGGCGAGACTAAGTCAAGCCCTTGCCAGTGTGATTTCTTCGTGTTTGATCCATTTTGCCATTTGAAGTAAGGATTGTGTAGTGTTTGTTAAAGAAAGGATATTGTGAAGCGTGGTGAAGTGTGAAATGTGAAAATGATTTGATGAAATAGGATAAAGAAAAATTGTTTATTTATCATTTTTAAATGACCTAACGTCTCTTCTCAACGGTCACATGGTTCACGGCCATCGTGGAAGACTCCACAAGCCTCACGTTGACAAAACCCCAGGGACTGTGCAAACCGTGGCCACGAGGCCACGTCACTCCACAATCCACCTTCACGAGTCCAATCGTATCGTCTTATTAGAGTAGGGTGAGTAATTGATACATCAATATAAGAATCACGGGTTGAGTTATAATGCAAAGGATTTAAAAATAAGAAGGGTAAGAAGCCATTAGAGAGTGACAAGTGTCCTAAGAGTAATTAAATGGAAAGGGTAATTTTGTGTAAGGACCTTCAAAAATGTCTATAAACGACCCATAAGTGAAAACCCGGACCCCTGAAACCCTAATGTGCATGAAAAACCAAGAAATTTAGGGATTTGGTTTTCACGCGGGCCACGTAAGAGATAAGGTAAGGTTTACGCGGGCCGCGTCAACTTAAAGTTGACCGGATAAGCGTCCCAGGCCACGTGTCACACACGTGGCAACCCTACTCGTGACACACCAGCCCTACACGTAGGATAGGGGCTCTCGCGGGCCGCGTAAAAGCCTGTTATGGTTTACGAGGGCCGCGTAAAACTCAAAATATGGCTATAAGTAGCCTGTGCATGGGACTTGCTTCTGTGCTCGAAATCTCACTTTCAAAACGTCCCAATTCTGCTAAAAACGAGTTTTTCGGTGTCACGACGCTGCTACGATACAGAGTATTAACTCGATCACTGCTACGATACAATGTCCGATTGATTGAAACCGATTCGATGGATGTTTAAGTGCTGCCCAAATCAGGGCTATACTTTGTCTTCCTCGTGAGGGTTTTGATTTCTTGAGCTTATCGTAAATGTTGTATTAAGTTACTGACCTAGTTTCGTGTGCATTGTTGTTTAAATTAGGTTATCAGGCTTATCAGTAGGCTAAACTCTGCCCGACTAAACTTGTAATGTGAGTCATTCTCTTTTTATCGATGGTTTTACTAGATCTCAAATTATTTTCAAGAGTTATAATTACAGGGATTAAGTCTTGGTTATCTTGAATCACAGGCAAGTGGGGTATTGTGCACATTACTAATTTCTCACGGTTAGGTTCATCAACCTAACAGTGATAATCATCATTACTTGGGTGAAAGGACCCAATAGTGGTATGACCATCGTCACCAGGGTGTGACACGGCGCCAGATAAAAATAAGATAGTAGCCATTGTAATCGCTCTTATGCTGTAATTTATAACTATGTGTCGTTTTATCAAAATTGAGTGACTCGCCAGTATTTCCCCGCTGATAAAATATTTTTAAACATGTTTCAGGTGACCTACTGTGAATCAAGAAAAGTGCTACGGAGCACTAATAAAGCTTGAAGTGGTGGCTCAGTAAAATAAATAAACATGTTTTGTAAAACAGGGAATTTCCTCGTAAAATTCCTTTATTGTAAATTACGGGGTTTGTCCCAAATTGTGAAATAAAATAATTGGGCATTTTCAAGTTTTAAAAGATCCTGTTAAACTTCCGCTGTCAACTCAAATAATAAATACCACGGGTTTCTGTCTCGCGGCTCCTGGACCGGGTAACACCGGGTCGGGGGCCGTGACAGAAAAAGGTGGTATCAGAGCCACTGATTTAAGCCAATTAAGTATTTAGAAATACTTAATTTCTCAATTTGCCACTCTGTGATTCTGTGAAAATTTAACTTGCAATTTGGTGTTTTCTCTATATCTGCTAAACAGCATGAATGAGTTGTCTGAAGCTCTTCAGAATCTCAACATCCATTCTGCTGGTATGGAAGTTTCCAGAGACTTTCCCGATTATCTGGCCGATACTGAAGAAGCTATGGAGTTCCAGGCTCAAGCCCAGGAGAAACCCAAGACGAAGAAAAGAAGGAGAATCATAGGCTGGAGATGCGCACGGAGAAAGAAGCCAGTTGCCCAGAGGATTAAAAAGACTGAGGAACCAAAAGACAAAGGCAAGGGAATGGAAATCGGGGAAAGTTCAGGACAAGCCCAGGAAATGCCACCCTGGGAGGAGCTTGATCGCAAACTGGCGAATTGTGACCTTATTGGACCTGCCAATGAAGACCTCTTCAATTATCCAATTGAATCACAACTTCCAGTTAATCTGGAACCTGCTATCCCAGATCCCATTGTCAACCACCAACTTCTACCCGGGGAGCTGGAAGAATGGTGGACAAGTGATTGGCAATTTCAGGATCTCTTGAATAACCCTCACACCTTTTTCCCCCAGTTTGACCCTGAGCCTGCACCAAACCCACCTATGAGCACAGAAAACTTGGCTGAACTCCGTCACTATGGCGAGGAGTTGGTGGATGCAGGAAATAGAATTCGGGAAGTGGGGGAAAGGATATCATGGAAATACGACAAGAGGGAACGTCATTTCTGAAGTGCCAGCTGACGGGGATCGTATGTGGTTGTGTGTTTAATAATAATAAAATAATAATGAATATTAATAAAAATATAACCATGTAAAATAACCTAAAATAAAACTTTTGTAATATAACGGGTGTGTAATGATACATACTAATATATATATATATATATATATATATATATATATATATATATATATATATATATATATATATATATATATATAATATCAACATCGCAAAGTCGACAATTTTGGCTATACGTGTTAACGTGATTATGTGCGATTGTTTTATTGTGTTTGGTTGTTATTTATTTTATGCTAATCACTTATATATATATATATTAATTACCAGATGGAACATGCTAGTAATAAACCAGTTAACGAGGTTAACCAATTCGAGCAAAACAATGGAGATCAATTTCTTAATAGGCAGGATATTGAAAATATTGTTGCTCAGGGAATAGCCAATGTTATTCCAGCAATCCTTGCTGCTGCCCGAAATCCAGTTGAACCTCAACCAATTATTCCTAGCAAACGTACTCACGGAGACAATTTCAGTAATAGCGTAAATGGAGGCGGCAACAATAATAATAACGATAATGATGGGATGCAAGCCCCATTCCTTAAGAAAATGAAGGCTGCAACACCTGGTTGCACTTACAAGGAATTTCTTGCCTGTAAACTGGTTGAATTTGCAGGCAACGAAGGGGCGACTGCTGCACTGCGTTGGTTAGAGAAAACCGAAGCAGTAATTAAAATAAGTAAATGTGCCGAGGAAGACAAGGTCATGTACGCGTCGCATCTTTTTAAAGAAAGGGCGCTAGAATGGTGGAATACGGTACTACAAGCCAAGGGAAGCGATGTGGCCTATGCCATGAATTGGGAAGAATTTAAAAGTCTGGTGGAAAGAAAATTATGTCCCGAATATGAAAAGGAACAAATGGCAAATAAGTTCCTGAACCACCGAATGGTGGATGTAGACTGTCGAGGGTATACTTCGACCTTCTTCGAGTATGCTAGAGTTGTACCAACCCTGGCTTCGCCAGAACCGGTACTTATTTCCCGCTATATTTGGGGTTTGATTGGCAAAATCCGTGATATCGTTAAAGGTGCGAGAACTCGCACAATTGACGATGCAGTAGAATTAGCCAACACTTTGACAGACGGACTAGTAAGCACCAGAGAAGAAAATCGGAAGAAGGAAGTGGCCCAAAAGATTACCCAAGGATTCCGTGCGGGTAACAGTAGCAACTTCAAGAAAAAGGGAACCGGGCAATCTTCCACTGCTCCATTTTGCAATACCTGTAAAAGAAAGCATTTTGAAAAATGCAAAGGGTATTGCAATTTCTGTAAAATTCCGGGGCATCAAGAAGAAGATTGCAGGAGGAAAAAATCAACAATTTGCTTCAACTGTGGAGAAGCTGGACATTTTAGGCCAGACTGCCCGAAATTGGTCAAACCAGTTGATAACAAAGCCAAACCTGCAGAAGGAACTACCAAAAAGAACGCAAGAGCCTTCCAGTTGACTACACAGGAAGCAGAGCTAATCCCTGACGTGATAGCTGGTACGTTCCTAGTTCACGACGTTTATGCAAAAGTATTATTTGACTCTGGTGCAAACCAAAGTTTTATAAATACTTCATTCTGCCAAGCTCTTAACCTACCCTTAACCAAACTTAGGCAGATTTTTACGGTAGAAACCGCAGATGGAAATTCTGTTCACATAGATAAGGTTTTGCAAGAAGGAAAGATAGAACTTTTGGGCCGTAAATTTTCTGCAAACCTGTTACCTATGAATTTAGTTGGATTCGATGTTGTGTTAGGAATGGATTGGTTAGTAGCCAACCATGCTCGAATCCTATGTGATAAGAATTCCATAGAAATACATACACCCACAAGAGAAATAGTGGTGATTACAGGAGATAAGCCACGTAAGCCACTGAAATTCATTTCAGTAATGAAAATGGTCAATTATTCAAGAAAACAAGGAATAGTGTATGTGATATCGGTAATCATTAACACTAAAGGTAAGGAACTTAAGGAAATTCCAGTAGTATCAAAATACCCGGATGTATTCCCAGAAGAACTACCTGGATTACCACCCAATAGGGAAGTAGAATTCAGAATTCATCTAATTCCTGGAACTACACCGATAGCCAAGGCACCTTATCGGTTAGCACCCACTGAAATGTTAGAACTGAAAAAGCAGTTAGATGAATTACTAAGCAAAGGATTTATACAACCTAGTTCATCCCCGTGGGGAGATCCAGTATTATTTGTGAAAAAGAAAGATGGTTCGATGCGAATGTGTATCGATTACAGGGAATTGAATAAGGTTACTATTAAGAATCGATACCCATTACCTAGGATTGATGATCTTTTCGATCAACTTAAGGGAGCTAGATATTTTTCTAAGATAGATTTACGCTCTGGATATCATCAGTTGAAAGTACAAGAAGAAGACATACCTAAAACAACTTTCAGAACTAGGTATGGTCATTACGAGTTTACAGTCATGCCCTTTGGATTAACAAATGCTCCCGCAACATTCATGGATATGATGAATAGAATCTGTAAACCGTACTTGGATAAATTTGTAATTGTCTTCATCGACGATATACTTATTTATTCCAAAAGTCAGGACGAGCATTGTGAACATTTATGAGCACTCTTAACTTAGTTAAGAAAGGAAAAGCTTTACGCCAAATTTTCGAAGTGTGAATTTTGTCTACAGGATGTGCAATTTTTAGGTCACGTGGTGAATCACGAAGGTATTCACGTAGATCCCTCCAAAATAGAAGAAATTACCAAATGGAAGGTCCCGCAATCAGCTACGGAAGTTAGAAGTTTTCTAGGATTAGCTGGATACTATAGACGATTTATTAAGGATTTTTCCAAAATAGTTGTGCCATTAACTAAGCTAACCTGCAAAGCAGTGAAGTTTGAATGGGGACCTAGGCAGGAAGAGGCTTTTAGAATTTTAAAGCAAAGGTTAACAAATACCCCAATTCTTGCCTTACCAGAAGGGACAGAAGATTTTGAAGTTTACTGTGATGCTTCTAAGCTAGGATTAGGATGTGTGCTAATGCAACGCAAAAAGATAATTGCGTATGCCTCAAGGCAATTGAAAAAGCACGAGGAAAACTATACGACACATGACTTAGAATTAGGATCAATAATTTTTGCCCTTAAGATATGGAGACACTATCTGTATGGAAGTAAGTTTACTGTTTATACAGATCATAAGAGTTTAAGATATATATTTGGGCAGAAAGAATTAAACATGAGATAACGAACATGGATGGAAATTTTGAGTGATTACGACTGTGATATTCAATATCACGAAGGAAAAGCAAATGTAGTTGCAGATGCTCTAAGTCGTAAGTATCATGAAAAGCAAAAGCGAGTTCGTGCTCTTAGATTAAATCTACAGTTAGATTTAATGGAACAGCTGAAAAACATTCAAGAAACAACAATCAAGGATGATGCTGAAGGAATGAAAGGAAAGATAAAGGAATTAGAGCAAGGAACTGATGGAATTTGGAGATTCCATAAGAAAAGGATTTGGGTACCTAAGCAGGGATAATTAAGAAATAAGATTTTGGAGGAAGCCCATAAATCTAGGTATACCATGCATCCTGGTAATAACAAGATGTACCAAGATTTAAGAAATAACTTCTGGTGGATAGGAATGAAAAAGGACATAGCTAGATATGTTTCTAAGTGTCTTACTTGTTCACAAGTTAAGGCAGAACACCAGAAACCTTCAGGATTACTCCAGCAACTAGAAATGCCTGTATGGAAATGGGAACTCATAACAATGGACTTTGTTACTAAGTTACCCAAAACCAGAAAGGGTAATGACGCGATTTGGGTAATTGTGGATCGATTAACCAAATCAGCTCATTTTCTACCCATGAAGGAAATCTTTAGCATGGAAAGGTTAGCAAAGTTATACGTAGACGAGGTAGTATCCTTACATGGAGTTCCACTCTCCATTGTATCGGATAGGGATAGTCGTTTCACTTCACATTTCTGGACAAGTTTCCAAGAAGCCATTGGGACGCGGTTAAATTTAAGTACAGCTTAGCATCCCCAAACAGACGGACAAAGTGAAAGGACGATCCAAACCTTGGAAGACATGCTCAGGGCATGTGTAATAGATTTTGGAGGAAATTGGGACAACCATTTACCTTTAATTGAATTCTCCTATAACAATAGTTATCATTCAAGCATTGAAGCTGCCCCGTTCGAAGCACTATATGGACGAAAGTGAAGAACTCTAGTTTGCTGGGCAGAAATAGGAGAAAGCCAATTATCAGGTCCCAAGATCGTGCAAGAAACCACCGACAAGATCACTCAAATCAAGGAATGACTGAAAACAGCTCGAGATGGCCAGAAGAGTTATGCAGACAATCGACGCAAGCCACTAGAATTTCAAATTGGAGACAGGGTACTCTTAAAAGTTTCTCCTTGGAAAGGAGTAGTTCGGTTTGGTAAGAAAGGAAAGCTAAGTCCAAGATACGTAGGACCATTCCCAGTAATCCAGCGAATTGGACCGGTTGCCTATCGCTTGCAACTACCAGAAGAACTAGTTGGAGTACATGATGTATTTCATGTATCCAACCTCAAGAAATGTCTATCTGACGAATCCCTGGTAGTCCCTCTTCAAGACATACAGGTAAATGAAAAATTGAAGTTCGTGGAGAAACCGCTCCAAATAGAAGACAGAAAGATTAAGTTTCTCAAACACAAAAGATTGGTACTAGTCAAAGTCAAGTGGGATTCAAAAAGAGGACCCGAATATACCTGGGAGCTGGAATTGGAGATGAAGCGAAAGTATCCTCACTTATTTCAATAAATCTCGAGGACGAGATTTTAAATAAGGTAGGGAGGATGTAAGGACCTTCAAAAATGTCCATAAACGACCCATAAGTGAAAACCCGGACCCTTGAAACCCTAATGTGCATAAAAAAACCAAGAAATTTAGGGATTTGGTTTTCACGCGGGCCGCGTAAGAGATAAGGTAAGGTTTACGCCGGCCGCGTCAACTTAAAGTTGACCGGATAAGCGTCCCAGGCCACGTGTCACACACGTGGCAACCCTACTCGTGACACACCAGCCCTACACGTAGGATAGGGGCTCTCGCGGGCCGCGTAAAAGCCTGTTAAGGTTTACGCGGGCCGCGTAAAACTCAAAATATGGCTATAAGTAGCCTGTGCATGGGACTTGCTTCTGTGCTCGAAATTTCACTTTCAAAACGTCCCAATTCTGCTAAAAATGAGTTTTTCAGTGTCACGACGCTGCTACGATACAAGGTATTAACTCGATCACTGCTACGATACAATGTCCGATTGATTGAAACCGATCCGATGGATGTTTAAGTGCTGCCCAAATCAGGGCTATACTTTTTCATTCGTCGTGAGGGTTTTGATTTCGTGAGCTTATCGTAAATGTTGTATTAAGTTACTGACCTAGTTTCGTGTGCATTGTTGTTTAAATTAGGTTATCAGGCTTATCAGTAGGCTAAACTCTGCCCGACTAAACTTGCAATGTGAGTCATTCTCTTTTTAACGATGGTTTTACTACATCTCAAATTATTTCCAAGAGTTATAATTACAGGGATTAAGTCTTGGTTATCTTGAATCACTGGCAAGTGGGGTATTATGCACATTACTAATTTCTCACAGTTGGGTTCATCAACCTACCAGTGATAATCATCATTACTTGGGTGAAAGGACCCAATAGTGGTATGACCATCGTCACCAGGGTGTGACACGACGCCAGATAAAAATAAGATAGTACCCATTGTAATCGCTCTTATGCTGTAATTTATAACTATGTGTCGTTTTATCAAAATTGAGTGACTCGCCAGTATTTCCCCGCTGATAAAATATTTTTAAACATGTTTCAGGTGACCTTTTATGAATCAAGAAAAGTGCTACGGGGCACTAATAAAGCTTGAAGTGGTGGCTCAGTAAAATAAATAAACATGTTTTGTAAAACAGGGAATTTCCTCGTAAAATTCCTCTATTGTAAATTACGGGGTTTGTCCCAAATTGTGAAATAAAATAATTGGGCATTTTCAAGTTTTAAAAGATCCTGTTAAACTTCCGCTGTCAACTCAAATAATAAATACCACGGGTTTCTGTCCCGCGGCTCCTGGACCGGGTAACACCGGGACGGGGGCCGTGACATTTTGTCTACAAGAGGAAAGAGAATATGCACATGCAAGTCACATGCTTCCCCCCCCCCAATTTTTAAACGTCCGTAACTTTTTTATACATCATTTGTTTTTAAAAAAATATATACCATAAAATCGAGCGTTTTTTATCTTTAATATGAGTACCATATTGTTATATTTTTCAAAAAAAAAAAAAAATCAAAAACCCAGTTACATACTACACAATGGACATGATGTAAAACACAATGTAAAGTAGATCAAAAACACAATCAATGACAACAGATAAATACACAATGAACAAAATACTAAAACACAATGACCATAACGTATAACACAATGGCGATAACATATAACACAATAAATATCAGACTAAATAAAAACACAATTGATGACAACAGATAAAAAACACAATTAATGACAGCAGATAAAAGACACAATGGAGAGCAGTGAAAACACAATAGAAAACAAACTAAAAACACAATACACAACAAACTAAAACACAATGAACAAGATAATAAAAAAATTGAACAAATTATTAAAACACAATAGAAAACAACACAATGACCATAACGTATAACACAATGGCGATAACATATAACACACTAAATATCAGACTAAATAAAAACACAATTGATAGACAACAGATAAAAGACACAATTAATGACAGCAGATAAAAGACACAATGGAGAGTAGTGAAAACACAATAGAAAACAAACTAAAAACACAATACACAACAAACTAAAACACAATGAAGAAGATAATAAAAAAAATTGAACAAATTATTAAAACACAATGGAAAACATATTAAACACAATGACCTGAACTAATAACACAATTTATAGAAAACCCAGATATAACACTATCTCCATTATGTCATATATTGTGTTATAGGTTCTTATAAAAACGCAATGGATAGAACCCAATTAACATTGTGTTATAGGTTTTGATAATAACACAATGTATAGAAACTCTACTAAAACGTAATGACCAAAACCCAGTTAAAAGACACAATGAACTGAACCTTTAACACAATGCGAAAAAACCTAGTAAAAACGAAAATTTTTATTTTATTTTTATATGATAATATGGTACTCATATTAAAGACAAAAAAAAAACGCTCGTTATTATGGTGAATTTTTTTTTTAAAAATGTCGTATGAAAAGTTATGGACGTTTTAAATCGATGGGGGAATTGGCATGTGCCTTGCATGTAGATAGAGAAAATCCATAAATATAGGATTCCCTTTATGCCCTTCTATTATCTTCTTTTCCCTACAATTCATCTCAACTCTCCAAATCTAAGATCAATGGACTAGAAACCTTCTTACCCTTCTTATTTATTTTATCCTTTGTATTTGATCCTAACCCTAAGAATCACAATATTAATTATAATTTTTATTGATTATCATTTAGATCCATTTTTTACTTTGTTTTACTGTGTTTGTTCATGACTTGCTATTATGACCATATTTTATTATGTATTACTGTGTCTGTTCATAATTATATAGCCTCGCTAGGGGTGTGCAAAAAAATCCGAATCCGAAACCGAACCCGAATTATCCAAAATTCCGAATCCGAATTATCCAAAAATTCGGATATCCGAAAATTCGGATTCGGATAGTGATATTGGAAATTTTCGGATATTTCGGATATCCGATATCCGAAATACTAAATAATAATATTTTTCAATTATTAAATATATTATAATAGTATATACAGCAAATGCTTAAAACCCTAACTTTACAGCCCCTTATTTTCCACCCACGCTCCCCACCGCCTCTATTTCAAATCTTTATCATCTGAATCTTCAATGTTCATCGTCAAACCCTTCATAATTGCCGCAACCTAATCGTCATCTAAACGCTACACTCTTTCCCTCTTCAGTGTTGTCTGTTCCCGTCACAATACGTAACCCTATTTGATTCTCTGCCTAACCCCAATATGGATTAGCCATAGCTTCTCTCACAAGATGTAGATCATAGCATCCTTGAGTTGCTGTTATTGAGAAGAAACCTTAACTTTGAAGCAAATCTATTAAATAACTAGAAGCAGATCTATTTATTTATCTAGAAATTAAAATATAATATTCACTTCTTCTTGTATGTTGATTATTCCTCAATATTTTTGAATCACTCAATGAGATGGCGTTGGGTGATGATGAAGATGATTTTTAATTTTAGTCAGTGTTAGAAACAAATATATTTTTTCTATAGTTGGGATATATCCGAATCCGTATCCGAAACTTCGGATATCCGAAATTTCGGATACGGATTCGGATTCGGATATCTAAATCTACTATCCGAAATTTTCGGATATCCGAAACACCGGATATCCGAATTTGAACACCCCTAGCCTCACTATGTACTATGATTCACCATCATTATGGTTCACTATAATTGATCAAGTTTGACATACATTGACTATTTTGCAAATAGTGGAGAGTTCAAATGAGAAGAATTTTTTTGTGAGAAGGAAAAAGAAGAAGTTTCAACCAATAAGAATCCTTTATTTTACTTCATTTAATATTTGAATTTAATTTTAATGTAAGGGTGTTTTTGTAAACTTACATAGATCATTAATTTCTAATCTTCCTCTTTAATACCTAGCTACATTAAATATGTAACTTATTTTCAAAATATACATTTTTTCAAAAAAAAAAAAAAAAACAATTTAGAGTGTAGGACAAATTACTAGGTGTGTAGGATAAATTACGAGTTGTGTATGATAATTTTCAAAATGTGTAAGATAAATTTCGAAATGTGTAGGATAACTTTTTATGTGTGCAGGAAAAAAAAAATAGTGTAGAAGATGAGAGTCTTTATAAGTAATTAATTAGTTAAAGATAGTAATAAATGAGATGAAAGAAAAACTAATTGTACCATTTGTTCTTTTTGTTCTCAATTAAATTTTCTTCTTAAATGAACCTCCCCTTTGCAAATATGTGTGTGCTTATATACTTGAAATTTGATAGCATATCACATATGCCATTATTTGACTTGCATTCGCTAACCTAGACCTAGATGGACTATGTTTGACGAGTATTCCTTTCGAAATATACGATTCCGATCCCCAAATCTTTAACTCTGTCTTAATTTCCTTTAAGTTATTTTGGTTTCTTTTAATATAGCGATTTTTATGCCTCATACTCGACTTACAACCAACAGTATCTTATGCCTATTTATTTTCCACATGATTTTTAAGAAGCATGGTATCTTGCAAAAGGCATTGATAAAGCCTTATTTGATCACATTGGGTCTTAAATTTTTAAATTTAAAAAATTATGTTTGTTATTGACATGAGTGACCGATTTTGATTTAACCAAGAGTGATTTTGACCGACTGATTTTGGTTTACCAGTATTGACCTTATATTTAATTACTTTTTAAGTAATATTTACCTTATATTTGTTTTCTAGCCTGGTTCGACCATATTTGTTCTCTAGCCTGGTTCGACCTAACAGGACACTTCTAACAGAAATAGAGAAAAAAAAAAAAGAACCAATTGTGGCATAAATACATAGAATACATTGTAACCCATTTAAAGTGTTTTATTCTGTTTCTTCTGTTAGAAAAAAAAAAAAAAAAGAACCAATTGTGGCATAAATACATAGAATACATCGTAACCCATTTAAAGTGTTTTATTCTGTTTCTTCTAATATACATGCTGGCATACCCTTGAGAATTGAGATCATAAATATTGGTTGAACTTAGGGGTGCTTAACGGGTCGGGTTCTCAGGTTGGCGGATTCAACCCGACCTGAACCCGAAAATTTTACTCAAACCCGAACACGACCCGAACCCGAAAAATGTGTTAACACACCAACCCGAACACGACTCGATTATTTGTGGGTTAACCCGAACCTAACCCGTTTGACCCGAACATTAAACTATTATTAAGTAATCAATTCTAAAGTTTTAAAACTATACTAGACTATGACAGTTTAGAAAAGATTAGATCATATATTATTATATTTGAATTTAAAAAAATGGATAATTGCTAATTTGCTAATATAAATAATACTACACAAAGTTGGATTTAAACTGATTAGAGCCCATTGGCGCCCTGAGTATTTGACGGTTCGTTTCTTCTTTTGGCTTCGAATGAAGTAAACCTGCTGTTCACCTAATCTCATGATTGTGTTCATAGTTAACCACCCAAAAGGCCCAATGAAATTGAAATCTGCCGTCATATTTTAAAAGCAACCTTTACTTTAACCTAAAATCTCTACTATACACACATTAACATAAGCCACCCTATTTTTTTTTTATAAACTAAACAAGTGAACCTGCGAACTCGACGGGTTTGACCCGAACCCGACCTGTCTAGCTAAACGGGTTCATGGGTTCGACCTGAAACTGACCCGAACCTGTTTAGGGTAAACCCAAACCCAAAAAATCCGTGTTCGGTTCGTGTCGTGTTTTCGGGTCGTGTCGGAAATTCACACCCCTAGTTGAACTTGACTTGATAACTTACTACTAAATACTATTCTAGTTACTCTAACCTTTAATTTTATTAAAGCACTAGAATTTTGACCCGTGCCGCGCGTTGCAGCGGCAACGTCACGTCAACGCGCGGCAACGTCACGTTTGTGACTTCATTACACGTGTAGCAATGATGGCAATAACATGTGCGGCGCACACGTGCCATTACGTATGTCACAGGTTTTTTACCTTCTTACACATGTTACTTTCGTCATTAGTCTACGTGTTGTGTCTGCTTTCGTCACGACAAAAAAATTGGAAGCTAAATAATGTGGTAGACAGTCACGTCATCAACATGATTAGCATTAGATACATGTTTCCAATTTCCGGCATTGGATATTTAATTAACCAAGTGTCAGAAACGGAGATGTTCTCCAAGAAAGACATGCAAAGTGGTTATCACCAACTTCGAATCAAGTGAAAAAAATAAATAGAAATCGTTTAACATAGATTGAAAAAAAAGTTTTCAAATTATAAAACAAATAAAAAGCGTTTTAAGTTTACGTCAAAACGTATTCCAATCGAAAATGCACAATACTTAGCAGCGACAAAACGTACAATAACTCGAATTTTATACTGTCGAATGAAAATGTATTATATTTGACCCGACTCGTTACCGAACAAAGTTTACGTCAAAACGTAGACCAACCGAAAATGTACGCATAAATAAGCATGAAAATGTATTATATTTGACCAAAATAATTTCTGAAAAAAAATATCTCGAAACGTGAATTTATATCATTTAAGTTGAAACGTGAATTTATACCGACATGTACACGAAAATGTCAAAATGTAGACTAACTGAAAACGTACATAAAAATGAGCTATAAAAACATTATATTTGACCACACTCATTTCCGAAAAAAATTGCATCAAAATGTGAATTTATACTGAGGGTAAATTTGAAAAGTTAAAACTCAAGGGGTGAAATAACAGTTTATAAAGTTTTAAGAAAGTGTAAGGGTGTAGATGTCAATTTCAAAATCTAAGGACTGTTTGTGTCATTTTATAAATTTGGTAGGCTTTTTTGTGGTGTCATAGCACCGACCATGAACTTTAAGAGATGCTAGTTTTTAACCCACGTGTTACGACGGGAGATGCGGTGCGGATATTGGCTCGGTTTGTTACGTGATTGGTAAGTTACCTATATAATACGACTAATCGTTATAGCAACCAAAACAAAAGAAAATACCCACAAAATAAATCGTAATATACAAAGAATAATATCGATTCATTACAAAGTTTTTTAGTGTATAATTAAAAAACACCAAAGCTATTTTTGAGTAAATTAGTATGTTAAATCTAAGTGAAGTAATGATTTGATTATATTATTTTTATTAAGATTGACTAATTATGTGTATATATTTAGTTTTAATGAATCAGAAATGGAGCCACCCATATGTGAGTCATGATAACATTAAAAAGTGCAGACCAAAAAAAACAGAGAGTTACCCGGATAGAACCTGTGACCTCAAGTTGAGACTTTGAGGAAATAACCATCACAGCAAACTTAGAGATAGGATCTTATCAGGCGACAATATGTTATATATAAAGAATGGCGGTGGCTGTGATGTGACAGCCACCGACCATTCATTTTAAGATTATATACAATATATAGTACTATATTATATTATACAGTGTTGTTAGGGGCTAGATTTTAGTTATAATGGATCCAATATTTTGAGGCGTTGTCTGGATTATTTATCCTTAGCGGGTAGTGCAGAGACTCAGAGGATCAAGGATCCTTATCATTACTTATAAGTTTCTAAAAATTGTTCTCGATATTTTCTTATGTTAATGTGCAGGATATCAACGAAGTCGACTAAGTCTAAGCTGGAATCTTGGAATTAATCCGTTATAGAGCTGCACATGCTTATTCCACAACGGTCATGGGGAGTGAACTGGTCATGCAAGATTTTCGGACTTAGTTGTTATTCAAAAAGGGTTGATCAAG
Source organism: Helianthus tuberosus (assembly GCA_030545235.1). Taxonomy (NCBI): domain Eukaryota; kingdom Viridiplantae; phylum Streptophyta; class Magnoliopsida; order Asterales; family Asteraceae; genus Helianthus; species Helianthus tuberosus. Next base: position 198,209,435 of record CM060442.1, on the reverse strand, counting down.
CGTTATAGACATATTCACATTTTCGCATACATACATTACAAACCAAAAGCTCACAAACACTCTTAGCAATCAGTTGTAACACACTTGATCAATATCCGAAGTTGTAATCACTTTTCATTGTCCAATATAGTTGGTATTGATAGTTTTTACTACCTGAGGTTTTTGTGTCAGTGATCTACTAGTGATCAAGGGTTTTTCCTCGTATAAATCTCTGCGTTCGATTGCATTTACAACCTTATATTCATTTCTATCATCGTTAATCACCTAAGCACTCTACCTCACATTTCAAATTTAGTTACATTATTCTTAATCAGATTTTTGACCAAAACAAGTATATTATACGGTACCAGACTTAAATGCATATAAAACACAAATAAAATAAAATAAAATAAAATGAGAAGTGAAATCTCAACTTGATGAACACACGTACAAGAAGAGGCATAAATTAAAGATGCTTTTAGCCTAACTAAAAAAACGCATAGCTTAAGGACGGACAATATTATAAAAAGTATTAATTTATTGTGTCTAACTATGCAATTAACATGTTTTGTCTATGAAAACAACGTTGTGGTCCAACGTCATGCCTTTTGATCCATCATGGATAATGGAACAGCAAACATCATTTTTCTCTTTAACAAAAAGGTGGTTTCATAATGAAGTTGTACTTTAACTAACTTATTATTATTATTTGGATATTACATTTTTAAACAAGAAGGTACTTTATACGATAAAACAAATCAATGTTTTAAAGATTTATATCTATATGCATGTTATATAAAAGGTCAACTTCTATATAAGTCACCTATAGTTCAAAAAAATTATTTATAATTTCATACAATTTTCAAGAAGAAAACAACAGGTTCGGTTCAATTTATTAATTCATCTATTATCTCGTGGTATATTGTATAGTACGTCTTCTAGTTTTCTTATTCATATGATCGGTGTTGTCTATCTATGTCATGAGCCTTATAGTTCTTCAATATGAATTAATAGATTATCAGCCTTTACAGGAACACCAAAAAAATCCAACGATGGCCCCTACATGTAGGGGTATTCATGGTCCGGTTTTAACAGTTTTTAGATCAAACCGTTGGTATTACATTTTGTTTATCACTAATATGTAATGGTTAAATATATAGTATTGTATTTTGTTTATCACTAATATGTAATGGTTGAACATAATTGATTTACCATATTACATAATTTTGTTATGGAACTTTTTTATGATGTGAAAGAAAAAAAAAAGTACGAATAACAGATAACAATGTTTTTTAATGTGTCCCTTAATATAACATATGGTATGATGGTGTAATGTAAGTCGCTATTATAATCATGGTAGAGCGACATGTATTGAAAAGTTAGGATCCTTTTGAGCATCCATATTAAAATCTTTATATCATCTCAATTTTTATAGTTTACTACCTCTATCTATTAACATATATATTTGATCGTAACAAAACATCATACGCAAGTCATTGGTTTTATTACAATAGGCTTTCGAATAATGGGTTTCCTCTAAAATTGGTAATGGGCTGAGTTATTAATGTCATCTGCGATTACGGGCATGAATGACTTTTTACCTGCAATGCGATTACGGGCATGAATGACTTTTTACCTGCAATTCTGCAAATGTACTGAATGACTATGCTTATTTTGAATATTAAAAAAAGTGTGAAAAATACTGTCACAACATTAAAAATCCACTATCTGAAAATAGAATTCAAAATTCAAACAAAGAATTCCACATATCATCCATATATCCATCCACAAATTTACTATTCTACCCTTTAAACCAAAATATAACATAACAAACTACTTAGACCGAACCGGCTCCTCCGTAATGGTATCCAAAACCGGTTTCTTCGACCGGGAAACCATTATCCGGTGACCAAACTCCGGCACATCGACCACCAACCTCACCTCACTCCTCACCGCCTCCGCCTCCGCCGCATCGCCACCTAATGCCAACTCAGGAGATATCTTCCCCGATATCCGTTTCGGTGCACTATTAGCAGACAACCAAAAAACCGCCATATCACCGGGTGTAACCATCGAATTCACCCGTCTTATCGGAAACATGATGTAGACGTTTCCCGATTGAAGATCTTGATCGGCGGATAAAGGAGAGAACCTCCTGTTAATGTTCAATGATTGCGAGTTCACTAGAAAATAATTTGGGCATTCGAGCATGATCTCGGCCGCTTTGATGGAGTCTTGGAATTGTCGGATTTCTCCTGTGGGGAAGATTACTCTAGCGGCTTTAGTGGTTTTTATTTTGGGTGAAGAAATGAAGCTGAGGTTGAAACTGCTGCAAGATGAAATGTAGTTTCCCATTTGGTTATTCTAGAGAGAGGGAGAGAGAGAGAGAGTTTGTTAGGGGGTGTGAAAGGAAGGATTGTGAATTTATAGGAAATGAATGAATGCGCGTTAAAGGAAGGAGCGAGGAGTTTGTTATGTTACTTGACTTGTCACGGGTCTTAGTCTTTGGTTATTGGTTTGGTTTTACGAACGGTTTTTATAAGATTTACGGAGACCGAATGCTTAACTTGGTTATCGGTTTGGTTTTACAAGTATTTTTTACAAGACTATGAGGTATGGGGCGTGGGTTAGGTACAAACGCCCAAGTCACCACCCCGGGTGGGTTTGGTTTTTGACGTGGCCCCTTGGGCGGGGGGTTTCAGCCCGGGCGTTGGGCGGGGCTATCAAGATGACATGGCGAGATCTCATTGGCCAAGACAAGTAGCCGTTTGGGCTAACCGTTGGCCAAGGCTATGTGTAAAAAAAAGTTATTTTTTCACTATAAAACTCACACTTCTATTCATTTTTCTACCACAACTACTCCACCTCTTCTATAATCATCTCTACCTTATTTTTAAAAAAAAAATTCTCATCCAACCACAATACGAAAAATGAATCCTCATAATCGTGGTTTTACAAATGGTTTTGTAAGATTTATAACGGTTGACGTATGGAAGTTTACGGAGACTGAAGACTCAAGACCAGTTGGTCCGACCTGGTCAGAGTAAAGCTTCAGATGACCTAACAAGAACCTGCAAGATCACAAGGAAAAAAACACACCGTTAGCCTCGTCACAGGGAGGGGGGGCCTCTCTGTGACCAAGCTCGGGCGTGAGAATAAGTATTTGTGAGGAGAGAATAGGTCAGGGAGAGAGAGAGGAGAGTATAGAGAGAGAAAGTAGTGATTACCCTTTGCTTTAAGTCTTGGCGGGGTATTTATAGTCTTTGGGTATGCTGACGTGGCGAGTTAGTTAGGGTTGGATCAGTCATTGTCAGGGCAGTTAAAGCTGTGGGTCCCAGTTAGTTATGACGTATCAGCGTGTTTAGTCTATCTGTTTATGGCATTAGATGCGATCCGACCCTTTAAGCAATGAGATTCGGCCTTATGTTTGTCGATCATTCGGTCCGACAAAGGACGTATCCTCATCAAGTCCCCCTAGTTCGTAGCGTTTGTTTTAGCAAAAGCTTTGAACTATATGGAGGGGTTTTTGCGATTCGTGACCTATATTTGCCGCTAGTTTTACTGATTTTTGATTTTTGAATTTTTTTGGCAGTGATTTCTTGTTTTGGTGACCGTCAGTTACCCTATCTTGCCCTAGTCGATGTGACTCTTGATTTACGTCACCCATTATGACGTGTCGTTCTATGACTGGCTGCTTTGAGGCGGTGTGTGCCTTTATAAAAAAGGGAGATAAAAAGTAACTTTTTGTTTTCACTTTTCTACTTCATATTCTTCCTCCTTTTCTCTTAGGCGAAACGACTCACCAAACAGGTTAGTGTCCTTCTTATATAATGGTGAATAAAAGCAACTTGTCCGGTTGCTTTAACATTTTGAATAGAAATGGCTTAGCATGGTACGTAGATAAATATGCGATTCCTGCCTCCTTACACCCTGTTCTCCCCGAAAAGAATAAGCCCATTTATCCTTTTGTTCCGGGGAAGATAGGGGTTTACACCCGCTTGTTCGACTACTGCAACTATCGTCTTCCTCTGACGAAGTTCTTGATCGAAGTTCTCTTATTTCACGAGGTTCATCTTTCTCAAATGAACCCCTTTGGCCTTGCCAAGGTGTGTCATTTTGAGTTATCCTGTCGTGGTTTGGGCTCCGACCCGGATTTGGATGTGTTCCGGGTTTTTTACAAGTTGAACCGGTCCAGTAGTTGGTATACCTTCGAGGTTAGGAATAAGAATGCTTGCTGTTATACATGGATTACTTCCAGTTTAAAGGATTGGAAAGACCGTTTCTTCCTGGTTAACGATCGGTGCGTTCCGGCTGATATGACGTAGAGATTGAAGAGGTCGCACCTTCCACCCCCTCTTCCTGAAGACTTCGAATTTAACAAAGATTTATATGCGACTTTGATCAAGGAAGCCGGGCGTATACAAAAGTATCCGGAACACATCCTTGTCAGGGGACGGATAAGCACGATCTGGGCCGAACCGGAGTGGTATCCTACCCTTAGGTGGAACGGAGAGGGTTAGTCATGCGGCGTTTATGCATTGCTTACTGATTATTTTATTGTTCGTTTTTATGCTTTTATCATGCTGGACTATGGATATTATTTGTTTGTTCTTGTGCAGCTACGGGTTTGAAAGAAGCTCTCAGATTGAAATCCTTTGACTCCAAAGAGCTCGATGTCCTAGCCACTAAGACGCCGAATGGTGATCCTCCGTATCTAAGCGTCGTACAGGAGAATCTTTATCCGATTCGGGAACCAGTAGCTCCAGTTGACCAGGGAGGTTCGGGTGGCCAAGGAGGTTCGGGTGGCCACGGAGGTTCGGGTTTAGCTCCTACGGCACACGTGTTGAATGTTGCTCCGGCTCAGGCAGCGGTGGTGGTTGGTAGTGACAAGGGCAAGAAGACTAGTTCGAGCGGGACGAAAGGGTCCGGTTCCAAGTTTGTTATCGAAGACGAAGGAGTGCATCTTTCCATCGAAGACGAAGGAGTACATGCTGAAGGGGGAGAAGAGGGTGATGAGGAGCGTCCTCGAGTTAGCTTGAAAAGAAGACGAACTGCTTCTTCCAAGCCCGATTCGAGTCTCAAACTGGTGAAGAAGAAGAAGAAAATAGATTTTACAACCATCACTTTGGAGGATGATGAGGACGACCAGGCCACCGAGTTTTCTGCTGCTGGGGGCCTGTTAGAGAACTTGGATGCCCATCTTCACGGTGGTCGTACCCCAAGGGACCGTCCGGTAAATATTCCGACGAGCCCATTATCTTTCGGACAGGGGGCTACCAAAGTTATTGAAGATATCCTCATGCCCGACCCTCTATCTTTCAAGAAAGTCGAGCCTTCTCCTTCTGGTCCTACAACGGAGGTTGCCTCCAATGTGTCAAGGCCGAGCCCCCAACCAATTGATGGTGGGGATAGTGCCTCCTCCTCCCCTTTATGGTACGAAACTGAAGCTGTTTTCTTGTGCCGGGAGCTAGGTTCGGGTGATGTTGCGGATATGGACTCGGCTCGCGCTTTGGAGAAGTATATACCTGAGTGGTCGTTGGCGAACAAAGATAGGATTGTGGATGCCTTGTCGGCAAAGATGGCATTGTTTCATCTTGGAACTCCGGCCGAACATGCGCATTACCGGAAGATGAGTGGTCCGGAACTTGGGAACGCTTTGATGCTGAATCATGCCCAATCGAACTCTCTGGTGGTGGAGACTTATAAACGTTGGGTTGAATCAGAATCGAATTGTCGCATGTTTGAGCGTGAGATTTCCAACTTGAAGAGTGAAGATAATGTTCGAAAAAAACCCAAGCAAGAGCTTTCATCTCTTCGGTCTCAAGTGGATCGTCTGAAGGAGCAGGTCTCGGAGGCGAAAGAGGTTAATAAATCTTCCCAGGCTTCGGCCGCGGCCGCTTACGAAGCTCAAGACAAAGCTCTCCAGGACCTGGAAGCTCTTAAGTTGAAATTTGGCGATCTAGAGAAGAAAATGTCTGATGCGGAGAAAAGAAACAAGGCTGAGCTAAAAGAGATGCAAACGTCGTACGACCAACTTCTGGCCGATCATCACTGCTTGATCAACGGTACGTTCGTAATTTATTCTTTACCGTTTCCTTTTTCTATTTACTAAATCCTCTCTCTTCAGACAAGGACGAACTTGAGAGGGCTCGTGACAGGGTGATCGAGTCGCACAAGGCAACGATCAACGAAGCAAAAGGCATGTTGACTCGTTGTAACGGCGAGATGGTTGAGCTGTATGCTCAAGTGTCGGAGCTCATGCTTACCAAGCAATGGTTTCTAACAGATGGGATTGCTTGGGTGGTCAAATTGGTTCATCAAAGCCCTGAGCTGGAGAAGGTGGTCGCTGATTAAGTGAACAGTGTTAATGTGGTTGGAGTGAACGAAGGAATTAAACAGGGTTTCCAGGCGGCCAACGGTTCGGCTCGCTCGTTCGAAGAAGTCCCCGGCTATGATGAAGGAGCCCAGGACGCACTAAATGCTGCGATAAAGGCCTTTGATGATTTCCATATCTCCGTTCTTGGGAAAGTTACAGACTTGGTGGATAAACCCTTGTCCGTCATCAAGCAAAGGAGTGAACTTCCCATTGTGAAAGAAGATTATGAATCTTAAACTTGATGTTCACCTTTGTAATCGTACAATGTTTTGTTTTTGTTGTGGCATGTAACCGAACAACTTAATTTCCTGCTTATAGTTTTGACAAATATGTTTCCGTAGCTTTATATGAAGTAGTGTTTTTTGATGAAAATATTTATGCCTGGCTTTTCAGCTTTTTAGTTTACGTCCAAACTTTTTGCTGTTTGGCAAGATTATGGTTTGACCATCTAGGTGACCAGATTATAGCAAGAAGTTTCTCGTAGTTGACTTCTTTTGCTTAGTATTTTTTTTATAATTGGGCCGTATTAGATACGGACCTGCTTAATAGATTTTTTATAGTCGGACCGTGCGAGGCATGGGTCGAGGCCCGTTCGTGCACGTTTTTATATTATTCGAACTTATACATACGCTATGCTTTATACTTGTAAAAGTACGGATCGCTTTAATTAATCATCGTTCCGGGGAAAACCCTCCCGGCTTACAAGGAAAATGGAAATGTGCTCGGGGCATTACCCTCCCGATTCATACATGGAAATTGGAAATACTATAAAATAAGAAATAGCGATCTCTTTTGGCCGTATTAGGCTGCTATTTACATGGAGCACTTCTTTAAGTGAACTCCGTTCCATGTTCTGGGTACGGGGGTTCCGTCAATTTTTTCCAACACATACGAGCCCTTATCGCTTGCTTCTTTGACTCGGTACTGCCCTTCCCACTTTGGGGTCAGCTTCCCAGGAGTTTCGACGCGGCTTGCATCGTTGCTTCGGAGCACAAAATCTTCGACCTTAAACTTGTAAAGCTTGGCACGGGCATTGTAATACTTGTCGATCTTCTTTTTGTATCGTGCCTCTTTAATTGCCGCAACGTTCCGACGTTCTTCTAGCAGGTCGAGATTGGATCGAAGCTCCCGTTCGTTTTCTTCCCAGTTTTTGCACCTTTGGTTTGGGAGACCGATTTCTGCAGGAATCACGGCTTTAGTGCCGTATGTAATACTGAACGGTGTTTCTCTGTTACTGGTCTTGTGCAACGTTCGGTGAGCCCACAACACGTTCGGTAATTCATCTGCCCATCATTTGCCTTCATAACCAAGTCTTCTTTTTATTCCATCTACGATCCGTCGGTTTATCTGCTCGACCTGCCCATTCCCATAGGGATGTGCAACCGAGGAGAAGACTTGGTTAATCTTCAAATTCTCACACCAGCGTTTAAATGGATTTTCCGCGAATTGCTTTGCATTCTCGCTCACAATGTAGAGCGGAAGACCGAAACGGCACACGATCTGCTCCCAAAAGAATCTCGTTACATTGTAGCCAGACATGATTGTAAATGGTCGGGCTTCCACCCACTTGGTGAAATAATCCACGGCCACAAGCAGATATTGAGCGCTTCCGCTCGATCGTGGGAAAGGTCTGACTATGTCGACGCCCCACTTCTGGAAAGGCCATGCGGCGGTTACCGGGATCATCTCATTCTTCGCTCGGAGGCTTACTGTTGCATGCTTTTGGCATTTGTCGCATTGTTGTAGTTCTTTGACTGCACTCTCGTGCATCCCGGGCCAGTAATATCCCGCACTTTTCACTTTTGTTACAATCATTTTTGGCCCGGCATGAATCCCGCAAATGTCGTAATGTATTTCTCTGATGATATAGCTGGCCTGTTCCGGGTCGAGGCATTTTAACAGAGGCCCAAGGAAGGTCTTTCGGTACAAACCTCCTTCCTGCATCTGATATTGAAGAGAGTTGATTTGGATCTTTCTCGCCTCTGCTTTATCAACTGGCAAAACATCATGCACCAGGTAGTTGATTATGGGTGTCATCCACGTTTATGACGGAGCTTCTACTTGCATAACGTATGGAGTAGCAATTGAAGGCGTGGTTAACACCTCCACCCTTACCTCCTTGGCCAAGTGACTGAACGATACGGATGCCAACTTGCTCAATGCGTCGACCTTTTTGTTTTTGCTGTGAGGAATGTGTTCGACTTTACATGAATCGAATGATGCCATAACTTGCTTTACATGTTCGAGATACTCAATCATGTTGGCTTCCCTTGCTTCATATTCTCCGTTCACCTGATTCGCTACGAGCAACGAATCTACATGGGCCACAACATTTCTTGCTCCAACTTTCGTTGCCAGACGTAAACCAGCTAGCAGGGCCTCATATTCAGCTTCGTTATTTGAACTCTTGAATTCTAACCGGAGCGCATACATCATATTCGTGCCATCCGGATCGGTGAGAATCAAACCTTCTCCCGCCCCTTCGGCGCTCGAAGCCCCGTCTGTATACAAAGACCAGGGCTTATCTGGGGCTTTCTCCGTTTCTTCCATTTCTTTATCCTCCGGCATCTCTACTAAAAAATCAACTATCACCTGTCCTTTTAACGAACCTTTGGTTCTGAAGGTGATATTGAATGCGCCCAGTTCGATCGCCCATTTTGCCATGCGACCTGAAACTTCGGGCCGTCGGAGAACGTGCTGGATTCTTTGATCCGTTCGTACCTCAATCGGATGGGCTTGAAAGTATTGACGAAGTCTTCTTGAAGCATGGACTAACGCCAGAGCTAGCTTTTCCAAGTTTGAGTATCTCATTTCATAATCTTTCAATGTTCGGCTTATGTAATAGATGGGGATTTGTGCCCCGGTTCGGTGAGCGACTAGCACTGTGCTGATAGCACCAAACGATGCGGCTAAGTAGACCGTCAGTACCTCATCTTTTTCTGGGACAGTGAGGGTTGGAAAGGTGCCGAGATAAGCTTTAAGCTCTTCAAAGGCTCGTGCAGCCTCTTCGGTCCATTTGAACTCCGATCTGAAACTTTTTCTAAGTACGTCCATGAACGGGAGAGATCTATCTGCCGCTTTTGACAAGAATCGATGGAGGGCGGCCAATCGCCCATTTAAGGATTGGATCTCTTTAACCGACGTTGGAGGCTTCATGGTGAGAACAGCATCGATCTTGTCTGGGTTGGCTCGCAGACCTTTTGACCCGACCATGACTCCCAAGAACTTTCCTTCTTCTACCCCGAATGTACACTTTTTAGGGTTTAACTTCATGTTGATGCTTCGGAGTTGGGTAAATGTTTCGAGTATGTCTTTCATCATGGCGGCTTCATCGTGACTCTTGATTACGATATCATCAACATACACCTCTACATGTAATAGATGGGGATTTGTGCCCCGGTTCGGTGAGCGACTAGCACTGTGCTGATAGCACCAAACGATGCGGCTAAGTAGACCGTCAGTACCTCATCTTTTTCTGGGACAGTGAGGGTTGGAAAGGTGCCGAGATAAGCTTTAAGCTCTTCAAAGGCTCGTGCAGCCTCTTCGGTCCATTTGAACTCCGATCTGAAACTTTTTCTAAGTACGTCCATGAACGGGAGAGATCTATCTGCCGCTTTTGACAAGAATCGATGGAGGGCGGCCAATCGCCCATTTAAGGATTGGATCTCTTTAACCGACGTTGGAGGCTTCATGGTGAGAACAGCATCGATCTTGCCTGGGTTGGCTCGCAGACCTTTTGACCCGACCATGACTCCCAAGAACTTTCCTTCTTCTACCCCGAATGTACACTTTTTAGGGTTTAACTTCATGTTGATGCTTCGGAGTTGGGTAAATGTTTCGAGTATGTCTTTCATCATGGCGGCTTCATCGTGACTCTTGATTACGATATCATCAACATACACCTCTACATTTCGTTCGATCTGGTCTTTGAAGGCTTTGCTCATTAAACGCTGATACGTAGCAACGACGATTTTCAACCTGAAAGGCATCTTAGTGAAGCAGTAAACTCCTTCGTTGGTGACAAAGGTTGTCTTATCCTCGTCTTCGACTGCCATTTGTATCTGGTGGTATCCCTTATAGGTGTCTAGAAAACACTTCAGTCTGAACGTGGCGACGGAGTCAATCTTCTCATCAATCTCCGGTAACAGAAAACAATCTTTCCGGCACGCCTCATTTAGATCGGTGAAGTCGATACACATTCTCCATGAATTGTCCTTTTTTCGTACCATAACTGGATTCGACACCCTGGTTTGGTACCGAACTTCTCGAATAATTCCAGCATCTAGGAGGCTCTTTACGTCTTTTGCAATTGCCTTGGCTCGATCTGGCGCCATATGCCTTTTTCTTTGTGCTATTGGCTTGATTGATTCTTTTACGTTCAGGTGGTGCTGTGCCATAGACCTGGGGACCCCTTGCATATCGGAGTGCTTCCAAGCGAAAACGTCAATCGAGTTACTCAATAACTCCCATAAGAGCTTCTTCGTTCGTTTTGGGAGCTGAGCACCGATGGCCACTTGTTGTTCTGGAAAGTCTGGATTAATCTCCCAGAGATCGGTAGGCACTTCGGACTTTTTGGAGCTCGTTTCTGCTGCGTGTCTTACCTCAGCTACGAACGAATTTGACTCTAAAAGGATAGTGGCGACCCCAGCTTCGGTGGGGAATTTTATGGCACCGTGTATCGTTGAGCTAATTGCTCCAAGAGATCGTAACCCGGGTCGCCCGAGTATTATGTTATGCGACGAATGAGTACCAACAACCAGAAAGGTTAGTTGGACAGTTCTGCTTCTGTCATCATCCTTGAATGTGGTCGGGAGGGTAATCTGCCCTATCGGATGAACCACTTCTCCCCAAAAACTTATTAGAGGGGTAGACACCTCGATCAATCTCTTCTTTGTTTGAGGGTTCAGCTGCTGGAAACATTGTAGGTACATTATCTCGAAGGCGCTTCCTCCGTCTACGTAGATTCGCCGGACCAAGTGTCCTGCGACTACGGCCGATATCGTGATTGGTCCGTCTCGAGCATCTTCCGGATCAATCAGAGGAAAGTACGTTGGTTGGTGCATCCAAGCTGCCATGTGTTGGCTCGACCGCTTCACCCCTCTTGGCTCGGTAAACCGAATCATATTGATTCCAGCCTCGGTGTTCGAATTGTCAATCGCAGTTGCAGACTTCTTCCCATCTTTTACTTCTTTCACGAGATGAGAAAGTTTTCCAGATCGCACAGCCTTCTCAATCTCTTGTTTCAAAGCCCAACATTCATCAGTCGTATGCCCCTTGTCTCGGTGATATTCACAATACTTTTTAGAATGCTTATCCGAGGTAGGCCGTTGCTTCGACGGTGTAGGAAACTGGGTGGTTTCAATACTAAGGATCTCGCTTGGTGATTTTGTTAGCTCGGAGAAGGTGTTAAAACGCACGTTTCCAGTTCGGAAGCTGCTTCGATCTGATTTCTGGTACGGGCCACGACTTCTGTTCCAATTGTTGCTTCTATCTTTTGGTGGTGACGCGTTCCGTCTCCATGATGTGGTTCGAGCCTTGGCATTCCTTGCTGCTATTTCGTTCGGTTGTCCGCAAGCACTTTTTCCTCGGACGAAGGCTCGAGCTCGCTCCATAAGTATCTCCATGGTTTTCGGGAGATCTTCGTGGAGCTTCTCTACGAGCTGGTTGTTCCGGACTCCATGACAAAATCAAGAGACTCGGAGTTGGTCAACTGCTCCGCTTATCTGCATGCTTTCGCGATTGAAACGATCGATGAAGTCCTCTACAGATTCTCCGTCGTGGCGTTTTATGTGGTGAACCTCGGTAATGTCTTTCTTGCAGCGCTGCTGCTGGCAGAAATTTTGCAAAAATATACGCCGGAAATCTTCAAAGTGATCAATCGATCCTTCTGGCAACCCATCGAACCATACTCTTGCTGATCCGGTGAGAGTTTGAGCGAACATGTGACACCAAGCCGGAATGGGCCATTGTTCGACCTTAGCCGCTCCGGCGAATGCGAACATGTGGTCGTCCAGGTCGGACGTACCATCATACAATTTCAACGTGGGGGGCATCTTTAATTTTGCCGGGAGTGGGGCATTAACGATCAGTAATGTGAACTTCGACTTAGAAGTCATGGACGTGGGATGATACGGCATGATCAGCTCCTGATCCTGAGGGTTTAGACCCATAGATCCCATATGTAACACCCGTCTAATTTTACTGAATTTAATAATAATTCATACCATTTTAGATGAAGGATGTCTAGTTAAAACATAGATTCCAAAAGTAAAGTTCAAAAGTAACAAAACCTTAGCCAACTAACGACTAAGTCAAAGCATTCAAAAGTTGTTTAATGATTTGTTTACACCCCATAAACATAGTCTATTAAAGGTTAAAATATTGCGGAACCTTCAAAAAGTCGTGTTCGGTTCTTCGACATTTGCTTGATCGCCATCCGTAAGTTCATCATAGTCACCTAAGGCCAAAACCACATCAAATGTTAGTTTTGATAATATATAGTAAATAAACACAAGTTCCGACATCGAAATGTGATAAATAAAATACAAGTTTTTTGGGCTCCACCGTAACTTACGGTGTCTACCGTAAGTTACGGTAGACACTGAGTGATTCTGGTCTGCCGTAATACAGGAGTGAACTACCGTAACGTTTTTGTTTTCCACCGTAAATTACGGTGGAGACCGTAATTTACGGTGGACTCTGTGATTTTGCCATTTGACTATTTTGTTGATTTCACCCTGTTCCACACGTCGTTTTAGGTGATTCTTTTCCTGTATATTTGTAAATTCATTACGGACATGTTTCTTACGACTATCATACCCAACTTTGACTCTCCGATCATTTCGGCTAAAAGCCACTTATACTATTATTCGACCCATTCTAACTTATTCTATTTTACTACTTCTCACTAGTAAGCCTATGGCGCCTTATACCCATCATCCGGGGCTTAGTATTACTTGCGCTTCCTTACCAATTCCATGGTTTAACGCTCTTGCGATTGATAACGCCATTGCTAACTAATTAAAACACCCATTCTACAATTTACACTATTGTTTGACCCGTTGGCTCATCTTGTGGAATTCCTCCAATGTGATGACTACCAAACGGTTCCTTATAAGTTTTAACTCTATTAATTCAGATAGCGATCTTAGTTGCAAAAATCATCACAATTTCTATTCCAAATGCGACTATACATAATATAACGACAATTCACTTAATGTAACGAGTTAAGTTACATACCTTTAGTGCATGCCCTTCAAACGCGAATCGCCACCGGCTTGTCCACTCGACGCTCCGGTATCTTTTCCTATAGAGTTCAATCACGACTTGTTTAGAACTCCTTTTCAACCATATATCGCATAATTTTGCAAATCATCACAATCATGTTGTAACACCCTAACACGTTTAACCTTAAAACGACGCAGCGGAATTTCGAGCCTTAAAATTTCTTTCATGATATACGTCTTGGCATTCTAATAATTCATTTTATAATATAAAAACATAACTTATCATCACTAAATTACATATTTTAAACATTCCCGTACAATCTGTCTTGTGACTCGATCCTCGATCTCTATACCTTGATGATCCTCATGGCTTGTACTATCTGCGCTCACCACAAAAGATTCATAACATTAGTACGTATTATAAACATATAAGATTTATTCACGTTTATTTTTCATTCCATCAACTCTTTACATCCCGGCTTTCCGTCTGATCATACGATCCGTGGTGAGACTTCTTTGATATTCCTGCATTAAACTTCATCCACCAGGCACGCTATTATTAACGTTAGTACTCAATTTCGTTGGATGCACGCGTACATACTTTTGTACAAACTTATACATATGCTCACGATCACATATAACAACTTACATACATACGTATCTACATACATACGTACGTACGTACCTACGTACGTGCATACCTAAGTACGTTCATTCATACATACATACATATATACATACTTATTACATGCCTTCACACAAACCTACATACGTGCATACCTTCGTACGTACTCACTTGCGTACATATACGTACTACCTACATACACACGTACATACATACACTTAGAGTTAACATACATACGTATATACCTACATACATACACTTGGACTTATAAAACCATACGTATGTATACACCTACATACATACTTACATATATATTTACAATCACCTATTGGCAACATACCCAACTCATACTTGCCTACCCATATACTTCTTCATATATCCTCATGTACTTGCTCACACACTATAATCTTACATACGTTCGCGCATACAAGCTTACATACACTCCTACATACGTATTTAGATACATACAAACATACATACTTGCCTATCTACATAGGTGCATACATTTATGCTCATAAAAACGTAAGTTAAATTAGTCATACGCAACTTAAAACGCGTTTAAACGAGTTCCCAAGACAAAACTGAGCAAACGAGCAACTTTCGCCAACCAGGGGGGCCTCGCGTGACGCCAAGGGCCTTGGCGTCACGCTAAGCCCCTGTTTTCACAGAAACTTTGCAGCAACATGCTGCATATTCCCAGCACGATCCCGTTTCACGGAAACGAGCATAACTCTCTCGTTTTTGATCCGTTTTACCCGATTCTTTTTCCTACGCGTCCGTAATTTAATCCTCCACCTAGTGGAGTTAAAAACCAACATCCAACATAATAAAATTTCAGACTTCTAACTCTTCGGCTTATTACCCTTTTACCAAACTTTGACCCGTTCATGCATTCATCAACATAACTTGATTATTTTACCATAACCTCTTATAAATCTAACAATATCAGTGACGTCTATCATAAATTACAAAATTCTTGGATGTCTTGCATCCTCTTAACACATTATCGTTCATATGCTTATTTTGACCCGTTAAGGGTATTCACGCATTAATTGGTCTATGACTAACCAAACCATCATCCCCACTTCCATACTTGTCCAAAACATTACACTAATCGAATAACTTGTTTCTAAACTACTTTTAAGATCGTTTACCCCAAAATACCCATCAAGGGCATTTTGGTCAACTTTAATCCCATCATTTACGACGAAAGACTTTAACACATATTTGACCTCAAACATCATGTTTAATTAATTACAACACTTTATTACTTACTTGTACTAAGAAGTGATTACGGAAATCACTCACCTTATGCGTCCGTGCTCGTATCCGATTCCTTGCCTCTTCTTGACCTGTTAACACCTCATGCTTGACTCCGTCTCGACGTGATTCCTATACTTTCATTTCATCGAAATCACGCTCTTATTAGCATACACATTTGTACATGTAACAATCATATCACTCGCATAATTCACACTTAACTTTCCTTAGTCATTTCTAACAAGCATTAAAATATATAATCAACTTCATATAATCATATCCGTATACGTTAAACTCATGTAACTCATCATATCATTACATTTAACACGGATTGCTATAACATGTACCATACGACTTCCCATCAACCTACATTTACGACAACGAGTCAAATCATGTTTCTTATACTTAGTTGACTTTCAAAAGTCAACTATTAACCATACTTAACTATCGACTTATCATGATATACCCGTAACATCATAATCGACTATACGGACGACACTATATACATCTTATCATACGCTTGGTGTGCGTACCACCTTTTAAGCATAACGTACAACTAATTCATGCATGAATCTTCTAAACTCATACATAACTCATCAAATCCTTTTACTAATCATCATATATCATTCCAAATGAACATTAAACATAACATCATCATATTCCTATACTTTCATCTAACAATAATTCATCATACCCACATAATACATCAATCATTCAACAAGACTTGAACATAGGAGGTGATTCTAGTCATCATCTTCACCCTAACTAACGGGTTTCACCTCTAATCATCAAATTAACGCAAACCATACATAACCCATGTTCTATACGAGGATTCTAACCCTTGTACATGATCAATTTCATATTAACTCACGGATTAGAACATAACCCACTTCACCCATGATCACCAATCTTAGATTTAAAACATACCTTATGATCCTCTCGTGTTGGTGATCATTAATCCATGCTCGGTTATGGATTTAAGCTTCATCTTGCCTTCCGATTTGAGCATAAAGATGAAGTTAGGGTTTGAGGCTCCATGGGAGCCTCCTGATCTTTCTTGAACACACGTATGTGTGTGTTTGTGTGTGATTAAGTTATTTAATAACTTAACTTTCATTTGTTCCACTTTAGCCCCTCGGGTTTACCTTTAAAACATAACTGACACTACCCTCATCATTTAATACTTTTGACCATACCTTTAACTAGGTTAAATAGCCTAGTTATTTATTTCATGACGTGTCACATAAGAACATACGACAAATATTAACATTCAGATTTTGGGGCGTTACAAGTCTACCACCCTTAAACGAGGTTTCGTCCCCGAAACCTTTCTCACTTTCATCGAACACACATTATCTTTTCTTCCAATCCATCCATACGACCACTAGCCCATCCATATGAGAATCTTCTAGCTCCAAGAACCCGTTCTGGAGTTCTTATTAGTATCGCTTTCACTAGTAGCGCTAATTTCTAACAACCTTCATAGCTAGTGGTTTATTCCTCGTTCAAATATTCCTTCATCATGTGCAATATATCCTTTTGTTTACTTAAATAATTCCAACATTTCATTATTAACATTCTTTCTTTTTATTTGCACATTCATATCGTTTTCGTCGACTAAACGACCTTACTTTGAATTTGAAATCTATACATACTCATATATGCTTAACTTTAACGTTAACCTTATTCTACATTTTCTACAGTTACGAATACCTTGCATACCTTTGTATTATCTTTAAATCATTTCGTTCATTTCACATTACCATTGCTTTCACTTCATGCGTTACTTAATTCACGTGTATAAATAGTTCATATCTCTCCAATCATGAGTTAAACATTTTACTAACCTCTTTTTCATTTCCCAAACCACGATCCGCAACCCAGATCGATCATTTTCTCCTCGAGTACTAGCCGTACAGGCCAGGTTTCATTCCTTCGTGTAATGAGCTTCCGCTCGTGCACGTCCTTTCACCAATACGATTGGTTTCATCACATCAATAGTTCTAACATTATCATCAACAACATCAGCGGTTAGCATATGTCATTCAAACATTCATTACACTAGGTGATTGGGTACCTATAACTCTTCTACAATTTCCTACGTACCTGCTATAACGTACCGCACATTCTATTTCTTACATGCAATCTTTTCATTCAATTAATCATTTCGCCAACTGAAGTACACGCTCGTACTTCCTTCCATTCATGCTTACTTGCAAAGACATTATTACATCGTTTCAATATTTCTTACTAAGCTTACCATTCCCGCCCATACTCAAGTTATTGTCCGGGTCACAGCCCGTCATCATTCTGACTTCTAAGAGTCAATTACTAACACATCTAACGCGTAACTTATACAAAACTCCGTCTATTATACTATCACTTTTTACTTTATACTTATTTCTATGACCCGTTCGACTCAATCATGGTCAAACTGTCGACATCTTCTTAGGCGGATTAATTTCATCTTTTTTTTTATATATTTTTGAATCCGTCTCACGGATTCAGACGCATCATTCATGCTTTTTCATTCATTGAATCCGCCTTACGGATTCAAACATTACATTCATGCCTTTCATCCTTGAATCCGTCTCACGGATTCAAACATATCATCCATGCCTTTCATCCTTGAATCCGTCTCACGGATTCAAACATATCATCCATGCCTTTCATCCTTGAATCCGTCTCACGGATTCAAACATATCATCCATGCCTTTCATCCTTGAATCCGTTTCACGGATTCAAACATTGCATTCATACCTTTCATTCCCTGAATCCGTCTTACGGATTCAAACATATTATTCATATCTCGTTGATCCGCACTTAATCACGGATTCAACATTCTTCATTCTTATTAGGCATGTTTTTCATTCTTACATAGTACTCTCAATTTCCCGAGAGTCTTACTTCCCATTTCACCCACACGCCCGCCTGCTACCCAACTCTACCGGACATACGTGTAACAATTATCATGATCTCATGAACGTCATACGTTTCTCGTGTACTGGCCAGGTACACAATCCACATAGTAGTTTCGTGCCTTCATGTAATTGTCTCCTTATGTCCGTAGACTTAGGTTTCGGCGCGTGTATCACTTCCAATACTTCATTACTATACAATCATTGTCTTTCATTTTAAAATTCTCCTTCCCTTAATGAATTTTACCATTACTTACACCCACATATTAAATTTACGTACCTGGGCTCATTTGCCTACTTGTCTTATTACCTCTTTGCCTGCCTTAGTATTCATCCTAGACTGCATTCACGGATCATCCTCTTCCAACACTTATGCTTACCTTGAACATACAAAACCGTCAGTTTCTTTATACGTATACATAAGTACATACTTACATTAACCTTTACCTTTGGATCTTGATCGAGTCTTAGATTGTACGGATTTCTTATCTCAAGAGCACACAAGTTTGAGTTCAAGTACTTACCTTCTCGTACTTGATTCCCTCAAACCAGGGCTCTGATACCAACTTGTAACACCCTAACACGTTTAACCTTAAAACGACGCAGCGGAATTTCGAGCCTTAAAATTTATTTCATGATATACGTCTTGGCATTCTAATAATTCATTTTATAATATAAAAACATAACTTATCATCACTAAATTACATATTTTAAACATTCCCGTACAATCTGTCTTGTGACTCGATCCTCGATCTCTATACCTTGATGATCCTCATGGCTTCTACTATCTGCGCTCACCACATAAGATTCATAACATTAGTACGTATTATAAACATATAAGATTTATTCACGTTTATTTTTCATTCCATCAACTCTTTACATCCCGGCTTTCCGTCTGATCATACGATCCGTGGTGAGACTTCTTTGATATTCCTGCATTAAACTTCATCCACCAGGCACACTATTATTAACGTTAGTACTCAATTTCGTTGGATGCACGGGTACATACTTTCGTACAAACTTATACATATGCTTACGATCACATATAACAACTTACATACATACGTATCTACATACATACGTACGTACCTACGTACGTGCATACCTAAGTACGTTCATTCATACATACATACATACATACATATATACATACTTATTACATGCCTTCACACAAACCTACATACATGCATACCTTCGTACATACTCACTTGCGTACATATACGTACTACTTACATACACACCTACATACATACACTTAGAGTTATAAAACATACATACGTATATACCTACATACATACACTTGGACTTATAAAACCATACGTACGTATACACCTACATACATACTTACATATATATTTACAATCACCTATTGGCAACATACCCAACT
The DNA here is from genome assembly GCA_030545235.1 of Helianthus tuberosus. Classification (NCBI taxonomy): domain Eukaryota; kingdom Viridiplantae; phylum Streptophyta; class Magnoliopsida; order Asterales; family Asteraceae; genus Helianthus; species Helianthus tuberosus. The sequence goes on along the minus strand of CM060442.1, from coordinate 198,189,664 downwards.
CATACTTGCCTACCCATATACTTCTTCATATATCCTCGTGTACTTGCTCACACACTATAATCTTACATACGTTCGCGCATACAAGCTTACATACACTCCTACATACGTATTTAGATACATACAAACATACATACTTGCCTATCTACATAGGTGCATACATTTATGCTCATAAAAACGTAAGTTAAATTAGTCATACGCAACTTAAAACGCGTTTAAACGAGTTCCCAAGACAAAAGTGAGCAAACGAACAACTTTCGCCAACCATGGGGGCCTCGCGTGACGCCAAGGGCCTTGGCGTCACGCTAAGCCCCTGTTTTCACAGAAACTTTGCAGCAACATGCTGCATATTCCCAGCACGATCCCGTTTCACGGAAACGAGCATAACTCTCTCGTTTTTGATCCGTTTTACCCGATTCTTTTTCCTACGCGTCCGTAATTTAATCCTCCACCTAGTGGAGTTAAAAACCAACATCCAACATAATAAAATTTCAGACTTCTAACTCTTCGGCTTAGTACCCTTTTACCAAACTTTGACCCGTTCATGCATTCATCAACGTGTTTATTGACGTGGCGAGTTAGTTAGGGTCGGATCAGTCATTGTCAGGGCAGTTAAAGCTGTGGGTCCCAGTTAGTTTTGACGTATCAGCGTGTTTAGTCGATCTGTTTATGGCATTAGATGCGATCCGACCCTTTAAGCAATGAGGTTCGGCCTTATGTTTGTCGATCATTCGGTCCGACCAAGGACGTATCCTCATCAGAGACTGAATGCTTAAATTGGTTATCGGATTTGGTTTTAAACATCGATTTTTTAAAATCTATGTCGTTCACCGTGTGGATATTTATAGAGACAGATGTCTAAATTGGTTATCGGAAGTTGCTTTATAGAGACAAAATGTTTAAATTGGTTATCGGATTTGGTTTTACGGACGGGATTTTATCGAATTTATGAGAGTTAGTGTATACATGTTTATAGAGACGAAATGTTTAAATTGGTTATCGGATTTGATTTTATGGACTGTTTTTATAGGATTTATTTTAGTCGGCATATGGATATATTGATGATTGAATTACTTTTAGACTACACTGTGTGGGAGAGCATGAAATGACACATGACAGTCACGTCAGCGCTTTCAGATTTCACTTTCATAGCCCAAAAAGCGCAAGGTGGGATGGGGTGTGGAAGGGTGGCGTGAAGAGACACGTGGCATACACTTTTTTATTTAAATTATGTTTAAAAAATAAAACAAATATATTAAATTAAAAAATATTAATATTAAATAGAGAAATAATATTAATAAATAAAAACATTACATAAATAAGTTATGCGCAGTGATTATATATTTCCTTCTTTTGGGTTGTGACAAGCACTCTCCATCTTCAAATATTGTTTGAATCACTTTCTGAACCGCTGAAATTATTATCTCCGGTCCCTCATCATCCGATAATGAGAATAAAAGAAGTTTTTCAAGCGAAGAGGATAACGATGATGAACTTGAGTCTTCCATTTCTTTAGAGAATATTAAAATTGGGAGTGAAAAAGTACGTGAGTAGAGAGAAATAGGTTGGATATGGTGTTTGTTTTTTGAAAATTATAGTTAAATGGTTTACTATATAGGTTTTTTTTAAATATATTTTTTATAAAATATATTGTTCAACGGCTACTATCAAGGATCAATGAGAAGCCATCACGTCGCCTAACCCAAGCCATCCATACCGTGAGATTCTCGTCGCCCCATCACCACGCCACGGCATGGGGTGGTGTGCCGGTATGATGGAGGCGTCCATGCCGTGTCCACGCTCACCACACCGTGTGCTCTTAAGTTATATTATGTTCTAAATTAATGTAAACTTGTGTTTCTATTTTTTTGGCTTTATCAATAAGTATAGGTTTTTTTAACATTAACATAGAAGTTTTTTATAATAAAAAGCTATCAATGTATGTTGCGTACGCTAACAAACTATGAAAATGATTTAATCTAATAACAAGGAATCAAACAAAAGGATAAAAATTGGTCATAATATCAAAATTTTCTAATCCAACAAAATGTGTCTTGGCAGTTTTCTTATTTAATTCAACAGTGAAATGTTTTTAGCAGGGTCAATTACGGGCCAGTGCGGACCCATTTAAAAAAAATTATATATATGAAATAATTTAATTTAAAATAAATATCTATAAAGTTTATTTATATAATTCAAAACAAATATCTATAAAGTTCAAATCCAATAACATATTAAAACCCAGGAACCTTTTTCAGAAAATAACCCAATTAAATAAACCATAATCTTTTAGTTTGGCTATCTAAACACACTAATAGTATAAACTCATTTAAAATTCAATCAAAAAGTTAAAATTTTAAACCTAATTTTAAATAAACTAAAGCGGCAATTGAAAATTTACGGAAAAAAAAAAACAAAAAAGATAGAAGAAATTGCGATCAGGAGAGGGAGTCAAGGACATACGATTCACTTTCCCACGTTGTCCCCTTTCATTCTTGGCTTTTACAATCGGTGATTAGGGGAGGGGGTGGTCACTAGTGATAGAATTCTATCACTCACAAGCACCAATCAAGTTCCGCCATGTCATCAACCATTTTTTCATCACTCACAACCTTTTTTAGTGGGGGTGGTCATCACTCACCACCACACCCAACAATTTTCCCCAAACCAACAACTACCCTCACAAAACAAAAGAATAACGCGTGATAAAAATAACGAAAAATCGATTCCGTGATAAAATAACGCGTTGAACTTTCTTGTCGGGGTGGAATAACGCGTTGAAGTTTGGCTTCCGTGATATTATCACGTACCGCCCCGTGGGCTCTTAGAGATAGGGGTGATTAGGGACTGCCTGACAAGAGCGGTTCAAGTAATCAGACTCATTGTTGTTACCCTATTAGTATTCTTTTCGAGTTCTTGGTTCTTTGTTCAGACGATCATAGAAATAGGGGGGTATGGCTGACTGCTGAGAGAGGGCAGTAGGCAATTGCCCAATTTATTCTTTAAAAAAGTAGCAAGCCACTAGGATGATGTCTAGTGTCTAAGGATAACAAAAACACAAATGACACCATGTGAGGAAAAAAAAAAAACTGATAGCACCATTGTAACAGGAGAACTCTCTCTTTGAATGTTGAGAGAGGAATACATATAATATACCGATTTACATTACAATAAAATAGGAAATATATTAACTACATTTTGACTATATATAAATGAGGGAGATATCATAGGCATGATAGTTTCAATTCCAATATTAGCTTTTATCCCCCCCGCAAGCGCACATGCGGTGGACATACACGAAGCAGGTCTCGGAAATGTTCGAACTGTGGACGTAGTAAACTCTTAGTGAAAATGTCCGCGACTTGAAGCTTGGTAGGAACGAACTTAGTGTGTAACTTCCCTGACAGAACTAGCTCTCGAACAAAATGGTAGTCTAAATCAATATGCTTTGCTCTTTTATGAGACACCGAATTTTGAGACATGAATAATGCACTTCGATTGTCACATAAGAGAGTTGGAAGTGAAGTAGGTAAAGCATGAAGTTCCTTCAAAAGATGAGTTATCCAAACGATCTCAGCCGCGACATTTGCCATTGCACGATACTCTGGCTCACAGCTCGATCTGGAAATCGTTGGTTGTTTCTTTACACTCCATGAGACAAGGTTGCCGCCTAAAAAATAGAATAACCGTATGTTGACCTCCGAGTTTCAACACATTGCGCCCAATCCGCATCCGAATACCCTAAGATAGTTGATGACTTAGGACGAGTGAACACAAGACCATGGGAAATAGTGCCCTTAACATAGCGAATGATCCGTTTAACTAATTGGAAATGATGTTCGGTCGGCGCATGAAGGTTTTGACAAGCTTGGTTTACGGCATAGGCGAGGTCCGGTCTAGTGATTGTGAGGTATTGAAGAGCGCCGACTAAGGAACGGTAATGGGTAGGATCGGAGTAGGGAGGACCATCAGAAGTGAAGGTATCGGTGGTCGACAAAGGAGTTGGGACAGGTTTAGCATGGTTCAAACCGACTCGAGTGAGAATGTCGTGGGCGTATTTGGTTTGTGTGTGGAAAAGAGTGGAGTTGGATTGAACAACTTCGAGACCAAGGAAGCAGTTCAAATAGCCGAGACCCTTAATGGCAAACTCTTTATGTAATCGACTTGTAAACATAGTAAGAAGAGATGATTTGTTACCCGTTAGAATTAGATCATTGACATATACAAGAAGGTACATTAGAGAGTCACCATGATGAAAAACAAAGAGTGACGGATCTGCGCGGCTACAAGAAAACCCGTACGACACAAGAAAGGAACTGAGACATTGAAACCAAGCTCGGGGAGCTTGTTTAAGCCCGTATAGAGCTTTGTTGAGTTTACAAACATGTGTCGGGAATTTCAGATCAACGAGCCCCGGAGGTTGCTCCATGTAGACTGTTTCGGAGAGCGGACCATTTAGAAATGCGTTGTTGAAATCAAGTTGATGTAACGACCAACCATGAATAATGGCTAAAGATAGAACAACACGTATGGTGGAGGCTTTAACAACGGGGCTAAAGGTATGAGTAAAGTCGAGGCCTGGTATCTGAGTGAAGCCTTGAGCAACAAGACGGGTCTTGTGACGATCTAAGGAGCCATCTGAATGATACTTGGTTCGATACATCCATTTCGAACCAACCACATTAGTGGCAGTGGGACGCGGCATAAGAGACCACGTTCGGTTTCGATGAAAAGCTTGTAGCTCCGCGGTCATGGCATCCATCCAATGAGGATGTTTGGATGCGCTTTTGAAACCTTTCGGGTCAACCGAAGATAACAAAGTCGTACGAAGGGATGAATGCATGGCTTGAGCAAGATAGGCAGAATGTTTAGGATTTAGTTTAAATGTGCCAACTTTAGATCGGATAACCATGGGATGGGTAGATGATGAAGTGGTAGGATTGAACGTAGGAGGAGGAGAGTGAGCTGATGAATTTTCAGTGGATTCAGTAGGTGAGGGTGGTAAAATTTGGTCAGAAGGTGAAGTTGGTTCAATAGGTGAAGTTGGGGAAGAAGGGACAGTGGGCGATGGATGGATTGGTGGATTTGAAGGAATTGACTTGCATAAAGAACATGGTGGGGTAGGTGTATTGGGAGGTTTTGTTGGAGGAGCAGTATTGGGTGGGGTGTTGGTAGTGTTTTTAAAAGTGACAGGGTCATGGAAAGTGGATAGAAAAAGGTTAGATAGGTTTGTAGAGGAAGAATTATTTGTGTAAGGGAAAAATGTCTCGTCAAAACGAGCATGGCGTGTTATGTACATACGAGAAGATGCCGGGTCAAAACATTTGTAAGCTTTGTATTGCGGGGAATACCCCATGAAAATGCAAGGGAAAGGGATGCTACGCGGTGCGTGTTTGTGAGGAGCATAATCACGTACGTACAGATAAACACAACATCCAAAAACACCAAGGTTGTGGTAAGCGGGTTTAATAGAGAAAAGCATTTCAAAGGGAGATTTATCATTTAGTACTTTGGTTGGTAACCGAGTTATTATATATGTAGCCGTACTAAATGTGTCCACCCAATGAGTGGCAGGGACGTGAGCATGGAATAACATAGCTAAACCCTTTTTCCACTATGTGGGTATGCTTTCGTTCAGCGCGACCATTTTGTGGAGTGGTGTACGGGCAAGAAAAGCGATGAAATGTGCCATTATCCTCAAAAAAGTTTTGGACATATTGGTTAACAAATTCCGTACCACCGTCGCTTTGAAAAACTTTGACCTTTCGTGAAAACTGTGTTTGTACAAGTCGCAAAAAGGTTTGCAATGTAGAGTAAAATCCAGTTTTCAATTTAAGCGGATATAACCACGAGAATCGTGAATAATCATCTATAAACACAACATAATATTTATATCCATCCGAGCTTAGGATGGGAGATGGACCCCATAAGTCACAATGAATAAGATCAAGGGGGTGAGAAGCACGTTTTTCGTTTAAATCAAATGGTAATTTTCGGGCTTTAGCAAGTTGACAAGGCGAACATATATTAGTTTCGGAAAAATAGAAGTAAATGTCAAACAACCATGTTTCTTTAAAATGGAAATAACATCAAAAGCAACATGACCCAAACGATTGTGCCACAACTCAAATGAAGTTTTATTCGAAGAAACGGAAGAAAAAAAAAGCCAAAGATTTATCCCGAAGTATGTAGAGACCGTTTTCACACCGACCTTGAGCGAGAGGTTGGTTTGTTTTCCGGCCCTGAATAAGAAAAAAACGTATCTGAGAAAAGTACATCAACATGATAATCTTTAGTCAACTTGCTAACGGAAAGTAAATTTCAGGTTATTTTAGGAACAACCAACATGTCATTTAAGGACACGCGATCATTGATTTTAACATGTCCTTTTTGAGTGATAGGAAGTGAATGCCCATTACCAAAGAAAACGGAAGAGGAACCAGTGTAAGGAGAAAAGGATTGAAGTTTACCAGTGTCGTCCGTCATGTGAATATTTGCGCCAGTGTCCGCAGTCCAGTCAGGTTCCTCACCAGAAAACTGACATTGAGCGTGAAACGCTCGAGCAAGATCCTCATGTCCCGAAGCAGCGGTTGGCAGTGAGGAGGCCTACGCGGGTTTTTTGAGGTGTTGGGTTGGGACTAATTTCGAGAAAATGACCCGGAACCAGAGGAGCCAGATCTGGATCGGCTGTTGGAGGGACCATGCGATCGGTTTTGGTGTGAAACGAAGGCCACAGGGGCAGGAGCAGGCAGATGAAGGGTACGCAAGAATTATTCTTGACTCTCCACCTTGGTGAGTAGGTTACGAAAACACAGAGGATCAAGAGCTATGCGAATGGCGGTGGACAAGCTCTCAAACGTGGCAAGACCACAGAGAAACCAATGAGTTTTATCCATGTCGCTCACCGGATGTCCAATAGTCGAAAGTTCATCACAAATTACTGTGAATTTGCGACTAAACTCAGCCACGGTAGAAGATCCCTTAGTTAATTTACGAAGATTATCACGCAAAAGGTGCATGCGTTCCAAGGAAGTATTGCTATAGGCGGCTTGTAAAGCGGTCCAGGTCTGATGAGAAGTGCTTAGGCCAAGTATTTCGGCCACAACTTCTTTCGTAAGGGAGGCATTAAGGATGTGAATGGCGTGTTGATCAGCAAGGAACCAAGCGGTAAAGGCGGGATGCACTTGATCCTTGGAATCAATGGTGATGGTTTTTGGTGGAGCAGGAACAGAGCTGTCTACATATCCGAGGAGTTTTTGGTTGGCGAGGAGAGGGGTGATTTGGTAAACCTAGGGAAGATAATTGGTAGAGGATAGTTTAATGGTGACCATGTGTAAAAGTGTAGCCATGGGGAGGGAGGTTTCGGAAGTTGTAGAAGAGGAAGAAGAGGATTGTGACATTGCAGGAAAAAATGGAAGGAGAGGACCGAAGATGGCTGATACCATTATATTATATATATCAAGTGAAAGTGATCATGAATAGCGTTTCAATATTTTATTTTAATTTTTTAATTTTATTTTCAAGTATTTATTTATTTTTAAATTCTATTTTATTCAATCATTTAGTTTAATTTTCTTTTAATAACGTGCGTTTGTTAGTTTAGAAAAAAAAAATGCACAACAATGTTTTCTAACATTGCAATATAACTTTTATTGAAAATGTATATTGTGCTGGAGGTGTACCAAATTGAACCGCAAGCGACAATGAATGGTAATTATTATTTTGAAGTATTTATTTTTTTTAAAGAATATTATTATTTATTATTTTTTTAATTTTTTCTAATAATCTGTGTTTATTTTTTCCAATATCGTGATAGATAATGTGCCGCTAACGTACCAAAACGTACCGAATCGATTGAACAACATCTGTATCGATACCGCCATTAATTTTTTTATTGTTTTACTTTTGATAAACTGGCACCAAATCGTTATTATACCATAACAAACAAACGAACAATATTGGTACCGGTTTATACAACTTTGTCTGCAACGATATATGAATAATGATATCAATACTGTGACGATCTGAATCAATCAATATCGTTTGAACATTGGTCTCGGTACCCGTGTTCATTTTTTTCGTTTTCGGTCGATTGATTTCTATACGAAGTACATGTATCATACCGGTATTGTAACGAACCAAACCGATACCAATCCAATGCTCGCGGTAATGTGCCGCCACAACGCGCGGTCAAATCACCTAGTTATATATTGATTTCGAGGGTTGATAAATAGTAATTTTATTTTTATAATAATATATAGTTTTTTTATTATTTTATTATTTAATATATTTACTTTTAATAACATATTTTCCTTTTTTAAACATAAAAAATGCACAACAATGTTTTCTAACATTGCAATATAACTTTTATTGAAAATGGATATTGTGCTGGAGGTGTACCAAATTGAACCGCAAGCGACAATGAATGGTAATTATTATTTTGAAGTATTTATTTTTTTAAAGAATATTATTATTTATTATTTTTTTAATTTTTTCTAATAATCTGTGTTTATTTTTTCCAATATCGTGATAAAGTTTTTTGAAATAGATAATGTGCCGCTAACGTACCGAATCGATTGAACAACATCTGTATCGATACCGCCATTAATTTTTTTTATTGTTTTTACTTTTGATAAACTGGCACCAAATCGTTATTATACCATAACAAACCAAACGAACAACATTGGTACCGGTTTATACAACTTTGTCTGCAACGATATATGAATAATGATATCAATACTGTGACGATCTGAATCAATCAATATCGTTTGAACATTGGTCTCGGTACCCGTGTTCATTTTTGTCGTTTTCAGTCGATTGATTTCTATACGAAGTACATGTATCATACCGGTATTGTAACGAACCAAACCGATACCAATCCAATGCTCGTGGTAATGTGCCGCCACAACGCGCGGTCAAATCACCTAGTTATATATTGATTTCGAGGGTTGATAAATAGTAATTTTATTTTTATAATAATATATAGTTTTTTTATTATTTTATTATTTAATATATTATAATAGTTTATTATTATATTTACTTTTAATAACATATTTTCCTTTTTTAAACATATATTTCCTTTACCTTTGTTTTAATAATTGTTTTTTTTCTTTTTTTAAATATATTAATTTATCGATTAATTTGATACTTTTTTAATAAGTTACGTTTATAACTTTTTTTCTAAAAACTTAAGTAAGTAGTTGTGTTTGATTTCTTTCCCTAACATTCCGTTATAAGTTTTTTTTAAAACGAGGTTATACTCAAAAAGAAGTATTTATTTGGTATCATAAAATGGTACGATAATAAACTAAATCGTTCTAATAGTTTGACTTTCTAAACAACATGCTTTATTTTCAAATCACGTTTGTTTTACATTATCATTTGCTCGGTTTCATCGCAACGCGCGATATAAAAAAACTAGTACTTATTAATGACACTATTACCAATATAAATGCACATTAATGTTTTCTACAAGTATTTTTATCATTTGCTGATTTATTTTTTTAATAATAAATACAATATTGTTAATTAGAGCATTCACATCCATTCTACCATTTTTCACCTTAAATTATACTAAAATACACTATATTTTCTCTCTCATTTTCAATTAAATAATATATTTGTATACATTTATCATTATCTTTTCTCTCTTCTCTACTCACAACCACTTTAAAAATATATTAAAAAATTATAGTAGGTGAACATTGTGTCTTCAAATATACAGATGAACAGTAACATTTTCTCTTTCCTCCACTCACAACCTCTTTTATACTCTTCATATCATGAAAACTCCACTCACACAATTTGGTGGAATGAATGTGAATGCTCTTAATGTCTACTAAAAATAAGATTTAAAATATATGTTATGATTAAAGAATGATAGGAAGTGAAAGAAAGGGGTCCTAATAATCCCGCATCTAAAAATTTTAATTTCACACCATGTATACGTGTCATATAACATTATACTGTTCATATAGAATAATTCAACATGACAAATATTTGGCCGTATAATGTTATATGGCTCGTATAATGTTATACGGCTTGTATACATAGAGAAAATATTAGGCCTTATAACATTATATACGGGTCGTATAACGTTATATGAGCTTTGGGTCGTATAACATTATATGGGTCGTATAACATTCTACACGGGCCGTATAATGTTATACAGGCCGTATACATGGACAAAAAAACATTACCTGACATTTTTTTGTGCAACAATCAGTTATACAGCCCGTATAACTCTATACGGGACGTATACATGTAGGGGTGTGAAAATAAGATTTTAGGGGTGTGGGAATAATGAGACCCGAAAGAAAGTGATCTGGTGATGTGACATATACCTTATGACGTAAAAATTTAAATTGTGAGACCAAGACATATGTTCTAAATTATAGAACTATATCCGGAAAAGTACATAAAAGATATATAAGACATGAAGTGAAAACTAATATGCAAGTATTGTAACGTGTAAAATCTGTGACTAAAATTATGATAATACAAAACTATCATAACCTCTTCAGAGATATATAATGCTTGAACATCAAGAATTCCATATTAATTATATTAATACTCTACTATATTCATTCACTGATCAACATGCATGAACATCAAACAGGTTACATGCTTGTTATATAATTGCTTTGTGCACATGCATCTTAGCAACGACTTTATCATTATTCAATATGCAATCAGTTTTATTTTTAAACAAACGAAGCAACTATGACAATAATTTACTAACATGCAATTAGTTTATACTATTTATATTTTTTAATAGTTGTATTAAAAAATCTATTACAATTTACTTACGTATTAAAATTGTAAAAGCATGTAAGAAATCAATCATTGGGATTGGAGATACAAGGCTAGTCTTTCTAACGATGGTTGGTGTCATTTGTGAGAACGTTATAATATTTGGTTTTGATGGAGGATCTAAATTTAATTTTACATGAGCATTGAGTCTATACAATATTTATGATATTTGTGTCTTGTTAGTGACATGTCTTGCATTAACATGAGCTAGATTCTTTCGTTACAGTTAGTTATAATTGGTTAGGTCGATCTCATAGTCACACACACAAGTTGGTGATGACCCTTACTTGTTCATGTGCATATTCTAGTTCTTATACTCTAGTTGTTAGACCATGTGTATTCTGTAGTCATAAAGTCCATTTGGGGACGTTATGCGACAATTGGCGAAATGCGTAAGAGAGGGCTTTATGGGGGCTTTATATCACAAGAGGATGTTGTGGTAAGGGGGTTATATAACCCCTTCAATTTGTACATACACATGTATGTATATATATGTGTGTGAGTGGAGAAGGTTGGACAACGGCGTGATGGTTTTCGCGTGGATTCAAAATTCAGACCCCATAGCGCCGGCCGCGTAGTGGTGTGTGACGGCGCTATGGGACGCTATGTTGCCTTTCCCCGCTATGTGGCACCCCACTACGTTCGGACTTATTATGATGTGAAAAACTATTGTTTACTTTCTCTTTTCTCCCTAAAGACCATTAGTTTCACACCCTAAAATCAATGATTAGTTTTATCAGCGCTGTGTTCCAGAGATCCACTTAACAGGGGGAGGGAAGGGGAGGGGAGGGAAAATGGGGTTTTTTTTGCCTGAAAATAGTCTTTCCAATTTGGAAAGACATGGAGGGGAGGGGAGGGATGGGGATGGATTTTTAACTCGAGAACACACCGCTAAGCCAGTTGGTCTCCGTTGATTGATAACGTTCATAGTCCATTAGTACTATCTCTTACAGGTCCCACTGATGCCCAACCATTACTAAGAAGGCCTTTTGTTAACTAGCTCTCACTTTTAGTCCGTTCGGTAGGGATGTCCATCGGATTGGATACCGATTTATTCGTACTGTTCAGGTCGGTTTATTCATATTTGGATTTTTTTTTTTTTTTTGTCACTGACTGATAACCGATTCAAATTTGAATTCACAATTAGGATAAGGGTAAGAACCGATTTGAAAAGCGAATTCACAATTCCGATTGTTTTTTATATACAATTTGGTTTTTGACTTTTTTTTACACCCATACTGTTAAGTTCGTGGCATTCATATCCCTGACATCATAGCCTAATGGCATTTTGTGGTGAGATAAGGCTTAGGAACCATGAGGTCCTAAGTTCAATTCCCACAAAAGGTTTTTTTTTCTCCAGATTTATTGGTTTTCCTCCTGAATTAGTGTATAGGCATTATTGCCTAATGGAGATGGATTTGATCGGGTGGTTCCGCTCGTCATACGATGATACTCCAGTGATTCATCGGGTGGTTCCGCTCGTCATACGATGATACTCCAGTGATTCGTCAGTGATCCAAATTTGTTGTTGAAAAAAAGATGGTGGCATTCATTGGAGTTGGAAATTTTTTCTTACAAAATTTTGTTTGTCTCGGAAAGATGGGATTAGGAAACTTTCCAACAAGTTCCAATTCAAAAGTCCTTCAATAACCCAATGAAATATTTATTTCAAAGAAATGTAAAAACAATAAGATACTCTAAATTCCTAAATGTCGAAACAACAAATTACAAACGATCAAGGGGTGATGATATTATAAGAGTAATAGTGTCATTTCAATGTTCTACAAATTCCGATTTTATTTATAAAGTTATAAAACAAACATCTTATAAATTTTCATTAAAATTAATTACACCTCATTTAAATTTCAAGTTTTTTGCATGTATTCTAATTAATTTCTAAGCGTCTTGACGTGATCAGCTTTGTTAAAAAAAGTAAAAATTATTAAGTGATATATATTATAAAAAAATACTTTGGCCACTTTTTCAGCGGACCAATTTTAATACGTATTTATCCCTTCCATGAAATTTAATTAAAATATACTTTTCTTTTCATGAAAAAACTAGTGGTCAAGAATGAACGACTAGATCATTCTACTTTACATTAGACCGGCGTTCTATTGATTAGAAAAACAATTTCTTAGGACATATACAACGTACATACAAAAAAATAAAATAAAAAATACATATATGTATGATACCCCTAATGTGTAACTAAAAGAAATAAGCAAATAAACGTATTCGGCTAAAACTCCACTCATAGAGTAGTATGAGTAGGGAACCCCTTTTTATAGTATAAAAATACAACATAAGTAACATAATAAAGTATATAAGTAAGCAAAATATTCTTTCATACACACATTAAAAAAGGAAAAATATATCTTTTTTATTTCATAATGAATTGATAACTAGAATTACGACCCGCCGCAATGCGGCGGGGATTCTTTAGTTATAACTAAGTCGATTTATGACGCGCACGTTATGTTGAACATGTCAAACGGGAAAAAATAGACGAAACGTAAAAACGTTAAACCAAAGACGTACGTTGCGATGTGTTAAGTTACAAAATTTAGAACGAAGCATAAAGCGAAAAATTTGCGGAAAACAAAAGCTATAAAGGACCAAAGCTGAAAGTAAAAAAAAAGTTGTGAGGATAGATTGCAAAAGATAAAAAGTTTTGTGTTAAAAGTAAAAAAAAAATCAAATAGTTTTTGGTTAAAAGTAATTTATGAAATACTTTTGGGTGAAAAGTAAAAAAATCAATTTTTTTTTAAAACCCACAAAAGCCAACGTTTTAACAACCATATGCATAACCATTTTTTGTTTGAAAAACCCCCAAAGCCAAGATTACCACACATAAGTAAAAAAAATCAAAGTGGTTAAATTGCAAAAGATGGAAACTTTTGAATTAGAAGTGAAAAATCAAATTAATCAAAGGGGTTAAATCGTATAAGATAGAAACTTTTGAATTATAAGTGAAAAATCAAATTAATCAAAAGTGTAAAATTACCAAAGATTAAAACTTTAAACTTAAATTATCAAAGATTAAAAGTTTAGGGTTAAAAAGGAAACAAAGATTAAACTTAAAACTTAAATTGTTAGAGATTAAAAGTTGAAGGTTAAAAAAGAAAATTCTAATTTTTTTTTTGAAAAACTCCCTAAGCGCATGTTACAACACATGTATGCAAATTGAACTTGCTTCTTTATAAAAATAAAATGGTGTGTGTGACAAAATATTGTATTTTGTGATACAACACAAAAGAAAAAAAGGTAACCTTTAATTCATGATAAAGAGAAAAAGATAATGCTATTTTATTTGTATGAATTTGATAATATTGTTCTTAGCACGACACCGTGTTATATGTGGTTGAATTGAGTGATTGTTCATGAACTGGATTTCCTCACGTGGTTTCCGCTCACGGGTTTCATTTCGTGATACATGGCTTTGGATTGGTTGTATTATTGTACTTTTATAAATTTTAGTTTACTCGTATAATTTTAATTTGATGGTTATGGGTTAAGTTTTGGTAATCTTAATCTCATATCTGATGATAAAATTGCATCGCATACTGAATACATACTAGTATTCGTCAAGTTCACGGGTTTATTCGCAAGTATAGATTGTAACCATTGATTTTAGGTGCTTAAAGGCAGCTCAAGAATATTCACTTAGGTTCAAAGAAATATGCCCAAGAGTATACCGATACGAATTTTACATCAAATAAAATCAATAAAAACGAATACCGATATCGGTACCATTGTTGTTCGTTCGTATTGATTTAATATAACATCATATCTTAAAATTTCTATGCGAAAAATATAAAAAAATGCTAAATAATAATAATAATAATAATTAGTTAATTAAAAATAATAGGAAAGCAACTGTTATTCATGTGATTGCATTTTGTGAGAGTTTTCTATATGAAAAATAAAATATATTTAAAAGTAGTAGTGGTAGTAGTCGTAGCAACACCAGCAGCCGCAGTGGCAGTAGCAGTCGCAGTCGCGGTAGCGGTAACGGTAACGGTAACGGTAACGGTAACGGTAACGGTAATGATGATGATGATGATGATGATGATGATGATGATGATGATGATGATGATGATGATGATGATGATAATAATAATAATAATAATAATAATAAGGAGGTGGTGGTAGAAGTAGTAGTGATAGCAGCGGAAGCGGCGGCGGCGGCAGCGGAAGTATAGCGGTAGCAGTAACAGCGGTAGCAGTAACAGCAGCAGCAGTAGTAGCAGAAGCAGTAGCAGCAGTAGTAGCAGCAATAGTAGCAGTAGCAGGAGCAGTAGCAGCAGCAGCAGCAGCATCAGGAGTAGCAGTAGCAGTAGTAGTAACACTCTTAACTTTCGATTTGTACCAGACCACTCTCAACTTTCAACTTATTTTCCCACAACACTCTTATACTAACCTAACACTAACCCAATTAGCAATAGCAGTAGCAGTAATGGTAGCAGTAGTAACACTCTTAACTTTCGATTTGTACCAGACCACTCCCAACTTTCAACTTATTTTCCCATAACACTCCCATACTAACCTAACACTAACTCAGTTTGTTGACATCAGTTGTCACGTCATCAAACCAGTGCCACATCAGCTGCCATGTCATAAAAAAGCCACACCACGCCACGCCATCATAAAATGTCACGTCACCACACAAGTGCTACATCAGCAAAAAAATTATAAAAAAATTATATGGGTTAGTGTTCAGTTAGTTTGGTAGTGCCAGAGTAAAATAAGTTGAAAGTTGAGAGTGGTGTGGTACAAATCGAAAGTTAAGAGTGTTATCGACTAATTAGTGAAAATTGAGGTAATTTTAATCTAATAATAATAATAATAATAATTGAAAATAATAAAAAAATCAGCAACCAAGTGTTCATGTGGTTGCATTTTATAAAAGTTTTCTATATGAAAAATAAAATATAATAATAATAATAATAATAACAATAATAATAATAATAATAATAATAATAATAATAAATTCAGCAACCACTCTACATGTGGTTGTATTTTGTAAGAGTATACAATGTGTTTCTGAAGTAAATTTCAGCTTTACATTTTTCATATCAACCAAAATTAACAAGTTACCAATTAACAATCCAAATGATAATTTATTTTATAAGAAAGTCTCCGATGGAGAAACTATATATCCATATAGTTTAAGCTATCATTGAGTAGTACCTAAAATAAATTGATTAGTCCCTTCTAGTTGTGGAGCATAGCAAACACATTACAACATAAACTCCTAACAAATTAAGACGTTAGACTCGAAGG
The DNA here is from genome assembly GCA_030545235.1 of Helianthus tuberosus. NCBI lineage: Eukaryota > Viridiplantae > Streptophyta > Magnoliopsida > Asterales > Asteraceae > Helianthus > Helianthus tuberosus. The sequence goes on along the minus strand of CM060442.1, from coordinate 198,173,569 downwards.
TATGGAGGAGGCAAGTGCTCTAAGGATGGGCCGTCACGTAGACCGTCACGTAAGCGGGTGTGAGGATGAGCCTAAAGGGGATGGACCTAGGGGGTGGGGGATGAACCCCTTTATATATATGTATGTATAGGTGTGTGTGAGGGGGTGAGGCCCGGCTTGGGCGGCTCTGGGCGGACGAAGAGGACGGTCGACGGAGCAAGGGGGTGGCGGCAAGAGGACAGACCTGGGGACGATCCCCATTCCGTCTGGTCTTACAATTGTCATTTAAATAACATTCGGGTTATTACAATTATTATATATATTATTAGAAAGTGGCCATGAACAGTGTTTATATTTTTTATTAATATTGTTTTTTTCTAGGTTTTTATTAGTATTATATTGTTTTATTTGTTTAATTGATTTAAACATATGTTTTTATATAACTTTTAAGATACGATTAAAGTACCAGTTATCAAACAAGAAATCATAAAAATGAATATATACCGGTAGCGATGTTGTTCAGTACGGTATGGTAGCGATACAATATTAATTCATCGAAAGCAAAAACACTAAAAATAAATACGGATACAGATGTTATTCAATCGGTTTTGATTGAATTTGGTACGATAGCGACACAATATCCGTTTAAAAAATATATATCGTAATGTTGAAACAAAAAGAGGGGAACAATTGTTTTTTATTTTTTTCAATATTGTTTTTCCAAGGTTTTATTATTTTCTTGGTTTATTACTTTAGTTGATTTAAGTATATTTTGTTCTCTCATATAACTTTTAAGATACGATCATAGTACCCGTTATCAAACAGGAAACAATAAAACGGAATGTATACCGGTACCGATGATGTTCGGTACAATATGGTAGCTATACAATATTAATTTATTGAAAGCAAAAAAAACTAAAAAAAAAAAATATTGGTTCCGATACAAATGTTGTTCAATTGGTTTCGATTGGGCTTGGTACGATAGCGGCAGAATATCCGTTATAAAAAAATATCGTTATGTTGAAATAAAATAAACATAAAATGCAAGCGAACCAAGCCGATATCAACTGAACAACATATATAGGTACAATATCAATAAGTGTTTTTTTTTTTTCAATCGATGTAATGATTTCTCTTTCAATTACTATATCGAGTGCAGGTACTGTAACGAACCAAATTGATATCGACTTAATCCCCTCTGCGAAGCGTGGGGGTATATCACTAGTTATACATATAATTTTAGACCTACCATGAATAGTGATTTTGTTTTCTTAAGTAATTTTAATTTTAACCATCATTTAATTTGATTTTTTTAATCAATTGTGTTATGTGTTTGTTTTTCTGTAACACTAAGATAAATTTTATTGAAAACAAACATTGTTTTATTTGGTACTTATATTCATTTTTTATTAATTTAACCATCGTTTAGTTTGATTTTTTAATCAATTGTGTTATGTGTTTGTTTTTCTTCAACACTAAGATAAATTTTATTGAAAACAAACATTGTTTTATTTGGTACTTGTATTCATTTTTTATAGTTTAATGTTTGATAATGGATACCGTGTTGCTACTGTAGTGAACCGAACTAAAACCAACCGAATAGCATCGATATCGGTACTGGTATTTTCTTTTTTTTTTTGCTTTCGAATAACTGAACTGTAGCGCTAACATATCATACCGAACAACATTGATATCGGGCCCTGTATTCACCTTTATGGTTTTCGGTGTCGATCATTTTTCATTTACACAACTTTTTCTGCAATGGTAAATGAATATTTAGTACCGTGACAATCTGAACCAATCGATGTCGTTCAAATAACTTCAGTGACGGTACCGGTTTCGTTTTTATCGTTTCCAGTCAATGTAAACCAAGTGTTGAATTCTCTTTTTCAGTTAATATACCGAGTACTGGTATGATACCATCAACATCCCCCGCAAAACAAAACAAAACAAAACAAAACAAATCGAACTTATACAGACCTAATTCTCGTGGCAACGTGCGAAAGAATCCTACTGTTATGTATTACAAGAAAATAACTAGGGATGAATAGTAATAACTATAATATATATATATATATATTATTTTATTTTTATATTTTATATATATATAACATGATATATCATTATTGTTTAACTTTACTTTTTCTAATAATTTGTGATTATTAATATTTAAAAAAAACAGCATGCATAGTTTCTTTTTTCTTTTGACATTCCCGCATAAATTTAGTTAAATGGAGTTTTATTCAAAATAAAATGTTATTTTTGGTATTATCGTAAGCCATACGAGTCCAGTAGGAATCGATACCGTGATGAACTTAATCAAACCAATTCTGACCGAACACCAAGGTACTGTTATTGATATAATCGAAACCAATATTCGCTTATACGATTTTTGATAGAGGTAAATTATTTTTGAACATGTCACGACTTTATTTTTTTCGGTTTTTTTTTTCGATTACTATAGCGAGTGCCGATATTGTATGTGGATCGATTTCCCGCTGCGTAGCGCAGGGGAAATATCGCTAGTTCTATATGAGAGATAACTTGGTATTATAAGGTGCTAGATAGGTGATTTGAGACATTGGTCCAATGTTAATGATCAGAATTTAAACTTTAATTATGTAGAATTCATTTTAATTATATGGTTTTGTATTGTAATTATGCACTCTTTTATTTTAATTATGTAGTCTTTAATTTTAGTTATATTAAAAGTTTTTAAATATATAAATGCTTGAGTGTTTAAATTAAGAGTAAAATGCACGGATAGTCCATGTGGTTTTGCAAAATAACACCTATAGTCCCCAACTTTTGGAAATTACACCGGTGCTCCCTGTGGTTTGACAGTTTGTTACTCGGATAGTCCCTGGAGTGGATGACGGTTAGTTTTCTCTGTTAAGTGGATGTGAAATGACAAATTCACCCTTTATCTTCTCCACTCTATAAAAACACCCCAACCCCACCCACCCCCACCTTTCTCTCTGTTTCCCCACCATTAACCACCACCCACCTCCCACCTACACCACAAGTAACCACCTTCACCGTTTTCTCTCTAAATAGAACCATCATCATCCTAATCCAAACAAAACCCCATGTCAGAAAAAGTATTCAAGTTCTTCGACAACCCCTTCAACAACTTCAACTTCTTCTTCATTTCCTAGTTATCCACCCAAAATCAAGCTGCTTCAATTGTTGAACCAGATTTATCTTATCAACCACTCCTACAATGGCAGCCAAATCACCGATTTTGAAGCCTTCTACCGTAGTCAATATCGAACACAAGAGGTAGGTATTATTAATTCTCTCACTTAATTTGCATCCGTATTATTAGGGCATTACACTCGCTTATTTTGTTATCGTTGGATCCGTATCATCAACTACTTACTTGCATACAGAGTGTTTGTTTGACATTAGGACCTATGAGAATTTTAAATTTTAAGGATTATTAATGTTACCGAAGGAATCAATGGATTTTAATCTATCAATTTGATATGAATGTGGTCAGAGATGGTGGTCGGAAGTGTATAAGGCGATGAGACTTTGAAGAAGACGGTGGTCATAAGAGTTTGGATTCAGGTCAAAGGGTAAATAAGGTGGGCTGGACACATTCAATAATCCATATTTGTTTTTTTATTTTTAAAGAGAGGGGTAAATAAGTAATTTTATATGGACTTAACGGAGAAAACTAACCGACATCCACTCCAGGGACTATCCGAGTAACAAACTGTCAAACCACAGGGAGCACCAGTGTAATTTCCAAAAGTTAGGGACTATAGGTGTTATTTTGCAAAACCACAGGGACTATCCGTGCATTTTACTCTTAAATTAATTTAAAATAGTTTAGTTTTGAAGAAATCTTGAAAAAATTGGGATGACACCGTGAATTATGAGGAAAACGGGGGATAATGTGACACATGAGGAAATATGAGGAATACGGGACAACCCCCCCCCCCCCCACTTTATGATATTTTAAGTTTGGATCAAGTGTGCACGCATAATATATATATATATTTCATAGGTTTGTTAAAGTATATATTAAATCTTCTCAAAAGCTTAAAAAAAAGTAATTGATATTTTTCATTGTAGTAGTCATACCAAAAAAAGAAGCATGTGCACAGGTTCATAACATGCATTTGCTAATTTGTCAGTGATAGTTATTAAAAAAGCAGTGAACAAATGATGAGAAATATATCAGTGAGATTCAAACGAATTTACAAGAATTGCTAGATCTAGTTTCAAACAGGATAATTAATGGCAGTTTAAATAATATTATATGTATAGCAGAATTTGATAATAACAAAAATCTAAAAACTCACCGATGCCTACAGTTTATTCGTTAATAACACTTAGTGATGAACATCCTAACGTCGTGAACTCAGCTTGATAATTTCTCCTTATTAAGCTGGAGCCAAAATGTAAGACCCTAATACATATTTGACAAAAGTCGCAGCGGAAATTCGTGCCGTAAAATTTCTTTCATTACACACGTCTTGACTTACTTGAAAGTTCATTTTAAAAATATATGTTTTACAAAACAAAAGCATAACATTCGTTTGCTAATGTACAAACTCAATTAATTCCGTACAATCTCTCTCATGACTCGGTCTTCGATATCTATTCCTCATGATAATAGCCCGCGATTGGCATAGTCTGCACTCACCACATACAATCATAGCATTAGCATACCATACATAAACAAAATTTATGCCTGTACACTCCCCATTTCGTTATCTTTCTAACTTTAAGCATTTCATCTGCGTATTCGTATCCTGGTGAGGCTTCAATAATGTACCTGCATTACTTTTCATCCTTAAGACACACCATTAATAACGTATTACTCAACGTATCTAAATTATGCACACTTACATTCTCACCAGCATACATCCACGTCTACATATGTACATACCTTCCTATACTTCTACATATTTGCATACTCTCATACGCACCTTCATGCATACATACATATAGGGCTGGCATATCGTGTATACCCGTACACGATAAGACACGACACGATACACGAAATCCCATACACGAACACGACACGATAACTTATCGTGTCCTTTTTTTCAAACACGACACGATATACACGAAAATTACCTGTTAATACCTGTTAACACAACTGTTCGACTGTTATACACGAAAATTACCTGTTAATACCTGTTAACATGAACACGACATGCTATCTGAGAGTTACAGAGGGAGTTTGGGGTTTTATTTTTTTTGAATTGAATGAGGAATGAAAATATAAAGGAATTAAGGAACCCACACGCACATGGCTGATGAGTTTTGTTTAATTTAATTTCTTATCGTGTACTAACGGGTATTAACATGTAAACAGGTATTTAACCTGTTTATACACGAAAATTAACAGGTAATATCGTGTCTACCTGTTTGGTACACGATACCTGTTAAGGCCATACACGATACCTGTTAACTTCGTGTAGGTTCATGTCGTGTATTCGTGTAAAATTGCCAGCCCTACATACATACATACACATTTACATACATGCCTACATTTCTACATCTCTACAATACATGCATATACTCCTACGTATCTTCATATATACATAAATACTCACCTACATACGTACATACACTCCTACGTACACTTTCCATGTCTTGCATACTCATACATTAATCACATGGGACTTAGATTTAGATTTATAATCCATATACATCAAAGGAACGTTAAAAATCATGTTTGGGAGACCCATCGTAGTCCACGGATAATATACCGAAGCCTACGATGCATAAATTACATAAATAACGGAATTTCAGCTTTTAGGACATGGGGAGGGCGTCGGCGACGGCCCTTGCATTTACACGTAGCCAAAAACCTCCGTAGGCAGCAAAATAACCCGTCAGCAAAAACTGACTTTCCAATGGGCCGTCGCCTACGCCCTCTCGAAAATCAGTTTTCCTGCTGTGTTATTTTCGTCGTTCGAACGCACTAAAACTCGCATAACTTTTAAACCGTTTACCCGTTTAACCTCCCGTTTCTTCCTACATGATTGTAAATTAACATTCTATCATGTGAACTTGAAATCCAACATCCGGGTTAAGGAAATTCTTGACTTATACATTTCCGGCTTATTATTAATTTACGAATTATTCGACCCGTCATGCATTTATCAAAACAATCTGTTGATTTGACCTCAACTTCATATGAACTCAATAATTTCAACGACGACTGTCATAAGAGATTAAATTCTCGGATGCCTTGCATCCTCTTAACCCATTTTCGCTCAAAAGCTTATTTCGACCCGTTATGGGTATTTGTGCATAAAAAGGGGTCTATGACATACAAAACCCTATTCTTCGCTTTCATGCTCGACCAAGACATTACTCAAATCGAATAGCTTGTTTCCAAACGACTTTTAAGGTCGTTTGGCTGATATACCTATCAAGAGCGTTTTTGTCAACTTCGCTCCATCCTTACAACAAAGGACTTCATTGCATAATTAACCAATTGTAACACCCCGAAATTTCTAAAACTTTATATTAGGATTATAAAGTATAAATAAACGAGAATTTACTAACTAGGAATTTTTAACCTAGTTAGTTACAAGACTAGAAATAGCCTATGATAAGGTTAAAAGCTACTAAACAATATGTTGAACAAAATTGAGGGGCTTAAGTTGTAAGAATTGAAACTTGATTTTAATTAAACAAATAAAATAAACCAAACACCCCAAAAGGGGATGTCTGGTCGCACAAGCAGAACAAGGGGGCGACCCCCACTCTTCCAAAACCCTAAACTTCACTAAAGTTGCAAATTGAAGGCTTAATCCAAGTTGAAATCGAAATTAAAGCATAGATTACTGATCCTCATCACAAGAGGATTACAAGGTATGTAAAATTTCATGAAAACCCTCAACTTGAATTTCTCATGTAATTGGGAAAATCTGAATTGTTAGTTGCATGTGTGTCTTATAATGATCTAGGAACAACTATAGTGTCTAAGGACAAACCTTAGACAAATACAAGTTGAAATCATGTTAAATTTTAGTGAAGATTATGAACACCATTGTAGGTGATTAACGGGTTATGTGTAAATTGATGAACACTAGGATATTGGGTGTTGTTCTAGTGTAATTTGACAATTTTGAAGTGATTTCAGAAATTAGAAGCTAACAATCATGTAAAATGGTTGATTTATGTGAAATTAGGACTAAATGATAAACTAGAGATGTGATGTTTAATCATGTAAAAATCTGCTCATGAAGTGTTTGTTGAAATGCCTCTATGAAGGCTTAAAACTGAAATTCCAAGTTTAAACGCATAAACATGATGTTTGGTGTATTATGCGAATTAGGATTTGAAGAGAGTTCTAAACATATGATAAATGAACTCTATAGGAACGGGCGCAGGAGCGTGAAGCGAACAAGCGGGTGGCGAACCACGTTTAAAAGGCCTACTTTGAAGGTACGTAACTTGTTTGGTTACATTAAGTGAGTTGTTGACAAGTTTTGTAAATCTTATTGTTGAATCTAAATCTGCGTTGAATTTATATTGATTATGGTTGGATGAGAATTAATAGACTTAGTCTAGTAAACAAACCAATTGGTAGTCATCATAAGTGGATGGTTCCACAAGATGAGCCAATGGGTCTATTAGTTGTGAAAATGGTAGTTTTAAACGTTCTAGTAGTCGATAATGGCGATAATAATCACAAGGGCATTAAACCATGAAATCGGTAAGAAATGCGGGTGATAATAAGCCCCGGATGTTGGGTATAAGGCGCCATAGGTTTATTGGTTAATTGGTAGTAAAATGTGTAAGGTTAGAATGGGTCGAATAATTACATAGTGACATATGGTCTTTCGATCTGTAAATTAAATTTTTGGGTATCAAATTTATAATAGTTATGTCGGTAATGAATTTACAGACATATAGGAAGAAAAATCACTTAAAAAGGACTTACGAGTCAAAAGATATTGCCAAACGAAGTTAAAAACTGGAAATCCCGGAGCTGGCAGCAATTGCAGCTCACAAAACTGGAGCTGCTGGAAAACCCGATCCCCCGCGCCACGCGGAGGATGACTTGAATCGTGCCGCGACACGCGGGAGGTTCTCGCGGCCCGCGTAACACTTCTCGCGGGGCGCGAGCGACCTGGATCCGAAATTTTTATTTGTTTTCAATAGTTTTGATGCTAGATTTCAATTATAAGTGTTTTTATATTGTCAAAACTAACCATTGATGTGGTTTTGACATTAGGTAATGTTGATGAACTTACAGATGGCGATCAAGCAATGATGAAGAACCGAACACTACATTTTGAAGCTTCCGCAATGTTTTAAATCTTTAGTAGTCTTTGTGTATGGGTTGTAAACACTAGTTAAACAACTTTTGAAATGTTTTAACTTAGTCATTAGTTGACTAAGGTTGACGTTACTTATGAACTCCGTTAATGAAAGTTATGTTACTTAACTAAGATTATAATTGAAATGATATATTTTATTATTAAAATCAAGTGTAAATTTAAGGGTGTTACAAGTTGGTAATCAGAGCTTAAGGTTGTCAACAAAGTGTTCAGTTCAAGCTTGATCGATCGTCCGGTAAGGATTAATTAGTTATTTCAGTAGATCTTATCCTATGTAAGTGAAAGAGATGGAAATAAATGTGCACGGGAAGAGTACGTTAATACACTCAAACCCGGAAAGTGCACTAAAAAGAGAACGGTCAAAGCAAGTTACGAACTTGGCTAAACCGAAACAAACAAAGTTATATTATAAATGAAATGTTTAATAATTGATGTAAACATTTCAGTTTCAAGACATCTGGTAAGAGTTACTTATAATTAAGATTAAACGATAAGAATTATGTGAAAAGTGTATGTGGGGAGTGTATAAATACGCTCGAACCCGGGAAAATACACTAAGTGAGAAAGGTAAGGCAAGATATATACTTGACCAAACCGAAAAAGAATAACACATTAATTATGATTGAGTGAGAATGATATAGATCTCCGTATAATAAGATGGAAATGAATTAAATAATTATTGATAAATCATGATGGATGTTTCAGTTGAAGAAATGTCTGAAGTAACCGGACATGTTTGCACATCTCAATTGACTGAACAAATGAAAGCTAAGATTTCCGAGGAGGTCGGAAAAGCTCTAGAAAATAGTCTATCATAATATATTGATAGACTACAAAACACAATCGTGCCAGTGGTGAACGATATGATGGCTGAATTGAAAGACAGCATATTACAAGAAATAGAAGAAAGGAGGGTGTTGGATATGAATCCAAGATCCGTAAAGAAGTCCAAATCTAATAAAGCTCCCAAGAAGAGAGTTACAAAAAGAGTGTTACATCAGTGTAGATTTTGTGGAAAAATTCACAAGGGCACATGTGGCAAACCAAGACATAAAAAGTCAAAATGTCCAGAGAGGTTTGGAACCAAGGACACAACCGACACCAAGTCTGATGCCCAGAAATCAAGGACAAAGTTGTTTTATATAACAGCCACGGAGGCTAAAGCTGAACCTGATGTCGTTTCAGGTATACTCTTGTAGATTAAATTTCAGTATGAACTTTTAATTATTACGAGTGCAAATAAATCGTTTGTTTTATACCGATTTATTTAACATCCTACATTAGTGTTAACGAAATTACCAAGGCTTTGAAAAATAGAAATAGATAATAATAAAAGTTCTATTGTTTATAAGAGGTGCTGAAACTGTACGTTGAGCATCGAGGTAAAAGTAATCTCGATAGATATTGCAATGGGAAGGAGTGCGTGTACACTCGAACCCGGGAAATTAATGAAGTGAATAAACCTTGTGTTGGGAAGGAGTGTAATTGCACTCGAACTCGGAAATTGCAATAATAATAAATGGCAAAGACAAGGTTATAGACTTGGCTGAACTAAATAAAACGCGTAGGAGCGTCATTTACATCAACAAATGATGTGGATAAATTTCATGCAACGATAAACAATAATAAAATTAAATGAATTAATTTTGTTATTATTGCAATAGGATTAAGGTTAAAGATAAGAAATTAAGACTCGGACCGAGAACATCCGCGAAAAAGAAGCTAAATGAATGATACGTATTATTCGCTATTATGAATAATAAAGTATCAATAAATGCAAACTTAGAAACTTGGGTAGGGGTAACCATCCAAGTAATACATTATTAATCGAACCCTCATGAGGAAGAATAGTGATCGCAGTAATGGATGTGATTATATAAAAGCCTAGTAAAATAAACTTTAAGAAAGTGTTAGAATAAGAACGGGTAAACCCCAAAAGCCGTATGACCATGACAGTGGTTTTACCAAATAAGACTTGAGAAATGGGCCTTCGGAACATTAGCAAAAGAAATAGACCTAAAGGTCGCTAACAACAGAAAGGTGGTGTTCGAATCAAATAAGCAAAATGCTTGATAATAAAGATAAACGGAAGCCAGATAATGGGAGCATATTACATTAAGGTAATAAGCCCAAGGGAAGGGATAAGAATCAAGGTAATTAAAATTATAAACTAACAAACAAGAATGTTAAGGCACAAGGATAAATGTTTGACTATTATAAGTAATAAAGTTCATCAGAACAAGTCAAACAAAATAAATGGAAGAATTAAGGAATCGGTGGAATAAAGGCGACAGGTTACGCTAATACCACCGAATAAATCAAAATGAAATCTTAATGCATGTCAGAGTGACGACTCTAATAAAGACTTCGGTAAAATAACCGATAGATGGGTAGGACTACGGATATATATGCGTAAACCAAGAGACGGTGACCCAGATTAAAAGTCAAAAGACTCGGATTAAGAGCTATAACTAAGAGATGATGAAATTTCGCAAAACAGAAATTTCGATAGTTAGGTCCAATTATTTTAATATTGGGCGGGCCAAATAAAGTATAATACTTGATATTCCAAGTAAGAGCAACCCGAATAATGAAAGTGCGAATTATTATTGAACCTATGTGATAGGTCGTAAAAGAATATGGGAAGGAAAACGTAAACCAATAAAACCGGGGTGTTAAAAACATTAAGATAACGAACCCAGTGATGGGTTGAAAGGAAATAGGGGCATAAACCAAATAACGGTATGAGTAAAATAAACCGACGCGGAAGACACAGAAGAAATCATAGAGTCGGTAAGATAATCTGAAAGAAAATGAGTGTAGCCTTAGACTACGGTCAAGGTCAAACGTATAGAAGATGATCCATGGAATCACCATAACCTCCAGATTATAAACAATGTAAAAGTCTACGGGAACAAAATGACCATAGGGTCGCAAATAAAAGGGAACATACTAGGGGGTCTCACCCTAAAAAGGTGAAGACCTAATAGAATAGTCTATAAGGCTAAGTAAAGGAACCTACGAGTCGATAATATAAAGCGTGGAGAACCAATTATGAATTCTCGCGTAAAATGATAACCCTGAAGAATAATCCTTGTCGTCAATTCATAGACATGATTAAACGATGTGGTTAAAGAGAAAAACATTAAACTAAAATTCAGTTTTAGTAAAGAAACGATGTTCTAACACCTATGAATACCGAGAGAGAAATTAGAAAATGGTTAGTACTAAAGAATATAGGTCTAACGCCGAAAGCTGTAAGATGATGAATTCGGAGGAAAGATTCCTAAGAATGAAAGGTCGATGTTGAACTAATCATGGCGTGATGTGATCACGAACACAAAAGTAATATAGAGTGTAATCACGTTATAGTGTGAATGACTAGATATGAAAGTATAAGCATGCCAAGGGGCGATGACGGCAATATCACATACCCGAATGACGAGGTATGAGGTAAAATGGTGACCAACTAGTTTAGGCAATAAAACAGGTTGTAGCCTAAATAACACGGAAATCTATGTAGAGTGCTTGCTAACATAAAACTAACGTCAGGTAAGTATGTTGACGGGCTCAGCAACTGAATGATCAAAAGACAACCCGATCAAAAGAGCGACAAAGGATAGGAAATAGGTAATATAGTTATGCTAGAAGTTTTCCCCAAGGAAGGGTGATATCCGATTCAGGAAAAGAAAGAAACTAAGCCCGATGTTTATTGGGCCATTTAAAATCATCGAACGGGGTTAGCAAGGTGGCTTATCGCCTCGAGCTACCAGAAGAGTTGAGTGGAATACATATCACGTTTCATGTGTCACAACTGCGAAAATGCCTAGCAGAGGAAACGACTTACATCCATTACGATGATATCGAGGTGGCTAACAGCCTCAATTATGTAGTAAGGCCATTAGATTCCAGATCGTAAGGTTAAATAATTGTGAAATAAGGAAATTGATCAAGCTAAGATCAATTAAGAACATAGAAAAGGGTTCGGACACTACATGGGAGTCCGAAGGGGAGATGTGACGTCTCTGCCCGACATTGTTTGGTACGTATTTCCGGTTTCGAGGACGAAACCCTTTTTAAGGGGGGTGGACTTGTAACACCCCGAAATTTCTAAAACTTTATATTAGGATTATAAAGTATAAATAAACTAGAATTTACTAACTAGGAATTTTTAACCTAGTTAGTTACAAGACTAGAAAAAGCCTACGATAAGGTTAAAAGCTACTAAACAATATGTTGAACAAAATTAAGGGGCTTAAGTTGTAAGAATTGAAACTTGATTTTAATTAAACAAATAAAATAAACCAAACACCCCAAAAGGGGATGTCTGGTCGCACAAGCAGAACAAGGGGGCGACCCCCACTCTTCCAAAACCCTAAACTTCACTAAAGTTGCAAATTGAAGGCTTAATCCAAGTTGAAATCGAAATTAAAGCATAGATTACTGATCCTCATCACAAGAGGATTACAAGGTATGTAAAATTTCATGAAAACCCTCAACTTGAATTTCTCATGTAATTGGGAAAAACTGAATTGTTAGTTGCATGTGTGTCTTATAATGATCTAGGAACAACTATAGTGTCTAAGGACAAACCTTAGACAAATACAAGTTGAAATCATGTTAAATTTTAGTGAAGATTATGAACACCATTGTAGGTGATTAACGGGTTATGTGTAAATTGATGAACACTAGGATATTGGGTGTTGTTCTAGTGTAATTTGACAATTTTGAAGTGATTTCAGAAATTAGAAGCTAACAATCATGTAAAATGGTTGATTTATGTGAAATTAGGACTAAATGATAAACTAGAGATGTGATGTTTAATCATGTAAAAATCTGCTCATGAAGTGTTTGTTGAAATGCCTCTATGAAGGCTTAAAACTGAAATTCCAAGTTTAAACGCATAAACATGATGTTTGGTGTATTATGCGAATTAGGATTTGAAGAGAGTTCTAAACATATGATTAATGAACTCTATAGGAACGGGCGCAGGAGCGTGAAGCGAACAAGCGGGTGGCGAACCACGTTTAAAAGGCCTACTTTGAAGGTACGTAACTTGTTTGGTTACATTAAGTGAGTTGTTGATAAGTTTTGTAAATCTTATTGTTGAATCTAAATCTGCGTTGAATTTATATTGATTATGGTTGGATGAGAATTAATAGACTTAGTCTAGTAAACAAACCAATTGGTAGTCATCATAAGTGGATGGTTCCACAAGATGAGCCAATGGGTCTATTAGTTGTGAAAATGGTAGTTTTAAACGTTCTAGTAGTCGATAATGGCGATAATAATCACAAGGGCATTAAACCATGAAATCGGTAAGAAATGCGGGTGATAATAAGCCCCGGATGTTGGGTATAAGGCGCCATAGGTTTATTGGTTAATTGGTAGTAAAATGTGTAAGGTTAGAATGGGTCGAATAATTACATAGTGACATATGGTCTTTCGATCTGTAAATTAAATTTTTGGGTATCAAATTTATAATAGTTATGTCGGTAATGAATTTACAGACATATAGGAAGAAAAATCACTTAAAAAGGACTTACGAGTCAAAAGATATTGCCAAACGAAGTTAAAAACTGGAAATCCCGGAGCTGGCAGCAATTGCAGCTCACAAAACTGGAGCTGCTGGAAAACCCGATCCCCCGCGCCACGCGGAGGATGACTTGAATCGTGCCGCGACACGCGGGAGGTTCTCGCGGCCCGCGTAACACTTCTCGCGGGGCGCGAGCGACCTGGATCCGAAATTTTTATTTGTTTTCAATAGTTTTGTTGCTAGATTTCAATTATAAGTGTTTTTATATTGTCAAAACTAACCATTGATGTGGTTTTGACATTAGGTAATGTTGATGAACTTACGGATGGCGATCAAGCAATGATGAAGAACCGAACACTACATTTTGAAGCTTCCGCAATGTTTTAAATCTTTAGTAGTCTTTGTGTATGGGTTGTAAACACTAGTTAAACAACTTTTGAAATGTTTTAACTTAGTCATTAGTTGACTAAGGTTGACGTTACTTATGAACTCCGTTAATGAAAGTTATGTTACTTAACTAAGATTATAATTGAAATGGTATATTTTATTATTAAAATCAAGTGTAAATTTAAGGGTGTTACACCAATCCTACTACTTCACTACAACTCTAATCACACATACCTGGCTCGGATCAAAGCGATGACCCGTTTTAATACTTTGTGCACTAAATAGCTAGTTAATAGCAACATAATTTCTTTCGCTATTCATCCTGTGAAAGCATAATACTTGACAAAACAATTCATTAGTCAATATCGCCAAATGGTGATATCTTCACCATTTGACCCGTTAAGTCTAAATGTCCATTTTATTCTTGTGGGATTTTAGTTATTCTTTATCCCATCCATATAACTTATTCCTCCGTTAACTCGTAACCAAAATCACTATAATACCCTTTTTACGCTTTTTGACCATCAAACTTAGTTTCTTAACATCCTCACGTGTTTCGACCCATATTAAAGCTTGTCGGAACATTATAATTCAGATAATTACTTATCATGTTCGTAATCAATACATTGAATAGATATTTTACAAAAAGGGGTGTAAGCTTTACTTACATAACATCCGAATATGCTTCCCGTGCGCATTAGTCCCGTTTGACCCGCTTCCTTCCCAAGCTTCCATGTCGCTTATTAAGCATCAACTATCATATATCATTCTCAATATAGTTAGCTTATTCATCATTCATCAAATCCTTTTTATCACACGGATCTTATATTAAGTTTATCATTTAACCTTAAAACATGCTAATCCATCATTTCTTATCCAATTTCTTTAAACATACTTACACATATATGATTTTCAACATTATTAACATAAGCATATCATTACTTCTATCATATCATCAAAAATCCACTTCATAACTACTTTGTTAATCACTTACAAGTGATCTAATATTAAGTTCTTCATAATTTCATCATACTTTTGATGTGTGTACTACCTCCTAAGCATAGTGTACAACTAATTCATGCATGTCCTTCTAATCTCATTCATAATTCAACAAATTCCTCCTTCTAATCAACATAAATAATTCATGCACAAACATCAAACATACTAGTATCACATTTCTTTCAATTCCTCTAACAAGAATCCATCATACAAATCAAAATACATCAATATTCAGCAAGAATTGGACATGGGTGACCATTCAAGTCGTTATCATCACCATAATCAACGGGTTTCATCTCTAAACATCAAATTAGCCCAAACCGTACATGCCCCATGTTCTATATGACAATTCTAACACATACTCATTCTCAATTTCATACAAATTCGCAACTTACATCATAACCCACTTCGTGAAAGATCACCAATCTAATCTTTAAGACATACCTTATGATCCCCATGAGAAGGTGATCACTAATCCATGTTCGGTTATGAATTTAAGCTTCATCTTGCCTTTAATTTGATGAAATGGATGGAAACTAGGGTTTTGAGCTCATGGAGCTCCTGATCGATTTCTAGAACACACGAATATGTGTGTTTGTGTGTGTTAACTTTCATAAATAAAACCCATCTTTCCATCCTAACCTTTTTGGTCCCTCAAGTTTCGTTTTGATTGCATACGGGACTAAAAACTCATCATCTTATTACTTATATACATAACACCACTAGGCTAATTTATTCCTAGTTATTTTGTTTTTGGGTTCACTTTTACCACTAACGGTACTTTACCCATTCCTTTATCTTAACCGGGTTCTAAATTACCAAACCCGTTTTTGGGGTGTTACAAGTCTACCCCCCTTAAATAAGGTTTCATCCCCGAAACCTTTCTCATTTCCATTTACACATACACATCTATGTTTGACTTCATAGTCACATCATAATTATAGTAATCATCCTATCTCATTCTTAATTATTCATACAATTGACTTCTTCTTAACAAGTCTATACTTTCCATGGCATACTTTCACATAACATTCTCATTTCCTCGACCCATTAGTAACAGGTCATTGTACATATTTATTTAAACTTATAATAATGCTTATCTTCATATGATCAGTTTATAACAGATTTAATACTTTCATCTCACCCTTTAAGATCTCATTCTATACATATATTACATAACGTTTAATTACTGTTTCGTTATCGCAGCGAAGTTACTATTTCATGGTCATGAATTCGTGCTTAACTTCAAAGTTAACATCATTCTTTATTTTGAATAGTTATTTGTATCATACATACTCTTACGTTACCTTCGAATCGTTCATTCTACCTTATTACTCTTCACGTGTACCAGCCGTACCAGGCTAGATTTCATTCATCCGTATAATGTGCCTTCGCTCGTGCATAACATCCCACCAAATCGATTGGTTTCATCACCTCAAGATTCTAACATTATCATCAACAATTTAGCAGTTAACACATTTCATTCAAACATTCATTCTATTAGGCGAGTACTCACCTGTAATTCTTCTACAATTTCTTACGTACATGCTATAACGTGTTACACATTTCATTTTTCTCATGCAATCCTTTCATTTTAGTTATTTGTTTCGTCAACCTTTGCAGTTCGACCTTTTAAGGTTAAATTGACTTTTCTTACTTATCATAGATGCATTGAGGTACACATTCGTGCTTCCTTCCATTCATGCTTACTTACAAAGACATTCATTACATCATTTCGGTATTCTTGACAAACTTACCCTTCTTGTTCATACTCAAATCATTGTCCGGGTCGTAGCCCGTCATTCATTCTGACTCCTAAGAGTCGATTACTAACGCATTTGTAACACCTCGAAAATTCACGTCCTATAATGTGTAGACACGTGTCAAATGTTAAACGTGTGAAAGAAATATTATAGAGGGACTAAAGTTGACAAACATGGAAAGTATGTGAGATTACGTATTCTAAGTGTCAACCGTGAATAAATATAATGTACATTAACCCTACACGATGCTCATACCTTCAAACGAATAAATCATGGATCATACGAAGCTAAAGGTGAGAGATTACAAACTACAGGGGTTAAATGTGTCAACATGTTTAAAGATATACCTTTGAGTGACCTTTTGACAAACCTGAAGCTTTGTAAATGTTAATTATGCTCACTAGAATGCACGGTTCAAATTTCGTAAAGTTTCGTTAACGTATGAGAAAGTTATGATCGAATTCGTGTGCGAGGGGTTAAAGCGTCAACGTTGAAAATTAGGCCTTTTCGGGTGATCACAAAGTTACCCGGGGACTTAACAAAGTGGGTATATGTCTTGAAGCCCTTATAGATCAATAATGAGGGTCCATATCGCAATAAACAAGTGTCTGTACAAGATTCGAAGAGCCAGGGACTAAAACTGCAATTTATCAAAGTTTTGTTGGAACACCTTAGGGGCTCGCGTAGCGCGAGCGTAAGGACTCAGGCAGTCGCGCTACGCGACTGCCATATCTGGACAGAATGTTATCTTCCTTGATTCTTTGTCTGCACATTGAACTTGGATGCAACTTTGATCGATCATTCATCACCCCTTGGCACCCCTAAACTACTCTAGAACACTAGGGACATGTGTTTATCATTTGTGGTGGATCATAGACATACTTGCCAACAAATTATGGTGATTGAAGGCACTATATAAGACCCACTAACTTGCAAACATTCACCATTCATCTTCTGAGCAATTGTGAAGCACAAGAGCTGATCCCAAGTCTTTCTAATCATCCCTAGTCGACCATTAATCACTTGGTAAGTTGCCTAACCTTTCTAAATTAGTTATAGCTTAGTAATTAGCTTAAAGGTCAAACCGACGTAACTACGGTTTGACTTCGGGATTAGTTAACGATAGCTCAGTGTTATCACAAATTAAAAGTACCGTTAAGTAGGTAATGATATGGGTATTAAACCCCTAAAAGGGCACGCAATGATTCCCATCCTAACTAGGTCGTTTGGCGAGTCAAAGGTGTCTTGAAAAAGTCAACAGAAGCTTTAATCGGGTAATTAGCGATACGAGAAGCGTGTAACCTGTTTTAACCATAATGTAACTTAGTAATCAATGTTAGAACATGACTAAACATGATTGATTCGACAAACTTCAATTTAGGATCGATTCGGAACCGAAAGGCGCAAAGTTTGACTTTTTGCTTGACTTCGGTTCTGACCCGGTTTTGATAGATGTAGACATGCCTTAAGGTTCTTTAGGGCCGGGTTACATGTTGGTATAAGCCTCTTTACTTGTTTCGTTGATTATCCGATTCGTTCGCGCGTTTCCGTTAAATGCTTAAAATTGACCGTAATGCCCTTTCGGTTATAAAACGAGCTTTTTGGTAATATAAGTGGACAAGACCCTTGTCTACTGAATTATAAACATGCCCTCCAAATTTGACATCAATTTGAGGTCCAGATTAGGAGATATGCGCATTATCGTAAATAGTAAACTTTTTATTAATTAATCGGCGCGATTAGCGCATAGCCTATCTAAACCCGATTTTCGGCACCAAACCTTTTACCCACTGATGTTAAATAATATTTTGGGATTTTTGAAGATTTTTAATTATTTTTAAACTGATCTTAAGCTAGGCTTATCGCCTTAATTCGGTTAATACCGAATTTACCCTTTTCGGGCATAAAATGATTTCTACAAGGAATTTTGACGCGAATCCAATTGCTACTGATTTTAAATAATAAATATAGTGTTTTGAGCCTGTTTAATTGATCAGAAAACCCAGAATTTTATTTTTAATCGAACGTCGCTTAAAACGGGTTTATACGTGTATTATACGCGTAGTTTAGGCTTAAAACTATATTGAGACATACGGATTATTATCAACTAATATAATCTGTTAAAAATAAGTTATTTACTAATTACTTCAGTCCCGAACATCAGGGTTACGTTAAATCCCTTTTATAATCGTTAGAATGACCAAAATACCCCTACGGGGCATAATTAAGGATTTAACTCGTTTTGGGCATTATGGAAGGTATCATTATGATATCACAACATAATTTAAGCATATTAACTTAGGAAACCTGTTCGCGACCTATTCGGTTACCCGTTACGCGTTATTCGCGTTCGGATCGGTTTATATAACTAGTTTATATAAGTTAGCCGAAACGGGTCAAACCTTATCGGTTTTATCTCAAAATCCAGAAGGTGTATAAAATACCCATATAAGACAAGTCTTTGAACATGTCGGGTTTAAATCACATTCTATTCCGGTCTTCGCTTAATCGTGCGTACGAACCGTATCTTCCTGTAAGACTAACCGGTCTAAGCTTAGGCTTAATTAAAGACCCGTTAGCATTCTAATTAATTATTTATACCATCATTCCAGACTAGAGCTTTCCGGTAAATTGTACCTACGCTTACTTAAGTGAATACGGCTGAGTTATAAATTTCTGCTATTTAAGACAGGAGCTAGCTCAGGTAAATACTCTTAACCTATTTTCCCAATACGGGCTTGAAATACGGTATAATGATACCGTAAATACTCTTAACTTATTTTCACTATACGGGCTTGGGATACGGTACTATAAAAGTACCGCTTGGTCGGGTGTATGTAGTCATTTAAATCGGATTGTGATTGATGTACTTACATAACCTGTTTAATATGTATTATTTTATTATTATTTGGTGTATGGCCTTGGGGGTTAAATGACCATGTCCCGGATATCCTTGGCATCATTCGAAGTAATGGCCACGACTTAAGCACGGGGTGTAGGCATACACCTGACAGCTGCATTATGTAAAAACTGGTAATCCACTCCGAGGTATCATCCTTGTGGGCATTATACCGGAACTGGTAATCCACTTAGAGGATGATAGCCCGTGGGCATTATACCTGTGGCGTGTCAGTTAATCTAGTCCGGCCCTACAAACCGGCCCTGAATGGACGACAAATAAGTAAAACTGTATACAAGATTATATACAAATAATTTTCCCAAGTTATAAAAGATTAATTTTGCCTCTGTGCATTTTAATCAAAGTGTCAAAAGGTTTTGTGCCTGGTGCATCTAAATCAATTTTCTTAAACTCTTTTCAAATGAGTCGGTTGAGTGTATTTACCAGTGAAAACTGACGTATTTTCCAAAAAGGTTAAGTGACAAGTACTGAACGTAATTGGCTGGAAGCTCAGGGCGCTAATAAGGAATCTTGCAAGTTCTAGGCGCCTAAAGTCTGTTGAACAAATGATATGTTTTAAGATCCGCCTGTGGATCCTTTACTTCCGTTGTAATACTGAATATTACTTCATATTCGGAATGTAATAATAAATATCCTTTGCTTCCGCTGTGCATTCATATATATTGTGTTGTTTGACTATTATGTTGCCAACCACGTCACGATACTCCCCCACCGGGCCCACCGGTGACACGTGGAAAGTCGGGGTGTGACAGCATTTAATACATAACTTGTTCAAAACTTATTCCTTTCGTTTTAAAATTTAGTTTTGCGTGCCAATTTCGATCGTTCTTTTGTTCATTTACTTTGCACCTACTCGTAAGACTTGTTTGACTCAACCATTGTCAAACTATCGACACATTCTGGAATGGACTAATTCCATCCTTTTTATATCTCATATCCGTCCCGCGGATTCAAACGTAACATCCTTACCTTTCATTATTTTTTATGTTTTAAATTCGCCTAGCGGCTTCATACATATCATTCATATCCGCCATTACTTCTATGTTTTGAATCCATCTCGCGGATTCAAACATTGTCATTTACATCTTCCATTCACATCTTCCATTCATTACATGTGTTGAATCCGTCTCACAGATCCAAACATATTATTTTCTGCATTTCATTCCTTGAATCCGTCTCACGGATTCAAACAGGTCATTCATACTTCATTCCTTTCATGCTTCGAATCCGTCTCGCGGATTCTAACATATCATTCATACTTTCATTCTTGAAAGTCTTACATTTCTCTTTACCCTCACGTCCACCTACTACCTAATTCTAACGGACATACATGTAACAATTATCACGTTCTCACGAACGTCATACGTTTCTTGTGTACTGGCCAGGTACGCAATCCACATACTAGTTTCGTGTCTTCGGGTAATCGCCACCTTATGTCCGAAGAATTAAGTTTCGGCACGTGTAATATTTTCAAAACTTCATTGGCACGTCATTATTATATTTCATTTAAATTTTTCCTTCACTTGCTTAATTATACCACTTCATACGCCCACACGTTAAATTTACGTACCTGGGGTCAATTTGTCTTATTACTTGCCTTAATGCCGGTTCTAGACCGCATTCACGGATCGTCCCCTCCAAACAGTCATGCTTACCTTACACATAATATAACCGTTAGTTTCTTCATACGAATGCATACATACACGTTTTCATTCCATTTCTACCTTCAAATCTTGACCGAGTCATGGATTGTACGGGTTCCTTATCTCAAGAGCACACAGGTTTGAGTTCAAGTACCTATACTCTCGTACTTAATTATCTCAAACCAGGGCACTGATACCAACTTGTAAGACCCTAATACATATTTGACAAAAGTCGCAGCGGAAATTCGTGCCGTAAAATTTCTTTCATTACACACGTCTTGACTTACTTGAAAGTTCTTTTTAAAAATATATGTTTTACAAAACAAAAGCATAACATTCGTTTGCTAATGTACAAACTCAATTAATTCCGTACAATCTCTCTCGTGACTCGGTCTTCGATCTCTATTCCTCATGATAATAGCCCGCGATTTGCATAGCCTGCACTCACCACATACAATCATAGCATTAGCATACCATACATAAACAAAATTTATGCCTGTACACTCCCCATTTCGTTATCTTTCTAACTTTAAGCATTTCATCTGCGTATTCGTATCCTGGTGAGGCTTCAATAATGTACCTGCATTACTTTTCATCCTCAAGACACACCATTAATAACGTATTACTCAACGTATCTAAATTATGCACACTTACATTCTCACCAGCATACATCCACGTCTACATATGTACATACCTTCCTATACTTCTACATATTTGCATACTCTCATACGCACCTTCATGCATACATACATACATACACATTTACATACGTGCCTACATTTCTACATCTCTACAGTACATGCATATACTCCTACGTATCTTCATATATACATAAATACTCACCTACATACGTACATACACTCCTACGTACACTTTCCATGTCTTGCATACTCATACATTAATCACATGGGACTTAGATTTAGATTTATAATCCATATACATCAAAGGAACGTTAAAAATCATGTTTGGGAGCCCCACCGTAGTCCACGGATAATATACCGAAGCCTACGATGCATAAATTATATAAATTACGAAATTTCAGCTTTTAGGACATGGGGAGGGCGTCGGCGATGGCCCTAGGGGGCGTAGGCGACGGCCCTTGCATTTACACGTAGCCAAAAACCTCCGTAGGCAGCAAAATAACCCGTCAGCGAAAACTGACTTTCCAGGGGGCGTAGCCAAAAACCTCCGTAGGCAGCAACTTACATCATAACCCACTTCGTGAAAGATCACCAATCTAATCTTTAAGACATACCTTATGATCCCCATGAGAAGGTGATCACTAATCCATGTTCGGTTATGAATTTAAGCTTCATCTTGCCTTTAATTTGATGAAATGGATGGAAACTAGGGTTTTGAGCTCATGGAGCTCCTGATCAATTTCTAGAACACACGAATGTGTGTGTTTGTGTGTGTTAACTTTCATAAATAAAACCCATCTTTCCATCCTAACCTTTTTGGTCCCTCAAGTTTCGTTTTGATTGCATACGGGACTAAAAACTCATCATCTTATTACTTATATACATAACACCACTAGGCTAATTTATTCCTAGTTATTTTGTTTATGGGTTCACTTTTCCCACTAACGGTACTTTACCCATTCCTTTATCTTAACCGGGTTCTAAATTACCAAACCTGTTTTTGGGGTGTTACACAAAAGAGAAAAGGAAGAATGCCCAACCTTATATTGAAAGAATAACCAAAAAAGAAGAGAATAAGTTTGGGTGTAAAAAGTTGCAAGTTCAATTGATTTCGATATTATATAATTACATATACAAAGACTTTGGTCTTTGTGAGTCATTTAACATTGTTGTCCATGATTCTGATTAGTAGAAAGTTTGATTTTAAATTTAACCTAAAAAAACAAGTTAATATATTAAATACACAACCACACTTTTAATAAGTTTATATTTTTAATAATTTATGTTTTAAACCACATTATAATTACTTTAATGATAATATAATATATTAATGTATTTGATTTTGATATAGTAAACAAATATAAGATTGATTTCTAACAACTTTGAAACAATATTTATTATGTAACTATTTTACTTGTGAAAATCAATGCTTAATCCCAAAATTGGATTCCTACCTAAATAATTGTTCCATAACTATTTCAAATGTATAATGTGCGTTTGGTTACTAGAAATACTTTTGAAGGAATTGAAATCTGTGAAAAGAATTGGCAGTGGATTTGGAATTTAAACCGTGGTCGCATCGAACCGTTGTCTTCAACCCAACCCCCTGCCTCGAACGCTGCCACCTCGCCTTGACTGTTGCCCACGACCACACTTGATCGCTGCAGCTGGTTGCATCTCAGACAGTGGAGGACCCATGAATTATTTGCTGGGGGTGCGGATTAGTGGCTCAAGCATATTTTCAAGGGGTGCGATCGGGTTTTTTGCCTAAAATATACACTAATTTTTTTTTCAAGGGGTGCGCCCGCCCACCTTGGGCATAACCTAGGTCCGCCCCTGATCTCAGACCTGCCCCGATTTTTTGTCGCCAACTTGGACCGCAATTGTCGTCGCCGACATGATCGTCAACTGGACTGCCAACCCCCACCCCGACCTGCCCCCTGACCTTGACCACCGCCTCGACCCGGACCTAACTTACAATCGCTGACCCCACCCTTGACCTCGTATGCCTGACCCCAACCATTTCGCCACACGCTATAGTCATTTCATATTCTTCTTAGACTATAGGGAGTCATGAGGGCAATAGTAAAGCCCCCACCCTGTCATGTAGGCCTCACATAGACTAACTGGGCTTCGCCCTCCACCTAAAAAAATGCAAGGGTGTCGTGGACGCGAGAAGAGGCTTTGAAAAAAAATTTAAGTTCTCTCATACATCAAAAGGAGCAACGCCCATATAGAAAAGGGGACAGGGTGGCGTGAAGAGGTTTTGCGCTCCTCTCTCTACGCCCCACTTCATATAGTCATATAGCAAAAAAAACAAAAAAAAAAGGTTAAAAAGTGAAGTTTTGTGGCCTCATTTGTATAGTGTTAGTAGTCTTATCTTAGTAATATTCTTTGCGCCATGATAATTTTAGTTTTTAGATATATTATTTATCAAAAGGTTCAATTCAAGATCAAAGCATATCGACATTGTTCACCCTTTAACATTAGCTAGTATATTATATAAACCCGATATGCAATGCTACAAGCCTTGTACATGGCTTTTAGGCCAAGTTTTATCAAAACTTGAATATAAGATTATACACACCGAACCTACCCAAACCTTTTTTCTTATTAACCTGGAAAAGTTTATGATTAATACAATAAGACGATCTCTTCAAGACAACTACCTAGAAAAGTTTACGATTAATGCAAGCTATAAGATGATCTCTTCAAGACAACAAGATATCATTCAATACATAGAAGACTCGATCTATACAAAGACCTAATGAAACGAAGATGAAGACGATGATCTCTACAACAAGATACGAAAAAGAAACCCCTAACTTGAACGTCTTAATCAACCCTTCTAATTTTCCAGAAGCTCCTCTTTTATACTCATGTACTTCCACAAATGACATCAACAGTGCTACACTTTTACCCATTAAACTTTAATTTCCTAAAATAAAACAAACAAAACTAAACTTAAGTTTACCATTTAAATTAATAAACGACTATATTTTAACAGGTTTGTTATATCAAATAATATGAGAATAATCAATAATGTTATATTGATGTTCACAAAGCTTTATGATATTGCTCTAGAATCACAATTATTTACAACCCATTTCTAGTTTTGTTATTGAACATTTTACATAAAATGGGTTAACTGAAAAAAGAAATCAAATATATAATTTTAAATAGAACTTTTATAAAGTTTAAACATTTTACGTTTTGATTTTAAAACTATTATCATCAAACTAAAAGTCAAAATAGGGTTTTTATCATTTATTATTAATTAGTGAAGCCTAACTAGATCTAACTTAAGAACATAGTTTATATAGTTACATACAAATGTTGGTATAACGTTTGCTATATTCGGCGTATATTATTGAAGTGACCCAATGGATCATAAAAATGCTGTGAGGTTAACTAACCAATATACAAAGACTGTAGTTTATGGGCGTTATTTGATCTTTGTATCCAGCCCATAAAGCCTTATAGCAGAGGGCCCATAACTATGCTATGAGAGTGTGAGGAACATGTGTGCTTCTATATATATAGTAACTAGACCCGCGCGCATTGTTGTGCGGGTACATTGCAAATATCAAACATATTAGTCCAAGTGTTATGTGGTGTGTTACTCATGTGAAAACGCACGTTTTGACGTATTCGCTTTAACTCAGTAGCGTTATGGTTGGATCAAAATGTAAAGTAATCAAATTTGTACTATACAATCATAACATATTTATATGTGACTTGACTCATACATAGGAAACTTAAAAAAACCAAAAAACGTGGGAAAATTGACAGGTGGGGGTGGGGGGATAGTGCACGGTCCACCCAACCGCCGGAGTGATCTCACTCCGGGAGCCGCTACCTGACCAAGCTAGCTCCGCGGTGACTTCCCCATGCCGAGTTCTTACCCTGGGCGACATATGTCACTCCCAAGACTCGAACCCGGTACCTCTGGGAAGAGGTGGGTGTTGGTGGCCAACTGTGCTACCCCAGTTGGTTAAAATTGACAGGTGTAATCAAAAGAAATTAAGGGTTGGCGTTACGGCGGGGTCGAAATGCAGAGCAACTCGAATTTATACCATCGAATGAGAACATATTACATTTGACCCCATTTGATGCGGAACTAAATTTACGACGGAACGTGGACCAATTGGAAACGTTCATAAAAAACACGAAAACATATTATCTTTGACCTAACTTGTTTAAAAAAAAAAAAAATTTACGTCGAGACGTAGGCCAACTTAAATTTATACCAACACATATAAAAATACACACATAACAAATAGATTTTTAGGTAAAGGAATGAAAGGGATTATCTCGGAACTTTAGAAACACGGGTGTGTCAAAATGATATTTTACAAAGTTCTTAAACACAGTGATAAATTAGTTAAAAAAAAGAAATTAGCGAATGAAAAATTAGTTAAATATGTAGGGATTAGTTTGGGTTAGATAAAAATTGAAGTTTCCAAAAGTTGATGGGGTTGTAAAATGAAGTAATAGTGTAAGGGTTAAAACTGTATTTTTTGTACGGTTAGTGGAAAAAGATGGGACCATTTTTGTAAATGCCACACACTTTAGAGGGGGTTGTAAAATGAAGTAATTGTATAGGGGTTAAAATGTATTTTTTTTAAGTTGAGGGGTTGTATGATGGGTGAAAAAGGAAAGGACCATTCATGTAAATGGTACCGACTGTGTTTAAGATTATATAAATATATATAAAAAAAATTACACCAATATCGAAGTAGGATCTCACTGAAAGCAGTCTCTTTATTCTTACGTAGTAAAGGTGAGACTTTCTACATCTTATCCTTCTCAGTCCCTACCTTTACTTTGCTATTGATGGAATTTACTAAGTATGATGATATAGAAAAGATTACATCAATGTCTACTTTAGAATTACAACCCACAACGAGTTAGGAATAAATACCTTTGTCACATACCGTAAAACCACTAGCCTAAAAATCATATTAGTATCCGTTTGGTTTGTTGAATTTGGAGGAATTGAAATTGAAATTGAATTAATTTCATTAAATATTTTGCTTGGTTGGCATTAATTGTATTGCATTTGGAATTGATATCATTTATTTATTTTTTCAATAACAAAATTTCTTTTGGAGACCCTTCAAGACTGGAACTTTTACCACTTGGTTGGGAGGAGCACACCTTTATTGCGACAATTTCATCATTTATTGGATTTTCAGAATTCTTCACCTAAGACTGCGGGGTATGGGGCGGGGGTTTGGGCGTGGGTTGGCTGAAAACGCCCAAGCCACCACCCCGGGTGGGCATGGGTTTGGGCGTGGCCCCTTTGGCGTGGGATTCAGCCCGGGCGTGGGGCGGGCTAGTAAGTGACATGGCATGCTCTAAATGGTCAAACCAAATTCATGCCCCCCAACCCAAGCCCCACCATACCCCATGGGCGTGGGTTTTGGTGGTGGGTTTTTTCCCATTCCACGTGTCAACATATGCCCCAACCCACACCCCAACCCAAGCCCCCCATACCCCGCAGTCTAATGTAAAGAACTCTCAACATTCCATTGAAATGTTTTTTTTTTTTCAAACGGCAGACTATTTTATTAAAACAAAATAGAACTACGGGTCAACAAGAAGCTGGAAGTCCCGAAACAAAACAACAGAAAAAACAAATTACATAATAACTTCTTTTCATACACCAACTTTACTAGTAATCTTTACTTCTTTTGTGAACCATAATAACAAATTACATTAATGACTTTTCTGTTGCAGAATTCCGTTTTCCAGTTGGCTGAAAAATTGGGTAGCAAGGTTTCGTTCTGTTGCAGATTTCCGTTTTCAGTTGGCTAGAAAATTGGGTAGCAAGGTTTCGCTGGGTAATTTTAAATGGAATGCTTTGGGTTCCAGGTAAAGTTGCAAGGGGGGGGGGGGGGGGGGGGGGGGGGAGGGGGTAAATATTGTAGATACATCATGTTACTAGGGCCAGCTCAACCATTCCAGAGGGCCAAAGCGAATTAAAAACCTGACGCCTTTTCATTAGAGAAAAAATTGACTTCGAGTATTAATTTATATAAACAAAAGTGTTTGCAGCTTTGGTTTCTCAAGGTTGAAATGCAACTAAATTTTAGAGATCAGTTAAAGAAAAACATTCGGATATGCTAAAAAATATCAAACCCAGATGCAAGCATGTAGAGATAACTAAACCATCTTTTCTTGGGTACCCTTTCTCAGATCCTAGATGAAAACCTTTATTCACAGATTCAATCTCAATGCCCAAAAACTCAGATCTATATACAATAAAACAAGTAATCCTTTTTCCCTCTTCCTTACCCTTTCTTAATCACACCCTTGATTAAAAGCTGAATTGTGAAACCTAAAAACACTGTGCTAAGATAACCAAAGCATCATTTGCATAATATACATTATTATAACGATACTTGTAAAAATCAAAGTCAAATTCGATATAACATTTTTAAAATTAGCAACTAAAATATATTTGTTGGCTTCAAAACATAAAAAAAAACCTAGTTATAGAACATGATTTTACAACTTTTGATGCTCAAAAGACAACTTTAGCATACATATGTGAAATTGGCCATTCACCACTAATTGTATACACCAAGACAAAGTTTGTAATGTATATAAAATTTCTCATATTCCAATGGATGATTTTGGAATCTGGAAACCCGCCCATTCATAATCCCATAGTTGTAGCCGCGGATGGCATTAGGAAACCCAAAATACATAAAAAAAATTCAAAAAATTTGGAGGCCTTGTTAAAGTGGAGGCCCAAAGCCATAGCCTTAGAATACTTTGGCTTGGGCCGGCCCTGCATGTTACTGCTTTTGTTCCAGTGAATTCTTCTATCAAAATGAGTTCTTATGTCCTATTTAATCAAATGAGATCCAAAACTTGAATTCCAAAACCAACGAACTTGTTTTATGGTGGTGTTTCAATTTAAGGGGTAATTTTGTCTTTTCGATTTTTTTTTACATTTCAATTCTATTAACAAATTTACTAAGAAAACACCTTATCAATTTTTAATGAATTCAATTTAATTTCCAATTTCATTTCTCTTACAAATTATTCTGTAAACCAAACAACCAATAAAGCAATATTATAGTTTTAAGGTAATTATTCATATTATATTTACAATACATACAAACATAACTTGTAAATGTCAGCAGGAATAGTTGTGATAGGTGGTTGGCCAAAAATGACGGCTAATTTTTTTTTTTTTTTGCATAAAAATAGTTATTTATAGGTCCTGCCAAATTACGATTTTATCCTCTGTTTAAAATTTCGATCTTGCCCCCAATTAGAAATTAAATTTATGCTTTGCCCCCAGCTTAAATTTACGATTTTGCATTGGTTAAAAAAATTATAGTTTTGTCCACAGCTACAATCCTGCCAAATTACAATTTGGTTCCCAGTTTGAAATTACAATTTCGCCCCCAGTTCAAAATAAAATATTTGTTTTGTCCCCATCTAAAAATTCCGATTTTGTCCTCAGTAAATATATTACGTTCTTGCCCCAAATTCAAATTAAAAAAATGGTTTTGCCATCAGTTCAAAATTTTATTTTACCTCCATTTTAAAATTACGATTTTACCCAAGCTAAAAATTGCAATGTTGCCATAGTTTTTTTGGGCAAAAGTATGGTAGTGTTTTATTTTACTTTGTTTACTCAATTTAGTTTTTATTTGTGCCAAACAGCTGCCTAGTACTCGCTAATTGGTCCTGGCAAATTATTGTTTTGCCCCCAACTCTAAATTACACGCTTGCCATCGTTTTAGTTATTTTTTTTATCATAACTATGGTAATGTTTTTCTTTATTTGGTTAACTCGATTCATTTTTTTATATCGTGTTATAAGTAGCATGTATAACTAATCGAAATAAATGCGTACGTGTTATTAAACTAATAAATATTTGGTTTAACGCCCCGCAACGCGGGCGGCGCATAACTCTAGTTATAGATATGAATTCAAAGTTTGGATGAACAGTGTTTGTAATTTTTAAATATTTTAATTTATAGTAATATTTTATATGTTATTTAATTTGACTTAATAAACACTAATTCATAATTTTAACTATTTGTTTTTTATTTTCATTAATAGTACGTTATTTATTATTAAATTAACATTTTAGTAATAACTTGCGTTCGTTAACTTTAAAAAATAAAATTAAAATCCGCGTCTGTGTTTACTCTTTTAGCATTCCGTGGCCATTGGATCGATATTGATATGGTTCGTTACAGTAACGGTACAATAATAACTTCCGTCTATTAATTTTATTAAAAAAATATTCTAAATCCTCGTCTATATTTTTTATTTTTTTTAACATTTCGCTGGCATTTGATCGGTATCGATACGGTTCGTTACAACGGTACAGTACATGCACTAGGTATAGAAATCAACACGTATTTTACATTGCCTGAAAATGATAAAAACGAACACCGGTAGAGCGGCATTGATGTTGTTCGAAGGTATCGATTGGTTCAGATTGTCACGGTAGATGTACCGATGTTTAATTATCGTCACATATGAAGTAGTATAAATGAATAATTTTCAAAACCGGAAAATATTAAAAAAAATACAGTATCGGTATTGGTGTTGTACGGTACTGTACGATAGCGGTACGGTGTCAGTTTATCGAAAGAAAAAACAATAAAAATAAATATCGGTATCGAACCAATGTTGTTCGTTTGGTTTCGTTTCGGTTCACTATGTTAGCGATACGATACCGATGTTCGGTTTGACACGGTATAGTAGCGATACGGTGTCAGTTTATCGAAAATAAAAACAATAAGAATAAACCTTATACGTGATTATTTTTTCATAAAAATCACACCATAAAACTCAATGTTTTTTTATCTTTCCAACGAGTACACTATTGATATACTTTTCGAAAAAACTGAACTGGATTTTTATGGCGTTTTTCTAAACTGTGTGTTTTATGGCGTTTTAGACTAGGTATTTTCATGTCGTTTTTCTAAACTATGTGTTTTTATGGCGTTTTAAATAGATATTTTCATGGCGTTTTTTTCTAAACTGACTGTTTTATGGCGTTTTCAGCTGAGTTTTTCATGGCGTTTTTCTGAACTGGGTGTTTTATGGCGTTTTTAACGGGGTATTTTCATGGCGTTTTTTCTTATTTAGATGTTTTTATGGCGTTTTATTTGAACACCCAGTTCATGTGGGTGGGTTCTTTTGACAATATTACCCTTAGTTTAATTTAGCATCAATGCCACATGTTAACGCCAAAATCGTTATCACCGTTCTCACACTTTTCACCGTTTTCCCTAAATCTTGACCCTAGAATGAGAACCACCTCGAGTTATGAGAACCGCGAGAACTACTTGATCCGGGGCGAGGTGGACCAAATTTTTTTTTCAAAAACGTAGATGCATGTATTATAAACACATTCGTAAAAAAATTAAAAAAAACGCCGTGTGTGTAGTTTTTTACACCACAAACTTGTGGTGTAAAAAACTACACACACGGCATTTTTTAATTTTTTTTACGAATGTGTTTATAATACATGCATCTACGTTTTTGAAAAAAAAATTTGGTCCACCTCGCCCCGTACGGTGTGGTTCTCGCGGTTCTCATAACTCGAGGTGGTTCTCATTCTAGCGGCCCCCTATATATGTATATATATATGTATATATATATATATATAATTAAAACAAAGTCTTCATAGATGATAATTTTGATTTTTAAAAAAATTATATATATATATATAATTACAAAGTCTTGATGAACAATAACTAAGATAAATAAAAAAGTTGTTATAGAGTTGTTAGTGGTGTCTTAATTCTTTATTTTTTTTTTAAATTTCAATTGTTCAATTCTTAAAATATTTTTGTTTAAACTATATATGTTTATTTTAGTTTGTTATAATCTTTTGATTCAACTAAAAGATTTTTTTATCACATATATTATTTATTTATATTTTAAAGTAGAGGGAGCATGAAAATAAATAGCTTTTTTAAAGTATTGTTCATTTAATATATTTTTTTAATAATTTGCACACATTAACTTTTTTAAAAAATAATCTAAATACACATCTATGTATTTTTTCCAACATTCCGATATAAATCTTATTGAAAATGGATACCATGCTGCTAGCATGTCGAAAATAAAACCGACTGAACAACATAAGTGATGGCATTCATATTTATGGTTTTCAGTAAATCTTATTGAAAGTAAACACCGTGTTGCTACTGTACCGAACGTAAAACCAAACGAACAATTTCGATATTTGTTACCGGTATTTATATTTTTGTTTTTAGTTTCAACAAACTGATATTGTGTCGCTACTGTACTTTATTATACCATATTGAGCCGGACCGAACAACATCGGTATTGGCACCATGTTTGTTTTATGGTTTACGGTCGATATAGAGCAGATGTTGATTGCTATACCGAATGCATGGATTGTGTCCGTACGAAAACAAACCGAATCAATACCGATCGAGATCCCGCCGCGAAGCGCGGGGTAAATCAACAAGTTATACATATTATTTCAAACTCATCATGAACAGTAAAGTATTATAATATATTTTTTTTGTTTATTATAGTTTGTTATAATCTTGTCAAGTTGTATCAAAATAGAAGGTAGACGGGCAATAAGCTGCGTCGTCACCCCTTTCAGAATTGCAAACCCTAATCTACCAAATATAAAACATTTCCCCCTGAGGTTGAACAATTGCTGTGGATGACCCGTTGGATCCTGGTCAGGAATTGGATAGCTTCTGGCGCTAGGGAGTCAAATGTGTCAAAGGCAAAAGGGACAAAAACATACTGGTTCTCTGCACAAGCTTTAGCGTGCTTATCAACTTTCTTCGATTCTGCCTTTCTTGCTGCTTGCCCAACTACAAACCCGTTTTCCCTAAAACCAACCAGAGGGGAAACCCCCATGAGGTCCACACAAACATGTTTCCCCTATCCCAACCAAAGACAAGCAGGTTCGCTGATCGTAGAGTAGATCTTCCTTCCATAGTGTATAATATATAATTCATATATTTCTTTTTCTTTTGTGTATAATTAATTATTAGTTTCCTTTCATTATATATAAAATTTATTCATATATTTCTTTTTAGTCTTTTCTATATTATATAATCTAAGGAAAACGTATATCACTGTAAATATTATTTGATATTACTCAATGTTATCATATAAGAATAAAGCACTCAGCACTTGGATTTATTTTTATGGTTTTCGATAATATTTCCTTTTTACATATATTTCTTTTTAGTCTTTTCTATATTATATAATCTAAGGAAAACGTATATCACTGTAAATATTATTTGAAATTAGTCGATGTTATCGTATAAGAATAAAGCACTCGGCACTTGGATTTATTTTTATGGTTTTCGAAAATATTTCCTTTATACAACTCTGTTCCCGACGATAAACATGTATTGGCAATTGTACCATGACGATCTAAACTAATCGATACCATACTGGTGTTGTTTTTATTGTTTTCGGATGATGAAAAGCACATGTTGGTTTGTATACCGAGTGTATGAATCACACAAGTACTGTAACAAATTGAACCAATACCCATTGAATGCTCACGGTCACATACCGCCGCAACGTGCGGAGAAATACCCTAATATATTATATATATATATATATATTATATATTAATACTAACTTCCCATGAATAGTAACTATTTTAATAATATTTTATTATTAGTTTTCTTTTAAAATATATATAAATTATCTATTTATTTTGTATTTTTATATTATTATATAATAAGATAATGTCATCAAACATAGATAAGGCAGTCATTTCACCGAAGTAATAACGTAATTACAATGATATTGTTACCATAACGTATCGAACATCATCGATATCGGTACCCGTGTTCATTTTTATGGTTTTCGATTTCTATAATATTTCATTTATGCAACTCTGTCTCCAACGATAAGTAAATATTGGTACCATTACTGAAACGATATAAACCGATCGATATCGTTCGATCATCGGTGCGGTAACCGCGTTCGTTTTAATTGTTTTTTTTTTTTGTCGATGTAAAACGAGCGTTGATTTCTATACCGAGTGCATGTATCTTATATGTAGTATAACAAATCAAACCAATATTCCAGTGGCGGAACTAGAACATTAATTCAGGGGTATCCCAAAAATTATTTTTTTTACCGTGCAATCATACAATATTAAAAAAAACAATAATACATAAATAAAGTAAAACAAATACCTAATAGATTTGTCCTCTTCTTTTTTTCATAGCTTGAAATCGATCCATCACATCGTCGTCTTTTACTTCACTTAAAAAATCCTTTTCGACCGCACAAACCATAGCATTGTTCAAGAATTCCGGGCCGATTCGATTGCGTAAATCCGTCTTCACAAGCTTCAATTTCGAAAAACATCTTTCAACGGTTGTAGTTGCCACCGGTAAAAGCAAAGCTAGCTTAACAACCCGATAACAGTCTTTAACGTCTTTTTTTTCCATAACAGTCTTTAACAGGAAACTTATGACTACGCGGTTAAAAAACCCCTTTAACAAGATACGACCTTCTTATGTCATCTATTTGATTTGGGTGATAACTAGCAATAGGTGGCCTATCAAATGGATCCGAAGGAAGATCATTCAAATCAATAATACCTCGTGTTGTTGGAATTGAAGTTGTAGGATTATCATTATCAACATTCGGACTTGCATCAACGTCATCATTTGCTTGATCAACATTCGGACTTGCATCAACGTCATCATTTGCTTAAGAATTTAACATATATATCATTAATGAAAACTTGATACTTTTCACTTGTATGTTCACAAATACATCTCTAACGGATAAAATTCATACAAATACACAGATGAATAACTAAAAATCAAATTAAAAACAAACTAACAAAACAATAAGAAAGCTAGGTATTTTCAAACTAAATCAAACAAATCAATAATGTGAAACCAAAAACTCATCATCGTCATCATCATACTCAGTAAATCTCACCAATAGCAAAGCAAAGGTAGGGTCTGAGGAGGGTAAGATGTAGACAGCCTTACCTCTACCCCGTAGGAATAGAGAGGCTGCTTCCAGTGAGACCCCCGGCTCGATAGTAGTTTTGCATCAAGCCTTGGACATAAGGCACATAACACTCGGCAATCGGGACAAAGACCGATTAGTGCATGTACCCTTTTGTCTTTCAGCTATCAACGCCACCACATGATGCATGATTAACCGTCCTCCACTTTTAACGTTATTTTCACGAAATTAGTAAAATAACGTTAAAATTAGTGCACTTTTACTTTTGCCCCCCGATGGCCCACACATATATACATTATATGCGCATACCGCAAGCGGGGCGTGTGAAACCAAAAACTAATCATATATATTTATTTAATAACAAAAAAAAATCAAATCAAAATGAATAATAATAAACTAGAATGGTAAAATATTGCAACAATAAGAAATCTAGTTACTCCAAGACTAATTAAAAAAGTACACGTTAAATTAAAAATTAAATACACTTTCTCTGGACCATTGATGTCACATCCTTAGGGAATTAATGGATTATCTTTATCTGTGAAGATAAATCAACGGTGAAGATAAAATATTAAAGTTATTATATTAAAGTAAACACAGTATGGGCAAAATTCAAGAAAAAACCCAAAACGACAAAATAAAAGACACTTGACTTCCGATCTCCTTCTTCTTCCCTTTATGAAAAAAAAACCACCGGAAACCTGCAATCCAAAGCCTTAGACCGTCGTCATCGGGCGCCGAAAAATTATTCAAAAAAATCGAAAAAATCCAAAGCCTTGAGGGGTGTCCTAGTTGATGTTGAGGGGTGTCCTTAGTATAAAAATCGAAAAAAAAAAAAAATTTTTTACACTAACGGATAAAAGTTGAGCCGTAGCCCGGGCTACGCCTCGGACTACACTAGGTCCGCCCCTGTCACACACTGACGGATTTAACAAATAAAACTTATATAAACTTTAAAGCTATAAATAACTAAGTGTACACATAAATTTAAATAATCGAGATACATTATAAAATTGTTAGAATTAATCAGTGAGAATATAAATGTATTAACAAAATATAAAATGAATTAATAAATTTGTAAATATTTTTTTATTGCTAAATGGTGTTGTTGGTGACGTAAAGGGTTTAAAAAATTTATGATAATATCTTGTTAGAATTTGTTGATTTAGGTATCGTATTGGATCTATGATAATCCAACAACTTTTTTTTAATTTAGACCTCTCGGTAATTGTGGCAACGACATTTATAGGTACATGGCATTCCCGGCATGCTTGGTAGCCTTGATTAAATGTATTTTCCCTAGAGAAATTGCCCTTCTGCGTGGAGCGAACAATTTATGTGAGGTGATCATGACTAGCCCTTAGTGATGCTTGAGACGGTGACATCACATGATCTATGGGTATGGTATATATGCTTATTTTGGAATGTTCAGTTCAAACAATGACATAAACATATTAAATCAGTCACAATTATTCAACGACATGATAAACAAAGTAGCATCCAACACCTCATTTGAGTTAAGAGGATCACGTTACAGGTTTAGGATCACGTTACAGGTTTGGTTACTACCAAACTGACGTAATATATTGTAACACCCCGAAAATATAAATCTTTTATTATAAGTATGATGTCGGTAAATAAACAAAAAGAACTAACTAGGAATAAAAATAACCTAGTTAGGTAAAAGTCTTGTAGTGACTTATAAGTGGGTTAAAGCACTTAAAACATGAACAAAATGATTTTAGAGGGACCAAAGTTGTTAAAATTGAAACTTAAAATATTAAACAAAATTAAAAATCCAAACACACACAAAAGTGTGTGTCTGGGTCGATTGAAACACAGGGGCGACCAGGAGAACTCCCTCAAACCCTAGTTCATGTTAATTTCCCCAAATTGAAGGTCAAATTCAGTTCCAAATCAAAATCCGAGTATAAAATAGTGATCTCCTCTGAAAAGGGGTCATAAGGTATGTAAATTTCATAGAAAAGCTCCATCTAAATCTCTGGATGAATCTAAGAAATTCGAAATTTATGTTGCATGAATGTTGTTGGGATGAAATAGGAATGATATTGTGTCTAGGAGTAAACCCTAGTCAATCACTTGTTGAAATCATGCTTATTTCTTGTGAATTCACAATCACCATTGAAGGTGATAAGTGGGTTTTGTAGGAACATGTTAAACACTAGAATTTTGATTGTTGTTCTAGTGTAATTTGAGTTCTAGGAAGTGATTTCAGAATATGATATGAAAAATTTATATAAACATGTTTAATTGATGATTAATCTTGGTTGGATGACAAGTTATGAACTTGGTTGTGAATTGTGTGAAATTATGCCCATAAGGTGTTTGTAAAAATGCCTAAAAGAAGGCTTAAAACTGGAAATTAGAGCTAAAACGCATATTTGTAAAATTGTGGCGAACTATGCGTTATACGTTAAGAAAAGAGTTCTAATCGGTTTGCGGTTGAACTCTATAGGAAAGGAAACCGGAGCGTCAAGTGAACAAGCCGGTGGTGACGCGCGTTTGAAGGGTGTGCTTTGAAGGTATGTAACTTGTTTCGTTACATTATGCAAATTAGATATTGTAATCGTTCATAGTTGTGTTTTAGAATAAAGATTGGTATTAGTTGAAGTGACAATGTTCTCTACTTGATTTAATGAGTTAAAATTAGATTAGAAAGCATTTGGTAGTCATTAGAAATGGAGGATTCCAAAAATGAGCCAAACGGGTCGAATAATTGTTTAGTAAGTAGTAAAAGTGTGTTTAGAATAGCATTTGGCAATGACGGATTACAAGAGCGTGAAACCATAGATTTGGTAATGAAACGCTGGTGATCATAAGCCCCGGATGTTGGGTAAATATGTCTTGCGGACATAAAATTTGTTAGTGCTTAAATTAATGCAAAAGCTAAACGAGTCAAATAAATACATAAGGCATTTATAGACTTTCAGCCCGTACATACAATTTTTTATATAATAATCTTGATAGATGCATTGGTAATTTAATTACGGACGCGTAGGAAAAAGAATCACCTAAAACGGACTTATGAATCATAAGTTATGGTGATTTTAAGTTTGGACTTGATAAAAGGTTGAGCTGGGCAAGTGCAGCAACAAAGAAAGGAACTTTCTGTCAAAAAGGGGGCTAGGTGTAGCGCGACGCCCCTAGGCGTACGGCGACGCCCCCTAATTCCAAGAAATTTTTAAATTTTGTTGTTTTGACTCATGAAACTTGTTTATACCCATTCTAACATTATCAAAACTAACATTTGATGTGGTTTTGACCTTAGGTGACGTTGGTCATGCTCCGGATGACGATCAAGCAACAATTCAAGAACCGAACACTATCTTTTGAAGCTTCCGCTCTTGTCTAATCATGTTGAAAACAATATTTTATGTTATAATCACTTAACTTGATGTTTTGGGATGTTAAAAATTAGTTGGTAGTTAACTTAAATACGGTTATTATGTAAACTTTCGTTTTGTATAACTTTAGGAATTGAATGAAGTATTATCTTTTAAAAATGCGTATTTTATATTAAAGTCCCAAACTCCCAATTAAATATGACGGGTGTTACATATATCCCTACTATGTCGTGTTTGTGAAATTCTTTTGGCACCCACAAGATGAAAAAAAAACGGTTTAAAGTAACACAAGAATTTGCTAGAAAGGACGTTGAACAAGCGTTTGGTGTGCTCCAAGCACGGTGGCTTATAGTTGCAAACCTGGGACGAGCATAGTCACTAGAAAAATTACTGCGTGTTATGTACGCTTGCATCATACCACATAACGTGATTGTAGAGGAAAAAGGCAAGGCAATTTGTGAATTCAACGAAAATGAGCTTGAAGCAACTATTTATTTATAAAAAGTCAGTGAAGAAGAAAAAACCGAAAATATACGGCACCGCAACGCACATTATAATCTTTGGCGGGGGGGGGGGGGGGGGTTAGATTGAATATTCTCACCACATTTCGGGCCAAGCGCTAGTTTTTTATTAATGTAGTTTTATTATTAATAAGAGTAAACTGCAATTTTACACCCTGAGGTTAGGGGTCATTGGCATGTCTATCCCTTAAGGAAATAATTGCAATTTTACCCCCCACTATTTGCCCTTATGTCGCAGGTTTACCCCCCGGCGTCAAAGTGGGTTAACAGTCAACATTATAACCTGATGGTCAAAGGGTAAAATTGTCATTTTGCTACTAGTGTTAAGCTTCTTTGATACAACACCCCC
Organism: Helianthus tuberosus; assembly: GCA_030545235.1. Taxonomy (NCBI): domain Eukaryota; kingdom Viridiplantae; phylum Streptophyta; class Magnoliopsida; order Asterales; family Asteraceae; genus Helianthus; species Helianthus tuberosus. Next base: position 198,134,155 of record CM060442.1, on the reverse strand, counting down.
TATAAGTAACAGACCAAAGCATAATTACCCCCCCACCTTCCCACCTCGTCCTTCAACCTTCTTCTCCGGCGGCGATCAGTGTCTCTCCGGCGACATCAACTCGTCCGATCATTCTTCTCCTCGTCCGATCGTTCTTCTCCTCGTCCGATCATACTTCTCCTCCGGTCACAACAACCACTGCCGCTATCTTCAGATCAGTGGAAATGCCGGTCTTTTGTTGGCTAATCCGCTATCTCATCCGCCACACCAAAGGTATAATCGGCCAATGTTAGTTAATCAGGGTCAGATTTAGTCATTATCATGTTATAAGCAGGGTTTAGGGTCTTATTTGGTTCACTGTTGGTTTTTTTTTTTACAGTTGACCTGACGATGAGCTTATCAAGCTCATCTTTGGTGGTCCACCTGGTGGTCTCTGTGTTTGGGAGGCCTGTTCTCAACTTCCATCTACCACCGGAGAGTTGAGCGGATGTTTAGTCTAGTAGTTATTTAGCTTTTGTGTAATATGTAGGTTAACTTAACTTAATCGAAGCTTTTGTGTAATATGTAGGTTAACCTAACTTAACTTATTTAGCTTTTGTCTAAAAGCTTTTGGGTATGTTGTTTGATCAAAATTAGCTTGTTGATCAAAAAAGCTTTTGGGTAATGCATACAATCTCCTATATCTTCTGTGTTAAAATATTTAGATTAGAGTAAAATGTCATTTTCATGCCCATAAGGTTCAGACGTTAGGTAATAACAATCTCATGGTCTCCATCTTGATCAGAGAAATTGGACTGGAAAACATGGGATCTAGCAGCTAATACCAACTTATGGGCATGAAATAGCAGCACACTCATTATGTTTTGGAGTCTAGCAACTTATGTGCTGTCAACATGGGATCTAGCAACTTATGTGCTGCAAATTGTACCTGCCACATTGAATGCATTTGCGGCTTGTTTGATTGTATGCATTTGCAGCTTGTTTACCTAGTACTAACTAAGCTTGTTGACAGTTTGCATAAGTCCTGAACACATTGTCTGAATGTGTTACAATGTCTGAATGTGAGTTTGGGCATAAGTGGCTTAATCAGATTCTGACAGTTTGGGCATTTGCAGGTTGTAAATAACACACAGTTTGGGCATAAGTGGCTTAATCAGATTCTGGCAGGTTGGGCATAAGTGTGCTTAATCAGATCAGTCTAAATGACAGTTTACATGTGCATAAGTTCTAAAATGACACTGGTTGATCACAGTTGTTGTATGTGCATAAGTTCTAAAATGACAGTTTGCATGTGCATAAGTTCTAAAATGACAGTTTGCTTGGTTGATCACACTGGTTGAACATGTATGCTTGATTTGTTCACATTGCAGGTATGCTTGATTTGTTCATATAAATGTGAAATTGTTAGTGCAGGTTCAGAATTAGTAACATATGCATATAACAGGTTCAGAATTAGTAATTGACCAGTTTTGGAGTCTTTGCTTGTTAGGTTTCAGATTTTTGAACAGGTATGATTGTTACGTTTCAGATTATGTGTTCAAAAATCAGAATTAGGTTTTAGATCAAAGAACAGGTTCAGATTTTTTATTATAGAATCATAAAACAGATATTTGATTTTGGCGGGAAGGGTTTTGTAAATTTCAGGGGGTAATGTTGTGTCTTAACACAAAGTACAGGGGGTAATAGCAAAGGACAAATTAGTAATTTACCAGTGGGGGGTAATTGTGCGACTTAACAGGAATGTTGGGGGGTAAAATGTAAGGGTAATATAGTCATTTCAACTTAGAGTTAACATATCTGTTACCCACTTTGACGCCGGGGGGTAAACATGCGACATAAGGGCAAACAGTGGGGGGTAAAATTGCAATTATTTCCTTAGGGGGGGGGGGGGGTAGATATGCCAATGACCCCTAACCTCAGGGTGTAAAATTGCAGTTTACTCTATTAATAATCTTATTTTTAACATGGTTGTAAAAATTCCGACTAGGCGCTGATTAATCGCCAATTGATCGAGGTTAATGTTGATTAATTACAATTAATCCTCATTAATTCCGGTTAATTCCAATTAATTCCCAAGCCGACGATTTCTATAACTATGATTTTTAATATATAAAAGTATTTAAGAAATAAAATTAACGTGTTAGGAGTGGAAGTGACCGTAAAAAATGAAATACACCCCCATCAACTGAAAAAAAAAAGTGAAATCTGATGTGGTGATGTGGGAAGTAAACCACACCATTAGTCTTAACTCTTGTTTTATTACGTACTATGGAGTATAATTAAATGCTTATACACGTTCGTTTTTTCTATATATAATGAGCTTACTTTAAAAGCATTAACCAGTTTTAAATGCACAAGAAGAGCAATAAATTCGCCATTGGCCGTAGTAGTGTCGTGTTTGGTAGAAATATTTTGCAGTTAAAAGCTTAAAATCCTAACTCTTCAAACTCCACTCAAAGTTGGCAGTTTTCAGGCCTATTTCGCCATAACAAACGAGAAAGCTTCAATTAATCAGGTTCTGATCAATACATTTATATCTTTAGTTAAATCATTAATTGTTCGCCAAGTAATTAATGAAGACGACGAAGCTGGTAGTGGTTGTGTGCGTGAAGAGGATGAATGAAATATGGAATGATCGATCTGATGAGTGAACAAATTGTGCAGGCATTGGAAGAATGGAGAGCGAAACTTCAGATCAGAGCTTAAACTTGACGGCATCATGTATCTATTCGGATAGAAGACGTATATCAGGTGTTGCTGATGTTGATCAGCACATAGGTAAAAGTTCTCTGATTTGTAGTGAATGTACGTTTATAACACAATAATTAATTAGATGGTATATGCACGGTCGCGTATAAAATGTCAATTTAGATGGTAGAGTAGTTGGCATTACATTAATACTAAGAATAGATGTAACATGGATTATTTGTCACCTTCACATGTCCTGCCCAGACATTATTTATTTACATATAAATAGGTTGGTTTGAGTTGTACATTTAATCTCCTACTATAAATACGGAAAATAACAGTTAATAGTAACCATGTTTTTCTAATCATGTATTTAAATTAATTATTACTACATTTTTATCTATATCAATATGTATGATGAACTTGGTTACCATATATATAATCAATCAATGACTTGATTGCAGCTACATATATTAATCCATATATTGGTGTGGTTTAAACTGTAGATTCATCACTCAAATCTGAATGTTGTACTACCGAGGATGAGCTAACACCAAAGGTATTTGATGTTAATTTGATGAACTTTTTTTTTTTAACGGCAAATTTCTTTTTATTCCTCTCATCTGTGGAACTTGAACCCAAAACCTCTTCCTCCCAAGATGTATAAAGGCATTGTCTTTGCCAATGGACCACCATCTTTCTCTCCCATTAAGTCCACAAAACATTTACTCTACTTACACTTACAATTGGTATTGTATGTATTGAGCATGCCTCGTCTCAAATTTTGCATTTAATAGATAAAGAAAAAACGTACGTTTGTGTAAGACGGTAAAAGACTGATTGCTTTATTGATTCAATAGGGATTGCATTATATAGAAAATGTACGAAAGTGAAAGTATATAATGTATATACGTGTGGGGGCTCGGGGGGGGGGGGGGAGTGAAAGTGCACTAATTTTAACGTTATTTTACTAATTTCGTGAAAATAATGTTAAAAGAGGGGGATGGTTAATCATACATCATGTGGTGGTGTTGATAGCCGAAAGACAAGGGAGTACATGCACTAATTGGCCTTTGTCTTAATTGCCGAGTGTTGTGTGCCTTATGTCCAAGGCTTGATACAAAAGTACCATCGAGCCGGGGGTCTCACTGGAAGCAGCCTCCTATTCCTACGGGGTAGAGTTAAGGCTGTCTATATCTTGTCCTCCTGAGACCCTACCTTAGCTTTGCTATTGGTGGGATTTACTGAGTGTGATGATGATGATGATGATGATGATGATGATGATGATGATGAGAGAATGTACGAAACTCTAGAAACCTAAGTTGGACCCGTAGACTCACACTAATAACAATAATAATATAGTCTAATAGTTTGGAGAAAAAGTCCTCAAAAACTAAAAGAGATTTTACTTAATTTTCTGCAATAAGAAGGTAAGTTTAATTTATTTTTTTTATAAATTTATTGTATTGAAGCTGGTTGAAATTACAGAAGAAGTCACAGGAAACTGGAGCACATCTAGATGGAAGATGTATATATCTTGTTGGAATGATGGGCTCTGGGAAAACAACAATTGGCCAAATTTTATCTCAACTACTGCATGGTTATTCTTTCTTTGACAGGTTTATTCATGGCATGGCTTCTTGTTTCATAAATTGCTTTAAAGTTTAAACTAGAGTTAGTAATAGGACGGGTTGGATAATGGGTCAAGACAGGATATTACAAATTGGGTTTGGTTGGATTGACCAGCAAACACTTTTTTGCCGTTTTAAAATAGACTATTATTATTAAAAGAAACATTATTACAACATTAATTTAATTCTCTGATAAAAAGATTTGAGGTTTTGTGCTTTGTAATGTTGTATGCAAGCTAGAGTACTCTAAAAAATTTTCATCTTGTTTGGCCTCTTTGACCCGTTCCTCTTTTAGCTAAACTTTTGTCGCGTTTAGTTTGAACTCGTGTTTTTATTGTTGTGCAGTGACAAATTAGTAGAGGAGGCTGCTGGTGGGGCTACAGTTGCTGACATATTCAAGCTGCATGGTGAGAGCTTCTTCCGAGAAATGGAGGTTAGTTATGTTTTGCATATTTTTTTATTATTATTAGTTATTTTTTTAATATTATTATAATTATTGTATATTTTGTTTAAGACTGAGGTGTTGAGGAAGCTGTCACGAATGTATCGACTTGTTATATCGACGGGTGGGGGTGCTGTTGTTGAGCCTATCAACTGGTACAAAATTTAAACTCCTGCTGGTAATTAATATATCTGTTAACTATTTGTCATGTGCCTTTCTCGAGTATTTGCATTATAATCAGGAAATACATGCACAAGGGTATTATTGTCTTTATAGACGTACCGTTGGAAGTATTGGCACAAAGAATAACTAGTGTAGGAACTACATCTCGTCCACTTCTGCATCATGGATCTAGTGATTCTTATGTGAAGGTGAGGGTAGAACCGCGAGAATCGTATAAACATATGTATCAATTGTTTTGACGGGTATTGTTGTCTTTATAGAGTTATATTGTGTTGAACACCACTTATGTTATATTTACTTTTTTATTGCTGCATCATGTGTAGACCTTAAGACAATTATCTATGCTATGGAAGGAAAGGAGTGAAGCCTACAACAATGCTCATGTGAGAGTTTCCTTGGAAAGTATGTGTATGAAAATTTTATTTTATAGTTTTTTATGTTTAATTATGCATATAATTTGTTATTTGAGAATTGTATAGATATGGCAGCCAAGTTGGGACAGGAAGATACATGCCATATTACTCCAACTCAAATTGCTATAGAGGTCTGCTATGTATCTCTCACACACGCATTTGTACGTCAAATGTTTATAACATTTTCTACCCGTAACTGTTTCATACTCTATTTTTCGACAGGCACTCGTGCAATGCAAGAGCTATTTGAAGAAAGAGTGCAACAATGTTCATCTACTTTGATTGTTTAATAAGCCACACCGGAAATATGAGAGGTTCCTCTTTGTTTTGTGGTTAGATGTGATATGGAGATCTAATTCTATAGAGTAACTGATAGAACCCAGAACTCAAACAAAAGTAATTGATAGATTTAATTGCTAAAAACTGAAATATTACAAGATAAAAGACCCAATTCGAGATGGGTTAATCTCCAGAAACAAAGGTTTAGAACCCTAATTTTATATAAAACGTCGACATCTAAACATTACCTATTCTGCCTTAGTTAACATAAAAGAAAAGAAGGTAATTAACTCCTAGAAACTACCCACTACTTGCTCCTAGAACCGTTCCCCCCAAAACCCATTTCTGCAGATAATTAAATGGGTCAAATACCCATCTGGAGCTGCCCACAAGACATGGGTCGAACCATGGGTTTGTATCAGTAACTTAATATATCAAACTCCTTTTTAGTGTGTGAGGTAGAAGACTATTGTATGTTGACAAGTTAAGTGATCTAAACATGCAAAAACGGTTAACATATTTATTTAAGTAAATAGAAACTTTAAGGACTTATTAATGCAAGAAAAAATGATCTAATTTTGTACTCATATATGAGAACTCATATCATCAAAACCTTTCATGTGACGTCTACATGTCAAACCTTTCTAGGTTAATACATTTCACTAAAAAAAATACTGCTTTTACACACAACTAGTTTTATGCTCCGCCAATGTTGCGGGGCGCCACTACTAGAAAAAACACATTTCTTGACATGCATTGCGTGTCATAAAAGGGTCTTTATGACACGGAAATGCGAGTCGTTGATTGAGGAGTCATAAAATTAACACGGCATGCATTTGTGTGTCATGTTTTTATGACACACATTTAATTACACACATTTAATGACACGCATTCATGACACTCATTTTATGACACTCATTTTGTGACACCTTTTAATGACACATTCATGACACTCATTTTATGACACTTTTTAATGACACACGTTCATGACAAACATTTATGACACATACGTATGATATTCATTTACGCGTGTCATGCTTTTAATTGTATAAATTTTTTTTATAAAATTACTAATTTGCCCTAGATACATGTATAATAACAAAAACAATAAATCTTTGTCATAAAACAAATACACACACACACATATATATATATATATATATATATATATATATATATATATATATATATATATATATATTATGTAGGTTGGAATATAATATGAAGAACTGGAGAAAATCTGGGATGTTAAGGGATTGGAGCTAAAGAGATGTGGAGAGAGTTTAGTGTGCCATATGAAGTAAAAATATTATTGCTTGTGATGGTTATTCGTGCTAATAACAATATACAAATGCCAAATATATAGGCGAAAATAAAGAACACTAAGCATCTATGCTAAACAAATAAGTCAAAAAAGCCTAGGCTATAAAGAAAAGCAACCGAATAAAGCTTAAAAACCAAAATTAAGTGTTGAAAATGTTTGCCCTTTGTCGACCACTATCTGTGTATAATTGAGATTAAAAACGTCATTGCTCACGTCAGGGAGGAGATCATGCGAGAACCACCCTTATTGCGAGAACCGCGAGAACCAATGTGAACACAACCTAAAATAGCTAAAAAAACCTAACCCCCACCCCCAAAAACCTAACCCCCCCCCCCCCCCAACAAAAAAAAAAAAACCTAACCCCCCCCCTCCAAAAAAAAACCTAAACCCCCCTCCCCCACCCCCCCAAAACCACCTCTTATTGCGAGAACCGCGAGAACCAATGTGAACACAACCAAAAATGCCTAAAAATAGCTAAAAATCACAAAAAAAAATTGAATTTTTTAATATTTTTTATAAAAAAAATCGCTACTTTTCGAAGCCAAAATTGTATTATTTTTTTTTTTAATTGGCTTCTAAAAGTAGCGATTTTAACATAAAAAAATATTAAAAAATTCAAAAAAAAAAATTAGATTTTTTTTAGACTTTTTTAGGTTTTTTGGGGGTTTAGTTTTTAGCATTTTAGCTTGGGGGGTGGGGGGGGTGGGGGTTAGGTTTTTTTAGGTTTTTTAGCTATTTTAGGTTGTGTTCACATTGGTTCTCGCGGTTCTCACAATAAAGGTGGTTCTCGCATGAGCTCCTCCCTATATATACCAAAACAATCCAATACATAATCATTTGTCAAGTATACTACAAATATTTTAACGTTAACAAAAAAAGAATTGTTTGTCAATACTTTATCAACACCTAAAATACGATTTGTCACTTAAAAATAGAGGTAACCGCATAAGTCGACCAATCTTCGCGAATGCCATCCATTTCCGCAGCCGAGTATTCCTCTACTCCTTTCCCAACCTGAGACAACAATTAAATAAAATAAATCTTAAAAATCAGAATTTAATCCTAATATATGAATTTAAGAATTTGTTTGGATATATAAGTACATATTTCTCTAATATACAGACTAAAATATGCCTAAACTTACATTATCATTGTCATGTATTTCAACTCCATCATAAGGTATCTCCTTCATAAACTTCATCAGTGTGGTTCTTTTACGCATCCTCTTAAGAAGACCAGAAACAGAAAAGCTTTAAAAAGTGAAACTACTAGAATACCATCTGTTCCATTAGGATAGCTTACCACTCACATTGATTGCATGTAACAAATATTAATGCAATTCATATATACACAATACAAGTTACCTCTTTGGACACCAAGTTGATCTGAGAATGACCCAGACTGCATAAACCGGACATGCCAGAAGTTCTTGAAAATCAAAGGTGGAACTTCCTAAGAGATTGAAGCAAAATAAAAAAAGAAGTTTAGCATAAAAAAAATCTACTCCAAAACAATTTTCGACAATTTATAAGAGAAGGGTTGATTCAAATTTATATGGAGGTTGCAGGTTCAAGTCTCACAAGTGAAAGGATTAAAAAAAATTAAGAAAAAAAAAAAGATAAACCAGATTAGCAGTCCAATTTTCAAAAACATTAATAGTCCAAAATCTCATTAATGAAATTAGGGGGCAAAGGAGCCAAGCCACTTGAGCTCGGCTAAAAAAAACTCAAAACGAGCCAAACTTAAACGAGCTCAAGCCTAAAAACAAGCTCGTTTAGTAAACGAGCCTTACTTCGAGCTTCGTTAATCGAACTTAAGTTGGCTCGCGAGGTAAATGCATCGTAATGATTCTAGACACCATAGTTATATCTTTCTTGAGCTTAATTTCCTGCCACTAAAAACTTGAAGAAATATAACCTAACCTCAATGAAATTAAACTCAGATGAATAACAGAAATCTGGACCTCAAATGTTAATTTTTTATGCAGCCTGTGATGTATGTGCTCACAGGCATGGCAAACTAATATTCCATTGTTTTTTGTCAAGGCCAACGTTTAGGCAACGGGCTCAAATATTACATACAACTTAATCTGAATGGCAATTGATCTAAATAAAATTCTATAAAATTAACATAAAGAAACATTACATATCTTAAACGGGTCATATTCAAATGTTTGTTGAAAAGTTAGACATATCTCAATAAGTTCATACCATGCCACTTATTGGTTGTGAAACTTGTAAATATTTATTTAGGTACATCAACTATTTCAAACAACATATGAATTATATTAAATTAAAATACATCAACTCTTTCAAACAACATAGGAATAATATTAAATTAAAAAAAAAAAGACACCTATCACAAACTTAAGGTGCACAATTTAGGGTGTACGGGGTGGGTGCGGCAAGCCCTTTTGCCGCTCGGCAAACACCGCCGCCACCAATATTTGCCGCGCGGGGAGGAGATCTGTCGGGGAAAGCTTGCTGCATGCTATGTTTAACCAATGAGATGTTTTGTTTTGTTTTTTTTAATGGTTTGGGGGAAACCACACCTATGTTTTTTGGGTAAGAGGGAAGAATGAGAGGGGAAATGACATGGCATATTATAATTGAGTGGGTGAAATTTTTCCCCCAACTCATTAGGCATGCACCCCTTACACCCTTAGAAACTATTTGTTTCACCCAACTGCTAAAAAAAGAGTCATTTTAAAGAACACCTTGTGTGCAAAATAAGTTCTTTTAATTCATTCAAACATCTTTAACAAAAAAAACTAATGATCGCTATTCATGGCATATGCTACAGTTTTGTTGTAATGTTTTCACAAAAGTAAGCAAACCAACTAAAAAACAAAATACAAAATCACAGAAACTAAATTTAGAAGCACAATTGTGATTAAAGCTAAGCACCAACTAGAGTTCTTCAATTAACCCTTAAATTCCAAGTAAACACAGCAAGTAAAGTAAAAAAAATCATAACTAAACCAACAGCTTTTTGTTATTTCTTTTTTCTGCCATGGATAAACTCTGATCGCTTGTTTCCGTAGAAACAAGCGATGCTTCAATGTTGTCACAAACAAGTAAGACTCAACAAAAAGTGAACCATCTATCTTGACTTTATGGATCACATCCATTTGAACTCAATTTATGTATTAAGAATACAGTATCAACAAAACAAAACACTAGATTGAAAAATTGGGGAAAAAGGAAAATTACTCCAACAAACGTCCAGTGGAGTTCAGGTACGCATTACTCACCGTAGTTCCCATCAAACGTCCAGTAGAGTTCTCGTACGCATAACTCCGATCAAGCCTCCGGTGACCATCGATGAGCCTTTGATCCCGGGCTTAATTCCTTCAAAATTCAAACCAGATCTTACGTTAATGAGAAGATTAAATGGAGACTGAATGATTGGGGGGGGGGGGCAATTCTGACCCAAAGTCTTTGATATGGGTCATTTTGGGTTATTTATAAGATATTATGGGTGAGTTTGGGTAAAGTAATTTAAGTCAAAGGGTCAAAATGGGTTAATTACAAAAACAAAGAAGTATTCCACGGGTCAATACGGGTTGAGGATTCTGAACGTACGGGTTCTCTAGGGTTGAGAATTTTGAACGGGTTCTCTCTAGGGTTAGTGAAGACAACATCAGCGACGCCGGCGTCATCATCAACACCCTCGAATTCAGCGGCGCTAGTACCACCGTCAATCATCAGGTTAATTGAGTTGGGGATTTCTTTTCTTTTCAATTGGGGATTTCTTTGATGTTGAATGACCTGCTTCCATGATCTATAAGACATAATTGAATTAGAATAGGAAATGAAACTGAAGCTGGACATAACAGATTCTGGTACTGTTCGCAACAGAGGTACGACAGTCGTCAACAGTGTTTTGGAACCTGTTTGGACTTGTAGACAAGTTTCAAAGGGTTCTAGAAGTTCATAAAGGAGGATTTGGATATCGGATTTGAACCGGTTACTTGCTATGGATTCAAACAGGTTGAAACCGCCTGTTTCGGAATCTGATATGGTGAAGAACTTCACCTTGTTTTGATAAGGATTGTTTATGTGATTGTTTTGGTTTGAAAAGTTTAATTATGATTCGGTTTCAGTTTCAGTTTCTGTGAACTGCAGATGGAAGCCTCGGCCAAACATTTACCGATCAAGAAAAGGAGGATCGTATTCATGGATTCGTCGTCGTCGCTTAACAACGCTTCATCCTCACAAGGGACTGAAAGTGTTGCGCAAGATGCTAATGCGAAAGTAGATGTGAATTGCCTGCCTGCTGCATCGTTGACGGTTGCTGACTTGCATCAAAGCGAAAGTAATGATAGTAAACTGGATCTACACAAGTGTGTGACTTGCTTCATAGGTTCACATTTAAAAAAATATATATATTCACTGCCAATGTAGTGCTGAATCTGTTTCTATACAAGCAGTATCTTTGAGTCTGCAGGTTTAGATTATAAATTTACTATATAACCGCAAATGTAGTGCTGCTGTATTGAGTAGAGGTGGCAAAATTGGGCGGGTCGGAAAGGTTGGGTCATGGGTCAAACGGGTTTAGCAAAAGTCGAAACTGGTTGGGTTGGGTTGGGTTAGAAAGTTCTGTGTATAATACCATATGGCTGCAAATTTTCGGCCCTTGATTAGTGATATTGTTGTTGGACTCGAGTACTTAGCTTCTCAAGCTGAAATGTGCAAATAATCATAAAAGTTTGACTTAGCTGGGCTGAGCAAATGAAGCTTTTCAGTTCCTTCTTGTATGAGATCTGAATGTAAAAATTTGTAGCTTTTTTTTAATATCATGGGTCTGTATTGCTTCTGTTATTAAATAATACAAGGTTCTTTGTTAAGTTGCATAAGAATTTAAGATTTTCCAGCCTATTTCATTTGATTTTTTATGACATACTTGATGTTAGATGTCACTCCATTCAGTAGAGAGTTCAAAGGGGCATAGCTGGACTCGTAACTTGTTGGATAACTTTAAAGTAAAGTAAAGTAAAACCTGACCCGACCCGAAACCCGTTCTGACCCGGACCCGTGCTGACCCGGACCCGTTCCGACCCGGACCCGTTCTGACCCGGACCCGTTTCGACCCGAACCAAAACAACCCTTTTATATAATTGACCCGTTTTGACCCGGACCCGTTCTGACCCGAACCCGTTTTGACCCATGACCCGACCCGACCCAACCCGTTTGCCAGGTCTATGAATGATGATAATAACAATAGTAGATAAATAACGGAATTGGAGAACGAAGAGGTAGCCGACGATGACGTAGTTGGAAAAGGTGAAGATGGTTAGAGCTGATGTGAAGATGGTAGCGGTAGGCGCTAGGGTTTTCAACTAATGCAGAAAGATCTGTGTATTTGTGTTATTAATTAACTGGGGATTAGAAATGAGAAGTATTATGATGGATTTTGGGAGGGGAAAGAAAATTTAGGCGGAAAATATAAAAATATGAGCGGGAATTTAAAATTTTCATGTGGGAAATTAAGTTGGGGGTTATATTCGATGCAAACGAGTCGAGCTACTCGAGTTCGGCTCCAAACAAAAACTTGAAACGAGTCGACCTTAAAATTAATCCAAGTTTAGCTTATCGATCTCAAGCTGGTTTGCGAGCCTTCACGAGTCCACCGTTTATATATTTTTCAATTAACATATTAAATATATTTAAATAATAATAATAATTACCACTTATAAAATATATTAAACGATCCGAACCCAAGCTTAGGCCAAGATCCAACTTCAAAAACTACCTACGAGCGGAATTCAAAGTTTATAACCAAAGGTACACACATACATAGTGGCGGAGCTAGCCCATTAATTTAGGGGTAGCCGATGATCCAAATACAAGAAGATCAACAACCGGATATGTGTTTCTCATTGGTGACAGTGCTATAAGTTGGTGTAGCAAGAGACAACCCACAGTTTCCCTATCCTCTACAGAAGCCGAGTATAGAGCTTCGGCAATGGCTGCGCAAGAATCGACATGGCTAGTGAGAATGTTGAAGGACTTAAACCAAGAAGTAAATTACAAGGTGGAACTGCTATGTGAAATAAGTCGTCTATTGAACTAGCTGTGAATCCGGTGTTTCATTCTCGTACTAAACACATAGAGGTTCATTATCATTATGTGCGTGAGAAGGTGCTGAATGGAGAACTTGAATTATCATACGTCAACACAAATGAGCTAGTAGCAGATATATTAACTAAAGGATTGCCAAAGTCAAAGATGTTGAACTTATGTTCAAGCATGGGAATGAAGAGTGTTGATATTGAGAGGGAGTGTGAAAGTAGTCGCAATATCAAGTATGAAGAAGGCTGATTCGTATGGCAAGAAAGGGAGGTACGGATAGTCTCGGAGGGGCGGTTTGGAGGAGACTAAATAGAAGGGCTAAACTGGAAATTATGATTAGAGATAATTAGGTTAATTCAGTCTAAATTATTTATGTTTATCCGTATGTTTTGTCTAGTTTATTTAGAATAGGATTAGTGCCTTGTGTTGCAAGTTAGAATAAACTATAAATAGGGATAAGGTTTAGTTTTCTATTCATGTTCTGTAATTTGTTTCCAGTTTTAATTAAAAAGTGTGTTTAATTAAACCTTGTGTTCCTATTAAATCTCGGCTCCCAGTTAACAAGGCCCTGGCCGGTGGTCCTCCCCGCCCACCCCCAGGGCCGCCCATGATAAAAAGTAAATGTCATTGAAAGTATGTACTAATCAAACATGGCACACACAATGTGCCATTGAAGATCTAAATTAGTGGCACAAAAGTAAAATGTCATTAAAAGTGTGTGCCAGTAAATGGCTTTTTGTTTGTAGTGTTATACCAGATATAGGCACTTACATTATATAAGAAGTGATGACAACATCGGTCAGCTCGGTGAATGTAAAAACCGCTTCAAAATCATCACAGTTTAAATACATGTAACTATCATGCCCAAATAGATTCAATAATAATACTAGGCTAGCCTGTTGAATGATATCAATAGTGAATGCAATATGAATAGTATGAAATCTGAATATTTGCAGACTCAATGGTCATATCGTTGTTATGTAGAATAGGCTAACCATAAACTATAAACTGCATATATACTTGGACTCCATTGTTATGTAGATCCTAATTGTAACGAAGAACAAAAATTGTGCCTGGATCGTACCTGGTAATGCGAATTGAGGAAGTCAGTAGGAGCAAAGGGGTGGGATGAGAAATCATGAGAGACCGGCGAGAACATCGCCTCGTCGATAGGGTACCTTCCAAAACCAACACCAAATGGCATGGCCATCCCAAAACCACTAGACGAGCCTAATGGTAGCGAGCTTGAACCTAAAAACAAGCTCGTTAAGTAAACTAGCCCGAGCTCAACCCAACTCATGAGCCTAAATGAGACATTGTTAATATAATTTTTAATTAATATATTAGATATATATCACTTTTCATAAATCCGTACATTTTTTTCTCTTTAACAGTTTTCAAGTTTTTCCCATGATTTGCTATTGGAAATTAACCGTGATGTCCATATTAAATAAACAATAACTGCTATAGAAAATTAACCCTTATGTTTATATAATGTTTTTTATGACGCTAAAAATACGACACTCAAAAACAGTTTCATAAATTTATTACATTTTGTACAACCATGACATTTTTTTTCTTGACACGGATTTAAAATGTCATAAAATAAGCGTGTATCATTGTTCCCGTGTCAAGATATATCTTGTTTTTTATGACGCTAAAAGGATGACACAAAATTGTGTCATAAATATATTGAATTTTGTAAAACCATGACAATATTTTCTTGATAGACACTTTCGAATGTCATAAAATGAGCATGTGTCATTGTTTGCTTGTCAAGATAAATCTTTTTTTCTTTATGACGCTAAAAACATGACACACAAAAAAGAATGTCATAGATTTATTAAATTTTGTAAACCGTGACATTTTTTTCTTGACATACGCTTTTGAATGTCATAAAATATGCGCGTGTCATTGTTCGCGTGTCAAGAGAAGTGTATTTTCTAGTAGTGCGCTAAACCGATTACATGTACATTTGTGTTTCGATACATGTACATATATATCACTTATAACACGACTTCAATAAAAACTACATCGAAACGCAGAGACACTAATATGCAACAACACTAAACACTACCAATCTACCATCATACATATTAGAGTAAACTGCAATTTTACACCCTGAGGTTAGGGGTGATTGGCACTCCTACCCCCCCTAAGGAAATAATTGCAAAATTACACCCCATTGTTAACCCTTATGTCGCACTTCTACCCCCCGCCGTCAAATTGGGTTAACAGTCTGTTAACTCTAAGTTGAAATTACTATACTACCCTTACATTTTACCCCCCAACATTCCTGTTAAGTCGCACAGTTACCCCCTGAGATTTACAAAACCCTTCCCGCCAAAATCAAATACATGTTCTATGATTCTAAACCAAAATTCTGAACCTGTTTTTTATCTAAAACCTAATAGTTTCATTTTGAACACGTAATCTGAAACAAAACATCAATTCATTAAAGCATTCATACTTGTTCATTTTGATCAAACATCAAACCAGTTTGATCAAACATCATACTTGTTCAAAAATACCTGTATACACATTCAAGCATCAGTATACACATTCAAGCATCAGTATACACATGAAAGCATCAGTATACACATTCAAAAATACCTATATACACATGAAAGCATCAGTGTACACACCCTGAAATACCTGTATACACATCAAAGCATCAGTGTACACACCCTGAAATACCTGTATACACATCAAAGCATCAGTGTACACACCCTGAAATACCTGTATACACATCAAAGCATCAGTACACACATTCAACTGCACATTTGAGCACTGTCATCAGTACATACCTTTGCCCTGAAATATATGATCATCAAATGGACTAACCAACAACTAACAACTGCACATTTGAGCACTGTCATCAAACATTAGCTGTAAACACTTGTATGATCATGTAACTGTCATCAAACATTAGCACATTTGACCACTGTCATCAAACATTAGCACATTTGACCACTGTTAAGTTAACCTACAACTTAACCTACAAAAAGTTATGATCATGTAACTGTCATCAACTGCACTTTTTGATCAACCATTAGCACATTTGACCTTGCAATTTGATTGAATAATATGCTGTTCAGTTACTGTGTGATCAACCATGATCAAACATAATCAAACATGATTATGCCCAAACTGCAAAGGCCTCATTGCAGGCTGCAAATGCATAATCAACCTGCAAATGCATTGTTCAAACAGATTTCATGCCCAACTTTCAGAAAACTCAGTGTGATCAACCATGATCAAACATAATACATGATCAAACATAATCAAACATGATCATGCCCAAACTGCAAAGGCCTCATTGCAGGCTGCAAATGCATAATCAACCTGCAAATGCATTGTTCAAACAGATTTCATGCCCAACTTTCAGAAAATTCAGTGTCATCAACCATGATCAAACATAATACATGATCAAACATAATCAAACATGATTATGCCCAAACTGCAAAGGCCTCATTGCAGGCTGCAAATGCATAATCAACCTGCAAATGCATTGTTCAAACAGATTTCATGCCCAACTTTCAGAAAATTCAGTGTCGTCAACCAAGGAAACTGTCATTTTAGAACATTCAGGTTACTAAACAAGCTGCAAATGCATAATCAACCTGAATGTATGCATTTTAACACAGAGGATATAGGAGATTGTATGCATTACCCAAAAGCTTTTTTGATCAAACATAATCAAACATAATGTCAACAACCTAATTTTGATCAAACAAAATACCCAAAAGCTTTTAGACAAAAGCTAAATAAGTTACCTTAGGTTAACCTACATATTACACAAAAGCTTAGATTAAGTTAAGTTAACCTACCTATTACACAAAAGCCTAATAACTACTAGACTAAACATCCGCTCAACTCTCCGGTGGTAGATGGAAGTTGAGGACAGGCCTCCCAAACACAGAGACCACCAGGTGGAACACCATAGATGAGCTTGATAAGCTCATCGTCAGGTCAACTGTAAAAAAACCAACATTAACCAAATCAGACCCTAACCCCTGTGTATAACATGATAATGACTAAATCTGACCCTGATTAACTAACATTGGCATATTATACCTTTCGTGTGGCGGATGATATAGCGGAGTAGCCAAAAGAAGACCGGCATTTCGACTGATCGATGGTGGTTGTGATCGGAGAAGATGGTGGATCGCCTGTGGTTGTGATCGGAGAAGATGGTGGTTGTGATCGGAGAAGATGAAGTCGCCGGTGTATGGTGGATCGATGGTGGTTGTGAATTTGTGCTCGCCTGTGGTTGTGATCGGAGAAGAAGGTGAGAGCTCGATGGTGGGAAGGTGGGGGGGGGGGGGGTAATTGTGCGTGGACATGTTACTTATAGGGTTTAGTTTATCCAAGAAGCTTTAGATAAGAGTGAAAGGACAATTATACCCTTTGACTTTTATGTTAATCAGTTGACTGTTAACCCAATTTGACGGCGGGGGGTAGAAGTGCGACATAAGGGTTAACAGTGGGGTGTAATTTTGCAATCATTTCCTTAGGGGGGTAGGAGTGTCAATCACCCCTAACCTCAGGATGTAAAATTGCAGTTTACTCTACATATTAATATAACTTTATGTAAGTCTAGGAGTTGTAGCTTAAAATGAGTTAAGAATTTTTTTTTTTGAAAAAAGTTGGGTAAAGTTCAAGGATATTAAATGTAAAATCTTTAAGAAAAAAAAAACCATAGAACTTCACTGGTTTCAAACTTGTGTCTATTGTTTCGCTTGATGATACATCAAACAATCAGTTTGGCTTTCAATTGTTTATATCCTAACTTAAAATACAAAATAAACCAAGAAAGCATGGTTGTCGCTGCCTCTCTTGGCCAATAGCAAAGTTTACTATTTCCTAGCATGAAAAATGTAGATGTAACTGGGTAATGTCCCGCTCGCGTTGTGGGGCGATGGTCGAATAGTTCTCAATCAATTAAAATAACACTACTATAATTTTGCTAGAAAAAAAGTAAAACGATGATAAGACCGTAATTTTGGGCCTAGTGCAAAACCGTTATTTTTCAGGACTAATGAGCGAGTGTTAGGCAGCTCCTTGAAACGAAAAAAAATTAAATCGTGTAAACCAATTAAAACAGAAAAGGGTTTATAGCTTTGCTATAAAAACTAAAACGATGGGGAAAATATACTTTTGAACTGAGAGCGAAATCATATTTTTTATTTCAGGGGTAAAATCGTAAATTAAATGGACCAATAGAGGAATGCCAGGTAGCTGCCGTCATGACTGTAATTTTACACCGGGGGCAAAATTGTAATTTAACCAGGAAAACAAAACGATGGAGAAAATGTAAATTTAAGTTGAGCGCAAAATCGTAACTTGATTGTGAGAGAAAAAAACTAATGGCAAAACTGTGAATTTAAACGGGGCAAAATCGTTATTTTGAACCGCGGGTGAAATTGAAATGTTTAGCTGGGAGCAAAAGCGTGAATTTATTTTTAAGTGGGGGTAAAAACATAATTTTGAACAAATGACAAAATTGTTATTTAAAAAAAAAGAAACTAATGGTAAAACTGTAAATTTAAACGGGGCAAAATCGTAATTTTGAATCGAGGATAAAGTTGAAAATTTTAGCTAGGAGCCAAAGCTTAAATCTATTTTTAAGTTGAGGTAAAAACATAATTTTGAACTGATGACAAAATTATAATTTTAAAGCGGGATAAAATCATAAATTTGTTGGGCCAATAGGAGAGTGTCAGACAGCTAGCTGCCTGACACTATTCCCTTTGCCGCCCATGTCACCTAATAGATTAAAAGCAGTCGTTCATTTCACCCAATAATTGAGAAGCACTATTACCGGCCATTGATTTTGTATATGTTGAATAATATAATATTTGTGGTGGTTCTGGGGTAGCCCAGTTGGCCAGCCTCACCCACCCTCTCCCTAGAGGTCCCGGGTTCGAATCTTGGTGTCCGCATCCCACGGGCCAAGTTCTTCGCTCTCGGTTGTGTATTCACCCCCAGACAGCTATAGGGCTAAGTTAGCTTGTAGAGTGTGATCACTCCAGCAGTTGGAAGAACCATGCAATATCCCCTAAATTTAAAACAAAGGTGATTCTAAAATAGCTTAATGTAAAAATATAAAATTAATTTTATCTGATTAACGTCCACATTCAAAGCTGCAATATATACACTTCAGATTATTTTTTTCTATAGGTTAACCTTTCCTTCAATTCACATTTCTCACAACAAAACGTTTCACTTCATTACAAAACATGTTGAGTCAAAAGAAATATAGATTATGCAATTAGATACTAAGACAACACGGTATGGGGTCGTCCTTCCACCGTTCTGGTATGGCGCCGTTTCACACAACGCCCTGCCCCCGGCTTCGTCCTCTCCGTTGAGTTGGAGTCGTTGGGGACGCTCAACAAAAGGACAAAAAATGCCCATTTCCCCACATTTGACCGTTTAAAATAAATAAATAAATTTCATAATTAATTCAAACGGCCATATTTCAAATTTACCCCAAAATTCAACAAAATTATATATAAATTCAACACTTTTATACCAATTTTCACCCACTACAACCCCATTTCTCTCTCAACTTTTTTGAAACCTTCTACCTTTTTTATAAAACATTCTTCTACAATGGATCCATTCAACCCGAACAACCCGAATGTTTTTTCGGTGCCCGAGTACTATCCCACAATGGAATCGAACCCTTTTGCTCAATTTCCGCCACCGCTTTTGCGGGTTTCCAAAACTCTCCTAACGTTTTTTCGAATACGCAACAAGCTCAAGCCTTACAAAACTTGATGATGCGTAACCCTTTTAACATGCAACCCGTTCAACCCTCCCAACCATCGCAACCCGTTCAAACTTCTCAACCAATAGTTCCCGATGAAGATGTCGTTGAAGTCGTTCCCGAGACCCAGCCGCAAAGCTACAAACGAAAAAAAGGAAAGCAACTTGCGGTTGACCAAAGTCAACATTCGAAACAGAAGCCGAAACAGTGGACGCCGCTTGAGGAGGAAGCCTTAGCGAATGCTTACATAGACTCATCCACACACCCCGTTAAAGGTACGTAAAGTTAACTTGCAATTATTTTTATGTAACACCTCGAAAATTCACGTCCTATAATGTGTAGACACGTGTCAAATATTTAACGTGTGAAAGAAATATTATAGAAGGACTAAAGTTGACGAACATGGGAAGTATGTGAATATACGTATTCTAAGTGTCAACTGTGAATAAATATAATGTACATTAACCCTACACAATGTTCATACCTTCAAACGAATAAATCATGGATCATACGAAACTAAAAGTGAGAGAATTCAAACTACAGGGACCAAATGTGTCAACATGTTTAATTTATACCTCTGAGTGACCTTTTGACAAACCCGAAGCTTTGTAAATATTAATTATGCTCACGAGAATGCACCATAAAAATTTCATAAAGTTTCGTTAACGTATGAGAAAGTTATGATCAAATTCGTGTGCGAAGGGTTAAATCGTAAACGTTGAAAGTTAGGACTTTTCGGGTAACAATAAGGTTAGCCGGGGACTTGGCAAAGTGGGTATATGTTTTAAAGCCTTCATAGGTCGATTATAAGGGTTTACCATGCAATAAATCAAGTGCCTAATCGAGTTTTGAAGAGACAAGGACCAAATCGCAAAAGATAAACATGCTGAGATTGCAGGTCGTCGCGCCACGCGGGGGGTCCCTCGCGCCACGCGAGGGATGCCCAGTTCCGGAAAATGTGGCTGTTGTCTGCAATGGCTGTTATGCGCGACCTTTACTCGATTTTTCACATCTCCTGGCCCCTAAAACACCCCCTAAGCCTCTAGGACACATGTTGCAAGCTTGTGGTCAGTCCTAGACTTGGTTGTCAACATGTTATGGTGGATTAAACCACTATATAAGGCTCTTCAAGTTCACAACTTTTCCTCACACCATTTCTCTGCATTTTGATTGATTCTGGAGCTCAAGCCTGCTTCCTAGTGATCATATATCGTGCATAGGACTCTTGTAAGTCTGCTAATCCTTCTTTAGTTGAGTTTAGCTTGTTTAATTAGCTAAAAGTCAAACCGTCGTAATTACGGTTTGACTTCGAGATTAGTCAATAATGGCTCAGTCATATCTCGAATTAAAAGTAGTTATAAGTTGGTATTTATGTGGGTAATAAAACCCCAAAAGGGTTTCCCCTGATCACCACTCTAACTAGTTCAAATGTCGGGTCAAACATGTACTTAAAAAGTCAACAGGATTCTTAAATTTCAATTTATGCATGATTAGCTATCTAGAACATATACAACCTGTTTGATTATTGTTATAACTTAGTAATAAGTGTAAGAACATGTCTAAACATGTTCAACCCGACAATTTCCTTTTTAGACCCGGTTCGGAACCGAAAGTCACATAGTTTGACTTTCACTTTGACTTTCAGTTCTGACCCGTTTAAGCATATTTTAGAAATGCCTCAGAGCTTTAATTGGACTAGGTTACCTGTTAGAACAACCCTCTGTGATTATACACCTTGGTTCATTAGTTATCCAATTAATATGCATGTTTCCGTTAATTGCTCATATGTTGACCGTTATGCCCTTATTACCTTAAAACGTGATTTATGAAAATGTAAAAGTGTAGAAACCTTAAATACTGATATGTAAACTTGTATACAAAGTTTGACATCAGTTTGACTTGTAGATTAAGAGTTATGCTCATTATCGCAAAAATTAATGTTTTATGTTAATAAAATGGCGTAATTAGCGTATAGCCTAGTTAAACATACTTTTTGGTATCAAATATTTTACCCACTGATGTAATATATTATTTTGGGATTTTTAAAGATTTTTAATTAATTTTAGGCTGAGCATAACTCATAGTCGTAGGCTTAATTCAGTAAATGTCGGTTTTGCCCTTACGGGCCATAAAATGAGTTTTACATATCTAAACGACTCCAAACCTTTTGCTACTGATCACATATGATAAATAAATTATTTTAAGCCTTCTGGAAATATAAAAATATCAGATTTAAGTATCGAACCCGGAAATGGCCTTTAATCGCCTTATTTAGCGTTTTTAGCGCATAGTATGTTTTAAAATCATATTGGACATACCCGGGTTGATACCTACTGATATTTTAGGCAAATTAGGATATTTTAACAGTAAGCAAAGGTTGATAAACTCAGACCTCAGTTTTGAGCTTTTCAGCTTATGTGAAATTACCAAAATACCCCTACGGGGCATAGTTTGGATAAAAATGATAAATTTCACATATATGCTTTAGCCTACTGATATAACATATCAAATTGAGTATGTTTGCTGTTTACATCAGACCTGTAACTCAGTTAAACATCTAAACTCTTTTACAACCTTTAAAATGACCAAACTACCCCTACGGGGCCTAGTTTGTGTTTAAACACGTTTCGGACATAATGAAAGACATCTTATTGATGTCACAACATATTTGAGGCATAACTAACTTAGGAAACCTGTATATATCTCTCATGAATACCCGTCACGCTTCTTACGCGTACGGTTCGGTTTATGTAACAAGTTTACATAAATTAGCCGAAACGGGTCAAACCTTAACGGTTTTATCTCAAAATCCAGAATGTGAATAATAAACCCATATTAAACAAGTCTTCAAACTTTCCGGGTCTGAATCACATTCTATCCGGTCTTCGCTTAATCGTGCGTACGAACCGTATCTTGAAACTAGCCGGTCTAAGCTTAAGCTTAATAAAAGACCCGTTAGAATTCTAATAGGTTATTATAAACCTTCGTTCCAGATTAGGAGGACCAGTAAAAGCTACGTGCATTTTGCTTATTGTGATCTATACATTGCTCAGGTAAATACTTTTAACTTATTTTCCCTATACGGGCTTGGGTTACGGTATATAGCATACCGCTTGATCGGGCATCAAATCTCCACACTTAGTGGGTAGTTGAATAATTTGATCGGCTCGTTTAAACAGTCTTGATTACTTAATGCCTTTGGGGGGTTAATGACCATGTCCCGGATATCCTTGGCATCATCTTACGAGATTGGCCACGACTTGAGCACGGGGTGTAGGCGTACACCTGTCAGTGTATAACTCTATAATTGTGGTGTGTCTATTGATCTTTAACCTGGACAAGATCCGGGCGACTGAACGCACAAGTAACATGTAATTCGTTCACAAGATTATAATATTATATGATTCTCCCAAGTTAAAATAAAATGTTTATGCCATGTGCATCCAAACAAATTTTCAATCATTTTTCAAAATGTGTCAGTTGATTGTATTTACCAGTGTAAACTGACGTATTTTCCCAAAAAGATTAAATGCAGGTACTAAGCCTAATTGGCTGGGATTTCTCCTTAGCATCATTAAAAGTCTCGCAAGCTTAGGATGCCGAAGTCTGTTGAACAATTGTTTCCACTTTTATGTTCGATCCTTCTGTGGATAAACTTCCGGATATTGTGGCATTAAATATTACAATAATAAATTCGGTTGTATATCTTTTAATTTGCTTCCGCTGTGCATATTAAATATTGTGTTGTTTGACCATTACGTTGCCAACCACGTCACGATACTCCCCCACCGGGCCCACCGGTGACACGTGGAAATTTGGGGTGTGACATTTTAGTATATACTTTCTAATATTTATTTTTAAATTTTTTGTAATATATTTTTGTCGAATATAGGTAACAATCAAACCGATGAGGGGTTTTGGAAATCGGTGTTGGCAAAGTTTCTTGAGCTAATAGAACAAGGACCATATCGAGATCTCGACTCAGTATCTTCGAAGTGGCGAAAAATGAGTTGGGTCGTCAATCGGTTTTCGAAGGAATATAATAAAATATGCACAAGTGGGCGTCGTAGTGGGATAAGCGACGGGGATGTCTTCAAAGCGGCATTGGAAAAATACAAGACGAACCATAAAATCGCGTTCCCACACGTTCGTGCTTGGGAAGTTATGCGAAAGGCCCCAAAGTGGGCGCCGGTTCCAAATGAGGTTGAAATGGCAAAACATCAAAAAAACCTCGGAGACCGGTAGTTTTAGCGTCGGCGGATCGGACGCGAGATGTCACATTAATTTAAACGACGACGCCGAGTTCGATGAAGAAGAGTACGCCGTAAGGGAAGCGGAACGTCCCCTGGGCTGGGACAAATCAAAGAGGGAGGCGGCCTCAAAGAAAGAAAAGCAAAAGGTTAGCGATTCGAATATAGAGGCGTTTATGACGCAATTTAAAACTTACACGGAGGTCATGGCCCAAAAGACGAAGGAAGGGGCGGTCGAAGAAAGGGCACGAGTGGCGGGAGAAAAGGTACGTGTGGCCGATGATAAGGTTCAGCTCAAAGAGTGGGAGATATTGACGATCGATGTTGATATTTATCCCGAACCAAAACGCTCAACTTTAAAGAAAATGCAAGAAGACGTTATGAAAAAGCATCAAAATAGATATTTTTTTAAGTTTATGTAATGTTTTTTTAATATTAATGAAATTATTTTTCTATTTTATTTGTTAAATGTTAGAAAAAAAGTAGATGATTTTTAAAAAAAAAAGGTAAACTAGTGGGGTAGGATCATCCTCCCATTTTCCATTGATTTAGTGTCTTGGACCATCTTCAGAGGAACAATGACATGCCGCCTGGGTGGCGGATCATCCTCCAAGAGAGGATGATCACCATACCGCATAGCCTAAGATAGATTACAAATATCATCACAAAGCCCTTGGGAATGGAACAATTTTGCTCTCTACTCAAGTTAGGAATCTAAGACCTTCATACCCAAACTTAAAAGCGTTCACAGTTGATTTTTCATCTTCACTCTACAATTATACTAAAATCATCATTTTTATATTCTCATTTTTAATCAAATAATATCTTTTATACTTTTATCACTACTTTTCTCTCTCATCCAGGGACGCAACATAGTGGGGGCGGGAGGGGGCGACCGACCTTCCGAACTTTCCACTCAGTACCGGAGAGTATGTAGTTTTCGTATAGAAATTTTTGGGTATATACGTTTTCGACCCCCCGTTTTATAGAAAATTTTGGGTATAGACATTTTCGACCTCCCGGTCGGAAATCTCAAGCTTCGCCACTGCTCTCATCCACTCACAATCACTTTCAAAAATATTAAATAAATACTTTTCATTCCAATCAACACGGCAAATTACATAAGAATAGCAGGTAGACGGGCAACAAACTGCACCGCCATCCCCTTCTGAATGGAAAACCCTAATCTACTAAAAACAAAGCCTCGCCCCTGAGGGGTCGAAAAGTTGTTGTGGACCACACGCTGAACTCTAGCCAAGAACCGAATCGCCTCCGGCGCCAAGGAGCCGAACGTGTCAAACGCTAGGGGGACAAAGGCATGCTGATTATCCTCACAAGTTTTCGCGTGCTTTTCCACTTTCTTAGACTCTGCTTTCAATACCGCTTGCCCAGCCACAAACCCATTTTCTCGAAACCCGGCTAGGGGGGATACACCTGTGAGATCGACACAAGCATGTTTCCCGCCCTCCCAACCAAAAACTAGAACGTCAGTTGGGCGTAGGGTGGACCTCCCTTCTGCCGGGTCTGTAAGAAAATTAACTGGTGCCTATTTCTTTGCCGAGATCCCTGCTCGTCTGAGAATATCCATTAACGCGTCTCGAACAAAGTCATGACGATACTTAAACCCCGGCAACTCTCTACAGAGTAACGCATGCTCCCCGTATTTATCCAGGCACGCTTTACGACAGACTGGGCAAGTTTCATTATTTGGGAACATGGGGATCATCAGACGGTACTTAAGGATTGACCGGTACTCCACCGCTGACATACGTTGACCTAGACCTTCAATAGGAATAACAGTTAAGAAATCCTGGGCGTGAGGCCTCAGTAGGCATTCAATGACGGCTTTCTGGCGGGGGGATAAATGGAAGTCTTCTCCCAAACTTTGTGCGATTCGACAACATAGGGCATTCGCCAAAGTTTTCTGTGGCTTTCTGGGGGCGGTGTCCTTGTTAGAGAAACCGCCGAGATCAGAGTCTGGGAGAGATTTATGCAAGTGTTCCAAGGCGCTGACATAATCCGAGTCAGTGTTAGCAACCCCACTGTTACGTAAGATGTGATCCTGCAACTCCCAAGATTGAGACCTGGAAGCCACAAAAGCATAAGCAGCCACATCTCGGGCTGAGAGAAGGCCCAACCCACCAAGCCGCATCGGCAAAGTCGCGATCCGCCACTGGAGTTCACCAAAATAAGCCCCACCACATACGACAATGTCTTCTATTGCCGCACGAAGACCTTTATCAAAACATGAAACAACATCATCCACAAAGGGGGGCTGGCAAGTTCGCAAACCAAATAGCAACTTTGCAACCCCTATACATGATCTAAGCAAGAGGAGTTCGCTTTGAGGATCCCGCAACAAAGGAAGGTGTCCCATAATGTCAACAGCTCGTGTTGCCCTCTTAGCTGCTAGACCACTAATAAAACTGGCATCACGGCTGACTGCCCCTCCTAGTAGTTTGACACCTCTCTCCGGCCTCCCAATCTCACTGGGGAAAAGCCCTGGCCGGACCTTCACCCCGTTGCACGTCGGCCAAAATATCTCAGTTTTTCTAATATTAAGTTGTAGCCCCAAGGCTGGACCCTCTGAACCGATGATTTCAAGAGCTTTAGCAACCTGAACAGCGTCCCCGATAACCGTCCCGTCATCCAAGTACCAACCATGGAAGGGGAGTTTGCAGTTTTCCTGCACCTGAAGCACTAAGGGGTGTAAAGCTAGAGCAAAAAGCAAAGGTCCCAAGGGATCCCCTTGCTGGACCCCCGTGAATGCCCCGATGCGGTCATTCCCCACGTATAGCCTAGCAGGCTGGGCATATAGAAATTGAACCCACGGGAATATGGAGGGGCAATGGCGATGGACCTCGCGAAGCAAAACCGAACGGTCAACTAAGTTGTAAGCGTTGGAAAAATCAACCGTAAGCATGGCCAGCGAGCCATCTGAATGAAAAGAATTAAGAAACCTGTTAGCGTTGTGCAGGTTTTCTTCTAATTTACCGATGAATAATAACATTTTCTCTCTCCTCCAATCAGAGTCACTTTGTATAATATAGAGAATCCACTCACATAAAACGGAGAATCGAATATGAATGCTCTAAGAGAGAGTAAAGATACCAATGGGTGGTTGGATTTAAGAAAGGAAGATTTTGAGTTCAAATCTCATAGACAATAACTTGGATTTAAGAAGGGAAGATTTTGAGTTCAAATCTTATACACAATAAGGATTAAAAAAAATGAGAGAGAAAGAGGGCAAGGATGAAATACATTACTTCCCGTATGTTTTGTTAGTTACCTACCTTATCTCTTCCATAGTTGTGTCTGAAGATCTTGGCTTAATTTGTGGTGGCTTCCTCTATGGCTCTATATATAGGGATGAACCGATTGTTTGTTTTCCTTGTAAGCTTGTAACCTTTTCTTCAAAATACAAATGTTGATCTTTTACCATAATATTTTTTTAGATTTTAGTTCTCTTTTATGAGTATAGTATTTCTATATTTAGAAAAAAGAAAACAATAATTCTTAGAGATGTAAAAAATGTGCATTAAAGTGTGCGACTTACTCATTTACACACTATGGATGTTTATCCAAGTCTCCATTGGTTTTTGATTATGTGTTACATGGGGCAGTTACTCCATTTACATGGTGTGGATATGCGTACCAAAAATGTACATAAATAAATGGATGCAATTAAATACCTAGTAATAATAGGGATTAGTTACGGTAAAACCATATTTATCCTACAAACCGTAAGAACAGATCCTAGCACTTAAAAAAGTTAAATTAGCAAATACTAAAACAATAAATACATAAAAGTAGCACTTTTGAATTATATTAGCACATGAAAATTAATCAAGATAATTGATTTTAGCACATATGTGAAATGGTATCAACACTTTTCTTTATCAGCAGAGCACATTGAAAACAAAAGAAAGATCCAAATAAAGAATTAATTACTTGTTATCATAATTATAAGGAATTCAAGATAATTGATATTATTTAGGTTATCATTTTACCATTTCTCTATAATTGGTTGGATGACAGGTGACACTTTTTAAATGATTCTTACAGTTTGTATACGAAATTTAGTTTGTACTACACATTTACATATAGAGCATCTTCATGACAACCTATCCCCTTTAAACCTTTGCATTATATCATGCAAAACTGTATAGTATATATCCATGAGTAGAAATGTATATTCTATCGAATAACCCATCATCACAACGTAATTTGAAGGGCTGCAAACAAAGAACCTAAAAACCCATGTTATAGCCCAAAAGAAAGCTACATTATGATATAAACAACACAATACAAAACACTTCCCACTTTCAAAAATCAAAAAGCCCCCAAACATCATTCAGGCAATTTAAAGAACCAAAATAGGGGCATCATCCATCATCAACCTTCACTTAACTCAAATGTCAAAGTTCCAAAAAATTGATACAAACAACCTTAACCTAAAATCTCACACTGGAACATAGTCTATCCGCGTCTAAACTCGTCTTCTTTCAGGCAGAAATCAAAGTCGAATACACAACAAACATGTTTATACCAAAATAAGGTGAAATATTACTAGAATGGAAACATCACCTTTAGAAACAAAACTAGAACCATGGCTAGTGAGAAACTAGATAATGGGTTCACCAAGATGCATGCCCTTGAGGAAGTTCCACTAGGACCATTTGCGGATGGAGGGACTACAAGACTTGAGCTAGTTGATGGCACCATTGAGCCAGGAAGACTATCGATTGGTGCACCACTGAGCTGGAAAGGTGAAGGGGCTGGTGCAGACACCATGTCTGGGCTAGCCGGGGTTGGTGGTGCAGACACCATGTCTGGGCTAACCACGATTGGTGGTGCTATTAGTGGTGGAACCTGTTGTGGCCCTGCAACACGTTTAACAACCTAAAAACATCACTTGCATAGTTTATAGACCAAAACTTTAATCAAGAATTTTGTCATTAGTGTTTTATGCATTGTAAATAGGTCAATACAACCAAAAATTGCCAGAATTTATCAAAAGTATTTTTAAAGTTTTTCAGATCACTTTACCTGGGCATCGTGGTTCAAGAGAGCTCGACAACCTGCAGAGTAGATATTTAAAGCAAAATGAGACCATCAGGTACATATTTGAGACCAAATAGACTAATTTGTATCTTCAATTTGTTTAACAAAAAGATTTTCTATATAAGATTTAACTCGGTGCATAGTTTTTGAAACAGGTTTAACTATGTACAAACTCTCTAAAACACCCTTCGATAGTGATGAATCAAGAGGATCTTATTAACTAATCTCGTCGTTTTTCCTTTGTAATGACATCAATGAGAAAATATAGAATTATATCTTTAAAAGTTTCTAATTTCCCAAAATATAAAGTTCAGAAGAATACGTAGTGATTATTGTTCCATTAACAAAGCCACCATAATCGCAAGACGTGACATTGCAGCCAGCGCTGCTCTGTTGAACCGTAACATTTCCAAGCATGAGATTGCTCCTTTTGCATTGCATGCTTGAACAAGAAACCGACATTGAAGCCGGTTGGCAATATAACCTTCACCAAACAAGATAAGATGGATATGTAAAATTAAAATAAAAAATATATAATAGAAGAAGATTATTTAACAATGGCATTGATATAAACTCGTCTTCTTGTAAGTTATAACCTGCTCCCGGGGGTGCAGCTACATTGGACACAATGATTTGCAATGACGGCATAGCCTCCACTGGGTACAGACAATGCATAGTCAGATGCATGTCTTGGGAAGTTTGAGGCACAAGCTGAAAATAACCCACAAAATATATCAATCCATAACAAGTTTTAAGAAGTGTTATGCTATAAAGAAAGCATTGTATTTGACCTAATTAATATCATGAAAACTATGGTTTTGTAAATTGACTATAATGAACGCATTGATGTTTCTCATTATTAGCAAGTTTCTAACGAAAATGAATTGTCATTGCTCGAAGTTTGTGGTAAAATGTTTCAATTTTTAGCACATTACCTGCAATCTAGACCAATAAACATCAGATTGCAACTCTAAACTTGGAAACCAGTTTATAACCTTTCAAGTAAAAGCGAAAATGGATCCGTTCTTTGTTCAAAATACTCAGCATGAGTACAAGTATTTCTGTCGCTAACTATATTGTAAATTCATACTCCCTTCATCAGCTCATCAATCCATTTTGGGCAAACATACAAGCTAAGACCACACAGTGTGGTGAGCAAGGGCAAGGGGTAAGAGCATGCAAACGCCACATCACCAAAAAGGCTTTGCCGATCATATCACAAAGATGGGAGGGGTGGTGAAAGGCAAGGGGGCAAGGGCAAAAGCGCTAAAGATCAAGTTGGTGATGTTGAAAGAGTGCCACCATGCCCATGAAGATCTTGCCTTTGGCATGGGGCCATGCCCCCTTTTTTGTTTTGGACGGGGTGGTGTGCAAGGCATGGAGGGTCTTACGGTATTAAACACTAATGTTAACGACACTTGGCTAATCAAATTATATTATTAAAGTGTGGCATTGTCAAGTAAAATTACCCTTTACTCTCTTAATATCTAATTACTTGACTAATCAGGTCACTTGTCAAACCATATTGGGTGTATGGGTCATAGTGGCCGTATGGGTATTACGGGTCGTATGATAGGACAAAAAAAAGTCATATTGTTGTATGGGTTTCGATTAGAACATCACACGGCCATATGATATGGCTCTCATACTATCCATATGACCAATATTTCGCCATGTCATACATACAGCTTGTACGACTACCATATGGCTCGTGTGACCTCTTTTCGCCCATGTTATACGACCAGTAAGACATGTCCATGATGTATGGATTATGACTTTATTTTAACCCTAAATAAGACCGTCCATAATAAAAAGACCTAAAAACACAAAAAACGTGTCCAGATAGTTTGCCACATTAGAAAAACACTTATTTTTTTTTTAAAAGACACCCGAAATCCAACCAATAAGAAAACCTAAAAACACTAAAAAACATTAACACATATCACCGTCTTTTTAAAAATTCTAAACACTCGTTTCTCTATATATATATATTTAATAATTAAAAGTATAGCGGCCCATCCATTCTTATTCCTCGCAAAAAAAAACTACAACTCAAAGACAAGGCCAAAAATCAGTTCCACAATAGTAAACCCGACTTTGTTGCCTTTTCGAAGGCTAAAAACGAGGGGAAAAAATCCTATTGTGGATGCTCTAATTACACAATCATAACCATGATTGCTTACATTCAATGTTTTAAAATCCGGTTTTTATACTGTATTGGTTTAACCGGTTCTATTGGACGGTTTAACCGGTTCAACCGGTACTACCGACACATTGCTTACATCGATATTTCATATCAATTCACACACACACACAAAAAAAAAAAAAAAAAAGAAAGAAAAAAAACTTTCAATTTCCACATAAACAATTACCTGATAACGGAATAGCAAGAATATCACCATCTTCAACATCATCACCACTCCCCAACCCATTAACCACCATAACATCCGTCACCGTCGTCTTAAACCTCACCGCAATTCCCGCCAACGTATCCACCGCTCTCACCACATACGCCATATACACCACCGGTATATTATTATCCGTCCCATTAAAACACGCACATTGCAATGGCACCACCAAACTCATCCCCACATCCAACACATTCGGATCATCTATCTCATTCGCCTCCTTAATCTGATCAGCCGACACCAAACCGCCATACACCACGTCAGCAATGCTCGACAAAGTATCCGACGGTCGAGTTTTGTAACGTCTGGATACAGATTTCCGAATGCCATCAACACAAGAGCAGGTTATGGGGATTTTGAGGAATAGTTGGGATGGTAAGATGTGTGATACGACGTCGGATTGGGAAACGTCGATTGAGTTAATGGAGAGGATGTTAATCGGGTCGGTTTGGAATAGGTTGGCGAGTTCGGAGAGTTTAAGGTCGGTGTAGAGAGTGTAGCCGAGGAGGGCGGTACATGAGTCGTGGGTTGAGCAGGGTTCGATTGTTGATTTGGGGGTTACGCTGGTGACGGTGAGTAGGAGGAGTACGGTGGTGATGAGGGTGGTGGTGAGGGTGATTTTGGGTGGCATTTTCTAGTGGAAGATGGTGTTTAGGGTAAAGTGTTAATGCATGTTTTGCATGGTGTTTATGAGTTTAAAACATATGTATTGGTTTATTATTTTGTTTTGACAACAATTCAAGTGTTTTGTATTGAACACCAAATAATGAACACTACTGTTTCAAACTCATTATTTTATATATAGTGGTCAGTTTCTTTTTATAAAAAAGTATAAGATGCTAGAGGAAAGATTATGAGTTGGGCAAAGTAAGGTATCCAAGTGTTGTAAGAAAAGGATAAACATTTGTTGTCGTTTGATGTATATGATGGTATTTAAATCAACATTCTTGGTCATTGATAAACATTTTTTTAAGTTTTTTTATTTGTCATACCAAATGTTTGTTTCTATGTAAAAAAAATGAGTATATATTTCAATTTATGAGAAGAAACATATATTATATAAATAAATAAGAAATACAGTAAATGGGTAGGGATCAAGAGTGAACCATGTTTAAATTGTGAACAAAAACGAACAGATCCTGACCGTTGGATGATGAGATCTTGATTATAGGATTTAAATGGTTTTTAAATTAATTAAAATAATAAATTGATATATAATAACCGAATAAGGGCATTGTTGTAATTTTTATTCTCTCAAATCACATTGTTATTTATTTTTGGAAGTTATTTTTGGAAGCCACTAACAATGATTTCTGTTTTTTATGGTGATCCCAACAAAATCCATATTACATTTTTTTTTAATTTGGCGAATACATCATCCTCTCTTTTAATATTAAATAGTCACTCAACATCAACTACAAGTATATGCAAGTGTGTATAAAAACTAATCGCTTAGCGAACAACAAATATACACATGTGTACAAAAACAAATAGTCACTTAACGACAACTATACACATGTGTATAAAAAACAAACAGTCACTTAACAACAACTATACATATATGTATAAAGACAAATACTCACCAAACAACTACTAGATGTATACAAAAAGAATTAAAAAGTGATAATTTGTATTTGTTCTATATGAATATTTTTAAATGTGAAAACATAAATTAAATCGATAAACGTTCTTATTAGATACATACACAAACTTTATTTCAAAATATATAATTGATTATGGTTTGTTATATAAGAAAACTATTGCAGATTACGAAGGTTAAAGTATGGATCCAAAAATTAACAATTTTTTTTTATCAAATTTAAACCCATGTAACAATTTTCCCTTAAATCTCACATGTCAGCCTTTCATTTCCAGAATCAAAGTCTCAAGTCTTCATTAATAAATTATTTGAATTCACTTTCTCTACGGAGAATAAATAAAGTTACTTTTTTGAATTAAGCACCGCTGCTCTCGTTTATAATTTGTTGAATTCCAACAAGTTTCATAAACGATGTTTCCTGATTTTGGAGAATCGATGAATGTCGATTATTATTATTATTATTATTATTTTGAATCTTGAATTCGAAATTATGTTGGTACGATCAGTTAATTGGATTGCAAAATTGTAGGGGTAGTTACATAAAATATGGAAACTGGTCTTGATAAATCAATATCAAATTTAGATTATAAATAAATAAAAAAAAATTAAGTTTAAATGACTAATTACAATCTTACCCTTCTAATCTTACAACTAAATCAAGGGACAAGATGGGTTCATTAAGTTCACTAATAAGGAGAGGTTCACAAATGAACCTAAGCCTACAGTAAATTATTTTTTTTGAAAGGTGAACTTCTTAATGGTGACCATTGTCACATCCGCAAATCGCGGACCCTCGCCAAGAACGTGGGCCCAGATAGCAAGGCCAGCGCTGGGTTAACCAGTCTTGGGTCGAAGGCTTTCCCCCGGAAACCGTACTGCCTCTACACGAGTTGCCTCGCTAGAGTAACAGCCGGATGAAA
The DNA here is from genome assembly GCA_030545235.1 of Helianthus tuberosus. Lineage (NCBI taxonomy): Eukaryota > Viridiplantae > Streptophyta > Magnoliopsida > Asterales > Asteraceae > Helianthus > Helianthus tuberosus. The sequence goes on along the minus strand of CM060442.1, from coordinate 198,100,125 downwards.
ACCGGAGTGACGCTCAGGATCAAACCCTCCTCGGTAGGTTTTTCACCATCATTGCGCACGGGTGTCCTACCCCCTTTCGCCACAAGCAGGAGTCGAACCGGTGACCTCTAATAATAATAATAATAATAATAATAATAATAATAATAATAATAATAATAATAATAATAATAATAATAATAATCTAACTTAATGAGTACTAAATGAAAATGTAAAATCCAAGAAAGGAATTTTTGGTTTTTGTGATTTGTTTTTATTAGGATGAGATTGGTAAAATAATAAAGGGTAAATTACTTTTTGAGTTTGTGTGTTTTAGTGATTTTAACTATTTGCGTTCAAAATTAAAATGTTTAACGACCTGAGTCCCTATAGCCACTTTTATTAACCATTTGAGTCCATTTTTTTAACTTCGTCCACTAAGTCTATTAACTCTAAGAGTATTTTAGTCAATTATAAATATGGTACAAATCTTTAATGCACAAAAGTATGAGGTACAAATTTTTATTGCACAAAGGATAACTTATAAATATACAGTATCAATATACACACACCCCATCTCACCCCCTCCTTATCCCTTCTATCTATTTCTCCCGTCTCTCTGTTTCTTTCTCCACTTCCACCCAGTGAGCACCACCACCATTAGTTGCCATCTCGTCTTTAAACTCTCCCTCTAAATCGTTATAACAAGATCTGTAACAATCCGCCCATCAAAACAGTTATGTGGATCTAATATTGGGGATTAGGGATTTAAAACACTAAGATGGATCTTGGTGGCAAGAGATGCAGGTGGCGAGAGAGATCTGGGCCTGTTCCGGTAACCACCAGAGCAACCGATGTTTTTCTATAATTATAACGGATGTTTTAAAACTACTCAAACTAAAATGTATTTTTTATGTATATGTAAGTATGTGTTTATAAAAACAAAATATTAGACAAATTTATATCGATAACAGAAACTACTAAATTAATTTGACGTTTAAAAAAATTGTTAATAAACTCCAGTAAACACATTCTAAATATATAATATGTAAATAATACATATGCAATATAAAAAAAATATGTTGTTTAAGACATTCTATTATTTCCTATTGTATTTGTATTAGTATTATTTACATATTATATATTTAGAATTTGTTTACTAAAGTTTATTAAAGATTTTTTTAAACGTCAAATTAATTTATTAGTTTCTTTTATCGACATAAATTTGTCTAATATTTTGATTTTATAAACACATACTTACATATACATAAAAAATACCTTTTAGTTTGAGTACTTTTAAAATGTCCGTTATAATATATATAATCATAAAAATATTCTGGATATTACAATAACTTTATTTTAAAAGAATTTGTGTTTTAGTTATACTTTATATAAAAAGTGATTTATCTTGTCATTATTATTTACTTTATAAAAATATTAAAATCAGAATTTTTACAAAATAAATTTAAAACTATTTTCTACATATGTTTATATATATAAATATATAAGTATTAACAAATAATAATGTTTTTGCAAAAAAAGAATATTGTTCTATATATCTAACTAGAATTGCGACCCACCGCAATGCGGCGGAGATTCTTTAGTTATAACTAAGTCGATCAAGTACCCGCACATTATTTTAAACCTGTGAAACGGGTAAAAAAAGAGACGATGTAAAAACGTTCACCCACACACGCACGTTGCATCGTGTTAACTCGCAAAATTTAGAACAAAACGTAAAAACATTAAACCAAAGACGCACGTAGCGATGTGTTAAGTCATAAAATTTAGAACGAAGCATAAAGCGAAAATTTTGCGAAAAATGAAAACTATAAAGAACCAAAGTTGAAAGTAAAAAAAGTTGTGAAGATAGATTGCAAAAGATAAAAAGTTTTGGGTTAAAAGTAAAAAACAAATAGTTTTGGGTTAAAAGTAATTTATGAAATACTTTTGGGTGAAAAGCAAAAAAAAAATCAATTTTTTTTTTTTTTTGGAAAACCCCCAAAGCCAACGTTACGACAACCACATGCATAACCATTTTTCTTTGAAAAAAAACCCAACGCACACCCCGCGTTGCGGCGGGGCGTAAAACGGTGTCAAAAAGTACTAATGTCACACAACCGCCATCGACCACCAACTAACTCGACGTAGGGTATGCGTGTTGTGACGAACCTGTCAAACATGGGAAAATAGAGGTAAAAACGTTGAACCACACATGCACATTGCGTCGTATTAACTCGAAAAATTTAGAACTACACGTAAAACGAAATTTGCGAAAGATGAAAAGTATAAGTGACAAAAGTTGTGAAGTTAAATTGCAAATAATGAAAAGTTTTTGGTTAAAGTTAAAAAAACAAATTATGTAGGGTTAAAATTGCAAAAGGTAAAAACCTTTGGGTTAAAACAAAAAAAAAATCAAGGTTTTTTTTTTTGAAAAATGCCCAAAGTACAATGTACAACTCATGATGCACTAAAAAGTTGTTTATTTATATATGGAATAATAACATTTTGCACAAATCAACATTTATGTTATAAATAATCTTTTTGCACAAATCAACCTTTATGTTCTAAAAGACCATAGTACCCTCACATGCAAAGCATGTGAGGTAACTTAACTGAGTTTTTGGACGACGTTAGTTGTAAAGATTATAGAATGTTACAAAAAATGAACATAAAGGTTGGGTTTTGCCGATTTTATAGTGAAAGGTATGAAGTGCACTTTAGATATAACATAAAGGTTGATTTATGCAATTTTGACTTTTAGTTATTTGTTCATACATGTTTTATGTAAAAAAAATTAAACCCGTCATTTAATAAACTTTGTTATTTCTCATGTTAGGAGAAAGTCCAAATCCCACAAATTCAAGGTTAAGTGGTATCTAGGTGTAAAAAAAATTGTTTTAAAAATAAAAAAAGTTGAATGCCAAAAAAATTTGTAAAAAATAAGTGGAAAACTTGTTAAGTGGTATCTAGGTGCAAACCCATTTACTTTTAATTTAGAATGAAAAATTGGAAAATAATAATCCCATCTTTCTGAAATTGACTGATAATAATCCCAAGTCAGTTATTAGCCAATAATAATCCGACCTCGTCCAATTTTTTTGTAAAATAGTCCGCCGTTAAAATAGCTTAACGGAGTTAAGTTTTTTTTTCCGAATTACAAACCGATGTTTTAGGGCTTTTGATCAGAACGAGGATACGAGTCGATTGATGTAAAACTTACCTCAAAATACTGCCCCAACCCACGAAAACGGTGCTTCAATTCGGGTGTTTAACTTCCAATTAACAGAATTCAAGCCATTTCGAATACAATTTCGAGGTAAGTTTTACATCAATCGACTCGTATCCTCGTTCTGATCAAAAGCCCTAAAACATTGGTTTGTAATTCGGAAAAAAAAAAAAAAAAAAAAAACTTAACTCCGTTAAGCTTATTTTTAACGGCGGTCTATTTTACAAAAAAAAAAAAAAAAAAAAAAATTGGATGAGGTCGGATTATTATTGGCTAGTAACTGACTTGGGATTATTATCAGCCAATTTCAGAGTTTTTTCCCATACTAGTGTTGATGGAAAAAATATTTACCATTTTAGTGTTCTCTCAAAACTATTTACCAAAATGGAATTTTGAAGAACTTCCCCCCAACGTTTCTGTTGAATACTTTAATCAATGCCCTTTCATCTTCTACAAGCCATCACCATCATCCATATCTGTTGTTGCCATTATCCATATCTTCTACTCCCTTTGAATCACACCATCGCTAAACTCTAGAGTCGATCAACATCGCGCCAACGTCATTAAAACCAATTTTGATGATTTCTTTGAAACCGATTATAATGGGCCCTTTACGCCATCACTGAACAGATATTTCGATGACGGATTGAATCGACCTTATCTAATTTTGAGGATTTCATAGTTTTAAAGAGATAATTTTTTATCCATAACCATTGAACCAACCTCTGCCAATGATAAGTGTTTGTATGTTTGTGATTTCATAGTTTTTTTAATTAATTCATTAGAAAGATTGAATCTGTTTGTTTGCTCGTTTGTGACTTCATAGTTTTTTGACTTTGACCAAAAGATTGAATTTGTTTGTTCTTGACGTCAGAAAAACATCGATTTTGTTTACACAGAAAGATTGAATTATGTAACTTGCATTTGTGGTTTCATATATATATTTTTTTTCATATTGATTAAATTATCGTTTGGAACCTTCATCGTATATTGATTGATTTTGTAATCTCATAGGTATTGTTTATTAAATTTTCTTTATTAACTCACACTTCAAATGAATAAAAAATAGAAGCTTAATTGATTGAATACAACAAACAGATAGTGTAAAATATTGGTTAAAATAAAATGGATAAATGCAAAATTAATGAAAACACCATTTTGGTAAATAGTTTTGAGAGAACACTAAAATGGTAAATATTTTTTCTACTAAAAAAACTCCCAATTTCAGAAAGATGGAATTATTATTTTCCAATTTGCCATTTAATATAGGCATGTCAAACAACTAAACGTATTTACCCAACTAAACCCATTTGCTTACTACTTTTTGATATTACACTTTTAATTCCAATCAAATAAAACCAACAACTATAACAAGTGGCGACAACAAATAAAAAAAAGTTGTTCAACCTCAAATGAAGGGTAGAACCGAATGGCTAGGGTCGACGAACTGTGACTGTCAATTGAAAAAAAAAAAAAAGGTGTGAACAATGTTAGAAGCCCATCCTTCTACTCGCCCAGGGATCCCAACTTCTAAAGGACTCTAAGACGTCCCTCTTATATCAAGCTGTGCATTTATAAGACCATGTAAAATAATGCCTCCACCATGGGGCATTATCCGACACGTGGCAACCCAGTCAGCATGGGGCGTTATTGGAAAAGTGGCGTAGTGGGAATAATGCCCAAATAATGCCCCTTCCAATCATTAAAAAAAAAAAAAGCTAACTAATTTCTTATTGGCCAGTCAAAGATCAGTCAACCCATCACACTCCCTTCTTGGCGTTTTAATAATAACGCTAACACAATTTTTTTTCAAAAATAACCCCCCAAAACGCCCTATGTAATGGGAGTGGGGGCGTTTTTTTTGGCTTTTTTTGAAAAATAACCCCCCACTACGGGTGGTCTAAAAAAAATGTTTCTCACACTTAAAGGTACACAAATCCGTCAACCAGATTTTTCATACTAATTATTAATCAAACCGGTTATCAACTGACTTGATCAAAACTAGTTACACCAATAACTAATTCGAGGATATCAAAAACCACAACCTATGTAACCAGTTTGGTTTTATTAGGACCGGCTCACCATAATAATCAATTATTTATAACCTTTCCTTTTATCAAAGAATTGAGTAACTCGGTTATTAAGAAGACACAAGCGCGCAAGATGGAGGTAGCAGAGATGATGATGTTGAGGTGGATGTGTGGTCACACGAGGTTAGCTCGTATAAGAAATGAGGTTTTTAGGAAAAGATTAGGGGTGGCTAGTATATCGGATAAGATTAAGGAGGGGATATTGAGATTGTTTGGGCATGTGAAGCGGAGACAAACGACGGCACCAGTTAGAGTAGTGGAAACTCTTACTGTGGAGGGGAGGAGGGGAAGAGGCAGACCCAAACTGACATGGGATGAGCAGATTAGGCATGATTTACTAAAGTTGCATCTTTCTGAGGACGTGGTCCATGATAGGACTGCATGGAGACGTAGGATTAGGGTTAAGGACTTTTAGGGGATATTGCAGAAAGGTCTTAGGTGTATTTTAGGGATGCATGTTTTCTTATTCTTTAAGTGACCTTACCGGTGATTGCATTCATGTGTTCATGCCCAAATGTTGTTGTATGATATTATACATGATTTACATTATATTGTGTCAATCTGATAACTTTCTTGGTATTGCTAACTTCTTAATTCTATATTCTTTGACTTGGTGTGTTGGTATGTTGTTCGTTTTGGAGCCGAGGGTCTCTCTGGAAGCAGTCTCTCTATCCCTGGTTTGTCTACATCCCACCCTCCCCAGACCCTATAAGTAGTTGTTATTTGTAGGATTTACTGGGTATGGTTGTTGTGGTTATTAACCTGTTACAATTACACTAACCGGTTTTTTTACACCCCTAGGCCCTATCCACTCATTGGGCCGGGCTAGACCGGCAGTAACTGAAAATCGGACCCAAAAGTCAACACGGGTTGATTGTGCATAAATATAAATACCGACGGAGAATCTTAACTCATAACAAATTACCGAATCCGATCCAAAACCTCTCTTCTTCTTCTTCAAGATTTCCTCAAGGTACGTAAATTTCGATTCTGTTTGTTATTTGTTGTGTTATCATTATATGTCGGTTGCTTGTTTTTGTGGGGCGATCGTTGACTAGCAACTAATTTTCGTCAACTAAAGGTTTTTTTATGAATTTAGGGTTTTATTGGATGCATTTGTTGATGAATCGAGCTTTAGGGATGTGAATTTTACTGAATGAATCTATTTGTTAATGCTTTATCTGTATCTAGGGTTTGGTGTTAGGGTTTGATATTATAAAAGAAATATGGTTTCAAATTTGGATGAGTTATCTGTGTCTAGGGTTTCACTTTTAGGGCTTGGGATGGAACTAGGGTTTTATTGGATGTATTTTATGATGGATCATGGATCAAGCTGTTGTGATTTTGATTTTCTAAAAGAGGACAAATTATCTAAATGGAGTTTAAAATTGGATGCTTAACCTGTATTTAAGGTTTCGTGTCGAATATTAGAGCTTGTATTTCATAAAAAGGATTGAGCTTTCGCCGCTTAGTTCTTTGACATGGCCACGTGGGTTGAAACTTTAGTTCATTCGCGTTATATGTATAGTTGTTTCTAATGTTTAATTTGGTTATACATTGTCTTTATTCGGTTAGCCGTTTTTAAACTATTCAATTTATCTTGTGGCCGCCTAAAAGTGATATTTTTGTGATGTTCTTGCAGATTCTTTCATATTCTGACGTTCGCAAGTTTGGGATTTTGTGTTCTTAAGTAAATCTCAAACCTTGGCGTGTTGCCTGTTTAAATAAGGTAAGAGTCCCAAACTTATTCTTGCTTTTCCATTTAAAGGAATTTTCATATTCTTAGTCTCGTTGTTTAGCTGATTTTAGAATCCGTGAGATGCTGCAAAACCTAGAAAAGTTTATACTTACGTAAGTGAAATATAATGATTTAACTTAAAGAGAATTCTTGATGAATTGCGTTATATTCATCGAGTATTCATTCACATTTGTTGAAAGCAAGCTTTGCTTTTTCAAGTTTGTTTTTTTTAAATATAGTTCTACAGAACGTGGTTTTTGTTTTCATTTTTATTTATGGATTTTTTGTTTTATTGTTTGACAATTTACTGTTGACTATTGATGGGATCACAGCTCTTTGTTTCTTGTGGAATGCTTTTATATTTAATGCTTATGTTTATATCTTTTAGCTTTTATGGTAAGCATTCAAAGGTTGCATTTTTATGATAGAGTAACTAACATTGTATCATTCTCTCTTTGAGATGAACTTCTGGTCATCATCATACCATAATGCAGATATTAGTTTGGTATTTACATCTGAATGGACGGCAAGACGTTTACTCAGTTGGTTGAAGAGAAAAAGAAGCGCGTTTTGGCAAAAAAAGAAGCCCCTTTGAAATGGCAGCAGAAGCTTGAAGCCGCCATTGAAGCCAACGAAAAGAAATCGAAAAGGCATAAGAGAAGATCTGTGTCGTATGATAGTGACAGTCAAAGTGAAAACAGCCAGGAGGTCAAAAAGTCAAAGAGGAAGAGTCACAAGAAACATCGGAAGCATGGTGACAATGAGAAGAAAGAGAAGAGATCAAAACGCAAACTAAAAAGGAAATCTTCAAGTGATATTGATAGTGACGGTTCATATGAAAGTGAATTGGAAGAACGTAGGAAAAAGCGCGCTCACAAGAAGCATAAGCATCGTCGTTATTCGAGCTCCGGCTCTGATGATTCGGGCTCTTCAAGCGATGAAGATGAAGGTGCGATAAAGCGAAGGAGACACTCGAATCATCATAAACGTCATGATAGACGAATGAGATCAAAGGATTTAGATTCTTCGAGTGAAGAATATGATGATGGCAGAACGAGGATGAGGAGGCATTCAAGGCATCATCATCACAAACATCATCGACGTTCGGATTCGAGTGATTCTCATGATTCTAGCTTTGAGGATGGCGTGAGAAGACATGATAAGCGCCATCGTAAGTCATATAACCATGAGTTGAAGTCCGACTTTGATAACAAGGATCATGACCACCGCCACCACAACCATAAAGATGATTTGGATGAACCACATGACCGAAATGACAAACAGCGGGATGGACCTGATGTCACGGGAAATCCAAGTGTGGATAGTGATGAAGCAGAAGAGGGTCAAATTATCTAAGTTACAGTTTGCTGTCATTTGGAATGAACCTGTTCTTACATGTTTGTTTTACGACGCTTAACCTTTTAGTGGGACCCCTTCCTGTTCTTGTGAACTCATCAACATTGTAACGAGTCATTTAAAACTGTTTTAACCATGTGTTCTTTGTGCTGGTGTTGCAATACACATGTTTCTTCACGTTTTGCTAACATCTTTTATGCTGACAAGTTGATGTCCAACCAGGTTCTGTGATTATGTAATTACCAATGGTTTGTTGAGACCGTGGAATACCCCCCCCCCCCCCCCCCCCCCCCCATGGTTTGTTGAGTATCGACTGTTACTGATTGGCTGATTCTACATTCTTTGGTTCCTGTCTAGACCGCTACCGGTCTTAAGTGGTCAAGAGATGATGATGATGGCAGTGTTGTAGAAATTGACCTAGACACCTTGGCCGAATCAGCATCTAGCCGCTAATCGGAGGTCCACCGCCAGGATTTTGCCAAATTGGTCAATCTAGGTAGTAAACGTCAAAATCAGTCAAATTCATCAAAAATTGCCTAAAATCGGACCTAGTTGGTCAAAATTGGATCATAATGGGTAAAAAAGGGACCAAATCAGTAAAGTAGAACGAGTTCTTACCTCGATATTTTGAACCAAAATCAGACCTGCACCCATCTCCATTGTGCAAAATCGAACCCCATTGAAGAACCAATCGATTAGATGAAGCGAATTTGGGGCTAGGGTTTGTGTTTTGTTGTGTTTGATGAATGATGGAGGGGAAAGAGTCGGCGTATGATGAATGTGGGTGGAGATTAGATTTTATTAAGTTTTGGTATTTTAACATTTAACCCTCCTCCATCTTTTACCCGATCACATATGATTCCTACACCTGTAAATTTATATATGAAAAGTATAAAATCAACCATATATTCATATTAATTTGTAAAATTATACATAAAGGTCCAATTCGATTTATCCCTATTAATCCCTAGATGGTACCTCATCACCCGACTAACGCCTAGCAATCACTGGATGATGGTGGTTCTTTCAGCAGTTCTCAAACCAAGATTTGGCTTTACACGTCTGGTCAGTTAGATCTCGTTCCAGACCAAACTGCAATGAAAACGAAGTGATCACCAAGAAGCTAGTTTGGCCTAGTTTGAGTCAGTCCGCATAGTAATTGTGCTCAACCCAAGTTCTTTATTATCAAAAGAAGCTAATGGGCAATGTAGAATCTACACTATTTTAAGTGAAAAGCCACACTGATGCCCAGTAAATTAAAACACAAGTAACAAAATTTGAATGCCATTCTACAATGTGCATGGTACAAAACTTGGATCATCAATTCATCATCGACTACATAAATTAAGGTACATTCTATTTGGGCTGGTAATCTTTCTGAACAACAGAAAACCCAATGTGCTGCGTATTTATGTAGGTAACAACTGTAAATTTACATCTAAAAAATGATGTTATTCTGTGATCCCGGACTGAGAGATGCTTGACACTCAGCATTATGGGATGAATGAAACAATCCACTAAACTGGATCTCAGAAGTTCTTCAAGATCTTCTCACCGGGTACACCATTGCCAACAAGAATAGAAGTAACTTCCTGCAAAAGGCATTCATTCGGTTACTTTTTAAGACAGACTTTAACAAGTTAAACAAAATGCAAGAACTTCAAGAGCTAGAAGATAAAACTAACCTCTGCCATTTGTTTTTGGCCACAAAGCACAGCACCTGTTGAATCAGGTGCGTAAAGTTGTTTCGCTCTAGCAAAAGCCGCCTGACATGTAGACATTCACAAGGAAAAATATAGGAAACAAACCTTACAAGAATGAAACAAAAGTACAAAACATGGACACAATGTGTACCTGTACATAGCCAGCTTCACCGGCCCAACCATCATCAGGCTGAGACAGCACGGGAACAATAGTAACTCCGGAAGACTCCCAGGCTTTGAATCTATCCTGCAATGGTTGAAAAAAAGCGATATTAGAATCGTTTAAGGAAAAATATAAACGGAAAATTAGGGGTTAAAAATAAAACCTGATAAGCCATTCTTTGAAGGTTTCTTGCACCGTAATATAATCTCACATCTGATCTCTTGTCTGCGCTAAAGCCTGATTCGATTAAAGATCGAATGGGGCTGCATAGCATAAATTATCATGAATGAGTTAATTGTAGAGAAGTAGAGGGCCCAACCAATAAAACAGTCAATCATTAGTTATAACATTGGTATAATGTATGTGGAGGCTACCAAAACATTCAACTATTTACTACCCATATATGAAAATTGAAACTACTTTATAAGCCATCAAAGTATGTGGAATTTATTGGGTACGGTTATTGTTGCTGTTGTTGTATACCGATTCTGGCCCAAAACATGCCGGAGGACAAAATTGGAGAAGACAAAAATACATTTCATGATGAGTTAACTTGTTATAAATTATAATTATTGTCTTCACATAAACTGAGGGTAATTTCATCATGTAGCTTTTTTGTCAGAATTTGTACAAGTGTAGGGTAATGACCTGAAACACAACACGAACCCAACACAAAAACAATCAAATTTTGGGTTGTAGACCCATTCATAAACAAGTTGTGCTCAGGTTGGCCCCTTTAACCCAACCCATTTATTACAACCCGTTTACAACTTGACTGCAACCCGTTTACACTTGATCACAACTCACTGAATATATATTACCTGCCAACCCAACTGACTCGTTTAGATAAATGGGATACACAGACTGCATTAAGATTACGCAACTTCTTTAAGTGTGTTTACTGTTTAGGGTTAAGGTTAATGTCTTTGACACAAATAAATGTATAGGTTGTGTTCAAGTTCATCATGTCAACCCGCCATGTGTCAAGTTGTCAACCCAACACGATTGTCACCCCTAAATGAAACAAGAAAATACTATTTTTGGTAACCAACCAATATAAATACTTGGGTGGTCCATACATTTAGTTTAATCAATAGGCAACCTTAATGAGAAATGTCAAGTACTTTACATTCCTCCTAGACTATTTTCATGTGAAATATCATTTCAGCACTTAGGGGCTGTTTGGTACCCTTTTAATGATTCCATTAAGAGGCTACCTCTCTGAATCAGTTAAATTTTACGATGACAAATTAAGCGTTAGACATAAAATAACATTCCCAATCCATCTATCGCCGTTCAAGGTTGTAAACCGTGTATTCTAACAGCTTTCTGACTAGTAAAGCTGGTGTGTGTGTATCTTCCATAGTAACATACAGTCATGCATTAAATCGACAACAAGGCATCATCTATGGAAACACAGCTCAAATATTGCAAACAGCGTGCAAAGAAGATGAAACCTTGTTACATCTCAACATTTCCCATAAGTTTATATATCTTATCAAATAGAATAATTCATAGCTTCTGCTAAAAAAATTGCTAAATCTATCAATTCTTGCAAGTTTTTTTGCAATCAAACTCACAGGGAGCAGCCTCTCTATCCAATGGGATAGAGGTTAGGTTTGCCCCCATCTCACCCTCCCCTGACCCTCCTCTACAAGTGAAATATTACTAGGTACGTTTGTTTGTTTATATGTTCGCTTATGCTCGATAAGACACCAACACTAAGCTTACAAAAATCCTGAGTAATCTATGGGGAAGATGAAGCAATTATTAAGAACTCTTGTTCAACCAAATAACAAGTTATTAAGTGGACCATGCGGAAGAAGATGAAAACATGAAGCAATGCTATTGTTGTCTATGTTCAATCCATCTGCAAACATACAGCAATCTAGGACAATAATACCATATGAGCTAACATACATACTGTTTAACCTGTCAATATATGAGCAAAAACATTTGCATAATCATCATATAAGTTTCAAATCTAGGGCAGCTTACAGAACTATACCTAATTTCGGATCCAGTTGCGAAAATTAGAACCGACTAGTAATCCTCATTCCTCAGGCGCCATCATCTCACCCTCCCAAACCCTACTCTACAAGTGGAATGTTACTAGATACATTTGTTTGTTTGCCTGTTTATCTGTTTGCTTATGCTTGCTAAGACACCAACACTAAGCTTGCAAAAATCCAGAGTAATCAATCGGGTAAGATGAAGCAACTATTAAAAACTTCTGTTCAACTTCAACCAAATAGAAATTATTAAGTAAACTATGCGAGAAGATGAAATCATGAAGCAATGCTATTGTTGTTCATGTTCAATCCATCCGCAAATGTATAGCAATATAGAACAATTATCAGTCGTTTGCATCATAACTAACAGATCAAATAATTCAAATACAAGCGTTTCATCACCATAATCTAAACACTAAACAAACATACTGTTTAACCTAATCATCACATAACTTTCAATCTCAAACAAATCACAAAAAAATAAAAAAAAAACATACCTGATTCCAGATCCAGTAGCAAAAATAAAAACAGACTGATAATCCTCCGGTGGAGATATCTGATCTACACCAAATCCTTTCCCCATAACCGGACTCAGCTCCACAACATCTCCTTTTCCGAGACCACACAACAGCTCCGCCGTAGATCCAGCGATACTTTTAACCAGAAACTCAAACACACCGTTCGTAACCGCCACAGACGGAGGAGAAGCGATGGCTAAAAACGACGGTTTCTCCACGTTAGGAATCCGGATCTGGAGATATTGACCGGCAACGGTGTACGTTGACGCCAGATCTGGAGAATCGGAGACGTCAATTGTGACGTGGAAGAGAGATTCAGCGGCAGGTTTTACTCCGGCGAGAGGTGAGGGAGTCCAGAGCGTGGTGTCCGGTTGACGGACGGCGGCGGAGATGGCGAAGGAGCGTGAGCGGCGGCGGATAGGGTTTATATGGCGGAGGATGGCGGCCATGGGGAATGATTGTGTGCGGTGAGGTGCATGGGAGCTGAGGTGAGGAAGAGGGAGAAGGTTTGGTGAGGAGAGAGTGGTGGTGAGAGACATTTTTTGTGTTTATTTTTAGGGTTAACGCCGCCGTGAAAGGTGGACTGAGGGCGGCGGAGGTTAAAATGCGCAGGTGTGTATTTTGTTACGTACACGTGGCATGGTTGTGGATATGGCGATCTCGATTGTTTGGTTGCGACCAACTAACGGGGTTTTGGGATCAAGTTTATAAGCAAACTGTCATTTTGGTCCCTGTGGTTTGGGCACTTTTGCCATTTTAGTCCAAATCTTAAACTTATTACATCTGGGTCCCTGTGGTTTGCAATTTGTTGCCATTTTAGTCCAAAACTCAAAATCTCTGAAATTTGACTGTTTTAATGACCCTTTTTTGTCCTTATCTGAAGGGGTAGTTTGGGCATTTAATTTTCATTAATGTAATTCAATTATTAAAAAAACCACATAATATAAAAACCCCTTAATATCTCAGACGATTACATCATCATCTTCAACCCCTATTCTCAGTTCATCTTCTCAAACCCAAAAATCATCTCCGACGATCTGCATTCTTGCCAAGACGATTCCGATGGACGACGATGGGGATGATTTTAGCTGTTGTGTTCGAAAAGAAGGCGTCCATTTTGATCCAGAAGTAAAATATGGTACGTATTTGAAGTTTATAAGCTGGATTTGAAAACCCCTGTTTCTGATTGAAAGGTTTTTTTCTTATTCCACAGCAAATCATCCCGATTTATTCACCCTGAAAGTGCACCATGGTGGTGATTTCACTAACGAGGATGATTTTGAATACGACGGGGGTAAGGTAGACTACGTTGATAATGTGAATTCCGGTATGTTTTCATTGATAGTGATGAATGATATGTTGTTAGCATTTGGTTATTCAGAAGAGGATGTTGTGGTTTACCATTTTAGGGTTCCAGGGGAAGATTTAATGTTAGGTTTAAGGCCTCTAGGCACTGATAGTGATGTATTGAGAATGATTAGTTATGTTGAAAAAAACAAGGTGCTAGAGGTATATATTCAACATGTTAGCAGGTTTTCAAAAAAGGATGTTCAAAAGGAACCTGAATATGTAGACCTTAGTGACCAGCAGGATGAAGACAGTGAGGATAGTGAAAGTGAGAGTGTTGATGGTAGTTATGAAGGATCATGTGAAGGTAGTGCAGGTGAGGGTGAAAAGTCAGAAGGTGTATATACCACCCCTAGCAAACGTGTAAAGTCATTTCATAGGAAAAGTGTAAAGGCTAAGAATAGGAAAGATAGAACTGATAAGGAGGGTCAGGATGAGGAAGATGATGATCCGGATTACATCATTGATAAAGATAATGTTGTGGAAGATTATAGTGTTGATATGAAAGAGTATTATGCTGAAGTAGATGCTGACATTAGTGAACAATTTGAACAACAAGTTGATGTAGATGATGATGATGACCAGGTTGATTTAGATGGCTTCGAAAGTTTAACTGATTCAGATGGTGACACAGCTCTTCAAAGAGCTTGTAGGAGTGTTAGGAAAGACAAAAGAAGGTCTAAAACATCTGGTGATTGTCCCTTTTATATTGGCCAGTCATTTCCTGATAAGGATAGTATTAAAATGTTGGTCAAGAATCATGTGTAACACCCCGAAAACGGGTTTGGTAATCAAACCCCGTTAATACTAAAAGACGGGTAAAGTACCGTTAGCGGTAGAAGTAACCCGGTAAATATTAGGATTTAAATGAATAAACCTAATATTTAATAAAATACGAATGAATACTTTTAAGGAAATAAGTTTATAAAAGGCCCGAGTTAACGGGACTTAAAAATAAAACGGGTTATAATTTCCCCGAACCCACCAAGTAACTAGGAATATCAACCTAGTTAAATATGTGCCTTAAAACAAAGAAGGAAACTTGGGAAATAACCCTTATTATAAAGCTACAAACTAGAGGGGCCAATGTAGGATAACTTAAAAAGTTATTTAATAAAACAAAAAAAAAATAATACACACACACAGTGTGTGCGTGTTCTTCTGATCGACCAGGAGGGTGCTCCAAGGAGCAAAACCCTAGTTCACACTAAATGGCTAAATTGAAGCTCGAATCAAGACTCAAATCACTGCATGAACACATAAAAACGATCACCTAGTCATGGGGATCACAAGGTATGTTGAATTTTGCTATTTGGTGAAACTTTGAAATCTTGATGAACTATCATAATCGAAATTCTGGAGTGAATGATGAATCTATGGGTATAGTTGTGATGAAATTCATGTTTAGAAACAAACCCTAGTTGAAAACTCAAAGGATTAGTGTTAAAAACTAAGGATTTGATGTATTCCCTTGTATGTGCTAAGTGGGTTTTGGCTAAATAATGAAGATGATGATATGTTTGTGCTAGAAATCATTATAATTGATAGTTGAAGCAAGCTACTTAAACAAATTGCAAGTTTGAGTATTTGCTTATACATGATTCGAAATGGGTTTTGAATGTTGTAGTGAAACTAGTGATTTAATTCATGAATATGGATGTTTGAAATCATGTTAACTACTAATTGATAGGTAGAACTTGAATATATTAGGCGTTCGGATGAATGCTAGTGGTATGACGAAATGGGTTTCACTCGTATATGAGGGACCCTTAGTCCTTGCAAATTGAATGAACAAATTAGTCTTGATAATCACTTGAACAAGATAAAGTGTTGAAAATGTAATAAACTCGGCTAGAACCTTGGTTAAAAGTGTGGCCTAAAGATAATGCCTAACGAGTAATCAAAGAATGCCTAAACTAGTTGATGAACTTGAATGTGCATCTTGTATATTAATGGGCATTTGACTTTTAAAAAGTCAAACCGACCTACAATACGATAAATGGTAATTTTTGATATGAAATGCATAAGGTGGAATAATCGTATTAAATTATGATTAAACTAACCACCTTGAAAACGATGATGATAGTTTGACGCGTAACAAGCTAGGTGGAAGCTTGATGAGGGAGCGGGTCAAACGAATCAAGAAGGAAAGGAAAAGTGTAGTTCGGATGTGAGGTAAGTTAAGCTTACGCCCTTTTTACTTTTATTACAAAATGCTTATTTGTGAGCATGGAATACGATTTATATTAAGTAAATGAAACATGATGTTCCGGCGCGATATAATGCTAGTCGGAACAAGTGAAAATGGTGAAATGGTAATCCGGACATGGGTTAACGAATAGATAAAGGGATTTAAAATGACACCATTTGGCATAAGTCATAATGGGTCAAATAAAACATGAAACGACTTTCAAGTTGGATGATTTCAGAAAGTAACCGGGATAGGTTAAAGGGGTGAAATGGTAATTAAGTGCCATCTTATAATGACAATTGGTCATTTTAACTAAACGGGTCAAATGGTGTTGTTAACACCATTTGTCAATAATATTTGATGATTTCTTGTTGAGTTTTGTGATCACAGGAATTAACACATGGTTAGCATTGCTATTATCTAGATATTAATAGCGAAAGGTATTGAAACGGGTCAATATGTTGATCCGAGCCAGGTACGCATAATTATGTTGTAGTTAAAAGTGCTATTTTGGTCGAATAATTGGTGAGAGTCCTTCGTTGTAAAAGAAGGACCAAAATCGACCAAAACGCCCTTGTAGGCTAAATTGAACAAACAACCCTTAAAGGTTGTTTGGAAACGAATTTCGTGATTATATAAATACTTAGAATAAGCATAGAAGTTGAAAGATGTAATACGTTAGTCAAATGGCTCTATTTGAGTCTTACCGTAAAATAATAATCCGAGGGGTAAAACTCGGAACATATAGATATCCACATTAGATCCAACACAATTATAGTTGTGGAGGAATATTACTTGATAAGAAATGTAGGAATAAGATGCTAGAAATGAATGAAAACGATTTCAAGCTTTAAAGTGCTTAAATACCCTTAACGGGTCAAAATAAGCATACGAGCGAAAACGGGTTTAAATTGTGTAATAAACCTATGATTAGAACCTAATATGGTAGGTAACATTAATTTGAAGAAGTGTATGTGATATAGGAATCAAACAAATACGTTTGTTTGATAAAATGCATAAACGGGTTAAAATTCAGTAAAAAGGTAACGAGTCAAAGGCTTATAAGTCTCAAAATTTCTTATGTTGGATGTAGGATTTTAACTCCATAAGATGGAGGATTAAATTACGGACGCGTAGGAAAAAGAATCGGGTAAAACGGATCAATAACGAAGAAGTTATGGCCGTTTACGTAAAAACAGGCATAGCTGAAAATGCAGGACCCAGCTCCAGACCTGCTGGAAACTGGTTTCCCCCGCGACACGCGGAGGAACAACATGGATCCGCCGCGACACGCGACGGAACCCTGATTTGGCGAAAAATTTTTATTTTAATCAGTTTCGCTTCCCGGACTCGTTTAAATACGTTTTAAGTTACATATGACTAATCCAACTCATGTTTTATGAGTTTCAGGTATGATTTTAGCACCAGAGAACGATCAAGCACAACGAAGAACCGAACACGATCAAGAAACAAGCTTCCGCACTATGTATCGTTGTTTTGTTAAATGACGAACTCAAACGTGTTATTTTGTATAGTTTTAATTATGTAAATAAAGTTTAATGAAACCCGTATTTTCAATGTATTGAAATTCTAAATTCCCGTTTATTTTCGTAAATTATACGAAAATCGTTAAATAATAATAAGGGTGTTACATCATGCAATCGATACTAGGAGACAACTCCATATTACAAGGAATGACAACACCAGATTCCATGTCATATGTATGGGTGGGATTTCAAAACTGAGTAGTTGTGAAATAAATGATGGAGGACCCTCTCAACCAACTGCATTTAAGGGTAAATCTGGAAATACCCAAAATGCAACTGGGCCCTCATAAGTGGGAACAACAAATGAAGATGGGCCTGGGCCTAACCCTAAAAAGAATACACCACCCACTTGCCCTTGGATGCTTTATGTTTCTAAAGTTAAAAAGGCAGGCTCTTGGGTTGTTAAAACCCTAAACAAAGAACATGTATGTCTAAACACCAGAGATGTTAGACTGTGCACAGTTGCCTGGTTATCCAAAAAAATTCAACACACTGTGAAAAACAATCCTGGGATACCACTTAAAGCTCTACAGGAAGATCTTCAAAGGAAATATCAAGTTGAAGTGACTTTGCACCAAATTTTTAGGGCTAAGATGAAGGCAACAGAAAAAGAACAGGGTCACTATAGGGCTCAGTATGAAAATCTCAGGAATTATTGTGAGGAGCTTCTCAGATCTAATCCTGGAAGCACAGTTAAGATAGATGTTGAACCTTGTGGCAATCCTAGCAGTCCAACAAGGCAATTCAGGAGGATATATGTTTGCTTAGGTGCATTAAAGGCTATATTTAAATTGATAGGGAGACCTATACTGGGGCTTGATGGATGTTTTTTGAAAGGGCCATTCCCTGGCCAGATTCTCACAGTAGTAGGAGTGGATGGCAACAATGGGATTTATCATGTTGCCTATGCAGTGGTGGAAGCTGAAACAACTGCAAGCTGGACATGGTTTCTTCAGTGTTTAGGTGATGATCTTGAACTGGGGACTAACAGTAATTTCACCTTCATAACTGACAGGCAAAAGGTAACTATTGTTCAATGATTTACTTGTTATTTTTTCATTTTCTTATTACAATGTTAACCCTTTTTGTAACTATGATGCTAGGGATTGATACATGCTATACTGAAAGTGTATCCAAGCTCAGAGCACAGATATTGCCTGAGACATATACATGAAAATATGAAATCAAAATGGGGTGGTGATGAATACAAAAACCTGTTGTGGAACTGTGCATCTGCATCAACAGTTCCTGAGTTTGAAAAGGCTATGAAGGCAGTTCTTGATAAGGACAAAGGACTACATGATTGGCTAAAAGAAATTCCAAGCAAACATTGGGTCAGAGCCTACTTCACAGGTATGTAATTTACCACTTGAATTGTTTTCAGTTGACTTGTTTTGATCATGTTAATTAATTGAATTGAACATATTCCAGGCAGGGCTAGGTGTGATATTTTGCTGAATAACATCTGTGAAACATCAGAGCATTGGCGTGACTGGACTGGTATCTTCATTGCACAGCGGAAGCAAATAAGCTAAGTCTTTTAGAAAATGAACGCCACTAAGTACTCGACTCTTCATGGTTCTCCTATTCCAACCGTGCCTTGTCTTATAACTGTAACCTGAGAAAGAAACATGCGAAAAATCAACATAAAGTTGAGCGAGTTCATAGTTTGTTTGTAAAAGATTTGAAATAAATCTTTTTGAATAACCGGTTTTTGTTGTTGAGAAAACGAATCCAAAAGTATTGTGAATGTTTTGTACTGAATGTTTAAATACTTGAATGAAAACATGGTATGTAACTCATAAAACGTATCTGTAAATGAGTATTATGAATGCTTGAATGTATATTGTAAATGAGTATTATGAATGTTTGAATGTATCTCGCCACCGAGCACTATGAATGTTTGAATGTATCTCGCCACCGAGCACTTTGACTGTTTGAATGTATGAGATCGTTAGTGGTTTGCAAGGCCACTAACATGTGTCACGACATAGGAAGCCACCAAACCTAGGCATTTTTGTCGACTTTGACTGAGACACAGAAGCACTCATTGGTAGAAGTAGGCCAAGAGTGGGGTTGCCTGAAACCCATTAGATCTAACCTTTTGTTTCGCGGTCTGAATGTATACGTTGATTAATGGTGCTTATGGTACCCTATTCGAGACATGATCTAGAATGTTTCACTTGAATGGTTCACTTGAATGTTCTTGTACTCATCATTTCCCCAATTTAGAAAACAAGTAAGCGTTGTATGCACTTTACAAAAATACGCTTTGTTTGAAAAACCGGTATAGTTATCATAAACCTTTCGTAAACCATTTGTGTTAGCTAAAAAAAACTTGTTTGTATAATGGTTTAGAAATATGTAATTCATGTTTATTGAACACTTTGAATGTTTTGAAGAATGTGCATGTCTTTCCACCCCAAAAACATTTATAAAAATGTAAAACCATAAAAGGTGGGGTTATGAACTCACCTGAATATTCCTGTGCAAAGCTAGCTAATTTACGACTTCGTGATGTCGTTTCCAAGGCTCGACTTGCTAGCGTGCATTCTACAGTATTCCTAACACAGAATATCTAATAAGTTTCTAAATAACGCAGTAACTAACTACGTGTAATCGAGCTCTACCGAATCGTTGATCGAACGATTTGACGGTAAATAGTTAACTTAATGAAAATGACGGTAAATCATGAATCATCATCATCACCATCTGATCATCATCTTCGTCTGAAACCCTCCGGATAAACGAGCCGACCGGCGGTCCGAACCTCCGACCGCCGGTTCTTTCTCTCTCTCTCGGTCTCTCCCTCTCGCCTTTCTCTGTAGCTCCGCCACACCACCACCGGTTAGTGGTGGTGGTGGTCCGTTTCTGGGTCGCAAAAAAGGGGGTGGGGGTGTAGATCGGAGGAGAGCAAAGGGTGAAAGGGAGGTGTGTGACCGGAGAAAGGACTGTCGGAGCTCCGCCACCGGCGGCGGCGCCGCCGCGCACCGGCCGGCTCCGCCGGTTGAGTCGCCGGGAAGTGTAACAGAGGGAGAGAGAAGTCGGGGTGTGTGTGATGTTGTTGGTTTTGTTTGTCTGCACAAATGAAACATCAATATGGGTATGTCCCTTTTATAATTAGGATCTTGTTAATGGGTTTTGGGCTTGGCCCCAAGGCCCACAAGCCCACATCTCGCGTTTTAAGTGACCCGTCACTCCTACGAACCCGCTTTCGTAACCGTCTTTCTAAAAATTGTCGGAAATTATTGTTTTGAATTCAAAAGACGTAATGTGGTGTCGGTAGTCGCGTTTGTGCGTTCGTTCATCAATCACGGTAAAAATCGTGTAAACAGGTCGTTGCCGTTTTTAAAATCGTTTTTTGATCCAGTTTCAACTACGAGCATTAAAATTCGAAAACGAAATCAAATATATCATAATATATTAATATCGAGACGAAATTCGAGTCTGGTGCGTCAGTTTCATCGTTGATTGTCGGTGCGTTACCGTTTCCGCGTTTTTCATTCGCGTCTGCGTTTTGTGTCGTTCGGAAGCCCCAACTAATTCACAAAAATAAATTTCATGAATATAGAATATTTGTAGGACGATCCGTATTTGTCGGCGTTGTCAGTATCCTGTTCGGTTTAAATTCGTTGTCGCTTATCATTCAGCAGGTTTCTCTGTAAACCACCATTCGCGCACTGTAAAGTCGTATAGATGTTCCTAGGCACTCCAAGGGCCTATTTAAATCAATCTTCGTCTTAATCACTATTTGTTATCGTTTTAATCATCTGTTAATTGCGTAATTAGAGCCGTAAATTACCGGTTGTCACAGTCTCCCCCTGTTAATAAAATTTCGTCCTCGAAATTTAGACTACGTCAACTCCTTAGAGTTACATTAAGCGTAAGTAAATGCGAATAATACCAAAGTGAACGATCATGAAGTCGAATCAAGATTTATTCGAATGATGTGAATTCAAGGACGTACCACTAGATGCAAATGATTTCTAGAAATGATCGCATCCAATAAATGAACTTAGATTTCAACAAGCTCAAATGTAATAGTTTGCATGAAACGCTCGATCATGATCAGCCCAAGCTGCAAGTTCTACCGACGCCACAAGGTGTCGTAGTGAATGAAACAATTCAAATATAGCGGTGATCGAACAAGTATCACCTGTGTTTTGCATAAAACGCTCAATCATGATTAGCCCAAGCTACAAGTTTATACTGACACCACAAGGTGTCGAAATCAACAAACGACTTAATGGAGTCGTAGACCAAACAAATCTACTACGACTCAGAACAATGAAACGCTTGTTAAGACGAATTCGAATATGATGTCTTCAATACATCATATGGTGTCTTGAATTTAATATGTGTAATGAACAAGTTCAAACAATTGGATTTGATTTCGGCGCAAGCCGACAATAAATACATGTATCGACAAGAAAACTTTCGGCATGGTCACAACGAAATACCATGTATGTAACTTGAAAAAGAAAGGGATTTTCAAGAAAATGCATTGACTTGATATCAAAGAAGCCAACAATTACAATAATGCGGGTCATTCGAATCGCAAATCAATAATTAGCTTTAGCGAAATAATATTTGAACTTTGATGAAACGTTAAAACGAAACCACATGCGTAACAAACGATGCATGCGTAACATATGAATGAAGCACTTGAATATTTGTTATACTGAAAGAAATGATCGTGATACAATGACCATCAAGAGGAGTAGAGATACGAAAATCTACTCAGTAAATGCGAAAGTCAAAATTTCAATAAAAGAAATTTAAGGACTTTACCTGGGGTTGCATGTGATAACCAGTTATTGGGTGACATTACCATAGCGTATTCGTCGTTAGCTGAAATGGGGGGAATACGGTGACTTGCGTCTTTTTCCTTAGCATGACTCGTGTCATTTGCAGGACCGCGTGCCAACTGCCGCTTCCTGATCGATAGTCGCATGTGACGTACTTCAACCTCCGTTGATGTATAGCTTAAGTCTCACGTATGCCTGTGCGCTAGCGTTTCGTTTTGCGTAGAATGTGATGCACTCCGACATCTGTTGACGTAAAATTTGAGTTCTATGTATTCTTGTGCGCTAGCGTTTCGTTATGCGTAGGCTGCCTGCTCGGGAAGTTAAAACATCATAGACAACATGTATAATTGTGTGTGCCCGAATTAATTTTTGTAGTTCCTACGTGATGACCTTTAATGAACTCCAACATAAGTTTTCGAAGGTCTTACATGCATGTTTCCTAAACTCTCAGAGTTTCGTGTACTGTATGCGACTGTTTTGTGTATCGTGGGTAAAACACCACTTTAGTGTATGTTTGAAAACAAAATCTTGACTGTTTGTTTTTCGGCAACGGTTGGAGACCATATTCGAGTACTATGCGTTCTGTATGTATTCAGGTTTTAATATTCTAAGTTCCCATAGGAAGTGAGGTTAGAGCCTAGGTGTCTCTACAGAAACCTATTTCGCTATAACCTATAGCTCTGATACCAATCTGTCACACCCCGAAACATCAGAGCATTGGCGTGACTGGACTGGTATCTTCATTGCACAGCGGAAGCAAATAAGCTAAGTCTTTTAGAAAATGAACGCCACTAAGTACTCGACTCTTCATGGTTCTCCTATTCCAACCGTGCCTTGTCTTATAACTGTAACCTGAGAAAGAAACATGCGAAAAATCAACATAAAGTTGAGCGAGTTCATAGTTTGTTTGTAAAAGATTTGAAATAAATCTTTTTGAATAACCGGTTTTTGTTGTTGAGAAAACGAATCCAAAAGTATTGTGAATGTTTTGTACTGAATGTTTAAATACTTGAATGAAAACATGGTATGTATAACTCATAAAACGTATCTGTAAATGAGTATTATGAATGCTTGAATGTATATTGTAAATGAGTATTATGAATGTTTGAATGTATCTCGCCACCGAGCACTATGAATGTTTGAATGTATCTCGCCACCGAGCACTTTGACTGTTTGAATGTATGAGATCGCTAGTGGTTTGCAAGGCCACTAACATGTGTCACGACATAGGAAGCCACCAAACCTAGGCATTTTTGTCGACTTTGACTGAGACACAGAAGCACTCATTGGTAGAAGTAGGCCAAGAGTGGGGTTGCCTGAAACCCATTAGATCTAACCTTTTGTTCCGCGGTCTGAATGTATACGTTGATTAATGGTGCTTATGGTACCCTATTCGAGACATGATCTAGAATGTTTCACTTGAATGTTTCACTTGAATGTTTCACTTGAATGTTTCACATGAATGTTTCACTTGAATGTTTCACTTGAATGTTTCACTTGAATGTTTTTGTACTCATCATTTCCCCAATTTAGAAAACAAGTAAGCGTTGTATGCACTTTACAAAAATACGCTTTGTTTGAAAAACCGGTATAGTTATCATAAACCTTTCGTAAACCATTTGTGTTAGCTAAAAAAAACTTGTTTGTATAATGGTTTAGAAATATGTAATTCATGTTTATTGAACACTTTGAATGTTTTGAAGAATGTGCATGTCTTTCCACCCCGAAAACATTTATAAAAATGTAAAACCATAAAAGGTGGGGTTATGAACTCACCTGAATATTCCTGTGCAAAGCTAGCTAATTTACGACTTCGTGATGTCGTTTCCAAGGCTCGACTTGCTAGCGTGCATTCTACAGTATTCCTAACACGGAATATCTAATAAGTTTCTAAATAACGCAGTAACTAACTACGTGTAATCGAGCTCTACCGAATCGTTGATCGAACGATTTGACGGTAAATAGTTAACTTAATGAAAATGACTAAGTTAAACTGCCGCGAGAAGTCGTTTGAGCATGTAGGAATATTCGTATGAAAGTATTATATAATAAGCTTGTATTATATATACATTGCGTCTTGTATATTTTTGCCAAAATATATGTATATGCCGTTTCGGCATTCGTAATAAATATAAAATATTATATTTATTTTATAAGAACTTCATCGAGTCGTTGAATAGATAAACTGTATCTATTTTGTAAAAGAATTCGTGTGTTTGAAATAAATACGATAGTTATATTTATTTCATAAAAGAATATGAGTTGATTGGCGCTTGAAATAAATATATAAAATATAATTTATTTTATAAAAATATTCGCGTTGTATGGTATTCGAAATAAATATGTAAACTATATTTATTTTGTAAAACGAATACGAGTTGTTTGTCGCATGAAATAAATATATAAAATATATTTATTTAATAAAAGAATTGTCGTTTTTGTTGGTTATCAGAAATAAATATATATAACTATATTTATTTTTCTAAAAAGAATTCTGTGTCATCGTTATTTCTTGTATGTCGAAGAAATTTATACGTTTGTGTTTGTTTCTATAAAAGTTCATTTGAAACCGATGGTTTGTTTGATAATAAAACGTGTTTTGTTTTACGGTTTTTCTCGAAAAACGGGCAGAGTTTCCTCTGTTTTTTTTTACGCCTCGACAACACAAGTTGTCGTTATTTTTCAAGATTCAACAATTGTCAATAAACAATATATGTGAAATTTTCGTCAAGTGCCAAAATGCAGATAATAACTAATGCATATACGTTAATGAATCGGGTCGAGCTCGCTTGTCACGTAAGAATGAAAATTATAAAGATAGCATAACGAAATAAATACGCCGCTAATTTTTACCAAGTCTTCGCGTCGGGTTGTTGACCGAGTCGACTCGCTGAGTTGACCGAGTCAACTGAGTTGACTCGGTTTGACCGAGTCGGCCGCACCACTTCAGAATCTGTCCCTTAACCCGAGACCCGAACCGAAATCTGAACCGCGCTGCTATCTGTTGTTGACCCGAGTTGACCGAGTTAACTCGGTTGACCCGTTTGGCTGATTTGACTCGAACCATCCGACGTGACCCGAACCTGCTCACCGAACCGTCTGACCCGAAACGAACCCATCACCCAAACCGTGGCTGACTTGATCTAAATCTGACCCGAACCGCCTTTAGACCTGGAACTCGAAATCGGGTGACTCGTCGGATAAAGTCATGGACCGCCGGTTAAACGAACCGACCGCCGGACCGAGACGTGAATCATCATCATCACCATCTGATCATCATCTTCGTCTGAAACCCTCCGGATAAACGAGCCGACCGGCGGTCCGAACCTCCGACCGCCGGTTCTTTCTCTCTCTCTCGGTCTCTCCCTCTCGCCTTTCTCTGTAGCTCCGCCACACCACCACCGGTTAGTGGTGGTGGTGGTCCGTTTCTGGGTCGCAAAAAAGGGGGTGGGGGTGTAGATCGGAGGAGAGCAAAGGGTGAAAGGGAGGTGTGTGACCGGAGAAAGGACTGCCGGAGCTCCGCCACCGGCGGCGGCGCCGCCGCGCACCGGCTGGCTCCGCCGGTTGAGTCGCCGGGAAGTGTAACAGAGGGAGAGAGAAGTCGGGGTGTGTGTGATGTTGTTGGTTTTGTTTGTCTGCACAAATGAAACATCAATATGGGTATGTCCCTTTTATAATTAGGATCTTGTTAATGGGTTTTGGGCTTGGCCCCAAGGCCCACAAGCCCACGTCTCGCGTTTTAAGTGACCCGTCACTCCTACGAACCCGCTTTCGTAACCGTCTTTCTAAAAATTGTCGGAAATTATTGTTTTGAATTCAAAAGACGTAATGTGGTGTCGGTAGTCGCGTTTGTGCGTTCGTTCATCAATCACGGTAAAAATCGTGTAAACAGGTCGTTGTCGTTTTTAAAATCGTTTTTCGATCCAGTTTCAACTACGAGCATTAAAATTCGAAAACGAAATCAAATATATCATAATATATTAATATCGAGACGAAATTCGAGTCCGGTGCGTCAGTTTCGTCGTTGATTGTCGGTGCGTTACCGTTTCCGCGTTTTTCGTTCGCGTCTGCGTTTTGTGTCGTTCGGAAGCCCCAACTAATTCACAAAAATAAATTTCATGAATATAGAATATTTGTAGGATGATCCGTATTTGTCGGCGTTGTCAGTATCCTGTTCGGTTTAAATTCGTTGTCGCTTATCATTCAGCAGGTTTCTCTGTAAACCACCATTCGCGCACTGTAAAGTCGTATAGACGTTCCTAGGCACTCCAAGGGCCTATTTAAATCAATCTTCGTCTTAATCACTATTTGTTATCGTTTTAATCATCTGTTAATTGCGTAATTAGAGCCGTAAATTACCGGTTGTCACATGTGAGGTATTCAATAGGCAATTGATTCAAGGTAGCGACAAGCCTATAATAACCTGCCTTGAGTATATCAGAGAGTACCTTATGAAGAAGATTGTTGTGGTGAATAACAAGATTGGCAAGTGCAAAGGCCCATTAACACCAGCTGTTACTGTTGTGCTTCAAACTGCAAAGACTGAGGCTGCAGAATACACTGTAATCTGGAGTGGAGGAACAAAGTTTCAGGTTAGCACACACTTCAATGACCACCAAGACCAGAGAGTTGTGGTATTAGATGAAAGAACATGCTCTTGTAGGAGATGGGATCTAACAGGCATCCCATGTAGACATGCAGTGGCATGTATCTAGAACATGGGATTGCATGGTAAAGGTGATGGAGTTCCTGAAAAATGGGTACATCCAGTGTATTGGGTTGAGTCTTGGGTTGAGGTTTACAAGTATAATGTAGAACCAGTTAATGGCAGTGATTTGTGGCCTAAATCTGCATGCCCAACCACTTTGATCCCTCCAAAGTATCATGTCCAAATTGGGAGACCAAAAAAGAAACGAAAGAAGTCTGCACAGGAGATTGCAGAGGCTAAAGTTGCAGCTTCAAAGGAAAAAAAGAAAGCTAAAGTTGCAGAATCTGTGGTCAATGTCAGCAACATCATCCCTGCAACTGGTAAGTTGCCAAGGAAGGGAGGCTCAGTGATATGTAAAATCTGCAAGGGTGTGGGGCATAACAAAAGAACTTGTAGAAGGAAAGGGGCATAAGCACAGCCAAGGGCATAAGGTCAGGAAGGGGCACAAGGTCAGGGGGGCCACAGCCTTAGATGGACTACAGTTGACATTTTTGCAGTTTGTTTCAAACTGTGATGTTTACAGTTTGCAACAAACTGTTTTGGTACATTAGATCATGTCAAACTGCTTAACTTTTAGTGTTAATGGTTGTTTGGTACTTATGTTTTGGTACATTATGTTCATGAAACTATTTATGTATGTTTGGTATGTTAGATCATGAAACTGTTTATGTAATGTTAAAGACTGCACTTTGCAGATCTGTTTTGGTATGTTAAATGATGCATATTTGGTATTTGGGTGCACATTTCTTAGGTTAAATGCTGCATATTTGCAGATCTGTTTGGCTGCACATTTGGTGCAGATTGGTAAACTGCACATTTGGTGCACATTTCGTAAACACATTTGGTAAACTGCACATAGTGTCATAAGACATTAGATGCACATGTCGGCACATTTCGGCACATTGTCATAAGACATTAGATGCACAACAAATTAGATGCATATGTCGGCACATTTCGGCACATTGTCATAAGACATTAGATGCACAACAAATTAGATGCACATGTCGGCACATTTCGGCACATTGACATAACAGATTAGATGCACAACACATTAGATGATTCATTACAAAAAGCCCCAAACTTTCCATTACAAAATCCATTCAAAAAGCCCCAACCATATTAGCAGGTCGATAGTACTGACCAGACTTACAAAATCCAAACACAAGTCAAACCCTAACCAGACTTAACATAGTAAAACATGAACAACAAAAAACTGAAACCTAAGATAACTTTAAGCATCTTCTTCTCCTGTGCCAATTTTTTAGCTTCTTCTTCAAGCTTCATGTTCCGAGCAAACATCTGTCTTGCATTCTCTTCATGCTGCTTGATGGTGTCCAACAGTGCAGGAATCATCACAGCCGGATTCTCAATCTTCGATGGCTCAGCCAAGCAACGAATCCACAGCTTGATGGTTTGTTGCACCGGTGAAAATGACGACCTGAGTTTTGTGTTGTCCATGAGGTTCTCAGTGACGTTGAGGCTCCACAAGTGCAAACCACCATTGTCGTTCTTCGATCTTCCTGTGGGTTAGGGTTTTTTTTTGGTTAGGAAGGTTGAAGATGATGAAGTAATTGTATGGTAATATAAGGGGTTTTTATATTATGTGGTTTTTTTAATAATTGAATTACATTAATGAAAATTAAATGCCCAAACTACCCCTTCAGATAAGGACAAAAAAGGGTCATTAAAACAGTCAAAATTCAGAGATTTTAAGTTTTGGACTAAAATGACAACAAAATGCAAACCACAGGGACCCAGATGTAATAAGTTGGAGATTTGGACTAAAATGGCAAAAGTGCCCAAACCACAGGGACCAAAATGGCAGTTTACTCAAGATATTAAAAAGAAAATGTTTAAATGTTGTGGTAAATGACGGGAAAATGAAAATTATCAATATAAACGTGTTAGACTGCAAATGAGGTAGTGGTGAAGTAGTTGGGGAAAGATCTAGTGTTTTTTGTTACCCAGGTTTGATTCTCACTCTTCTCGTTATTTTCTGTGGCATCCAGGTGAAGGGCGAATACGGGTGACGCCGGTTCGTCTTTGATGGGAGACGAGGTTTTACCAATTATTCCACTGTTGTGTCTTCGGGTGGGTGGAGGTCGGGTTTCCACGAAACTGAGAGAGCCAAGGGGCTGGCAGTAGTCGACCTTGGCCACAGCGCTCGGTGTCACGGTGGTTGACACGTAGTTCCTTGCCGTTAAAAAAAACATGTTAGACTAAGAAAAATAAAAAATCATAAATTGATATGTATACTTAGCCGTTATCAAAATATATACATATTTAAAAAGAGTCGATTAGAAGATGTCAAATAGGATTCGCCGGCTAAGACAACTAGAATTTTGTTGGCAAAAAACCTTAAAAGCACGATATCGTCCAAAAAAATCAATAAAAAATAGCATGCTTAAAACGTAGGCTAATTCAGTCGGCGACTAAACACATGAGGTTAAAATCCTAATCGTGAGCTAAATTTACCCACATTTTACACATGGTTTAATTTGACTGGCTATTTTGTGGACCTCTTTTTAATTCATCATGAGTTTTTGTTTAGGTTAAGCCTTGGTTGTTTCAGCCGATGGATCTTATTTGTCAATGCAGCCACAAATAAAAACAGATGAATATGTAATTAATGTAAAATAAACAGAGATAGAAAGAATACATCCTGAAACTAAACTAGTTTTTTCATCCCGCCGCGTTGCGGCTAACTTCTTTTATCATTTAGTCTGTGTTTACTTGTGTTTTGAATCATTACGAGCGCGTTGCGCGTGGAACCGTTGACAAGAATAAAATAAATTGTAGAAAAAAACACCAAAAGATAACCGCAGGGCCGGCTCAACCATTTTGGTGGCCTAAGGCGAAGAAAAAGTTTGTGGCCTTCCCCCCCCCCCCCCCCCCAAAAAAAAAAAATTTGCGAAAAACCCTCCTCCTTTACCCGGGCTTGGGACCGGCAAAATAAACTATAATGTTTATTGTTGGCGGAGTTAAATTTTTTTTTTTTTTTTTGCATTCTTATATATTTGTTGTGTGTGTAAAGATATGTTTAGATTAAGTTTACTTTTCTAGCTTTAATAGATGCAAACTTTTTAATAAAATCTTCATAATCAGTTTCTTCTAACAAATCGTTTTCAATTGACAAAGTAGCTAATCCATTCAATCTTTCTTGTGACATTGTAGATCTTAAATAATTTTTTAACAATTTTAATTTAGAAAAGCTTCTTTCGGCCGACGCAACAGTTACCGGGATAGTTAACATAATTCTATAAGCAATATAAGCATTTCGAAAAGAATTAAAGTCTTTAATATAGTTTAATATGTTTATAGGGGTGTCACATTCTAAATCTATCATATGTCTTAGAACTTTTAATTCTTCAAATAAATCTAAGCCATCAATATCTATACCAGTATCATGTTTTAAAGAACTTTCAAGATTAATACAATGTTGTTTTAAAGTATTATCATCTAATAATTTCAGTTTTTTTATACTAAATAGAAAACCAAAAATACCTTCAAACATTTTAAATTGATCAAATCTAGTCTTAATTGAAGAAATAGCTTGATCTACTATATATAAAAAGTAATCAGTTTTAAATAATTCAATAGGAGTTTTAGTAGTTTCATTAGCAACATTTTCATCAAATCGTCTATTTCTATGGATGATACGTTTTTCACGAAACATAGGTTCTACATCCATCTCTAAAGCGATTTCTTTTGCATCAATAATAGCATTTTCGAATCCATTTTCTCTATAATTTTCAAAATAACACAAAAGGCCATCTAATTTTTTTATAGCACTATCAATACACATATCGTTTTCCTGTAAGCTCTTGCTAACACGATTAATAGCATACAAAATTTCATACCAAATAACTATTCCTAATAAAAATTCAAACTTATTGAATTCAAAATATG
Organism: Helianthus tuberosus; assembly: GCA_030545235.1. Classification (NCBI taxonomy): domain Eukaryota; kingdom Viridiplantae; phylum Streptophyta; class Magnoliopsida; order Asterales; family Asteraceae; genus Helianthus; species Helianthus tuberosus. The sequence continues at coordinate 198,068,830 of CM060442.1, read as the reverse complement.
CCAAGGACTTGGCTTCACTTAGAACTTTTGCATCATCATCATTATATAGTTTCATAAGTGCCTTTTTTATTTGTGGTGCTTGATATCTAATTGCCTTAACACTTTCTACCCTACTTTCCCAACGTGTTTGTGATAAAGGTTTTAGAGTTAATTTTGGTAAACAATCTTGTAGTATTTTCCACCTTTTGGTTGATGAAGCAAAAATTGTATAAGTACGTTGTATAATTCCAAAAAACTCACGAGCTTTTGTACACGAATTAGCCATATCACAAAGAACTAAATTTAAACTATGACAACCACATGGTGTATAAAAGGCTCTAGGATTAATATCTAACAATCTTTTTTGAACACCTTGATGCTTTCCTTTCATATTTGAACTATTGTCATAGCCTTGTCCTCTAATATTATTTATGTCAAGTCCTATATTACTAATTTCTTCAACCATAGCATCAAATAGACCTTTACCGGTTGTATCATCTACTATTATAAATTCTAAAAAATATTCTTTAACTTCAATCGGTGTTGATGAGACATCTAAGCATCGTAAAATAATTGACATTTGTTCTTTATGAAAAGTATTTAAAGGTTCATCAACATCAACATTTAAAGTTTCATCAACATCAACATTTAAAGGTTCATCAACATTTACAGTTTCATCAACATCAACATTTGAAGGTTCATCAACATTTACAGTTTCATCAACATCAACATTTAATGGTTCATCAACATTTACAGTTTCATCAACATCAACATGTATAGACTCTTCAACATTTATAGGTTTTACGAATTTGAGTAAAGAACCCTTTAGTGATTCTATTTCAGCTTCTCGTTTTTGTTTCTTTAGCCTTTTAGAATGGCCGGATTCATGTTTACGATATTTATTAGACATTATAAATCTATAAAAAATTCACAGAACTCGCTAACAAACAGAAAATTAGGCAACTAGGAAATTAGGGCTAATATCAAAAACTTCAATTAGGCAACTAGGAAATTAGGATTTAGGGCTAATATCACAAACTAGAAAATTAGGGCTTTACCTTCAGCACTGAGCGATTCAACGAAGATGCAGCCACTGAGCGAAGATGCAATCTTGATTTTGTAAGAACTGTAATCGATGATGACTGATGAGCAGCACTGATGAGAGAAGATGAGCGAAAGTGAGTTCAGTTTGTAAATTAGGACTTAAGAAGATGAATCAGAATCAGTGGCGACATATAAAGAAGAATCAGTGGCGACATATAAAGAAATAAAAATTACCGTTGAAAGGAGATGATGAGACGCAGGCGGCTGTTTGTCTTCCCAGCGATGCCATACCCGTTGAAACTTGAAAGAAGATGATGAGACATTGAGACGCTCGCTGCCCTGCCGCCCTAATCCCCTATACGACCAGCGATTTTCAGAAATAACATATAATAATTTTTTTTTTTAAATGGAGGCCCTATAGATAACGTGGCCCAAGGCCCAAGCCTTATTTGGCTTACCCTTGGGCCGGCCCTGGATAACCGAAAGAAAATCAACCAAAAAATATGTATGGTAATGATGTTGTTCGTATGAAACTTGTAGTCAGAGATGAGCAAATGGTATTGGGTACCAGTACCGAATTTCCCGAACTCAACCGTTGACAAGAATAAAAATAAAATGTAGAAAAAAACACCAAAAGATAACCGAAAGAAAATCAACCAAAAAATTTGTATGGTAATGATGTTGTTCGTATGAAACTTCTAGTCAGAGATGAGCAAATGGTATTGGGTACCAGTACCGAATTTCCCGAACCCAAATATCTTAAGTACCAACTCAGTACAGACTTTTGGCGTTCCTGATACCGGTTCGCTACCGGTTTTTACCTTCATATACATGTACCATAACCGGTATTTTCGGTACCAGTGCCAATTCAGTATCGGTTGGCACCGAGCTCATCCCTACCCTTGAAACTAAAAAAAAACATTAAAAGTTGAAGAAAATAAAAAAAAAAGTTGTACGCTACCGTTGTTGTTCGTACGGTGCCCGTGATCAGGGATGAGCAAATGTTACTGGGTAGCAGTACCGAATTTTCCAAACTAAAAGATTTTCAATATCAATTCGGTACTGACTTTCGACGTTTTTTGTACCAGGCTGGTGACGGTTTTTACCTTCATGTACTGATACCAAACTGGATCGTACCGGTATATACCAGTACCAGTTGACACCAAACTTATCCAACTTAGGTTTGATTCTCACAAAGGGGGTTTTCCCAGATTTATTGGGTTTCTTCCTGAATTGGTGTATAAGCATTATTGTCTAATGGAGATGGATATGATCGGGTGGTTCTGCTGGTGGCACGATGATACTCCAGTGGTCCGTCAGTGATCCAAATTTACCGTTAAAAAAATATAAAAAGTACTGATGTGTGTAAAATGCAACATATAAATTACATCAAATAAGGCATAAAACTAACCCTTTTTTAGTACTAATGTTGGAAAAAGTATGTTTTTGTCTTCCTTTTGAATTTACAGGGTCAAATGAGCTTAAACGAACAAAAGGAACAAAAATACAGCCAAAACCAACATAAATACAAAGAAAAGGAAGAAACGTGGCATGCCCGACCCGTCGACAACAACTCCCAAAGCAAAAACAAGAAGAAAGCTGAGCATGGGGCTGTGCCCAGCTGAGCATGGGGCTGTGCCCAGCCCGACACGGGGCGTGTCCAGCCCGACACGGGGCGTGTCCAGCTCAACACGGGGCCGTGCTCAGCGAGCACGGGGCAGTGTCCAGGATGGTCAGCCCTGGCACAAAAGACAAACCTCTAGAAGCTTCTATTGCCCACCACGGGGCCGTGTCCAGTGAACACGGGGGCGTGGCGAAAGTACAGCAGGCGCATTAATTGTAATTGCGAATTACAATTAATGAAGAGAGAGAATGTCAGACAAGCACGGGGGCGTGCCCAGCGGACACGGGGGCGTGTGGAGCTAATAAAGACAAACTGTATTAATGAAGAAAGAGAAAAGGGTGGACACGGGGCCGTGTCCAGCGGACACGGGGCCGTGTCCAGGCTTCTGTACAGGCTATAAATAGGAGTGCTTGGCTCAAGCTCAAACCATCCCTTGGCACACCACCTCTCTCACACTTCATCCACCACCCACCACCATCACAACACCATCATCCACCACCATCATCCATTGTCCATCATAGAGTGTGTGAGTCGTCTCGGGATCCAAGATTGATCGTAAGAGTTCTTGACAATCAAGGCCATGTTTGCCTAAGTCTCTTACATCACTTGGTGAAGACAAAGTGTCTAGTATAATACTTTTTATTTCTAATCTTTTGCACTTTTTATTTGGTTTTGTATTAATGACTTTAATAACTAGTTACTTATGTTGAAGGTGATCTTTCCTTATCGTTTGTCCGTGGTGTCTTGGCATTATTTTACTGTCTATATAAAATAAAGGATTTTCACCATTCATATCTCCACGGTCTATATGGAGGTATGTTGGCTACCTGGTAGGGGGTTAAGGGAACGGTTTGGTAAAGGTCTTGCCATTGTTCAGCGTTTAGAGGTCCTGCAATGGACCTGGGTCAAATTTAGTAGGACCTCCTTCAATACTTCACGGTATTGGATGGCGGGGGTCCAAACTCTTTGATCCCCTCATAAGTTAACTACTATTAATACTATAACCCGGCTATTTAGGACTGTATCCCTGCTGACTCAGACTACTTAGTCGAGGGTAACGTCACCGCCAAAAGCGGGGCCTACCACAATACTGCATTAATAACTTAATTCATTATCTTCCAATAATCCACCCCTTTAGGATTGTATCCCTGCTGACTCAAACTACTGGGGTGAGGGTAACGTCACCTTCAAAAGAGGGGCCTACTACAATAACTAAGATAATCTCTTAATTATGTGCAAAAGTGCGGAAATAATCAAAGGTTATACTAGATACGAGTCGGAACCAAGTGATTCATCTTGTCTATCTGTTTTTTCTTTTATTTTTATTTTCAGTATTTTAGTTAATTTTTAGTTTTCTTAGTTTAAAACATTTTTCTAAACTTTTATTTTGGTTAGACGTTGAGGATAAACCGGTACTAAAAGCTCTTGTGTCCTTGGACGACCTCGGTATCTTACCAACACTATACTACACTCAACGATGGGTGCACTTGCCCATATGTGTGTTTAGTGTCAGTGAAATATCGTGTTTTATAAATTTAAAACTTGGCTAAAATAAGTGTTAAAAAGGGCTTAAAATATACACCTAAAATATACGACACTTCGCACGCATCAAGTTTTTGGCGCCGTTGCCGGGGACACAAGGATTTTAGGAAAGCTTAAAATCGACGGCCTAATCACTTTTTCAAAACCTTTTCAAAACGGGCCCACATTTTTCTGCATTTTAGTTTAGTTTTGCATTTACAGTAGGTTGAACACGGGCCGTGCTCACTGAACACGCCCCGTGCTCAACTAGATCAGTAAATTTAATTAAAACGCCCAGATACAGATCCTGAACACGGGGCCGTGTCCACTGAACACGGGGCCGTGTCCAGCCTCTGTTTCCGTTTTTCTTTTTGTTTTCTGATCTCGAGACTCGGTTGTGGTCTGCTGAGTGATTCTTATGGATCAATACTCAGGAGGTTACAACTACACCTATGATGAGGATGATTATAGGGGTAATTATTGCACTAATTGTCGTAATGCACGCTCGATTCAAAATAATCACTCATATCAACCATCCAATTCATACACCTACTATGAGGAGCCCAGGTACGAGCCATCAACTTCATACACATCCTATGAAGACCAAAGGTATGAACCTCCTCCCTCATACTCATATTTTGATGAACCAAGGTATGAGCCTTCATACTCATACTTTGAGGAACCAAGATACGAGCCACCACCTTCGTATGCTTATTATGAGGAACCATGGCGTGAACAACCCACCTCATATGAGTATTATGAAGAACAAAATTACGACCCTTATCCATCATATGCTTACAATGAAGAACAATGGTGTGAACCATCTACTTCATATGGGTATTATGAGGAACAAAGGATCGAACAACCGGATTCAAGCTTAGAAAATACAATGATTATTCCTTTCAATTCATACCAGATAAGGCTGTTATCAACACCGTCCAAACCAATTTTATGACCACGATTGGCTATACGAACATTTTGACACATTACCATCTTTTTACCTGATCTGGGCTATAAATGCATGTACCATTGACTTCAAGCTGTGCGAAAACAACTGCATGTTTATCATGCTGAAAACACAAATCAACGTACTATATAATTTACAGCAATATAGTATAATGGTATAAGTAATGTATACATATTTGCCTTTGAGATAATAACAAACCAAGTTCAACTTTGAAATAAAATGTAGATGTTGTCTAAAGTGTAGCAGGTAGGCGAGAAAATTTTGAAGCCATTTTCGTCAAGGTTGTACTATGAAGTTCACAAATCCGCTATTTAAAATTTTGGATTTTCTTGAGTTATAACCTAGATTAGAGAAACTAAAGATCAACAGTTGAAACTAACTATCTATTTTGGGTCACAAAAAAATAATATTAGTAGGGCTGTGAAGTTGTTACTTTTTAATAGGACCAAAATATTCAACCTGTATAAGAATCATGATTCATTAAAAGCCTTTTTCCCATTTCCACCTTTTTTCTATCCAACAGATTATAAGGATTTAAAAATTAGGAAAAGTATGATCACTCATCACTAATCAAAACTACTTTTTCAGTATCGTCCCTAAATTATGTTGCCTAATTCCACAACATGTTATTAGTTGATTTCGAGCTAATCTTTGACGGTATGTATGACGGCCAGTTCCTAGGGTTTTTAGTTACGAAGTCAATTTTGCCAAATCACATACTCTTATATGCACACAACAAAGAAAAACCCTAACCTATGAACCGGATGAAACAGAGATAGGCAAATCGAACAGCAGATGAAAACAGGGCTTACCGGAACCTTGACGTCTTCTAACACCATCTGATTATGTTTTCGACGCATCGGGACCCTAAACGAAGTTGATAAAGTCGGATTATGTGCGTCTGATTCCGTAAGTCCAAAATACTGATCGATTGAAGCTGAATCAAGCACCGATTTGATCGTCAATCGGCATTTTTGTCGGTGAGATATTCGGTAACTGATCGATGGCCAGGTGGATGCGTTGTTGAGGAGAGTGGAGGAGGCGCCGGAGCAGATGTAGTAGCGACGGGAAGACGGAGAAGAGGGCGGTGGGAGATAGGGTTTCCATTGACGTTTTTGTCTCCCACTCTCTCCTGCGATTTTGTGGGGATGAATTTACAACACCAAAAAATAAATGTACTGAATGCTCAGAATACAAAAACTAAAACATGGAACACAATAGAAACACATATTACAACAATCAATGCACCTTTATATTGCAAATTAGAGTATATATAAATGTAATTGTAAGACTAAAGCTAAGACTTTCACCATTGAAAACTGAAATCTTTAACCTTAAATTATATCTAAAAGGTCACATTTTCACACTCCAATATGTTACTTTTAGAGTTTAACCTATAAGAGCATGGGGTATGGTGATGATAGTCCCTAAAGGGATCATCCGCCACATAGGCACCACATAAGCAAAGGTTGAGAATCATCCCCTTGGGGACTACCCAAGGGTGTGGTGGATGGTCCTCCCCTATTTTTTTTTTATTATTTGTTTTTGATTTAATAAATTGATTAAAAGAAAGTAAATAAAAATAAAAAAGTTACATTTAAATAAAAACTAAAAAAAACACACTTAAAAATACCTAAAGTTACATTTAAAAAAAACTACACTCCCCCACTCCATTTTTTTCTATTTTTTTCCTTTATCATTTGTAAAATGGGACGGTCTTCCGGTGGATATTCGCTAAGGTCGGTGGTCATTATTTTCCATTCCTCCAACTGTTGCGCTTCTTCTTGCTTCCTTTGCTTCTCCTCGGCTAGTTTTTTTTTCACCTTTACATTCTCGGTTTGCGTCTCGGTAAAGGTTTGGTTGAATGCTTTCAACTCGGCCATAATACCTTCCAACTTCGAACCACCACCACTTCCTAATGCGGCTTGTTTCCTTTTTTCAGGCGCTGTCTTTTTACTTTTGTCCCTTCCTGGGGGGACGTTCTTCCTCTCCACTCGGCTCCTCCTCATACTCGGGCTCGTCGTTGATATTTATTTGGCAACGGCCGGTTGAGCCTCCAACGCTATAACTTCCTGACTCGGAAGTTTTAGACCGTTTGGTTGCTCGTTTCGCCTTTGCAACCTCATTTGGAGTTCCCTTCCATTTTGGATGATCCTTTACAATGTGCCAAGCACGGACATGTGGGAAAGAAGTTTTGTTGTCATTTTCGTATAAACGCAACGCTTCATTGAAAACATTTTCGTTGTTCCACCCACTCGGTTTGTTGGCGAGCGTTGTGTTAGAAAACCCACAAAAGCGTTGGATCAACGCATTCGTCTTGCGCCACTTGGAGCTAATAGAATCAACGGTTCTGTACTCGCCTTGTTCCATAACCGCGTGAAATATATCAAGGGCTTATTGCCAAAACCCATCGCTTTGTTGATTGTTACCTACAAGTTAGTAACAATAATAATAATATCTTGTTAGAAAAATATAGTGTTCAAATAAATGTTAGTAACAATAATAATATTTTCTAACAAAAATATAATGTACAAATAATATTTAATAACAATAATAATATAATGTACAAAAAATTAATTTTTACCGATTATAGGAGACGTTGACGAGCCAATATATGCCTTCGCCAACGCCTTTTCCTCAATTTTTACCGATTATAGGAGACGTTGATATACCAACCGGCATTCTTTCTTCCGAAGCATCGGAAACCGAGCTATCAAACTATCAGCATCAAGCACAATGCTAACATCATCAGTAGCATCCATATGTTGAGGAACTTTGCTAACAGAATCCACAGCTACTGGAAAAGCAGGTTTGATCAGATCCGTTACCGGAACAGCAACACAGGGTGGCGACCTAGAAAGCAGCATGAGGCCTTCAGCAGCTTCATAAACCCTAAGAACATCCAGCAGAAGACGAGTATGATAAGAGTGTTTCATCTTCTTCGTAAAAAATCAACAAGACAAAAAAGACATCTTGAATATACTTATATATAGAAAAGCTCAACTTCGAGAGAAGAGAAATTCAAATCATCATGATTAAATGTCAGGAAAACATCACATCCAAACGGCGCTACAGGAACAGCAATCTTATCCCCATTAATGAGGTCTGACAAAGCGCCAATACGTATCCCAATGTGAGAGACAAACTCTCGCAAGTATAAAAATTGTGATATCATCACACGTCACGATATGATTACAAAAAGCAAAGGTCAATTTTCAAAATCCTCCTTTTTCTTTTTTCTCTTTTCTAAACAAAATTAAAATCTTCTCGTAGAAGATTCTTTATGTACTGCGCCCAAAAGCATTCCCTCTCATAAGTCCAGTGCCCCACTTATTTGCATAAGTACAACACTAGACTGGGGGGACTTGAAGGGGTAAGGTCCCAAAAACCTCATAGTAAGTGCCTGGGACCATACCACAATCTTACTTTTTCAGCCTTATATCTTGCGCGATCGCGCAACTAGCCTCACAAATAAAGGTTTAAGGAACAGCCAGTTAACACTTGCGCGCCCAAAGGAAGTCACGAAACCCTGCGCCTTGCTTACATAAAACAAAGGATAAAAATCCTGAGTTAGATACTTCCGCTCAAATATCCAGACTTGGATATTATTTACCCAGACTTGGGATCTATTCATCTGTTTCCACACAGTAAGGTGTCACACCAGATTACAGCCGTAATCTTCTAGAAGAAATACAATCGTGCTCCACCAAGACGGTTACAACCGTTTGGACACGTGTCACTATCTCATTCATCCCTGAATTCACAACGAAGGCATGCAAGAGGAGAGTCGTCTCCACTTAATCACTTTACACGTGGCTAATCCCTAGCCTTAGATCTAATCCACGATCCGTGTGCTATCACGTCGGATCAAGGAGCAGTAACGGAAGAAAACGTAACCGCTTACGGAGTTAGCATCTTCCGTCCTCTTTTCACTAACGGGTTTTCCCGCCTAAACGACTCTCGGTTATAAATATGAGAAAAAACCCAGGTATGAATTCAAGTTACTCACACTTCTCAAATACTTCTTCTTCATAACCAATACTTATTCTCACACCGGAGTCTGGTCAAGGAGAGAACCCTCTTCTCCCCTTGGCGAGGCTAACGGTGCTCTTTTTTGCAGAGTTATCGAATAGGTAGATCAGCAAGACCTGAATCAATCGAGTGGAAACCAACCTTTTTATGCGGATTCAAACTCCCTAGATATCTCGGTTCCGACCATTTATCTAGTGTTTCTTCACTAACTTTTGAAACCTCGGAAATTTTCACGACCTATTTATCAATACAATTATTTATTTATAACTAATTAACTTTTTTTCAATTTAAAAATTCTACAATTTATTAGTTAACCTAGTTAGTTCCGTTAGGTTTTAGATTGAGTTTTAAGGTTACATAACTTAACCAAGTTAACTTAGCAAGTTAGTTAAGCCTTCAAAGTTAAGGAAGTTCATTGTACTTCTTGAAACTTGAAATTTAAAAAGAAAGATAAAATTTTAATTATGTTTGGAATAATTATGACTCAACATAAAAACCCCAGAGACTAAAGTTGTCATTTCGCTTAAACCTCAATCCCCTTCTCATTCAATACAAAAACCCTACCCTCACCTTATGTGCAGCCGACACCAATACCCTCTGCCTCTTTTGATCGATCACATGCGACCGGAGCAAGTTACCGGCGAATACCGGCGCTCCGGCATGGCTTCTTACCGTCACCCACACCCCCTCAACTCCCCTTCGCCTTAAACCCACCACACAAACACCCTCTTGCTCGATTGAACGGCCGGAGACCACCATTTGGTGGTAGCGCACGGCGGCGACGGCAGACGAAGAAAGAGACGCTAGAGAGAGAGAGGTGCGACACCAACGATGATAGCCTCACCGGCGACGGCGGCGGCGAAGGTGGTGGACGTCTTAGTTCGGTTCAGGTTCGAGTTTTGATTCTTTCGGTTCAGTTTTGATTCGTTCACGGATGGTCAGACCAACCCGGTTCAGGTTACAGCAGTGGTGGTGGTTCAACGGGTCGGGTTTCACGAACGGTCTGGTTCAGTTCGGTCCAGGTCTGTTTAGTTTCGGGTCGGACAAACCCCAGTCAACATCAGTTTCGGTTCACTTGATTCAGTCTCAGGTTTCGGGTCTCGGTTCGGTCAACATAGTCAACGAAGTCAGCTCTGGTTCAGGTCATGTTAGTTCAGTTTTGGGTCTTGTTTCGGTTCAGCATGGCCAACACAAGTCAACGTGGTCAAACAGTCAATTATGGTCAACTGGTCAACACGAGTCAAACACGCGATGCGATAAACTTTAAACAATGCAAAGTTCATTTATAATGTTCTTTTTGGTAAATATTATTTAGTACCTGAAGACTCAAGAACCAGTCGGTACGACCTGGTTAGAGTAGAGCTTCAGATGACCTAGCAAGGAACCTGCAAGTTCATAAGAGAACAAACACACCGTTAGCCTCGTCACAGGGAGGGGAGCCTCTCTGTGACCAAGCTCGGGCGTGAGAATAAGTATTTGTGAGGAGGAAATAGGTCAGGGAGAGAGAGAGGAGAGTTAGAGAGAGAAAGTAGCGATTACCCCTTTTGGAGGTCCAAGTATGGTATTTATAGTCTTTGGGTGTGCTGACGTGGAGAGTTAGTTAGGGCCGGACCAGTCGCTATCATAGCAGTTATGGAGGTGGGACCCAGTTAGTTACGCCGCACCAACGTACTTGTCCGGTTCGTCTTATGGTGCATTGTCCGGTACGACCTTAATCTGCTATGATTCTGCTCTATTCATGGCAGTGATTCGGTCCGGTCAGGGACGTATCCTCATCAAGTCCCCCTAGTTCGTAGTGTTTCTTAGATAACAGCTTCGAACTATGACGGCGTAACTTTAGTAGTCTAAATCTCTGATTTGTCGTTTTGTGAATTTTTTGAATTTTAAATTTCTAGGCGGTGACCTTAGTTGGGTGACCGACAGTCACTTTACGTTTCCTGCCTGATGTGACGGTTAGTGTGCGTCAGCTGTCATGACGTGTCACCATCTAATTGGCGGTTTTAAGTCGGTTCCATATCCCTATAAAAAGGGAAAAATAAATAATCTTCCGATTTCACTTTTCACTTTTCATCTTCTTCACTTCTTTTTTCTCTGAAAAGCAGGCGATCCGCAAAAAACAAGTTAGTTTCCTCCTTATAAAATGGCGAAAAACAACTTGTCCGGTTGTTTTAACGTTTTGAATAAAAACGGTTTAGCTTGGTACGTTGAAAGATATGCAATCCCTACATCTCTGCACCCTGTTCTCCCCGAAAAGGACACGCCCATTTATCCGTTTCCTCCGGGGAAGATAGGGGTTTACACCCGTTTATTCGATTATTGTAGCTATCGTCTTCCTCTGACGAAGTTCTTGATCGGAGTTCTTACGTTTCACGAGGTTCACATTTCTCAAATGAACCCTTTCGGCCTTGCCAAAGTGTGTCATTTTGAGTTGGCTTGTCGTAGTTTGGAATCCGACCCGGACTTGGATGTGTTCCGGGCTTTTTACAAACTGAATCGGTCCGGCAACTGGTACACCTTCGAGGTTAGAGATAAGAATTCCTGCTGCTACACATGGATTACTACTAGCATAAAGGACTGGAAAGAACGGTTTTTCTATGTTGATGACCGGTGCGTTCCGGAGTTTATGGTATGGAGGACTAAAAAGATGAAGTTTCCGTATCCTCTTCCTGAAAACTTTGAATTTGATAGGGACTTATACGCAAACTTGATTAAGGAAGCAGGTCGCATACAAAGTTATTCGGAACACATTCTCGTTATGGGGCGGATCAGCACGATTTGGGCCGAACCGGAGTGGTATCCTACCCTTAGGTGGAACGGAAAGGGTTAGTTATGCCTTTTACTTTTGAAATGGTGCTCGTCGTATCGCTTGTATAATCATTTATTTTTACTTTTATTTTTTCTTTCTTTGGACCGGACTTTGGATACTACTTGTTTGCTTCTTTGCAGCTATGGGTTTGAGGGAAGCATTGAGATTGAAGTCCTTCGACTCCAAGGAGCTTGAGATCCGAGCCACAAGGACACCGAAAGGTGACCCTCCGTATCTAAACGTGGTGCAGGAGAATCTTTATCAAATCCGAAAGCCGGAAGTTCCGGAAGACCAAGGAGGTTTAGTTGGTCAAGGAGGTTCAAGTTCAAATCCTGCGGCACAAACAGCGAATGTTGTTCCGGTCCAAACGGTGGTGGTAACCGGTAGTGGTAAAGGTAAGGGTAAAGAAACCGGTTCGATTGGGTCGAAAGGATCTGGTTCCAAGTTCGTGATCGAAGATGAAGGCGTTCATCTATCTGTGGGAGTTGAAGAAGAACGTGCTGAAAATTTGGAGGGTGGTGATGACGAGGAAGAGGAGAACGAAGAGGAGGGGCCTCAGATTAGCTTGAAGAGGAAAAGGGCTCCGTCTAAGTCTGGTCCGAAACCTAGGCAAAAGAAGACGAAGACGGACCTTAAAACTATTACTCTAGATGACGATGATGACCAAGTTACTGAATTTTCTGCTGCTGGAGGCGTGTTAGCAAATTTAGACGCTCATCTTCATGGGGGTCGTACCCCGAGGGACCATCCGTTGAACGTTCCATCAAGCCCATTGTCCTTCGGGGGAGGTGCCACCAAGGTTGTTACTGACGTTTTCATGTCCGACCCCAAGAGGACCGAACCTTCTCCTTCGGGTAAGTTCACCACGGGGGTTGCGTCTAATGTGTCAAGGCCGAGCCCCAACCTTTTGATGGTGGGGACAGTGCCTCTTCGTCCCCTTTGTGGTTTAATACTGAAGCTGTTTTCTTATCACGGGAGCTAGGTTCGGGCGGTTTTGAAGATATGGACTCAACCCGAGCATTGGAGAAGTATGTTCCGGATTGGTCGCTGACGAACAAGGACCGGATAGTGGATGCTCTTTCGGCGAAAATGACATTATTTCATTTGGGGACTCCTGCTGAACACTCTCATTATCGAAAGATGAGCGGCCCGGAGCTTGGGAATGCCCTTATGATAAATCAAGCTCAATCTAATTCGTTGGTGGTGGAGTCGTATAAACGTTGGATCGAGTCAGAATCAACCTGTAACAAGCTCCGACGCGAAATTGCCAATTTGAAGAATGAAGATAATGTTCGATCGAAGACGAAACAAGAACTGAGCTCTCTTCGATCTCAGGTTGATCGTTTAAAGGAGCAGAACTTAGAGGCGAAAGAAGTTAATAAATCGACCCAAGCTTCGGCTGCGGCCGCTTATGAAGCGCGAGACAAGGCCCTTCAAGACTTAGAAACTTTCAAATCAAAATTCACTGATTTGGAGAAGAAGCTATCTGGTGCGGAGAAAAAACATGCGGCCGAACTGAAGGAGATGCAGATATCTCACGATCAGCTTCTGGCCGACTATCACCGCCTAGTTGATGGTACGTTCATAATCCATTTATCTTTTATTGCTTCCCTTTCTTTCTCATTGAAACTTGTCTCTCTATAGTTAAAGACGAATTGGAGAGAGCTCGTGACAGGGAGATCGAGTCTCATAAAACAACGATCGATGAGGCAAAGGAAATGCTGATTCATTCTGAACGCGATATGATCGAATCGTATGCCCAACTGTCGGAGCTTAAACTTACCAAGGAATGTTTTTTAACAGACGGGGTCGCGTGGGTTGTCAAGCTGGTGCATCAAAGCCCGGAACTGGAGAAAGTTGTTGCGGATTTAGTTAACAGTGTTAATGCGGTTGGAGCGAATGAAGGTATTAAGTACGGCTTTGAGGCCGCTAAAGGCTCTGCTCAATCTTTCGAAGAAGTTCCAGGGTATGATGGAGATGCTCAAGACAAATTGGATGCTGCGGTAAAGGCTTTTGAAGATTTCAACATCTCTGTTCTTGGGAAAATTGCCGATTTGGTGGACGCACCTTTATCTGCTATCAAGCAGCAAAGTGAGCTTCCCATAGTGAAAGAAGACTCTGAAGTTTGAAATTCAGTCTTTCTTGCCGTATGACTTTTGTGTTATTGTAACCGTACAATTTTAAACACCTAATTATTTTGGCATGTAATCAGTACAACTTTTGCTTAAGATATATGGTTAACGTATTTGGTATGATATTGCGACTTTAGTAATAGTCATTCGTTCCTGGTTACTTGGTTCTTAGTTTGCGTCCAAACTTCACCATTCGACCAGGTTTCATTCGGTCATCTTTGGTGACTGAGTCGTGGCAAAGAAGTTTCTTAACTTCTTTTATTTTATCAAGTTACTTTGTAATCGGATCACGCTAAATACGGATCACTTGCTTAATAGATTTTATTATTTTTAAACTATTTAAGCCTTCTCGATCGGCGCGAGGCATGGGTCGAGGCCCGTTTGTGCACATTTATGGTGTTGTTCGAACTTATACGCATGCTATAATTTATACTTATAAAAGTACAGATCGCTTTATTGATTTACTGATAATAGTCCCGGGGAAAAACCCTCCCGGTTACAAAAGGAAATAGTAACTTGCCGGGGCATTACCCTCCTGACTTGTAGATGGAAATTGGAAATAAAGAACAATAAAATAGCGATCTTTTTAGCCGTAGCAGGCTATTCACATGAAACACTTTTTTAAATGTACCCCGTTCCACGTCCAGGGCACTGGAGTTCCGTCAATCTTCTCCAACACATACGAGCCCTTATCGCTGGCTTCTTTGACTCGGTACGGTCCCTCCCACTTAGGGGTTAGCTTACCAGGGGCTTCGATGCGGCTCGCATCATTGTTTCGGAGCACATAATCTCCGACCTTGAACTTGTATAGTTTAGCCCGGGCGTTATAATATTTTTCAATCTTCTTCTTGTATCGGGCTTCCTTGATCGCCGCGATGTTCCGGCGATCTTCTAACAAGTCAAGGTTGGACCGGAGTTCAAGCTCATTTTCTTCCCAATTCTTGCACCTCTGGTTTGGGAGTCCGATCTCGGCGGGAATCACTGCCTCGGTACCGTAAGTTAGACTAAACGGTGTTTCTCCGTTGCTAGTTTTGTGCAGTGTTCGGTGCGCCCATAAAACGTTCGGCAACTCATCCGCCCAGCCTTTTCCGTCATAACCAAGCCTCCTCTTAATCCCATCAACGATTCGTCGATTAATCTGTTCCACCTGCCCGTTACCCTGAGGGTAGGCTACCGAGGAAAAGACTTGGTTAATTTTTAGATTTTCACACCAGCGCTTGAATGGGTTTTCAGCGAATTGCTTTGCATTGTCGCTTATGATATAGAGCGGAAGAACGAATCGGCATACTATTTGTTCCCAAAAGAACCGCGTCACGTTGTAGCCGGAGATGATTGTAAACGGCCGGGCTTCCACCCATTTCGTGAAATAATCCACCGCGACTAACAGGTACTGCGCACTTCCGCTTGACCTTGGAAAGGGTCCAACAATATCAACGCCCCACTTTTGGAAGGGCCATGCTGCAGTTACCGGTATCATTTCATTCTTGGCTCGGAGGCTGATTGGTGCGTGCTTTTGGCACTCGTCACACTGTTGGAGCTCCTTTACAGCACTTTCATGCATCCCGGGCCAGTAATACCCTGCATTCTTGACCTTTGTCACAATCATCTTAGGTCCGGCATGGATGCCGCAGATACCATAGTGTATCTCCCTGATGATATAACTGGCTTGCTCCGGATCCAGGCATTTCAACAGAGGTCCCAGAAAGGTCTTTCGGTATAACCCGCCTTCTTGCATCTGGTATTGAAGAGAATTGATTTGGACTTTTCTTGCTTCCGCTTTATCGGTCGGCAGAACATCATGCACCAAGTAGTTAACTATAGGTGTCATCCATGTTTGCGATGGTGCTTCGACCTGCATAACCTGCGGAGTTGCAATTGATGGTGCGGTCAAAACTTCCACTCTTACTTCTTTGGCTAGGTGACTGAATGACACCGATGCCAACTTGCTCAAGGCATCAGCCTTCTTGTTCTTGCTACGTGGAATATGCTCGACCTTGCATGCTTCAAAAGATGCCATAGTTTGCTTCACTTGTTCGAGATACTCGATCATGCTTGCTTCCCTTGCCTCGTACTCCCCGTTTACTTGGTTTGCTACGAGCAATGAATCTACATGGGCAACAACATTTTTTGCTCCGACTTTTAACGCTAGACGCAGACCAGCCAAGAGAGTCTCGTATTCTGCTTCGTTGTTCGAGCTTTTAAACTCCAGCCGGAGCGCATATGTTATATCCGTTCCCTCTGGATCGGTGAGAATCAGACCTGCCCCTGCTCCTTCGGAACTAGAGGCTCCGTCGGTATACAAGGACCAAGGTTTCTCTGGAGCATTTTCAACATCTTCCCGTCCTTTGTCTTCCGGAATTTCAACTAGGAAATCGGCTATCACTTGCCCCTTCAATGGTCCTTTGGTTCGAAAAGTGATATTGAACGCGCCCAACTCTATCGCCCATTTAGCCATTCGACCTGAAACTTCAGGTCGGCGGAGAACGTGCTGGATTCTCTGATCCGTTCGTACTTCGATTGGGTGGGCTTGAAAGTATCGGCGAAGTCTTCTCGAAGCATGTACTAGTGCCAGGGCCAATTTCTCCAAGTTTGAGTACCTTGTTTCATAGTCTTTTAACGTTCGGCTTACGTAATAAATGGGGATTTGCTTCCCGGTACGGTGAGCAACTAGTACCCCACTTATAGCTCCAAGCGACGCGGCTAAGTATACTGTTAGCACCTCATCTTCTTCTGGTACGGTGAGAGTTGGCAGAGTACCCAGACAAGCTTTAAGCTCTTCAAAAGCTCGTGCGGCTTCTTCCGTCCATTTAAACTCCGATCGGAAGCTTTTCCTGAGAACATCCATGAACGGGAGCGATCTATCTGCTGCTTTTGACAAGAACCGATGGAGAGCAGCTAATCGACCGTTTAAGGACTGGATTTCTTTAACCGTCGTCGGAGGTTTCATTGTAAGAACAGCATCAACCTTGTCTGGGTTGGCTCGCAAACCTTTTGAGCCAACCATGACCCCCAGAAACTTACCTTCTTCTACCCCGAACGTACATTTTTTGGGGTTTAGCTTCATGTTGATGCTTCGGAGTCGGGTGAACGTTTCCAGTATATCTTTTAGCATGGTGGCCTCATCATGACTTTTGATCACGATATCATCAACGTATACTTCTACGTTTCGCTCGATCTGATCTTTAAAGGCTTTGCTCATCAGACGCTGGTACGTAGCACCGGCGTTTTTCAAACCGAACGGCATCTTAGTAAAACAATACACTCCTTCACTGGTGACGAAGGCTGTCTTATCCTCATCTTCGACCGCCATTTGTATTTGATGGTATCCTTTGTAAGCATCCAAAAAACACTTCAATCTGAACGTGGCGACGGAATCAATTTTTTCATCGATTTCCGGTAGAGGAAAACAATCTTTCGGGCACGCATCATTTAAATCGGTGAAATCAATGCACATTCTCCATGAATTATCTTTTTTCCACACCAAAACGGGATTTGACACCCATGTTTGGTACCGAACTTCTCGGATGATTCCGGCGTCTAAGAGGCTCTTCACATCTTTTGCAATTGCTTTTGCCCGGTCCGGTGCCATATGCCTTTTCCTTTGTGCTATTGGTTTGATTGACTCTTTTACATTCAGGTGGTGTTGTGCCATAGATCTAGGGACTCCTTGCATATCGGAGTGTTTCCAGGCGAAGACATCAATCGAATTGCTTAACAACTCCCACAGGAGCTTCTTTGTTCGTTTTGGGAGTTGCGCACCGATGGCTACCTGCTGTTCGGGAAAATCTGGATTGATCGCCCAAAGTTCCGTAGGTACCTCGGACTTTTTGGAGCTCGTTTCTGCTGCATGTCTTACTTCGGCGACAAACGAGCTTGATTCTGAGAAGATAGTGGCAACTCCAGCCTCAGTAGGGAATTTAATAGCTCCATGTATTGTTGAACTGATCGCCCCAAGAGCTCTTAACCCGGGTCGCCCGAGTATTATGTTGTGTGATGAATGAGTGCCAACAACCAGGTAGGTTAGTTGGACTGTCCGGCTTTTGTCACCTTCTTTGAATGTGGTCGGAAGGGTGATTTGTCCTATCGGACGGACCACCTCTCCGGAGAAACTGATTAAAGGGGTGGAGACTTCAATTAACCTCTTCTTCACTTGGGGGTTCAGCTGCTGGAAACACTGTAGATACATGATCTCAAAGGCGCTTCCTCCATCCACGTAAATTCGTCGGACCAGATGTCCGGCGATGACGGCCGAAATTGTAATTGGTCCGTCTCGAGCATCATCTGGATCGATCGGAGGGAAGTACGTTGGTTGGTGCATCCATGCTGCCATATGCTGGTTCGATCGTTTTACCCCTCTTGACTCGGCTGACCGGATCATGTTGATTCCGGGTTCGGTGTTCGGATCATCAATTGCCGCTGTTGTCTTCTTCCCATCTTTCACTTCTTTCACAAGGTGCGAGAGTTTACCGGACCGTACGGCCTTTTCGATTTCCTGCTTCAGAGCCCAACACTCATCAGTTGTATGACCCTTGTCTCGGTGGTATTCACAATACTTCTTGGAATGCCTGTCCGAGGTGGGTCGTTGCTTCGACGGCGTAGGGAAACGAGTAGTCTCCGTGCTGAGGATTTCACTTGGTGATTTGGTGAGGTCGGAAAAAGTGTTGAAGCGCACGTTTCCTGTTCGGAAACTGCCTCGATCCAACTTCTGATACGGGCCACGGTTTCTGTTCCAGCTGCTGCTTCTATCTTTTGGTGGCGACGCATTGCGTTTCCATGAAGTGGTTCGAGCTTTGGCATTTCATGCTGAAGCTTCGCTCGGTTGACCGCAGGCACTTTTTCCCCGAACAAAGGCTCGAGCTCTCTCCATAAGCGTCTCCATAGTTTTTGGGAGATCTTCATGGAGCTTCTCCACAAGTTGATTGTTCCGAACTCCGTGACAGAACCCAGAGACTCGGAGTTGGTCCACCGCACCACTTATCTGCATGCTTTCTCGATTGAAGCGGTCAATAAAATCTTCTACAGACTCTCCGTCTCGGCGCTTTATATGGTGAACCTCAGTAATGTCTTTTTTGCAACGTCGCTGCTGACAGAAATTTTGCAAGAAAATTCGTCGGAAATCTTCGAAGTGGTCGATCGACCCTTCCGGCAACCCATCAAACCAAACCCTCGCCGATCCGGTGAGAGTTTGGGCGAACATAAGACACCAAGCCTGCATAGGCCACTGCTCGACCTTAGCCGCTCCGGCAAACGCTAACATATGGTCGTCTGGGTCAGACGTACCATCGTAAAACTTCAACGTGGGAGGCATCTTCAGCTTAGCTGGGAGTGGGGCATTGACGATCCGTAACGTAAACTTTGATTGGGAAGTCATTGACGTGGGGTGGTACGGCATAAGCAGCTCTTGATCTTGGGGGTTTAAACCCATAGATCCCTGGAGAAACAGGTCGTTTAGACCGTTATTCATCGGAGCACTTGTAACCGAAGAAAATTGTGTAACATGAGTTATAGGAGTGGAGATCATAGAACTTACCATCGATCCAGAAGCGAAGGTTCCAACAGAGACGGGATTTCCCCCTGGATAAACGTTGTTAAACAAATTTGCTCAGAGACTTTGCAGCATCTCATCTCGTTGTTGCTGCTGCTGTAATTGACGCAACAAATCAGCATTCCTTAAAAGGAAAGCGTTGTCGAAGGTAGGTAATGGCGTGACAACCGGGGCAGTAACAGACAGCGTGGTGACAGAACTTCCGCCTACAGGATTTGCAGCTGGAGGAGCCGACGCAGATCCTATCGAAGCTGCTGAAGCGACAACTGCTGTTGAAACAGTTGTGGAGTTAGTGTTTCCTTCCCATATATCGTTGTAAGATGGGAAAGTGCTGGTGGAGACTGCTGTCGTCGATTCTGCCATGATTTCAAATTAACGAGAACACAGGAACGAATTATGTGAATTCGAGGGGATGGCGCCACTGAAGACTCAAGAACCAGTCGGTACGACCTGGTTAGAGTAGAGCTTCAGATGACCTAGCAAGGAACCTGCAAGATCACAAGAGAACAAACACACCGTTAGCCTCGTCACAGGGAGGGGGGCCTCTCTGTGACCAAGCTCGGGCGTGAGAATAAGTATTTGTGAGGAGGAAATAGGTCAGGGAGAGAGAGAGGAGAGTTAGAGAGAGAAAGTAGCGATTACCCCTTTTGGAGGTCCAAGTATGGTATTTATAGTCTTTGGGTGTGCTGACGTGGAGAGTTAGTTAGGGCCGGACTAGTCGCTATCATAGCAGTTATGGAGGTGGGACCCAGTTAGTTACGCCGCACCAACGTACTTGTCCGGTTCGTCTTATGGTGCATTGTCCGGTACGACCTTAATCTGCTATGATTCTGCTCTATTCATGGCGGTGATTCGGTCCGGTCAGGGACGTATCCTCATCAGTACCAAAACCGAGCTCTCAAACCGAACCAACATTTCGTTATGAATTATATATATTTGTGTCATTCGCGACAAAATACGACATACTGAAGATATTGTTATTGAATTGATTGAGTTTTGAAAATATAACGACAACTTGCATTGTCGGGTTCGTCAAAAAACGGAGGGAACTCTGCCCGTTTTTCTTAAAAAAACCATAAATCGAAATGCGTTAAATTATAAAACGAAGCTTAATGGATTCAAATAATCTTTATAAAAATAACTGTAAATGTATAATTATTTTGACAACATTTCTATAATCCCTAAACCCTCTCAATTCATTGCTAGATTCGATTCGAACAAGGTGGAATTATTCAAGAACTAAAAGGTGACCTCGAAGTCCCATCATCTAACACTTCAACTCCTCGCGGGTTACCCATCGGAAAGTATATACAATTTTGTGAGTATGCTTGACCCATTTTACCGTTTTCACACTTTTTGGTGTAACATGTTTTATATACAAACCACACTTAGCATACACAATGTTATGCAAATACATAAACAAACAATCCAATATATGCTTACTATTTGTTATGCTTGATTCGTGTTTTCTGGGTGATTCTTATGTGATGAACTTGTCATTAGCTTCGTACGAGCCTCCACTTAACATGTATAGCGCTATAGGAGTAACGCATCGCCCGTATTCTTGAGGTCATGTGTCACACCCTGATATTTACACGTATTACCGGTGGGCCCTGTGGGGAGTATCGTGACGTAGTTGATATCATCATAGTCAATTTATCACAGTTTAATGCACAGCGGAATTCTAAAGATAATAATATATCAAACTGATTGAAAGTAATATCAATTATTACAAAACGGTTGTAAAAAGATCCACAGGCGGATCTAAAATAACAGAAACGTTGTTCAACAGATTTTTAAACATCTAAGCTCGCAAGACTCTTTATTTAATGCTAGGAGTAGCCAGCCCATTTCGCTTAGTACCTGCACTTAACCTTTTTGGAAAATACGTCAGTTTTCACTGGTAAATACAATTAACCGACTCATTTTGAAAATGTTTAAGAAAACTGATTTAAATGCACAAGGCACAAATAATCTTTTATAACTTGGGATAATTATTTAAAAATAATCTTGTAAAAGAATTATATGTTTATTATACGTTCAGTAGCCCGGGTTGAAAACCGGGTTAAAGATTAATAGACACATCACATAATATATCTCACGGCGAGTTATTCTCGAACAGGCGGGTACATTATTTTACATACGCACCGGCAGGTGTATGCCTACACCCCGTGCTTAAGTCGTGGCCATTTCAATTAATGAGCCGAGGATATCCAGGACATGGTCATTAACCCCCAAAGGCTTAAAACAAACAAAACAGATTAAACGGGTTATCTCAATGATTTAACCTTCATATGATTAAAAATTCAATACCCAACCAAGCGGTATTTTATATACCATACCCCAAGCCCGTATAAGGGAAAATAAGCTAAAAGTATTTACCTGAGCAAAAATATAAATTTATTCCCAGCCGTAAATCAATCAAGCAAGTCAAGTAGCTTTTACAGGTCCCCTAAATCTGGAATGAAGGTTTTAATAACCTATTAGATTCCTAACGGGTCTTACTTAAGTTTAAACTTAGACCGGTTAGTTTTAAAGAGAGGTATACGGTTCAAAACGCAAGATTAAGCGAAGAACGGATTAGAATGTGATTTGGACCCAACAAGTATGAAGACTTGTTTAATATGGGTAAACTAAACACATTCTGGATTTTGAAGCAAAAATGATAAGGTTTGACCCGTTTCGGTCAATTTATGCAAACTAGTTACATAAACCGTACCGAACGCGATAAATGCATAACGGGTAACCAAATGAGTCATGCTAAGTTAATATGCTTAAAATGTGTTATGATATCAGTAGGATACCTTCCATTATGCCCAAAACGGATTTAAAATCAATTTAAGCCCCGTAAGGTAATTTTGGACATTTTAAAGAGTATAAAAGAGGTTAAATATTAATTTAAGGTTCTGATCTTAAATGATCAGTAAAAATATTTATCTTTGCAAGTCATATCAGTAAGGTATTTCATATTGGTGAAATTTATCATTTATAACCAAACTATGCATCGTAGGGGCATTTTAGTAATTTCACATAAGCTTTTAAGGTCAAATTTGGAAATCTGAGTTTAAAACTTTTACTTACTGTTAAAGTATAAAAATTTACTTGTAATATCAGTAGGTAATAAGTCTTATGTGTCAAAAATAGTTTTAACCCATACTATGTGCTTAAAAAGCGTAAACAGACGGTTTTAGGCGATTTTCAGGTTATACAAGGAAATCTGAGTTTTTGATCAGTTTATAAAGTTCAAAATATTTTATTTATCATATAAAATCAGTAGCAAAAAGTTTGATATCAAAATGTTATGTAAAACTCATTTTATTAGCAAAAATGGTATAACCGTCATTTACCGAATCAAGGCAAGAACACCATGTGTGATCAGTTTAAAAATAAATAAAAATCTTCAAAAATCCCAAAATATTATATTACATCAGTGGGTAAAAAGTTTGGTGTCGAAATTTGGGTTTAAGTAGGCTTTATGTTAGAAATGTCGTTTAATTAATAAAAAGCTTTCAAATTACGATATTGAGCATAACTCCTAATTTAGACCTCAAACTGATGTCAAATTTTCAGGACATGTTTATAAATCAGTAATAAAGGTTTTTATCCTCTCACATTTTCAAAAATATCGTTTTAATATCAAAAGGGCATAATGGTCAACATTTAAGCAACTAACGGAAACATGCAAATGAATCAGATTAATTAGGAAACAAGTTGTATACCCTCATAGGGTTATACTAACCTATAACCTGGTCCTAATGGATCCCTAAGGCATATCTAAACTAAGCTAAATCGGATCAGAACTGAAAGTAAAAGCAAAAGTCTACTTTTGCGACTTTCGGTTCCGAACCGAGCCTAAACTCAGAATTGTCGGGTTGAACATGCTTAGACTTGTTCTTACATTATTTACCAAGTTATTTTAGTGTTAAAACAGGTTCCATAACTTCTACATTTTCAGTTATGAATTTATTTGCAAAAATAGCTTTTGTTGACTTTTTATAATTAAGTTTGACCCGTCAATTGACCAAGTTAGAGTGGAAATTAGAGGGTGCCCTTTTAAGGGTTTATTACCCACATAATTACCAACTCATAGCCACTTTCAATTCGAAAAATGGTTGGACCATTAGTGACTAATCATTAAGTCAAAGCTTAATTACGACGGCTTTGACTTTTGGTCATTAGACTAATAAAACTTGAACTTAGGAGGTTAAGAACACTTACAATGGTCCTTAACATGAATTAGGAACTTGAGAAAACTTGCTTGAAGTCCAGAGAGCTCAAGAGAGTGAGTTGTGAACAAATTTTGTGAGTGAGCACATGAACTAGCAAACAAGAAGCTCTTATATAGGGATTTAAACTTCACAAGATCATTCCACCCAAGTCTACAAGTGATTCCTAATCATCCCAGGTGTCCCTATGCATGAAAAACTGTTGGCTCAGCCCCTGAAATCGAAAACAAGGCATGCAAAGGCGGTGCAACAGGCTGACCTGCAGCTGTGCAGAGAATCTGCCAAGATCAGGCCATCGCGTCACGCGACGACAGAAGGTGATGGTGGTGGCGTGACGCCACCATAGTGGTGACCAGATCAGCAAGTTTTAATTTTTGACATTTTCACCCCCTGGACCTTCTAAAGCGTAAATTCTTTCATTTTAAGCACATTTAACCCATTTAACTTTTATTCTTGTGATCCATGATATAACCAAGCACCGTTAGGTCCGGTTTCGTTAAATGGTAATCGAAAACACAAGTTTTGACTTGTTGACGCTTTTAACCCCTTAATTACGAAAGTTAACGTATTTTCCTCATACGATATCGAAACCTTGTGAAATTTTTATCACTTATTCTTAGGAGTATAATTAATCGTTACAAGGCTCCGGGTTTGCTAAAAGGTCACTCAGAGGTATTATTTAAACATGTTGACATATCAAATCTTGTAAACTTTCACTTTCTTCCACAAACGGTTTCATACGATTCATGATTTATTCGTTTAAGGGTATAAACATCGTGTAGGGTCGTTGAAAGGCAAAACTTTCATATGTTGACACTTTGGATCCTCTTACACACATACTTTCTTCGTTTGACAACTTTAGTCCCTCGTAATCAATTCGTTAAACGTTTAAAGTCCATGACACGTGTCGATACTATATTCGACATGATTTTTGCGAGGTGTTACATCATGTTAAGATATCATTCATTCATTTTGCTACTTGCGTAACAGAGGGTTGACTTGTAAATCGCATGCAAGTTTATACGTTAATCTTAATAACTAGGTTTGCCATGTGGATTGGTCCTTATCATTTTTATGCTTAAATACTACGTACCAACATTGTATACTCGCCAATACTTGTTGTATTGAACTACGCTTTAAAAACATGTTATAGGTTTAACGATGATGTTGATGATGCATGGAATCTAGTAGGATGCTTAGATACACACTTTAAATTTTGTACTCTTATTGTATTGTAGTTCATTATTCATGTTGTTGTATTTGTTTCAAATCCTTGTAATTGACTCTTTAGAAATTGAATGAAATTTATTATTTAAATACTTGTCACAAATATTCGTGTTATGATGTCTCGAGCAACCTATTTCGTCTCACTCCGATGTTTCCGCCATCGGTTAGGGTGTGACACAAAATTACTCTAGAAGATTAGAATTACTCTACATGATCATTTTACAAAATTACTCTACAATATCAAAATTACTCTATAGGATCATTTTACAAAATTACTCTACAAGATCAAAATTACTCTACAAGATCATTTGTAAAGTAATTTTGAATTGTATGTTATTTCATAAACTTGCAGGGTAATTTTGATTCACTTGTAAAGTAATTTTGATGCAGAGTAATTTTGATAATTACCCTACAAGAACAAAATTACTCTACACGAACATTTTACAAAATTACTCTACAAAAGATCAAAATTACTCTACAGGATCATTTGTAGAGTAATTTTGATAGTTACTGATAATTACAAAAAAGCCACCTCGCTTTTTTGTCTTTTCCTTCAATTCGTACGTTTTATACGTTAACTTTATTTGTATTTGATCTTTTACCTTCATTTTTAACTTGATTTCTACGTTAATCACTAATGGGGGAAATTATTATGCAAAATGTAATGTAAAGCAATTAAGTATCATATTTAGTAAACATCTATACTGAATTATATCAACTATTAATCACTTAAACTTTGCATAATCTCAATAGTTCATCATCTAAGTACCTTAGAAATTGAACTAATTTAAAATTCCACTACTCATACTCCACATAATCTTAATAGTTCATCATCTAAGTACCTTAGAAATTGAACTAATTTAAAATTCCACTACTCATACTCCACATAAATGAAGATTAACACAGATAAATAAGTCTCAAACATTGCAATAACATATAAGTAACAATTGATTGCTTTAGTAACTTAGTCAAATCATAGACACGATTTAATGACATAACATACTTCTTTGAAAATTAATCTAAACGCATCTTTTTTAATGGCAACGGAAACGCATTATTAACAAACCAAAATGCAGCAAGAAACAACAAAGTACACATACATACAAAGAGAAAAGGGAAACAAAAACAATAAAACTACATTCACCCAACGATAAACCGAGTCCTTGATCAATTCCATTGAATTTCCTCCATTTTCCCACATTGTGTTAAAGCCACTGGGTCGATTTTTCACCCATTCAAAAACGTTTTCCTTTATCTCCTCCACTGCTTTGTATGTGCTCATGTTTTTTCCATCAAAATGTCTTTTATTCCTTATGTTCCAAATATATTGCATCCACTTTTCTTCTTTGCTTCCTTGATAAACCAATTTCACTTACACTTCACATTATATCTTGTATTAATTCTAGCCCATAATCTATCGATACTCCGATCCACCAGAAAACTTGTCTCCATATTTCTTTAGCTCTTTGACACCGGAGAAGTACATGGTCTGTCGTTTCTTCCGATTCGTTGCACATCTCCACACCTCATAATCACACTCACTCATTAGTGTGTGTATAAGGTGGCTAAAAATAATTCACTTACCTTGGCTAGGATGTAACATCGACCCATGTAAACAATGAACCACATGTTAGCATAATTCTTTAAAAAAATAACTTTTAAGAGACTAGTTATTAGAATTAAGGAAAAAACATAAAACGAAATATACTAAATACTTAATATATTCTATTGGTTACGTGACCTTTGTTGGCCTTGAACTAGGTTCAGGTTATTGCAAAGGGTATTATATATTCTATTGGTTCGCTTGAACTAGGTTCAGATTACTGCAAAGGGTATTATATATTCTATTGGTTCGTATATACAATAGGGTTGAGGCAACAATACTGAATAAAGTAGCACTTTACTATACATTATATATATATATTCTAACGTGCCCCTTGTTTTAAAAGTCTTACGGACCATAAGACATAAGCTTGCGGTCCGTAAGGGACTTCCAGAAGCAAAAAAATTGGCATTTTATCATATTTGATCCCTCAACTTTTATACCTTCTAACTTCAATGATATTTGTCCCTCTCGTCTAACATATCTGGAATATTTGAGAGTTCCGGGCACGTGTTGCCATATTATTTGATATAAATTTTCGAGGTGTCATAGTTCTGCGCAGAACAGGGTTCGCTGGAAACTTCAACACGGTGACATCAACCCCACATTTAGCAATAGGTTTCCCAACAGAAACAAGGGTTGCATTCATTTATGCAAGAAATAGGTGTCTCACTATTGAAGAGGCACGCCCCACAAAGCTCACTAAGCCGACGCCAAGAAATGAATCAGAATTGTGGGTCCTTAACCCTAAATTCCCGGAACAGACCGTCACTTCCGGCCCCGCCTTGACAAAGAATATTCGTTCCCATTTGAAACAACTATTGTTCATGAACATGGATATCTTTGCATGGACACACGCTGACATGGTAGGAGTCCCGCACAACATGGCTGAACATCGTGTAGGCACCTTTCGTTTAGTTGAGCCCGCCGTACAAAAGAATACAGTCACGTCAAGAAAACTATACAAACAAATACGGTGCTGGTAAGGTTATACCAATGTTATTCGGACGATATCAATTCGGTTCCTCACAGTAAAAAACATCGTAATTATAAGTTACAGGTGAAACAATATGATCAAAACTAGTTATAATATAATGATAAAATATTATAACAATCAAGTAATAAAATTTAAAAAAATTAAAACATTATTTTTGATATAATCTAATACTAATAAAGGATTACATCTAATGTCACATGGCATTCTCTACTCTAACCTCCCTTCTAATTATGTCACATGGCATTTTTATCTTTAATTCATTAATATATATATATATATATATATAATTAATATTTAATTCTAATTCATGATTAAAAAAATATACATAAATGATTTATAATTTTAAAAACTGTGATCTTCTTAAAATAAAATAAAACAGTTTAAATTATAAAAAGTTGTCATCCATATATAAGATTATATATATAATCGTTATATGAGTTTTTTTAACATATAAATAAAAAACTAAAAAAAAAACAACTAACCAGAGAACTATCTCGCAAAAAAAAAACTAAAATTTTATTGAACTCTATTTTAAAATTATAGAAAGAGATAACTTAAGTTTGAAATTTTATAAATGAGATAATATTAAGGCTTGTAGCTACACCAATTTATTATGATCAATAAATGTGTTTTCAATTTTATAGAGCTAAGAAATATATTAGTTTCATTTTATACCCATTTGGGTAAATTACACTTTTCGTCCTTTATGTTTGTATCGTATTGCAATGGATACCCTTTAACTTTAATAATTACAGTAACAGTCCTTTATATGTAAATAAACATTACACACTACGTCCTTTAACGCTAACAGGTTAAAATTTTCAAATAAATTTATTCATATAAGGGCAGTTATGCTTTATACTTAATTATTTATAGTATTTAATAAAGAGTAAATTACAAAGTTCGTCCTTTATGTATGTCTAATATATCAAAGTATGTCATTTGTCTTTAATAACCTCAGAAAACATACTCAATGTTTGTAAAACCAATCAGGTTATGTCCTTTAGTCATAACACAATTAGTTTTCATGGTTAAAGTTGACTAAGTCAACCCCACATAAGGGTATTTTAGTCATTTTATCCTAAATATTATAATAAATAATCATAAACCCAATAAATAAAATAATTTCATAACAAAAACAGAAATAAATTATATATATCCTATCTCTCTCTCTCTCTCACACACTTTGCACACACTCTGTCTCTCTCTCTAAAACACACACACACTCTCTCTTCTCTCTCTCTCTCTTTAACACCATCATCTGCCACCATGACAGCAGGTTCACCGGCGACAGCAGGTTCACCGGCGACCATGGCACCACCACCCTCACTCCAGACCACACCACCCCCACACCATAACCTGGATCTCCGAAACCAAAACCGCCACACCAAAGCCACAGATCTCCGATTGAAGATCTGAAACGTACGTATTGGGTACCAAAAATCAACTTTCTGCAAAATGAATCGGGCTTTTGGAAGATGGTGGCAAAGGAATCGGGCTTTTGGAAGCCACAGATCTCCGATTGAAGATCTGGAGAACACAACCTCCGCCGTGACTCCGTCGCTGCCGCCGCCGTGAGCGGCGGCTCTCTCCCTCTCTCTCTCTTCTCGATTGTTCTCTCTCTCTCCTCTGCTCACCATCTTCCGATCCATCCGTCGCTCACCACCACCTGACAGTGGTGGTGGTGGTCAGTCTTGCCAACAGAAATGGTAACTTATCGCAACTTATTTGGTTTGATGCAGCGGACTATGGGCTCACCGGAGAAGTTCCGGCGGAAATCGGTAAGCTTCAAAAGTTAGATAGACTTTTTCTACAAGTTAGTCGCTTACTGTGTTGTTACCAAAAGAGCTTGGAGCCCTAAAATGTTTGAAGTCTATGGATCTTTCTAATAATATTTTTTCCCGGTAAGATACCAGATGAGTTTGGGGATTTGTTGAAGCATGGTTTAATAACAGAGTTCATTGCTGAGTTGCGGGTGTTGGAAGTGTTACAGTTGTGGGAGAATAATTTTACCGGAAGGTTTGGTGAAGAATGGTAAGTTGCAGGTTCTTGATTTAGTGAGAGAAATGATTGAGAGAGAGAGAGCTGAGATAAAGAGATGAGATTATGTTTTATTGTTAAGGGAAAGAGAAATCTGATTTTTTTTAATTTTATTTTTTAGTATTTAGGTAAAATGACCAATATATCCTCATGTGCTTCTCACATGACCTGACTTAACTGGGAAAACAAACAAGGTTTAGGGTAAAAGACATAACTTGATTGGTTTTTCAAACATTAAGGATGTTTTCTGAGGTTATTAAAGACAAAGGACATACTTTGATATATTAGACATACATAAAGGACGAACTTTGAAATTTACTCTTTAATAAATAAAAGAATATAAAATTTTAAAAAACTTATGATGACAATATAATGCCCTCTTTCTCTCTCTCCATCCCTCTCTAAAAGCTTTCACTATCTCTCTAATCTTAGGGACCTGCAACATTTTCCTGCAACACATTTTCACCTTGAAACAGACAAACGCATACATGAGTCACTAACCAAGACCATAACTAGTCATCTCCAACCTCCCTCAGCCTTCACCGCCCATCAGATCCTTGAAAGAACCCACTACTGCCGCACACCGTTTTTCCTGCAACCAACGCCCCAAATTTCCGGCGACTTCAGTCCAGATCCAACGAGAACAAGATCCAGCGACTTTAGACCAATTAACCGATCTAGGGTATCTAAAAAGATCATGGGCTCGATTTGGTGGTTATGGTTTCAATTTAGGTTAAATCTAATCACTGATCTGCCAGCAAAAGTTTTATGTCAACTAGGCTTTGTTAGTTGAAATACCATTGGGCCTCTACTTTCATGACCTCATGGGTGTGTATTTCACCGAGAATACTGAATTACCGAGTCCCTTTTTCGGTAATGAAGAAGGTTAAACTAGGGGAGTTACGGTTTTGGAATTGGGGGTTGGTAGGGTGGTAGGTGGAGATGAAGAAGATGGTTTTGCAGGGTCTGGCAGTGGGGGAGATGGCCATGATGACGAAGAACAGGACGGTGGTGGTAGGGGAAACCATGAGATAGAGAGAAGAGGGTGGGTTTGTTTGTTTGGTGTTAAACATAGCGTATGTGGTGGCTTAGGTGGTGGCTAAATTCGGTGGTGGTGGGCTTGGTGGACGAATTCGATGGTAGTGGTGGCTGGATTTTGTGGTGGTGGAGGTTGGTTGAGGAGAAGAGATAATAGGGTTTTATGTGTAAACAAATGAATAAAATTAAAGATCTACCCTCATGTGCAAGGCACATGACGAGACTTAACTTAAATTTTTAATCTGGTTAGGGCGGAAAAGACGAAACGTGTAACCAGTTTCCAAATAAAAGATTGTGGCTGTAATTGTTGAAGCTAAAGGTCATCTGTTCCAATTCGATACAAACATAAATGACGAAAAGTGTAATTTACCCTATATAAACCTTTAACATATATCATAACTTTACAATAACTGTTTATTAATTAAATCCCATAATAATTAATAGTAAGAATAACAATTTTAATTTATATCATACCAATAAAATTGGCTTTTGCCAATAAAGAGAAAAAAACAACTAAAATAATTAATTTTGTAAACTAAATTAAGGTCCTAAAGATTTATTTAAAATAAAAGTTATATTTAAAAGATACCTAATGATAAAAGTTGTTATTTTTATCCACTGTAATACGTAATGTAATACATAATTTCATTTATATTAATAATGTATAAACTTGTGTATCACATGCTTTCTGGTATTCAGCCTTTGTAATACACGACTATTATGGTATTTTAAGGGTTACTAATTAAGATGGGTCTGTGTTTGTGCTATATTCAAGTTAGTTGTGTGAACTATCATATGATAATAAAAATTCGTTTATATAAAGTTTCATTACTAATTAACATAGGCCGTTAGTTATATAAAGTTCTTTTAAGAGTTAAATGCCTGGTTGGTCCATGTGGTTTGCAAAAGTTGCAGACTTTGTCATAGTGGTTCAACAATTACACACTTGATCCCAGTGGTTGTAATTTTTGCACTCGTGTGGTCCTTATTACTAACTAACGTTAAGTTTCTCAGTTAAGTATTGTTAAATGACAATAATACCCTTACTTGTTAAGAAAACAAAAAAAAAGCAATATATCTTCTACCATACCACCAATTCTTCTTATTCTACCCTAGACCACACCACCACCACTACAAGCACCACCACAACCTCTCCTCCACGAACACCCACCACCATCTCACTTCCACCACCACTGAACACCCACCACCACCATCTTCCCTCCTCCACCACCGGACACCCACCTCCACCGTTTCCCATCCACCACCGTACACCCACCACCGCCACTAAACACCCACTTATAACCTTCAATTCAACCAGATTAAGGTCGGAGGCTGTTGTCGGAGATTGGCATTTGTAGCAGAGGAGGGTGCAGGAGTGTTTGACGACGAGGAAATTGTAGGAATAGACAGTTTAATCGCAGTTGTAGCAAAGGCTTGCGTTATCGACTTGGCAGTAGATTATGGCGATGTGGCTGCATAACTCGCACTTTTACATTCTCAACCAAAAACTAGCACGTCAGCTGGGCGTAGGGTGGATCTCCCCTCCGACGGGTCTATAAGAAAATTAACCGGTGCCTCTTTCTTCGCCGAGATCCCTGCTCGTCTGAGAATATCCATTAACGTGTCTCGCACAAAGTCATGGCGATACTTAAACCCCGGCAACTCTCTACAGTGTAACGCATGCTCCCCGTATTTATCCAGGCATGCTTTACGGCAGACTGGACAA
Source organism: Helianthus tuberosus (assembly GCA_030545235.1). Classification (NCBI taxonomy): domain Eukaryota; kingdom Viridiplantae; phylum Streptophyta; class Magnoliopsida; order Asterales; family Asteraceae; genus Helianthus; species Helianthus tuberosus. Next base: position 198,036,323 of record CM060442.1, on the reverse strand, counting down.
GTTTAATCATTCGGGAACATGAGGATCATCAAACGGTATTTGAAAATCAATTTACATTTTACAAAAGAGAAAAAGAAAAGTTCCATTTACATTCAATTCAACGTTATATTAAAAAGCACAACCCTCCACTCTCTTTCTCCTCCTGAGAGACGACTTCGTTCTCATCATTTTCAAACCCTAGCTCTCTCTCTCCCAACTTTCCCGGCGATGGCTTCACGGCGGCTCGCCGCCACCCTCCTCCGCTCCTTTCTCCACCGATCACCATCCAGATCTCACTTCACTCACTCAACCAGATCCGCACGCGCCGTATCTCACGCCCACACTTCCACCAACCACTTTCTCAACCGTACAACCACCTACTCCACCTCCGCCGCCTCAGCTCCTCCGAAATCGGCCGCTGCAACCTCCGGCGAAGGATCCAGCGTCGGAAAAATCACCGATGAGTTTACCGGCGCCGGCTCGATTGGACAAGTGTGTCAGGTTATCGGTGCTGTTGTTGATGTGAGATTTAGTGAAGGATTGCCGCCGATCCTTACGGCGCTTGAGGTTTTGGATAACTCGATTAGGTTAGTTTTGGAAGTGGCGCAACATTTGGGGGAGAATATGGTGAGGACGATTGCTATGGATGGAACTGAAGGACTTGTTCGTGGTCAACGTGTGCTTAATACTGGTTCTCCGATCACTGTAAGTGGTTTTTTCTGGATCTGAAAATGTTTAGATTGATTTATGAGATAAGGAATGAGGTTTTGATATTGATTTGATTAGATGTTAAAGATCTAGTTGTTGTTTGTAGTTGTAGCTTGTTGTTTTATGGTTAAGATTTGTGATTTTGAATTAGTTTTTATTAGAATTTGGTCTGTATTGTTCCGATTAGAGATAGGTGTATGGTTTTTATTTGTTTTGGTATTTCTTTTGGTATTTCTTGGTAATTTTGCGTTATTGGTACTGAATTTTTTATAATAGTATTTGGTTGATGTTTTTACTCATTTTTTTGTATCGGTAATACGGATCTCATCTCAAATTTTGATGGTCATCTTCAAAGTTAATGTGTTTATATTAAGGGATTTTTTTGTTTGCCGCACTGCCTGTACAGAATGTATTGTTGTAATTTAGCTTTAGGTTTTATAGGCATGATTGTTGCTTATTGAAATTTGTTGTAATCTGCAAATGTTTGTGGACCTGATTTTGATCTTTTTATGGTAGGTGCCCGTTGGTAGAGCAACCCTTGGTCGTATCATTAATGTTATTGGAGAACCTATTGATCATAGAGGCGAAATTAGTAAGTTTTCTGTTTGCCGTTGAGTAAATTGGCTAGTTTTGTTTACTTGGAACTTTTATCTCACTTTTTTGGTTCTTTTTGATAGAAACCGATCACTATTTGCCAATCCATAGAGAAGCCCCAGCTTTCGTTGAGCAAGCAACAGAACAACAAATCCTTGTCACTGGAATTAAGGTATACTTTTAGATGTGGAATTTAATCTCTTCTTTGCCATCTACTTATACGTAGATGAAAGTAACAAAGTATATTCAATATTATACAATCACTTTTTTGGTTGTTATAGGTTGTCGATCTTTTAGCTCCATATCAAAGGGGAGGGAAGATCGGTTTGTTTGGTGGTGCTGGTGTCGGAAAAACCGTACTTATCATGGAACTTATTAACAATGTTGCCAAAGCCCATGGTTTGTAGATGCTGTCATACATTCACCACATTTTGATTTGATATATATCATTATATGTTTATGAATCCCGTGTGTTTTATTTTTTAGGTGGTTTCTCCGTCTTTGCTGGTGTTGGAGAACGTACCCGAGAAGGTAACGATTTGTACCGGGAAATGATGGAAAGTGGTGTCATCAAGCTAGGTGACAAGCAGGTTTGTTTATCGGAGCCATTATTATTCTCGTTTAAGAGCTTTACATCTTCTAATTTTAGTAATCCGATACTTTTTACGTTTATAGAGCGAGAGCAAGTGTGCTCTTGTATACGGTCAAATGAATGAACCCCCAGGTGCTCGTGCACGTGTTGGGCTTACCGGATTAACTGTGGCTGAACACTTTAGAGACGCTGAAGGACAAGACGTGCTTCTTTTCATTGATAACATTTTCCGTTTCACCCAGGTAGGTTTGATTCTATACAAGTCTGCTTCTTAACGTGCATGAGATTAAGCGCTAATTATGATCTTAATCTGCAGGCTAATTCTGAGGTGTCTGCTTTACTCGGTCGTATTCCATCTGCCGTCGGTTACCAACCGACTTTGGCTACAGATCTTGGAGGTCTTCAAGAACGTATCACAACAACCAAAAAGGGTTCTATTACATCTGTTCAAGCTATTTACGTGCCCGCTGATGATTTAACGGATCCCGCTCCCGCCACGACTTTTGCTCACTTGGACGCCACAACTGTGCTTTCTAGACAGGTCATTCATCTCCTTCAGATTATGTCCAGCTCGTCTGGGTCATACGTCTTTTAGTATATGGGTCGGTTTAGCGGCTTTAGTTGTTATTTGAAACTTGTCTGTTTGGCTCATAGGCTGCAAATGAACACGAACAAGACCTTGTCGTTTTCGTTTATCAAGAAATATATGTGTTAATGAACTATTCATGAACACTTACAGAACGAGATTTTATGTTCGTGTTCGTTTGTTAAGGAAATGAACATGTTTGTTTTCGTTCGATTAACTAAACAAACGAGATTTTTTGTTTATTTGTTTAATTAACGAACGAACACAAACGAACGTCCAGCCGAACGGTTCACGAACTGTTCGCTGAACGTTTGGTTTGTTTGCAGCTCTAGCTCATAGTGAATTTTTCAATATGCAGATCTCCGAACTTGGTATCTACCCTGCTGTGGACCCACTTGATTCTACGTCGCGTATGCTTTCCCCGCACATTTTGGGAGAAGACCATTATAATACAGCTCGTGGTGTACAGAAAGTTCTTCAGAACTACAAGAATCTTCAAGATATTATTGCTATTCTCGGAATGGATGAGCTTAGTGAAGACGACAAGTTGACTGTCGCTCGTGCCCGTAAAATCCAGAGGTTTTTGAGTCAGCCCTTCCATGTCGCTGAAGTTTTCACGGGTGCTCCTGGTAAATATGTCGAACTCAAGGAAAGCATTGGCAGTTTCCAGGTCAGTTTATATATTATATTTTTATCTACTCGGTTTCTTATAAATTTAAGAGTTAACTGCCATTTTCGTCCGTGTTGTTTGTCCAATTATGCCAGTCCAGGCCAAATTTTAAATTTGTACCATTTTCGTGCCTCACATTCTTGAAACATGTTAGAATCGTCCAAAAAACTAACAGTTGTTAAAAGCTGCTGTTTAATGAAGGGTAAAAACGTCATTTCCCATTTTCCCTTTTGTAAAACCCTATTAAAACCCACCTTTTCTAAGAAAAAAGGAAAACACCGTTTTTCCTCTTCGTTAAACAACGGGCTTTAACAGTCGTTAGTTTTTTAGACGGAACTGACATGTTTCAAGAATGTCAGAGACGGAAATGGTACAAATTTGATATTTGGCCTTGATTATCATAATTGGACAAACCACAGGACGAAATTGGCACAGTTAACTCTTAAGTTTAAAATTTGTTAAAATGTTGCTTATCGAGTGAGATGATTGGGCAGGGTGTGTTGGATGGGAAGTATGATGACTTACCGGAACAGTCGTTTTACATGGTTGGAGGAATCGACGAGGTTATTGCGAAGGCCGAGAAGATCGCCAAGGAGAATGCTTAGATGTTCTTCGTCAATTCTCACATCTGATAATTGCGAAAAGAAATGAATAATTTTATTGATATTGTTTTAAAAAAACTGAGATTCATGTGGGATTTTTTTGTGGATCCCTGTTTTTTGAGTTTTTGTTGCAATGAAATGGCTGTTTCGGCTTTTTATTGTTATATAATAAGAGGGATAAGTGTTGGGAATATGTATATCTGTTGCCTGTATGGAAATTCACCATGGTTTTAATCTCGATCATCCATTTACACATATCGATTACATTCATGCCATGTGTTCTTGAGTAACTGTTGTTTTTTTTTTAACGACTGACTCACACACGCCTTTCTGATTCTAAATCTATGCTTTGTTTATTATGGGACTTTGTCCTCAATCTTGTAAAGAGGGACACCTTAAATTATCACATCTTAATATTTTTAGGCTAGAAGTGCTGCTAGGCTACAAGCTGTTTGATTGCTAAGTTATATTTAATGTTCTCTTTAACACGTGTATGTGATCTTCTAATATGGCTTGGGCTTATGGCTGTTCAATAAGCTTTATTTAATGTTCAAACAATTGCGTCTAGGCTCATTTTTCAAGCAAGGCGAGGCAAATGCGCTTTAAGTCGAGACAATTGAGCTTTAATCTTCCAGGTTATGGTTCAGACGTAGATTCCAGCCAGATTTCTATTTTTATCTAAGGAAAACTACTTTTCAACACCAATACACTAATATTTTAGAACTTTTGGTACTAAATAGATGATATTAAATGTTATGAAATAACTTTTGTTTATTTTGTTTGAAGAATATTATTTTTATTCCAATACACAATATATATGTAATTCTTTTTCATTGTGCGCATTTTTTTCAAGCCCTTGCTTTTTTTGCACCTTGCGCCTAGGCCCCAGGCGAGGCTTATGCGCCTAGGCCCCAGGCGAGGCTTATGCGCCTAGCGCCTTTAATAACTATGGTTCAAACATGTGTTGTGATCTTTTCATATGACTTAGGCTTATGGCTGTGCAACGGGTCAGAACCTTAAACCAATAGCTATAACCGAGTCAGGAACGGGGCAAATCGAATCAGCTTAGTCAACTTCATGATAAGAATTAGTTTAAAGTGAACTTCTATATGATGCAAGTTCTCTTCGATGGCAAGTTACTGCCAACGGAGTTAAGTAACTGCTGAGGGTGATGGATCAAAGAAAGATTTGACGAAGATGCAATCTTTATTTAAACAATGTCTCTTTTGTAATCTCGTATTATATTTGTGAATATTCTTTTTCTAATAAAAAAAAATATTTACCCTTTTTATAGCTTAGCAATAGCATATAGTTTGATGTAACAATAAACCATAATCATGAGCTGTCAGAATTATTGTTGCTAATTGAATTGTGTTTAAGATTTGGAATTCATTTGTTCTTGAATAGAACAAGGTTAAATTGATGTGTTTGTCAATCTTATGATTTGAACCCTGCTCTCTAATCGTTGTTCGATAACTAGATTAGATCACAAACCAAATTTTTTTTAACTCTTCCCCAAATTCATCACATCCATATCATTCATTTTTTAAGGTGAGTTATTCTATATATTATCGTATATTAATGTCGTTTAATTACTTGGTTAAACAAAATTCAAGACTAGGAAGATATAACTTTGTGAATAGGTATAAATAGAATCTCTACCAAATTGGTTGCACAATGCATCATAACCAACTCAATGTCAATCCTCCCTAATCAAGTATCGAGTCCTCAATGTCATTAGGATCCAACTAACCGAATCTCAAATTCGTGCAAGCCTCAATTTAGTGAGAATTAAATGCTCGCAATTTCAACTTTGTGAGAGCAAGTAATCATGAAAATCAAATACTTTCAAATCAACTTTTGCTTGCAATCATTAACAACACACTAGGATTGGCGAAGCTACTCATGGGCCAGACCCCCCCTCCCTATTTTTCATTCAATATCCGCTAATGCACACTAGCATACAACAAGAGCATATGAAGTCTAGCGTTAGTGGTTATCTACTTAACTAAGTGTGTAAGCATATAAGCTTAACCACACCATAAATCTTACCAATTTGATCACCGACATACAAAGTGAGGAATTGGGCATTCAAGTTATACAATACCGTATTCTAGTTTCGGAAGACTCTATGTATACACAACTTCACAATATAGATTTCCAAAAAAAATCTTGTTTGTACTTAAAACACCTAAGTTCATTCGAGTTTTAATAAGTCTGCTTAATTTGGCATAAAATGATACTAAGTGATCTTATGACCAATTTCATCACCTACATAACCAAATTAACTCGGTCAATATCAACTAATAACAACCATTTGGCCATGCCCACACACCAAAGAGTGATTTAAGCTTACAATACTAAAATTCAACAAGACTTCATATGCTTGATTAATTGCAATCCTGTTTAATCACCTTCTATATCAGTTTTTGAGTTAGAAAACACTTATGGAAGTATATTGGGTCATTCAACATCATTATCGTCCAATTTGATGATTCACTTCACCAAACTGTTATTTTTGAGTTACTTTTAATCAACTTCTTCATTTTTTATTTGTCAAATTTGGTATATTCTACAATTTGTGGCGTTGATAGACGAAAGACAAAGGAGTACATGCACTAATTGGCCTTTGTCTTAATTGCCGAGTGTTATGCGCCTTTTGTCCAAGGGTTAATACAAAACTACCATCGAGCCGGGGGTCTCACTGGAAGCAGCCTCTTTATCCCTACAGGGTAGAGGTAAGGTTGTCTACATCTTACCCTCCTCAGACCCTACCTTAGCTTTGCCATTGGTGGGATTTACTGAGTATGATGATGATGAATTAAATACAAAATAAGTATATATGTTTTTCTAAAACTAATTAAATAGTAAATTTCGCCGTCTTTTACACAACAGCCCCGACAAACGGCCAAAGGTAGATCCCACAAGGGCCAAAATGGTTAGAAAAAAAGACGTTGGAGGCTTAGATGTTAAAATTTTTTTGGGTTAAGACTGTGGGGTATGGTGGGCGTGGATTATGGGGTATGGTGGGGTTTGGTGCGTCCACGTGGATTATGGGGCACCCAATACCGAAACCCAATTTCATAGGGGTATGGTGGGCGTGGCCAAGCCACATCATTATATAGGGGAAGGTTCATTTGAGAAGAAAATTTTATTAAGAATAAAAAGAACAAAAGGGTACAATGGTAAAACACTAAATAGTTTTTCTCATCTCATTTATTATTATGTTTGACTAATTAATTAGTCATTAAGACTATCATCCTCCACACTAAAAAAATTTGCCTACACACATCAAAAGTTATCCTACACATTTCGAAATTTATCCTACACATATTGAAATTTATCCCACACAACTCGTAATTTATCCTACACGCCTCGTATTTATCCTACACTATAAATGAATTTTTATTTTTATTTTTTGAGAAAAATATATATCTTAAAAATAAGTTACAAATTTAATATAGTTAGTTATTAAAGATAAAACTACCAATTAATGATGTATGTAAGTTTACCAAAATACCCTTATAGTTACATTAAGTACAAATATTAAATGAAATCTAACGGAGCATTTCTATTGGTTGAAATTTCTTCTTTTTTCTTCTTATAAAGAATTTCTTCTCATTTGAACTCTCCACTAAACGAAGAATGATTGTTTTTATTTTGATACTATGTTTTTTATAATTATTATTTATGTTTATGTAGTTTTTAATGGTTTATATATATATATATATATATATATAGGGTAAGGTTCATGCGAGAACCACCCTTATTGCGAGAACCGCGAGAACCAATGTGAACACAAAATAAAATCTAAAAAAAATCAAAAAAGCACTCAAATTTTTTTTTATTTTTTTTTAATATTTTTTTAATAAAAATCGCTATATTTCGTTACCATAAAAAAAAAAAAAAAAAAAAAACCTTTTTTTTTCGAGTAACAGTTATCCATGCACATGTGCATATGTATCATTACTTCAACAAATTCAGTAATACGTTATCAAGAATAGACAATTGCACTTTAATTTACAATACCATTAGTAATACACTACTTTTTACATTACCAATATTCAAAATGCACATGTGCATCATTAGGTATAACCATGATATAACGTGTTTTGTTACAAAAAGTTTGTGATTTTTGAATGGAGAAGTAGGCTCATATACATGTTTTTTGGTTAGTTATATCTAGTGGTTGATGGTTTGGTTATAGTTGTCAATTTTTTATGTAATATGTTGATTGGATGGTATAAATGGTGTTTACATACATGTATTAAAGTGAAAATATTGTTAATGATATTGTATTATGGATGGTAGGAGGTAATGGTATTGTATTATGGATGGTAGAATGTAATGGTAGTGTATTATGGATGGTATGATAGATGAAAAAGGAAAGTGTATTCAAAGTGGTGTACCAAAACACCTTATTTAATGTTGATACATATAAATGCACATGTGCATTTCTAATATTGGTAATGTAAAAAGTAGTGTATTACATATGGTAGTGTAAATAAAGTGCAATTGTCTAATATGTGTAATGAATTACGGAATTTGTCAAAGAAATGACAAAAATGCACATGTGCATGCTTGTGTATTATGGATGGAATGATAGATGAAAGAGAAAGTAGTGTACCAAAACACCTTATTTCCTGTTAATACATATAAATGCACATGTGCATTTCTAACATTGTTAACGTAAAAAGTAGTGTATTACACGTGGTAGTGTAAATGAAAGTGCAATTGACTATTATTTGTAATGAATTACGGAATTTGACAAAGAAACGATACATATGCACATGTGCATGGATAACTGTTACTCGAAATTTTTTTTTTTTTGAATTTTTTTTTATTTTTTTTAATAACAAAATATTGCGATTTTTTCAAAAAAAAAAAAAAAAAAAAAATTTTGGGTGTTTTTTAGATTTTTTAGGAATTACTGTTTGTGTTCACACTGGTTCTCGCGGTTCTCGCAATAAGGGGTGGTTCCTAACGGATCTTTGTCCTATATATATATATATATATAGGGTTGAGTTCCATACAAAACTCATATTTTATACAGAACTTTAAGAACTCTTTAGAACCATTGATCTATTAATCAATGGTTGCAATTAAATCAGGGTATAAGTGTAATTAAAGGGAAATTATAGAGGCATTTGTAAATGGTCTAAGGGTATTATCGTAAAAAAATCACTTGAATTCGGTAAAAAAAACAACGTATATCCCGATTTTTCCTGTCAATCCTATATCCACGTACCACTTCTTTTCCTCCTCATTATGATATCCGGAAACTTTGTATAGCAAATAATTTATTTATTTTCTTTATGCATGTTTAACCCAATAATTTATTATTTGTTTTCTGTATGCATTTGTTTTTGTATGAATATTATACATAACATTTTAATATGTATTGTACGTTAATTTCACATTTAAGTAATTACATACATTAACTGTACAGATTATAAGCTACCTATGTGTACATGTTAGATGTGTTCAAAATTTTGAATTAACATATATGTAAATATAAAATATGACAAATACATGTATGTAAATAAACTAATTGCATATGTGTAAATATTGTATACATTGAAGTAACATATATGTAAATAAGACAAATACTATATGTAAATACACTAATTACATATGTGTAAATGTTATATTTTTTTAATGGGGTATAAATGTTATAATTAAATAGGTCACCTTTACATAGGATACCCCTTATACATATGTAACTTGTTTAATTATCTATATATAATCTAAAATTTAGTTACATGTTCTATTTTAAAATCAACATTTATGATGTTTTAAATGCAGTACTTAAAATAATATTGATTAAAATAATCTATATATCTATATCTATCTATAATACCTTTATTAAGGAAACTGGGTTTTCTACCATTTTCGTAATTTTACCATTCGTATACATTTTGATGCATTATGTACAAGAGAGTCAAGCTATTTTAGAGGGGGTAAACTTGCACATTATCCAAAGATTTAAGACACTTTAGGGCTAAAATAGTAAATTAATCTCCACAATTAATTGTTCTGATAACCAGCGACACTAAATTCATCATTTATTCAGTTGAATGTCAATAATTGTGAAACCCTTCATCATCCAAACGCACAAGAAACCCTTCATCATCCAAACCCACAAAATAAGACTTGATAAATCACGTTTCTTTTCTCATCGCCACAAGGGGCTTTACCAATTTAATCTGGGTTGTGACGGGTTCTTGGTTGTCTGATGTAACCGATCGACGGAAACGGGTAGAGCACCGGTGAATTTGAACGAATTAAAATGGATGTGCACAAGTAGGATGGACGGTTTTAGTTTGCGGCGACACATGTATGGTTAGGGCTCAGCGGCGGTTGATGGTGTTCTACGGACAACAGTGGGTGGCGTTCCGGTGAGTCGACCTTGACTCGACGATGGCTGTGGATTCCAGCAATGGAAGGTTTGGGGATTTAGGCTTCTGTTGTTTCCGCCATTCTCGGTACCCTCTACGCATATGGTGTTGAATGATGAGGTAAATTCTTACAACTGTTCACTTTCACTCGCATCTATATTGATTCATGAATAAAGATCTCCAACTGACAATTATCATACAGGTTACATGTCCCTTTGGTTTTAGTGAGTTTGATTTATCTGATATTGTGAATGATTCTTTTGTTAGAATTTTGTGAATTCTAGATTATATGATATAATCAGTCGCTGGTGAAACACATCGGCAAGGATCCGGAAGGCTATGGTCATATCACATTAGATTTTTACAATTTAGAGTATCGATTTGTTTTTTTAATTTAGATATGAATTATCATATTAGATTTTTACAATTTAGAGTATCGATTTTTTTTAGTTTAAATGGTGGCTCTTACCCACCATTTATCAGCCAAAGAAATCGAGTCGTCTTTTCAACTTTGTTGAAGGTGAGTTTCAGATTATACCGCAGAAGGGCTAAAGGTGATTATTCCTTTATTCTTTATCATATTCATGTTGTCAGTTTGTTAACTGCTAACACACTTTATTTGCTTTCTATCAGGCTGCACTTTTGCTTTCAAATTTGCCATCAGAACTTGTTGATGAGCCATTGGATGCAGACCGGGTGTATGATGCCGTCAATGTTATTCTATCTTTACAGGTAATTTTAGTTGTAAATTTGTAATTTATCTCACATGTGTTATCTTGGTGATTCATAATGCTGTTCATGGTTTGCTAAATATTATTTCAGAACTCAAATGGTAGTTTTGCAACATATGAATTGACAAGATCCTACAGCTGGTTAGAGGTATGCATGCAGTATAAATTTAATTATTATTTAACACGTAATCTGACATTCTTATTTGTCTCAGTTGGTAAATCCTGCTGAAACTTTTGGTGACATTGTTATCGACTGTCCGTAAGATATCAAGACCTAATTTCCAATATTTATCATTGTTATTGACGATCTCACGTAAGTTTCACTTTGAAAGTGTTTTTCCGTCAATTCTTATTAATGTAAGCAATGGTGTATCATAATATCATATTCAGGTACCCTAATCCATCACCAGGTACTTATAAAAAGTGTTTATTTTATTCTTTTGAGATGGCTCCTTGGCCACCTTCATGGCTGTAAGTAGGGGTGTGAATTTCTGACACGACCCGAAAACCCGATACGAACCTAACACGAAATTTGCGGGTCTATGTTTAGCCTAAACGAGTTCGGGTCAGTTTCAGGTTGAACCCGCGAACCCATTTAGGTTAACAGGTCGGGTTCGGGTCAACCTGGTCGGGTTGGCAGGTTGACCCATTTAACACATTTATACTATATATTATATTTTTTTACAATATATTTTATGCCATCAATTAAATGGGATGTGTATTTTATGCCATGATTATAACTTAAAAAGAAAAATTAACGTAGATTTTATAATTTAAATATGATATTATTATATACATGTGTGTTTATTAAGTAAATTTTAGTTTTAATATATTAATTTCAGAACAATATAAAAAAATTCGGGTTGAACGGGGGTCGTGTTCGGGTCAACCCACGAAGCTTCGGGCCGTGTTCGGGTTCATATGTATGCTACGATTTTCAAGTTCGGGTTCGTGTTCGGATTTGTGCAAAATTTACGGGTTCGGGTCGGGTTAAACCCGCCAAACCACGAACATGGCCCGTTTAGCACCCCTAGCTGTAAGCAAGCCCAAGTTGCCTGTCAGCCTTTCTGATCTGGAACAATATGCGAGGTGTGAATCTTCTAAATATGAACTGAGTTTCTAATTTATTTGGCAAGATTAATATAGAAAATCAGTTATGTAGAATGCAGATAAATGGTGTCCAGTAGCATTTGTACATCTACATGTAGATTGTAGCTTATATTTTGTCTAATTTATTAGAATATTGAGACCTGAGTACTGTTACTATAACTGCATCTTATTATAGGGGATTATGACATTCTATAAAGCTCATTTTAATGCTCAATTGCATAAGTGATGAGATATAAAAAGGCTCTGCAACTTTCTAACACTTGCCATATAAACACATAGATGATGGAGGTTGAAGACGTACATGATAACGTAACACAATTATGTTGCAAGAATTATGTATCCACTTTTTATCTTATTTAAAGCTTGCGAAATGCTTTTTTTTTATAGTTGCAAGAATTATGTTGAAGTTATGTAACTTAGCTGATTAAAAGGTCTTACCGTAAATATATAATCAAGATATAATAACAAGTATATAGTAGAAATCCTTTTTTATGTTGCACTACTTTTGTAAGTCTATTTGTAATTTGTGTGCAAATTGCAAAAAGTATTATCACATATAGCAGAGATTTTGTTTTCTAAATTCAATCCAATTGCTTTTATTGTTCAACTAAAGTCACTCCATATTAAAAAAAAAAATTCTAAGTTTCGGTATTGTTCCATTGGTGTTACATTTTTCCTAAATAGTTAATAAATGACTTCCGATATACTCCGGGTAGATGGGAATTGGGAGCCAAGTGGCTTCATGTGATGATGGGTTTTTATTGCTTTTAAGATAAAATTACTTTTTCTAAATAGTAATTACCTTTTGGTTTACAATCCCAAATAAGTTTATTTTGTGTCTTAATGATAATTTTTTTGTTATTCATCTTATAATTATATCTTAAAAGCACACAATACACTAAATCGCCCCATATATACCCCTAAATTACCAACCTAAGAGTTGTTCCCCACCGCCATTGACAACCTTCATTATGAGCCTCTTAAATACATTTGTGTCTTTCAAGTTGTCTCCTTTATAATGATTATCAGTTACTAATTAACAAATATTAATTCAAATCATTGATTGTGTGATTAATACATGTGTGATTAATACATGTCGGTTACGAAATGGAGTGTGCGACCTGTGAAGTTCTTCGAATTAGATTGGAAAATTGAAAAGGTTTTCCATTTTGTCTTAATGGTGTATATTACATGCGGATGATATTCAATTGATTATAATTTTTAAATCAAATTAAAAGAATTAAACTTTTTATAAATCATGTGGTGTCCAAAGCCATATAAATGAACCATCATATTCATAATTAATAGGTACAAGTGGTAGGTATTTTTTAATAAATTGTTCTCTTTTATAAAGTCTAACATTATATAAAAACCAATTCAAGAAACTCTAACTACAACCTAGGATACCAAAAGTCGCTTTAAAATTAATTAAATTGCATTGTTTTATTGTGCCTCTTTGAATATCCCTGTCATTTAATATCATTCATTAGGATATGATTAATTTGTAGACAGTTGAACGGTCTTTGGTTATGCTATAAGATTGCCAGCTTTGTTATGTTTGTAGGTTCATAGTTCCCTTTCCTCCTCTGTTGCCATGGCCAGCCCCCTTAGTTTGCAAACGTCCGACGGTGGTACAAGCAGTCATATGTTCCTTAGTGAACTCCGTGAAGGGAGCACCGGACCTATCATGATGGTTTGTAGAAAATGGGACGTGACAAGTGTTAATGGCAGGTACATGAGCACCGACTATATTGTCACTGACATAAAGATAGTTTTTACTCTCTGCTATCCCACATTCTTACGTTTTTCTACTTTTGATTCTGAAACAAAAATCTACGCCTTTATTTGCGCAGAGAGGTGTGATGCATTGCACCGCAAGGAATAACATTGCCCACTATTTCTTTGACAAACTCAAAGAGGGCGGTGTATATTTGGTCAACGGTTTCACCGTGCAACCTACAAATCAGTATCGGGTTCTTAAAGACAGCCCCTTTGTGATCGTAAGGTATATATCGGCTTACACTTTATTCGTGCCCTGTTTAATAAACCATTTTAATTAAAGATGTGCTATTTACCTTTCTACTCGATCTGAAATGTTATTTACATACCTGGTATATGTTTACTCTATTTTAAAATTAGGAGGCTACAACAGTCGGAAACTTGAGTTCGTAAATATAAAAGTGCATTGTTCTACATTAAAAAAAATAGGAATAAAAAAACTTGGTAACGCATCACTTCGAATGTGTAAAGACATATAAGGGGAGAAGTTGGCTTTTGAAAAAAATAAACTTGGTGTCGTTATAAATGGAAAGGAAACAAAAAAACTTTCAACTATAATTGATTGATTTCCATAAACAATGTAATTGTGCATATTTATTTTTGGATAACCGTCTACATAAATGTTTTGTGCTTTTCCTTCCCAGGCCTGCTTATACAGATTCGGATTCAGAAGAAACAGTTGACAGTGACCCACATGAAAGGTATACCGTCTACACTTAGTGTTAGTAATGAAAACCCGTACTACTTTTCGATGCATATATACGTAAACATAGTATACCCTTTTTAATAGTTTTCTTTTCGTTATTTCACTGCAGTCAGTTGGCTGGTGATGGGATTGGGGATGACGGTGGCATGCGTTAGCAAAATTTTGGTCTATGTGTTATCCAATAAGATAGGAAGGCGTGCGAGAGTTTATGCGTTTTTCCTTTTTCTGTTTCATGTTTTATTTTCCTTGGAAGACATCTTTTTTCATTCTTTTTGGCCGGCAAGTTTTGCCAAGGAAACAACTTATGGTCCATGGTTTAATAAAGTTTAAGCACGCCCATTTGTAGGTGTTTTGTCTTACATGTTATGCACCGGTCGTGTCAGACGTCTTACCACGAACAAACAATAGCTATTATGCATGCCGTGCATCGCACGGGCTTTCTCCCTAGTGCATGTTAAAAAAAGAGTTGCATATAAGTAACTTGATATATTATAAGTGGTAGAGGATCATGTACATTAATCCAGAAGTGTGATAAGTGTAATATAACACTATATATAATACTATATAACACCATATAAACACTGTATAACACTATGTAACACAATATAACACCATATAACACTATATAACACTATATAATATAACACTATATTTTGTCTGATAGCATGTCTATAATAGATGTATAGTGTTATATATTGTTATATTGTGTTATATAGTGGTATATAGTGTTACATAGTGTTATATGGTGTTATACGGTGTTACATAGTGTTATACGGTGTTTATATGGTGTTATATAGTGTTATAGTACATTTCTCATACTTCTGAATTAATGTACACTATCTCTACCGTATTATAAGTTACACATATGGAACATAAGAATTACATACATGTAAAATGATCTACTACATATGTGTAAATAAGTTAATCACATGTACGTATATAAGTTAGAAAAAAGAAAGTCCATATGTAAATGATAAACAAATCTACGTAAATACAAACTGCATATTGTAACTCTAATCAAATATATAGAATCATGTCAGTAGTCTTCAAACATATACAAAGTATATGAAACAAAAATTATGGCCAATATGGATTCTGATTAGTGTAATTTCTAACAATTACATGCTTTCACTTTTATTCATAAGATTACGATCTAATACTAACTTTTAAAAATTAATAAATAAGAAAGTAATACAATAATAATCACTCAAAAGTCAAAACACAACAAGAAAGAGATAAACAAGGAAATATACAAACAAGTGATAATTTGGGATAGCCAAAATTACTTTTATATCCTTCACTAACATAATAAAGAAAAGATAAAATAAATTTAAATTAGTGGCTACAATTAGTTCTGTAAGTTCTGAAAATATATAAGGTTCTGAAATGATCTTAACCCTATATATATATATATGATTAGGTTCAAGAGTGAACATGAGTGTATTTGTGAACTGAGTGAACAAATCTTGGTCATTGATTTACACACGTGGATGGTTAGGATTTCATCATCAAATTGTAAAATACACTAGTGTATTTCATTATCAAATGCTGGCCATTGATCTACACACATGTATGGCCAGGATTAGTTCGCTCAGTTCGCAAACTACACTAGTGTTCACTCTTGAACCTAATAATATATATATATATATATATAAACCATTAAAAACTACATAAACATAAATAATAATTATAAAAAACATAGTATCAAAATAAAAACAATCATTCTTCGTTTGAATCGTCGTCTTCATCGGATTCGAACCCAGGAATCGTTGAAATATGATCCACCAAATTAGATTGAAGGTTCTGATGTATATCCCTTGACTTGATCAAAAATTCATTTGTTGATTTATCTTCGTCTGTAACTGTTACGTTATCTGGTTGGGGGTCATCGTCATCATAGTAGGTAACAACCGCTCTACCTTCATCCTCCAAAATCATGTTGTGAAGAATGATACATGCGTACATCACGTTTCCAATCTGATCCTTGTCCCATAGTCGACAAGGCATTGCCAATATTCGCCACCTTTTCTTCAAAACACCGAACGCTCGCTCGATGTCTTCACGTGCAGCTATTTGGACCCTGTTAAACTTTAATCTCTTTGGATCTATGGTACCGTGTTTTGTGAACGATTTTACAAAAACTCCCCACTCCGGGTAAATCCCATCAACTAGGTAGTACCCATACACATACTCAACCCCGTTTACAAAGAAACTTCCTTTGGGTCCTATACTATTTACCCGATCATTGAAAAGGGGCGAGTGGTTTATGATGGTAATATCGTTATGTAAACCTGGCATACCGAATAACGCATGCCATATCCAAAGATCTTGGGACGCAACCGCTTCAATCATGATGGCTGGCATGCCGTGATATCCACTCATGTGAGCGCCTTGCCATGCGGTTGGACAAAGTTCCCAAGGCCATTTCATACAATCTAAACTACCTAGCATCCCGGGTAGCCCATGATAATCGGCGTGATGTTCCAATATTTGTTGCATGTCACCGAACGACGGCTTTCTCAAATATCTTTTCTTATAAAGTTCTAAAATACACGAACAAAAGTTGTGAAGACTTTCTCTAGCTACATGTGCAGACATTTTTAAATAGTCATCCATAATGTCCGAACTATTGCCGTACGCTAACTGTCTAAGTGCGGCCGTGACCTTTTACCACGTACTAAATTCTAATTGCCCGGTTACATCTGGTTTTTGTTGGAAAAAACATACTTCTCCTCAAGATCCCTAGATATACTTAAAAATAAGTTTCTACTCATACGAAAACGACGCTTAAACATTTTTTCATCATACTTAGGTCCGGCTGAGAAATAATCGCTTACCAGCAAATTGTTAGCGGTGTGCCGTTCACGAGCGATGTACCTCCTCCGTTTAGTTTTCGAAGTCTCTTCCTCATCGTCTTCTACGATAGCTTTCACCACCGTCGCGATCGTTTGTAGAAATATTTCCGCACCATCGTCAGATGATGATGACGATTCACTTGAACTTGAGGAACTTATGGCAATATTTTGTTTTATGTGTTTGATATTGTGTGAGAAAAATGTTAAATATGTTAGGGTATTTATATAGGATTTTTTTTTTTAAATTCATGCCCAACGGCTAGCCCAAACGGCTAGTAGTCTCGGCCAACGAGGTTCTCCCATGTCATGTTCGTAGCCCCGCCCAACGCCCGGGCTGAAACCCCGCCCAAGGGGCCACGCCGAAACCCAAGCCCACCCGAGGTGGTGACGTGGGCGTTTGTACCCATTCCCCGCCCCATACCCCATAGTCTAAAAGGGTAAAAGTAATCTATATCTATACTATCTAATAAATGAGGATTTTGGGTTGCCACATGGCACCTTTGACAATCCAGCATTTTGGAGGGAAAGGTTTCTACAATTTAAAGATTTATTATAAAAATAATAATTATAACTAATATATTAACTAAACAAAATTTATTAAGTAAACAAAATAAGTTGCAGCTTCCGCAAGTGCCGTTCCTTTTTCCCCTATTCAATCGTAGACCAAAAAGTTCAAATTGAATCCCTGAAATCATTCACTTTTCAATTCCTATCGATCGAACCCTTCGCATATGTTGTTAATTTCTTCTTAATTTCATATAAAAAACCATTTGCTAAACACCTTGCTTCACTCCGATTTCATTGTATCAGTTTTCAATTCTTCTGTTTTTGATAATGACCATGTTTTGATTTGAGAATGTTGTTCTGTTCTTTGTTCATTATGTAAGTAGAGGCCGGTTATCATACAATATGCCTAATCCTACATTACGTACGCTATAACCATGGCCGTCGGATCATCTCAAAAATCCCCCGTGTTTATCTATTAAATTAATCAAATAAAGATATATATATGTAACCGCCAAGGTTAAAATCGTCAATTACGAAATAAAAAACCCTGATAATCAGCTTACAAAACCTCGAAATCAAAACGTAAGATTCTTAATCAAAACGGTAATCGAAAATATAACAATTACTCAAAAATCGATCTATTTTTGGAAATTCAGACCTAAAGATGATGATAATGCAGTGTGAAATTCAGACCTGAAATTTCCTATTCACCATATCCTGCTGCGAAATTGAACTTCTGATGAATTTGGAAATTCAGACCTGAAGATGATGATGATGCAGTGTTAAAATCAAATAAGAATATGCGAAATACATAACAAACTTGCGAAAAAGACAATTCAG
This sequence comes from Helianthus tuberosus, assembly GCA_030545235.1. NCBI lineage: Eukaryota > Viridiplantae > Streptophyta > Magnoliopsida > Asterales > Asteraceae > Helianthus > Helianthus tuberosus. Next base: position 198,017,666 of record CM060442.1, on the reverse strand, counting down.
ACAAAAACACTTAGGGTGTAATATAATGTGCGAATTCATATCAATACACATGCGATTTCACTAAGAGTTAATAATCTTGAAATTTCTTATAATGTGCGAATTTATGTTTTAATACATGCGATTTCGCAAGTTTTTCAACACATGCGAAATTGTTATGTTACACATGCGATTATGAATAGAACACCAACAAATACTTTCAAATTACTTTGTCCTAAAAATGCAAAAAAAAAAAAATCGAATCTTAAAAACTAAAATAGTAGTATTTTATATAAAACAAAACTTAATTTATTACCGATGTGACTGTAAATTGACATGTAATGATCAATTTTACAATAATTACTACTGAAACTTACCACCCTACCTACATAATAAATTATCTATATTAATATAAAAAACCTACATATAACTACCTTCCATATTAAGTAATACATAGAAGACGAAAGAAACACACACAAAACAGACAAACAAAAATGGCATCTGATGATTCAGAACAAATAAAAAACATTGCAATCAAAGAGCTATTGTCAACTGGCACGTTGACAGAACTAAGCATTGATGTCAACTCTTCTCATCTGGTTCTTGATGTGCAGGGTAAAATTCTTGAACAAATCAAGAAAAATCAAGATTTATGAGAACGCCTACTTCAAGAACCACCATCAAGCTTCAAGGACAGAGCTTTGGAGCACATAAAGGAGCAATCTAGAGCTGATGACTTAGCCTTCTCTTTCCTGACAGATGCTCTAAACACTGTGAAGGAGAAGATGGAGTTCAACTCTTCTGAACGTGATAAAATCTTTTCTTCAAGTAACTAAATTATCTTTTTAATACTTTTGTGGTTGTGGCTGTGTTAGACAATAACAATTATTTTATATTTTGGGGATGTATTTAGAACACATATTATATATTTAGAACACATATTATGCTTGCTTATAAAAAATATTAAATCGCATGAAATATGTTACCCTGTTTGTCACAGAAAAAAACAATATAACTCAAAAAATCGCATGTAATAAAAGTGAATTCGCATATAAGAATTATTATAAAGAAAATCATATAAAATCTCATGTTTATACACTATAAATCGCATGTGAAAATGATATAAACAGAAGAATATAAATCGCATGTATTTCGTATAATTCGCATGTACATTTATAAAAAAACTACTCATCCTCATCATCTTCTGAAACCTCCTCCCACTGATCTTCTTCTTCAGATCCATCATCACTACTGTAATCTTCAAACTCATCTTCCTCTTCGTCGTCTTCAACCTCCTTGTCTTTGTCTCTGGCAACATTTTCAATCTGAACGCCCTTCATCTTCTTTTTTTGCTGTTTACCTTGTTGTTTGGCTTTCAGCTCCTCGCAAGTACGAATGTCATGACCTTTTTCGTTGCATACGCTACATGTCCTTGACCTTTTCCCTATCCGGCTGATCATTTGTTCCTTCTTAGATTTAATCCTTTTATGCGATCCGCGACCTTTGTTTCTTATGCCAGCCGGCACACGAACTGTAGGAGGAGCATTAGTTACCGGTTGTTGATAACCAATTAACTTGGAAAATCGGTCAAATTTTGGATCAAGTTGCTTGGTTATACGACTCTGATCCACTCTCTCTTTGAGCTGCATCATTTGATCCCTGACTAAAACAAGTTGATCAAGGTCCGAAATCAAATTGATAACCAAATACTCCCCCGTGTGGATGATTTCACGAGCAATCCGTTTTGCCTTGTGTTGCACATCCTTGCCACCAACATTTAAATTATACTTCACGTTTAACTCATTCGGCACCACATCCTTCGTCCATCTCTTCGTAACATACTTGTTTGGTATTTCTTTAACACCAAACATCTTGAAAAGGAAATAGATGTGTTTGCAAAGCAGCCCATACTGTTCAAAACGCAAACAGCTACATTGTACAGTTACATCATTTTCAAGGTTCTTGAACCACACCTAGGAAAAACCAAGAAAAAAATATATATATATTCAAAATTAAATTCGCATGTGAAACATGACAATTTCGCATGTCTTAAAAACATGTAAATGAATAAGTTTTAAAATCGCACGTGTAACATATTAAATCCGCATGTCTTACAAACATGTGAAGGGATAACTTTAAAATCGCATGTGTAACATAATAAATTCGCATGTCTTATAATACCTCTAATAAACCATCTCCATGGGCTTTAAAGTCCTTCAACAATATCCTGATCTGTGCACCCTCTATTTTGGTGTCCATCGGCAGACATTCAGAAATTGTACCCTGAATCTCTATTTGCTGATCAAAGAATATAGACCTGGTGAATATCTTAGCAGCATCTTTTTCCAAAGAAGTTTCGGTCCAATCAGCAGGCTCGGTATATCTTGAAATATGATCGTTCTTTCTATGATTAAAACGTTGGACATCCATTGCACCGTCGAAATGATTCATAAACTCTACGAGAGTGAGTTGTGAATTAGCCACCTGGCAGAAAAAATGGTTCTCACTCTCTGATCTTGAGGTTGTTCTCATAAGTCCCGACATTGGCTCGTGTCGGTAAAAAGCCGGAATCCACATGGATCTCATCACAAACATATCATCGATCCATTTGTTTTCTGTGAGACCGAACTCAATCATCACCAACTTCCACTGTCTCTCGAATTCTTCGGGCTCAATCGAATCAGTCCATACAATGTCACACATCCTCCTTTTAAACTCATCATTATTGCACAACTCGTGTCCAACCTACAACAATAAATGCGTTTTATATCAACCTATAACAAAAATATATAATATAAAAAAAAATAATGCTAACAGAAGACAATATAGCATACTATACCTTATCTGCCACTTTTTTCATTATGTGCCACATGCACAATCTGTGTCTGCTGATAGGGAAAACCTCCCCAATTGCCTGTTTCATAGCAGGATCTTGATCAGTCACTACAACCTTTGGCTGCTGTCCAAATGAGTTTAAAAATGAATTCAGAAGCCATTTATATGATTCAATGCTCTCCGATGCCAACAACCCAGCTCCAAGTGTTACATTTCGACAGTGGTTGTCAATGCCAGTGAACGGGACAAACACCATCTTGTACCTGAACAACACATGCGAAAACACGTTGAAAACATGCGAATTACAAAAAACCACATGCGAAAACAAAAGGTATAACATGCGATATAGTCAACACCACTTATACACATGCGATATAACAGCTCATGAAGACATATAACATGCGAAAATATTAAAAAAAAAAACATGTTTGTCTTCAAACACTAACCTGTTTGTCTTGAAAGTTGCATCGAAGGATATCACATCCCCAAATTCCATATAGTTAAGCTTGCATAAACCATCAGCCCAGAACAAACCAGTTAAACGTTTGTCATCATCAACAGAATATTCAAACGAATAATCAGCTAAATACTGTTTTTTGTCGATCATCCTATTAATCACCATGTCAGCATCATATTCTCCTATATAACTGTTAATTCGCTTCCTGAAATTTTTGCAATCATCAACAGTGGCACCAACGTTCTCGAAACCACCATAACGTTTCCTCATTATATGGAAAGCTTTGACAGGACCAAGGTTTAAAGTGCCTAGTTCCCATACCATCTCCTCCTGGACATCTGACAATTGTCTGTAAGCTGGCAACATATGAATATCATCTTGACATACAAACTTGTGATTATGGCCATCAACAAATCTCTTTACTGTATATAATCTACCATCCACGGTGCAAATCATTAGTTGAGCTTTGCATCCAGTTCTAATAGTCCCCCTGTTCCTTGTTTTAAATTGCTTTTTTGACTTCGAACGATCATCAATACACAGTGGCTTATGTCCCTCTTTAGATCAAACAAAATACTTAGTTTTGATTATACCACCACTGTGTACTTCACCACCTTTACGAGTAGAAAACCCCGCTAACTTAGCATATGATTGGTAAAACGCATATACTTGTTCAATAGAGATAAATTGCATTCCAACAACAGGTGTAGCTGATGCTTGAACCTCCGGAGTGTAGACCCTTTCATCTACATGAATCAAAATGAGAAAACAAAAAACGTGCGAAATATGGGACTAGTTACATGCGAAATCTTAATAACAGAATAATTTCATCATAAAAACACAGTCACATGCGAAATGTATAAACGATAACATGCGAAAATGATACTTTTGATTAATTTGTTTTATATATGCGATTTATAATGCAATAACATGCGAAAAAGCGTAAAGAAATAAAATCAAATGCGAATTGTAATAGTAGTAATATGCGAATTTGTGCATTTTACTTTCATATAAAAAATATAATCAACATTCAAACTTCAAAAAACAGCTTCAACAATATAAAATCATTGTTACGATTAAACCTAAAAAACAAGTATACGAACAATTTAGAGATCTGAATTAACATAATTACCATTAAACAAATCGTTTACAGCACTTGTACTTGCAATTCGATTTGGATTTGCATGTGGCGGATTTAATACATCCTCAATCGAAACTCTATGATATGAAGATAATTGAGCATGATCACCGATCGGTCGAGTTTCTTCAAGATCAACCTCTGTTCGTCCAGTGCTGCTCTGTGGATCCATCGAAAAAAAAACAATTGAATGATTGAATGAAACCCTAACACAGACGAACGAAAACTGCAATTTGAGAATTATGAAAAATTTGAAACTGATTCGAATCATAATTACCGGGATATTAGTGTAACGAACATCTCGCTGATTGAATGAAGAGACGAATTTGCCCTCAGATGATTGAATTAATTGACTGATTTAACCTTATTAAAGAAAAACTGAATCAGGACACGTGTATGGCTCACAATCTCGCGTACGTAATGCACGATAACCATATTTGTACCATACTCTTTACCTATGTAAGTAATATAGATATGTGATGTATGATTATCAGATTGTTTAAGTTATATGGTTACTTTATGACGGGCCCTTTTTTTCATTGTTAAGAGGTTGGGATTGAAAACTTGCTAATATAGTTGATTTAGTAATAGGTAAAGGATCAAATAAAAACAAAATTAACGTACGAAACGTACGAATTGAGGGAAAAAGCAAAAAGTGGTGGTGTCATTTTGGTAATTATCAGCAACTTCAAAATTACTGGGGAAAAAGCAAAAAGTGGCGGTGGCAATCTGGTAATTATCAGCAACTTCAAAATTACTCTAGTAGAGTAATTTTAAGCATCTGTAGAGTAATTTTGGGAAATGTAGGGTAATTATCAAATTACTCTAGTAGAGTAATTTTGACTTCTGTAGAGTAATATTGGAAAATGTCTTGTAGAGTAATTTTGTTAGCATTTAGTTATGGGGTTTAGCTTTATGGTTTAGTTTTTAGCTTTTAGTTGGGGGGGGGGGGGGTTAGTGTAATTTTGATAATTACCCTACAATTTTGATAATTACCCTACACGACCAAAATTACTCTACATGAACTTTTACAAAATTACTCTATAGAAGCTCAAAATTACTCTACTAGAGTAATTTTGAAGTTGCTGATAATTACCAAAATGTCACCGCCACTTTTTTTACTTGTCTTTCAATTCGTACGTTTCGTACGTTTATTTTATTTTCATGGGAACTTAACTCTTTAGTAATAACCTCATGCTATTAGTTCTGACGTGATTTCGTTTGGTAGTCGTTGTATTTATCTTGCACTTAGCATCGTGCGTTTATTTACCATGTATGTATAAATAGAATGATTGCCTATGGTGACACAATCGGTTCTTCTTATAAAGATATCATTGTAGAAATTTCAGTTTTGATTAGGTTTATCTCATATTAATTATGTTCTAATTCTGTCTCTGGTAATTTATATACCTGTTTTCTTAGAAAAGCTAATGTGCTTTTAACTACCAGTAATTTTTCTTTCAAACCTATCGAAAAGCGGAAACTAAATATTATGGTATAAAAGAGTGTCGTTTTTGTTTAGCAGGGATCTAGGGTTAGAGTGTTCATGTATCCAAGCTACATTTAAGGTATCATCTATGTGTCTTATGAATTTTGTTGCATATTTGGGGTTGCAATCTCGGTAAGAACTCTTTATTACATATTATTGCAACTTCATCATGACTAATTTTTGTTTGTGATAGTGCCATCTTGATGAGATTTTCTTAGTAAACAACTGGTGATCAGACTTATACCACTTAAATAATCAATGGTAAAAGGCGATCTCATACGCTTGTGATCGCAGACAGCATTAAGTAGCCCAACTTCACCATCTTCAGTTTCGGGAAAAATCCCCCGCACGAAGGCCTATTGCGGTAAAACCCAATTTGGACCGGATTCGAACTTAAGACTTGTGGTATTCCATCCAAATATTCACCTCCCCTTCAATGTCACTTAAGCTAAAGCTCATTGGTATCACCTCTTATTACCTACAAATCATCATCATCATCTGTACACCAAGTTGTTTATATTTTCAATGTGACAACATAAGAATACACCTTGGTGTGTCAGTTTTCTTTTAGTATTCTACGGTAGTCGTTTTTGTCCATGGAGAAATAAGGAAAAGCAAGCTTTCACAAAAAAAATAGTATAGGAAACCTAAGTTTACTCATAATCTCATATCCCAACTTAAAATATTGTTATATAATTCTAAATCGTTATTACTAAATATATAGCATTACATTTATTCAACTTGAAGTAGTTCCATCAATTTTATCCTTACGAGTTTCCGTTGCTTCAAAGGAGGAATTTAAACTGAGACTATTATGCCGCCAAGTATTTAGTTTTAGGGTTATTGGATTTTAATAATCCTAAGTTTCACATGTTGGCCAATAATAATCTAAACTTTAAAAATTTCCTCCAATGATCCCAACTTGTAACAATTTGCCCCCATTAATCTTTATCTAACATATAAGAATTTGGCCTCCTGAATAGATTCAAGTGCACCTGCAGACTTCTTAACCCTCCAACGATCCAACTTGTAAGAATTTGACTCCATTAATCTTTTTCTAGCATATAAGAATTTGGCATCCTCAATAGAGTTAAGTGCACATGCAGACTCCTTAAATGAGTTAAGTGCACCTATGTTGGGAAAAGGATCAATGAGGGCCAAATTCTTACAAGTTAGGATCGTTGAACAGAATTTTTAAAGTTGAGATTATTATTCGCCAATAGGTGAAACTTAAGATTATTAAAATGTTTTGTTATCAATTTCTTTGTAAAATGCACTCTTTTATTTTTACTATTATTATTGTGGTTCTAGCAATAAACCAACCTTCATCGTGTTCGAGAAAGTGGTTCTTCAAAAGAATTTGTAGATGGATGGTGATTTGTTTGTTTGAGTGATGTGTTTTAACTTTTAATCAAAAGAATTTGTAGATGGATGGTGATTTGTTTGTTTGATTGATTTGTTTTAACTTTTAAATATGACATATTCAAAAAATTAAGAAAATAATACCAAGTTTAAACACCCAATTTGTGTTATAATTTTATGATTTTTTTATTGATCAACCCGTGTAATACACGGGTTACTAACCTAGTATATAACAAACCACAAGGGCCAAAATCGTAATATACTATTTTGAATATTATAAGGCTGGAGGGTGTGGGGGCTCCATCACCGCCATGTCACCATGTATAGCGCCCATATGGGCTCCATCACCACACCCTCCAAGTGAAGAGGGGGGCGCCATTGATGGGGCTCCATCATGGTAACACCCGGTAGCGCCCATATGCACATATTCAGGTGGGGCCCACTAGTTTTAAACCAATCAAATGTTTTTTTTTTTGCTTAATAGGGGCTCCATCCACACCATCTATACTATCTATAATAAGAGATTATGAGCTGATGTAAATCTGCCTTAGTGTCAACTTCTAAGCTATGCCACTTGTCAATGATGATGTCATAATTCCATTTTGTATATTTAGAAACCATTATTTAAAGGTGGCCCACACTCTTTTTTCAAACCACTGCCTCACATCCTTTATTTAAGGGTCTGCCCACTAAAGGTGGCCCACACTCTTTCTTCAAACCCTGCATTAAACTACTGCCCATTCAAAACCCTGCATCAAAGAACTGCTCATTCAAACCACTGCCCGTTCAAAAATTTGGCTTCAAAATAAAGTACAGGGATTTTAATGGGCGCTCAAATATGCCTCTCTGTCCGCCCAAATATAATCATTCTTCTCTCATACTCTTCGAACATCGTTCTTCTTCAGCAGCTCTAGGGTTTCTTCATCTTCAATCTTACATCTCCCTCTCATCCATCTCAAAATTGAATCCCTTCACCAAGGTACGATTCTCTTTTTTATCAGTCAATTTTTGATTATATGTCTTCTTATTTTCTTACAAACTTTCTAATTAAACCCTAATAATTCTTTGACAAATTCCACTCTGATTGAATCATAACTTGGTCTTAAAGGTTGGAGTTCATATCAAGGCTTCAAATCAAGGTCAGATCACAAATACTTTCAACTAAACATGATGATTTTATCAATATTTAACATTCAATCTTCGTTCTGATTGTTCATTCGTTATAACCTAGGGTTTGTTGATCTTCGATTTTTGCCCTAAACTCACTTTCTACGAAGTATTGTCAGCATCTGGTCGCCGGAGTGTCAGCATTTGAGGCGGTGGTGGAGTTAGCTGGCAGACAATACAGGTAAACAGGTAAAGAAATATGATGTGGCAGACAATACAGGTAAACATTTTGTTAATACAAACAAACTTCCAACTTCAAAACAATTTTCCAGCCAATTATCGAGACAAGTATATGTGGAACTGGTTAATTCTTACTGTTGTTTGGTTGAGTATGATCTCCTCCTACTTAAAACTTAGTTCTCAGAATCCGCTTTGATATCAATGCTATTTATACTTTTTTTTTAATTATTTTTGGTATTTATGACTTGTGTTTCTACCTTCTCAGATGAGGCTTGAAGGTGTTGAAGTAGATGAAGAACAAACTCTCTCAGAACCGGAATTGTTAGGCGAGGTAGTTTTTTGGTTTCAAAAGAGGATTTTTTTTAACATGGCGCTATGTGCACGTAAATTTAGGTGTACTGTAATAAATAACTAAACTTATATGTTATTTTGCAGATCATGGAAATTAGGGAAGCTGTGGAAGAAGCCGCTGATTCTCAAGCGCTAAAAAATATCCAATCCCAGGTACGAATAATGCACACGTATGCATTCAAATTTGTGTGAAATTTTATCCAAAAGAAGAAAAAAGATTGGTTCTTGAGGTCAAAGAATAAAGATGATTGAATATGGTTATCAAACACATTGAAACTGTATTTCTTGCAGATGGAAGAAAAACTGAGGCATTGGTCCAACTCCTTTGCAAATACTTTTGGGAGTAAAAGTTATGATGAAGCCATAAAATCGATTCAGAGAATGACATATTACCATCACGTGAATGAAGAGATTGTTAAGAAGCTATAGTTTTGTTACCTCTTTGTAGAACATGAGAAATTTGATTATTTAGAGTTCATTTTTATTATATTTGTTATGAGGTCTTTGATATGATGAGGCTAATTGATTACAGATCTTAACAGACTCATAGATTATGATGAGGCTCTTACAATTTGCATTCATTGTCGCATTAGCATCTGGATTTGCAGTTATTTTCATCTACATCAGTGGCGTTTCGGATCTAAGTACGTTTTCTGTTAGTTTTGTTATGAATGAATTGTTGAGTTAGTTTAGTTTGATTTGATGTTGTAATTGGTAATGTGAGTAGACAGGACGTTGAACGTTTCCGATGAAGAAATTGAAGCGTTGCAGTCGTTGCAGAGTGGATTTCAAAACTGTGTGGCAGGTTTTTTTTGGATTTCAGACGTTGAACGTTTCCGATCAACTACACTTATGTATTTATGACAAGGGTATTTTAGGCATTTAGCTATGATCAAATACTTTTGTGTATTTTTGACAGGGCCAAGGGTCATAACTTTTTATTACAATATCAAAATAGGATATTAAGGCATGTTATTTAATTAAAATTTAAAATAACTAAAATTGAACTTTATGTATATGGTTTTTGATGGCAGGAGTTAAGGAGGTTCACCGATGCAATAAATTTGAAGATGGGAGTACAAAAGCAACTACATGAAAATCTTGAGGTACGTCAAACTATGAGTATTATGCTTGATTTAGACATGTTTCAGTTTTGACTAACTAATGTTTTTTTTATTTCATACTTTGCAAATTGTATTTTATGTATTATGCTTGGTTTAAAAAAGCGGGAAGCGCACAAAAGCGACGAGGTCTAAAACCGAGGCGCAAAGTGCAAAAGCGGTGAGCTTTTCGTACGCAAGGCGCAAAGTGATTATATAAATTATTTTATATATCCTATAGGTTTTTAGCATTCTCTACCTTTGATTTAGCTAAAATTAAGCTTTAAATATGTTTTAAAATGAAAAAAATACGGAAATGTACAGCATAAAAAGCCTATTGTACAACACTCAGCTGCACCGAAACACCCCATGCACAAAAGGCGCGCGTCTCACCTGCGCCTCAGGTAAAATTTTAGCCTAAAAAGCACGCCTCACCTGCACCTTTTGTACACCCTGCACCTTATGTCAAACAAAGCGATTTGGTTTGTGCCTTAAGTCGCCTTACGCCTAGGCGCGCCTAAGCCGCGCTTTTTTAAACCAAGGTATTATGAGATATATAGTAAGTGATTAGAATAGAGAGAGTGCAACTTAATGTGAGAATTGGTTAGATTATGATTTGTTCCGTTACAACCAATAACATCATGTGTTTTTGGGTCTGATCGAAAAACTGCTGGAGTTGGCAAAGTTCGGCATAATAGATTAGTGAATCTTATTGGCTGTTGTGCAAGGGGTAGATGAGTGTTTTTTAGTGGCTGATTATATGCCAATGATACACTCTCAAAGAATTTATTTTACTGTATGAACTCCAAGTCATGTTTTTATTGTTTTTATTTATAGTTGTGGTGCTGAATTTATTTGTGCTCACATGCTAAATACGTATTGCAGACTTGGTCATTACAAACTACAAAGAGTGTGGTCTATAGTTACGAAACTGTGCTACTGTATCTTCTAAGAGAGAAACAAAACATATCCCTGTTAGTAGAACCAGATGTGAACCGCCCTGTTAGTAGATATGGGTCAGCCTGTTACAGATGATCATACAACCTACAACAAATGTTCTTATAGAAGTTTTAGTCAATTTCGATGATCCGACCTGTTACAGCTGATCATACAACCTACAGCATCCAGCTGAACACCTCTTTGCAATTCACAATCTCTCATATCAATTGTACTGATCATTCCACTGGGATGCAATTGCCGGCCAGTGCGCTTCAGGTAACGACTGTTTAACTTAGACATTAAATTCATTAATTTTATTTTTTTATGTTGTGGATAGAAAACACCTGAGAGGAAGCAGATTATTATACTGTTGAACCATTTCAGATAATTAATCGTAATTAGATCATTATTTTATAATTTTTAGTATAGTTATTCAAAAAGTTTTTTTGACGTTTTCTTTGAGTTAGAAGTTTTATCCTATTTAGTTAGGTGAAATGAAAATGAAAAATTAGTAAATTTCTTTTAGTCATATCCTTTGAGCTGTGTTGAGTTTTATTCTTTTTAAATAATAATGTGTTTTGAAGTTAAATAGTACTAAAATTAATAATCAAAATAGTAAATGATAGTTCGATTATAATTTTACTTGATAGAGAGATATGTAACTTTGGTCAAAGCATATGGAAGATTATTTAAATTTACTCTATTATCAATTTAGAGATGTATTAAATATTAATTCATCTATTTACAATTTTATGCATAGCATGTTTATTAATTTATCAAGTATTAACTTTAGAGGTGTGTAGGGTGTCTTACCGGTCGCCAAAAAGTTGGGAGAAGAAGTAATTAAAAAGTATGTGTATAAAATTCAGCCATACCTTAATAAAGCAATGACCAATTTGAACGATTCATTGGCTCAGTATAGTCAAGTTCTAACATTTGTTTGTGAAGGCACTACTCACTTTGCTGAAAATAACGCCGAAAGTGCTTCGGTGCAGAAAAAGGTATAATTTAGGAATTAAAGATCCCCTTTTTTATATATAGGATATAGGATATTTATGTGTTTTCTGTTTCTACAGGTTGTCGATACCGTGCCGGCAGTGGTATCATCGGAAAATGCGGCTCCGGTATGAAATTTGTTAGTTGACGTTTTTTGTCTTCATGTTAAACCTTAATATTTGTCTTCGATTTCACATTAAAACTGGTATGCTTAATATTTGTCTTCGATTTCACATTAAAACTGGTATGCTTAAACCTTATAGGGTTTGAAAACAGTGGTTGAAACCACTTTTGTAATCAAATCGAGGTTGGAGAAAACAATGGTTGAAACTACTGTTGGGTAATATTTTATTGGGTTTATCGGGTTAAAACAGTGTTTTGTGGAGAAAACAGTGGTTGAAACCACTGTTCGGCTAAAACAGTGTTTTGTGGAGAAAACAATGGTTGAAACCACTGAACCACAGTTTTAACCTAACAGTGGTTTCAACCACTGTTTTCTGCACTAAACATTGTTTTAACCCAATAAACCCAATAAAAATACCCAACAGTGGTTTGAACCACTGTTTTCATCACTCCGTATCAATATATTTCATCAAATTTATTAGATATAATAGGAATTGAAATTTATTTTTTCGATATTGTTGTATGCAAATCTTAGGTGGAGTTATCGTTGTATACGAGCGGAAAGTAAAGTTACTCTACGGTGGTTGTTCTAGAATTGTTGTTATTCACGGAGAATATCACTCGTCTTCTGGTGCGATCTCAAATCCCGTACTCTATGTTATTGTGTAGTTTCTTTTGCATTGTAAAAATTGGGTAAATGTATTTTATAGGTGGAAATCAAAGAAGCATGGAATGTTAAAGCTAGGCGAGATCCTACCGTACTTCTTAAAGGCAAGTATCAGGTGAAGTAAGTCTTCAAATACATTCCATATGTTGAGTTTTTTATTTGTTTTGCTAAGAAGATCCCATTTAGGTAGAATTGTTTCAGCACTGCAACAACTTACAGATTACGCCTAAGAGGAAGCTGGTAACACAAGCAATCTTTATGAAGACGATTTGGAGGCTATGGGTCAACCGAAGCGATAAAGTGTTTAATCAGAAGCACAAGTCAGACATGTTACTGGAGGAAAATAAGAGCGGATCATACTGGTGGATGGCGAAGAGATGCAGAATTGGTGGCCTAAGCATGGAGAACTGGAGTGATTTTGACAATTTAGATTTTGGATGAGTTTCTGGTGTATTTTTTGCTTTTGGCTGTGCTTGGTGTACCTTAGTTTCTTGCTAAGGTCAGCTGTGTGTTTGGTTTCTATGAAAGCTTTCTCAGTTTGCCAAAAAAAATTTAGGTAGAATTGTTACTATCAGAGAAGCACCTGATGACATAATTAAGCCTATTATATCAAGTTAATTATGGCAAATTATTGTTAAATGTTCTCTTTATGCTTCATAGTTATGTGCACCACATGCTTATTGATACATATTGGCTAAGGGTCATTTGTAGAGTCAATGGACTTTGATTTCATGGTTTATCTAAGTTATTATATTGATTAATACGTTATGGTAAATATGATGATGATAAAAAGATTTGAACTTTTGGTCACAGGTGCGAATAGAAACTCTGAATATAGCGAAATACGATGAGCTGATAGCAAAAAGAATCTTACAGGTTATATGTGATGTTTAAGTAAAATATGACACGAAGTTAAAGTATTTAAGTCATTATATTATTTAAATTAAAGTCTTACTAAATCATAGATGCTTTCTTAGCTACCTACTTTGATTCCATTCACAAATAAAACAAAGGCACGTCTGAAGAAATTGCTCATTAACAGGGGCGGACCTGTAGAGTAATAGCCGTAGCACGGGCTACGGCTCAACTTTGTACCAGTAGTATAATTTTTTTTTATACAAAGGACACCCCTAAACAACTACGAGGACACCACTTAAAAAATTGTAAGCCCAAATTACAGTTGTAAATAATAAGCCCAAATCAGTTTATTAAAGCTCAGTTATGAAGAGTAAGCATTCAATAATGAAAATTGTATATAATAAGCCCAACCGATTGTTATTAAAGCCCAGTTATAATGTTATATGTTAGCCAAAACCAGTTATAATGTTATATCTTAGCCTAATTATAATGTTATATGTCGCTGGGATACCAAACATCGACTCAAAGGGCTGTGATTGTGAATGACGCAGAAGGCCAGAGGCAGAAGAACTGAAGAAGTGTTGCTGATCGTGATCATCCATTCATCTGCAAACGGAAAATCGCTGATTCGACTGTTGAATCAAACATCTGCAAACTGAGTTGATTGATCACCCGCAAGAAGTGTTGCTGATTCGACTATTGAATCAAACATCCGCAAACGTTCTTATTTAAAAGAATTTCTGTTATTAGTTATTTTACATCCTAAAAACATAAGAATATGAACTTTATGTTCTTATCGAGTTGTCCTTATTGCAGGCGGTTATTGAGAAAGTGCCACTGAAGCAAAAGATTTTTAGCGAACTCGAGAAAGTGTGTCCCCCTCATTGCATTTGGACTCCCCATGGGCCCGTTCCAGTAAGTTATTTCTTAAATATTTTTTTTAACTTTAATTATATTCAATCTCAAAAATGTTGTATGAATCTGTGAATTCAGGCTTCAAGATTTAGCGGGATATGGTGTAGCTGTTGCTGTCGGTAAAGAATTTGCCAAAGCTTTTCCTGATCGTACATTTCGGTCTCCTATAACTGACCTTATGATTAAAAGTGGACGAACAGTAATTTCTTGAATATGTTTCGGAAACGCTTCATTTGTCATGATCTTGAACGAAAGGTTCTTTTCCTTACACAAGACTAATTTTTCAGGTAAAAATAATGGAAAAGGATATTATATTTACGAGAAGGGTAGCAAGCCAATACCCGATCCACAAGTGTTCCCGATTTTAGAAGAGGCTAGAAGACAAGTCAACATTTTGCCCCGAGGAAAGGTACCGTTTTTTTCCATAATAAAGGAAGTGAAATGTTAGATACCGAGGTGGCGTTTTTGACCCGTTTATTATGAATAAGTTAAAAAGTTGGTTTCGGTTGTGTTTTATCTCAATTGGGTCAAATTGGTTGTTGAAAGTCGCCTAAAGTTTTTTAAATGCTTACACTAATGTGTTTTTGTGAAATATGTATTTGCAGCCTATAAACATTACCGACCAAGAAATAGTTGAAATGATATTGTTTCCGGTAGTGAACGAGGCATGCAAAGTGGAGAAACTATTAAGTATCTTCAGCTACAAGTATCTTCAGCTATTAAGTATCTTCAGCTACAAGTTTCAGGTTATCAAAGATATAGATCATGATCCTTAATCACTCACCAGAGCAGTTGAGCTTACATGTACTTCAGAAGCTATCGCTAAAGCCGAGCAGCTGATTAACGATGTCCTTGCCGAGGTATATATAAAGTCAACTTTTTTTCTTTACTATTTTGTTTGTAACTTTCAAATATTAACTGTTTCTTGCAGTAAAGCTGTTGGTACAGAGGCTGGTATCTCTATCTTTCAAATATTAATGGCTGGTATCTCTATCTTTCTCTGAATTATTATCTGTTTAAAACATATGTTCAAAATATCTGTTCAAAACTTCTGTTCTAAACATCTGTTCAAGACATCTGTTCAAAACATCTGTTCAAAATATCTGTTCAAAACATCTGTTCTAAACGTCTGTTCAAAACATCTGTTCTAAACATTTGTTCTAAACATTTGTTCTAAACATTTGTTCTAAACATCTGTTCTAAACATCTGTTCTAAACGTCTGTTCAAAATCATCTGTTCTAAACGTCTGTTTAAAACAACTGTTCTCCGCTACAAGTATCTTCAGCTATTAAGTATCTTCAGCTACAAGTTTCAGGTTATCAAAGATATGGATCATGATCCTTAATTACTCACCAGAGCAGTTGAGCTTACATGTACTTCAGAAGCTATCGCTAAAGCCGAGCAGCTGATTAACGATGTCCTTGCCGAGGTATATATAAAGTCAACTTTTTTTCTTAACTATTTTGTTTGTAACTTTCAAATATTAACTGTTTCTTGCAGTAAAGCTGTTGGTACAGAGGCTGGTATCTCTATCTTTCAAATATTAATGGTTGGTATCTCTATCTTTCTCTGAATTATTATCTGTTTAAAACATATGTTCAAAATATCTGTTCAAAACTTCTGTTCTAAACATCTGTTCAAGACATCTGTTCAAAACATCTGTTCAAAACATTTGTTCTAAACGTCTGTTCAAAACATCTCTTCTAAACATCTGTTCTAAACGTCTGTTCAAAAACATCTGTTCTAAACGTCTGTTCAAAACAACTGTTCTTATTTGGACATCTGTTCTTATTTGTTCTAGCGACTTTATAGTTTTCAATTTGTGTAGAATAATTATTGTTATCTTTTTTGGGTGTATGCATTAACTGATATATGACAGTTAAATCAATGGCGTTTGCTTTATATCCAACTAGATTTTACAAAATGGATGTCTTGACAAATAATATATCAACGGTAGAGAGAGAGTAGATGCAGACGCGTAGAGGATGAGAGGCTGCTGTCAGCATAATATTGAAATTATTGCCTTTCAATCGAATCAAATACAGATGACAACAGGTGAGACTCACATGTTAAACAAGTTCAGGTTGGCTACTTTAACTGATGCGTGCTTCTGAAGTTAGGTTACCAGCTCAAATGTATAAACAACTTTCTATAAGTTTTGTTTTAACTCTTTAAAAACTGTCTTTATTAATATTGTCATATATTGAGTGATTTGTATGAGTGTTTAATATTGGGGTTTGTTGAATATCGTTGATTATTGGTTTGTTACAGATGAAAATATCGACCAATCCTCATCACAGGGTAAACGAAAAAGGAAAAAAAAAGCTTTTCTTTAGAGGTACATATGGTTAATATATTTCATTTAGTTTCTTTAATGTAAAAGATAATTACAAACAATCATATATTTTAGTTATTGTGTTCATTTAGTTTCTTCGGTAAATACGGTGCAAGCGAGACTCGAGCCGTCCGTTGAGTCGTTCAAGTCTGTTGTTGAACAGAAGTGTGATATTCCAGCGGCACAGCAGCGGTTGATTTATAAAGGACATATAGTTAAGGATGACCCGACTCTTAAGAGCTGCGACAGTTTCTTATTAGTTATTAAACTGTTTATTTATTTGTTGAATGAATGGTTATGTTTGAGTTTGATTGTTTTTACTCGGTCCTGTATATTTATAGATGAAAGAAAAGCTTGATACCTGAATCTAGATGGTTATGTTTGAGTTTGATTGTTTTTACTCGGTCCTGTATATTTATAGATGAAAGAAAAGCTTGATTCATGCCCTATGAAACTATTATTTGCATGTAATTTTGAGGAATGACAAATACTGATGGATATGAAATTTGATCCCTATTTTTGGTTTTGTTTTTGAACAATTTGTATACTTTTTCTGCAGTGAATAATAGATCAGCGAACTCATAACCTCTGTTTATCCTAACCACTGATGTCTATCCTCTGATAGACTAAAATCAACCGCTGTTCATAACTTCTGATGTCTATCCACTGATAGACTAAAATCAACCACTGTTGATTCCACTATTCCTAACTTCTGTTGCTTTCCAACAGAGTTTTCTTAACTACTGTCATCCGTTATTCCCAACAGAGGTTGCAACATGGACAGATGTTAGATAGTGAGTATTAGTGTTTTGATATTAAAATTCGTGTTTTCTTATTTATTAACGTTGCTTTCGTTATTGTTTAATGATAGTGAGTATTAGCGTTTTGATAGAAAATGTCTTTAACATTGTTTTATAAAGATATGTAACCAAAGACAAACAATCTGGGATGTATTTATTTGCTGGATGAGAACTACTTTTTTTGCTAGAATGTGCTTCGAGGGTTTAGATTCTTTCTAGAACGATTTTGGGATGTATTTTTGTTTAAAATAACAGGCGAAGATGTTTGTTTAATAAAAAAATGTGTTCTTCGGTTTAGTTATTGTGTGTAATGAGCTGCTAACAACTATCGCTTACGGTTGAGTTGTAATAAAATTATGTAATATACTAAATTTGAGTAAAATGGTTTAAAATATCGACGGTTAAATTTTTTCCATATGTAAGTGTGTTACAAATGAAGTGTGTTAAAAGCTTTATTCCTTAGTAATATACTACCTCCGTCCCACTAAAAGTGTCCTATTTTGAATTTTCAAAGTATTTATTTATAAACTTTGACCTTAATTATATATTTTTGTGTTATATAAAACTTGATGAAAATTAACCTGATAAAAACACTTGTAAATCACACTCAAATCATATAACTTTCATCAAGTATTATCTAACTAAAACAAAATTATTTAAGGTCAAAGTTTATAAATAAAGACTTTGAAAATACAATATAGGACACTTTTAGTGGGACGGAGGAAGTAACAAATTTTTCCATATGTAAGTGTGTTACAAAATCCTTAGTAATATAACAAATCTTTTCTAACATTACTTTATAAAGATATAGAACTAAAGACCAAAATTTAAATGATATATTATAATCTGTTTTTTAGTATTTGATTTCGATCATTACTAAATCTACCTGTGTGGTTACACGGGTCCTACACCTAGTGTAAATTAAAGGGGGCTCCATAGATAAGGTGGATCCTAGGTGGACTTGATAAAGCCCAATGGGCTCCAACCACACCTATGATAGCCTAAAACAAACCGACTTCAAAGCGTCTTCTTTCTCTCTCTCCCTCGAAAATTCACTGAAATTAGCGTTAGGGTTTTATTTTATCTTTTCTCATCCAAAATCTTCAATCTCTACCGGAGAAGATGCCGTTGTTCCTTTCCGACGAAGAGTACGGCCGCTGCTCCCACGACCCGTCTATGATCACGCAGAAAGCAGACGCTTACATCACACAACTCTACAATCAACTCGAAACTGAAAAATCTCAATCGGTAACATCTATTCGCATTCTTCATCTGCTCATCATGTTTTTGTTTTCCTGCTAGATGCTGTTTCAATTCTGGGTCGGGCGGGTGCTTTAGGAATGGTTATTTTGGTTCAGGCCTTTTGACAAAAAATAGACAACTGATAGTTTAAAAAAATTATTAAATTATTAAATTGTTCTTCTAGTTACTAAATATTTTTATTGACTGGTTAATTTTTGCTAGATTGACAAAGATAGGGAGATTGAGCGTCTGTCACAGGAAGTGTCAGAGCTTCAAAAATCAAAAACTCAATTGCTGCAGCAGCTGATTCAACATAAGGATCTGGAACTTAGTGAGAAGAATTCTAGCATCAAGGGATGTCCTGACAAGATTGTTTCCTTCACTGCTTCTTCTAAAGAACAAATCAGTGAGGAAACGTCTGCTAGAATTCAGTTCGATCCAGAAGTAATTCTAATGGTGCATAATATGGTCAAGTTCCATGGCTTACCAGATGAAGATCCCTATCGTCATATTGCAATTTTTTTGGAAATTTGCGACTTATTGGAATTTTGTGGTACTTTCAAGATCATTGGAGCTAGCGTCGATGCTATCAGGCTTCGCCTCTTTCCGTTTACACTACAGGACAAAGCGCAGTTGTGGCGCAGATCTCTTCCTGTTGGTTCCATCACCACCTGGGACGCAATGGCTGAGAAATTCGTTTCGAAATATTTCCCACCATCTAAAACTAATAAATTGAGAAAGGTCATTTATAACTTTCGCCAAGAGGATGGGGAATCATTGTATGAAACTTGGGAGAGATTTAACGATTTGTTGAGGAAATGCCCAACTCACAGGATATCACTTGAGTCTCAAGTGCGAATATTCTATGATGGTCTATCTTTTCAAACAAGCGAAGTAATTGATATAGCATCAGGTTATTCACTATTTACCATAACCCCAGAGGCTGCATTTGATTTGATTGAGAAGACGGCCATGAGGGACTATCAATGGGAACCCATAAGAGATAAGCCATCTACATTGTGTGTTCATGAGGTTGATGCTATTACTTCTTTGACTGCAAAACTAGAAGCACTTAATCGTAAAATAGAGCAGATGGAGCAGGTAAACGCATTGCGTGTAAGTTGTGAGTTATGTGGAGGACCACACCCGAGTAGAGATTGTCAGCAAGGGAACATGTTTGCATCCCATGAGCAGGTTGAGTATATGGAAAATCAAGTTCGCCCTCAAAACGATTCCTACAGCAATACTTATAATCCGAGCCGGAGAAACTATCCAAATTCTCCACCATATCAACAAGAGCAGTATCAATATTATTAGCATCAGGGCTATGCCAAAAACATCCTTGCACGTTATAGCAGCTTGTGAAACCCACCCGCTTTAAGAAAACCGAGGACCACTTTAAGAATTTTTTTCATTACAACCAAAACGTTCCCCTTTTGCTCTCTTGTCTGCAATTTCATTAGGTCAATCTTTTAGTAGTTATAGGTTTTTCATTAATAGGAAGAGCAGGTAATAGTGGGAAGTTGGAAGCATTGTGAATAGGGAATGCCTTTTGACTACTTTCATTGGACTTTTGAGGCAAGTTAGGGACATAACTCATATTGTAGCTACTGCTATTTGAGTTTTGAATTGCATCAATAGCCTCATCTTGTATTCTAGCTAACATATAAGCCACAGGTATGTTTCTAGGTCTTAACAATGTCACGGGATACTCAACTTCGGGTTACACACCAATCCATCAATTACTTGATCAACTAAGAACTTGTCGGTAGACTTACCCTCAAACAAGTGGTACGAGAGCTTGCGTTCTTGAATCAATGTATTTGTCAATCTTATGATTTGAACCCTGCTCCCTGATCACACATGATTAGATCACAAACCAATTTTTTTAAACTCCGCCCCAAATTCATCACATTCACCTCAAGTGTTCATTTTTTTAGGCAAGTTATTCTATATATTATCGTATGCTAATGTCGTTTAATTGACCGAGTCAAACAAAATTCAAGATTGGGAAGATATAACTGTGTGCATAGGTATAAATAGAATCCCTACCAAATTGTTTGTTTGCACAATGCATCATAACCAACTCAATGCCAATCCTCCTCAATCAGGTATGCGAGTATAGAGTCCTCGATGTCATGAGGATCAAACAAACCCAATTTCAAATTCGTTAGTGAGGATTAATGAATTAACTTGTGGGGCAAGTCCTCAATTCAGCGAGAATCAAATGTTGGCAAAATTAAACTCACTCGTTGGGCTGAGCATTTTCTGTGGGCTACCTCCTCTCGTTGGGCTCTTGGTGATCCAAATATAGAGAGAGTGCAACCTCAAGTTTTTAGAGAATAAATTGTGTACGAGGTTTCCTTCTTCTCCAACTTTTTTTTAACGGCACGTGTAAACCCACTCTGTTCGGGGGCGCTATGTCCAAGGCAGGGGCGGACCCACCACCAAGCCAAGGTGGGCGGGCGCACCCCCGGGAAAAAAAAATTTATGTAATTTTCCGAAGAAAATCCCGTCCGCACCCCTTGGAATTTTTCGTCCGCACCCCTTGGATTTTTCCTCCGCACCCCTTGGAGTTTTTCGGTCGCACCCCTTGGAATTTTTCATCCGCACCCCTTGGGTAAAAAATATTATGGATTTATATTATAATTTTTTTTAGTAAACTCTGATTTTTTATAAAAAAAAAAAAAAAAAAACCACCTATATCCATTACCCAAATACCCAACATTATACTACTTAAATAGTTAAACCCAAACCAAACTTTTAGCCCAAAAATAAACATTAACAATTAGCCCAATACCCAACAATAAACATCAACATTTAGCCCAAAAACCCCTTCAATAATACTCCCGCCCTTCTGTTTCTTTTCTAATACGACATCCTGCCCAGTGCCTGTGCCCAGCGACTTCATCAGCAAGCCAGCCAGCAGCAACAGCAGCCAGCGACAGTCAAAATTCCGGCCAGAAACTGACCGGAAACCGGCCAGGCAGCAGCAAAACAGCAGCGACATCTTCATCAATGTTAGTTTTTTGGTTTTTTTTTATGATTTTACTTGATGATTTACTGCCATAGATGATTTTTATGATGGTTTTTTTGATGATTTTACGCGATGATTTACTGCCTTAGATGATTTTTTTGATGATTATGTTATTTAGATGATTTTTAGGGGTGATTAAACAATTCTAGGGCTTGATGATTATGTTATTTAGATGATTTTTAGTGGTGATTTTTAGATGATTTTTGGAACGATGAATTTATGGTCATGGATGACCGATGATGGATCAATATGATTGTGATAGGAACCATGAGTAGAGACGTTATGGCGCGATTTCTCAAGCGGAAAGTGGATACATCTTCCAAACTAATTGATTTGGATACTCTTCCTTCGGATCCGTATGATCGCAAGCCGATAGAAGAATATAACGTGAATCAACGGGATGAGATTAGAAGGGCATATATACTAAGAGGACCGTATCAACCAAGAGGTATCGAATTCCCACAAACACCGTTTCAAGGTGACGAGTTAAGAAAATTTAAGGAAGAATGGTATGACAAACATGAGTATAAGGGATGGTTAGAGTATAGCTCAAAATCGGATTGTGTGTTTTGCTTATGTTGCTATTTGTTTAGGAGCCACTTCGGAGATAGTAGAGACACATTTGTGAGCGGTGGGTAGGGGCGAAGGATAAGAGGGGCGGGGAGGGGCGCCCGCCCCCCCGAATTTTTCGCTCAGTAGTGTTATATATGTAGTTTTCGTATAGAAATTTGTGGGTATATACGTTTTCGCCCCCCGGTTTTATAGAAATTTTTGGGTATATACGTTTTCGCCCCCCCGGCCGAAAAATTCAAGCTTCGCCACTGGCGGTGGGTATAACAATTGGAAAAAGGTACATGCGTCACTTAAAAAACATGTTGGTTTAGTTAATAGTCTACACAACAAATGTTTCCAAAAGAGTGCCGATTTAGTTAACGAAAATCAAGCGGTACACACACAATGGGACAATAGGACCCCTAAGGAGAAACGTGAATACCGACTTAGACTTAGTGCTTCTACTTTGCTTGGGAAAAAGGTTGTTGAATGGCGGATTGGCGTTTCGTGGACATGATGAATCAAAAGATTCATTAAATAAAGGGAATTTCTTAGAGCTTTTAGAACTCATGGGTGAAATGAATGAAGAGTTTGCTAAAGTTATCTTAGAGAATGCACCCGCGAATAACCAAATGACAAGTCTTAAAATTCAAGTGGACATCAAACATTGTTATGCTCAAGAGGTAATTAAACAAATATTAGAAGAACTTGGTGATGATGTTTTTTCTTTATTAGTAGATGAATCATGTGATGTATCAAAAATGGAAGATGTACTTTGTACCGGAAGTGGGTTGAACCAAGAAATGACGCTTTCAAGGCTCGGGGATACACGTTGGAATTCCCATTACAAGACACTTTCCCGTTTAATTTCTTTATATCCAAACATTATGGAAGTTCTTGGATGGTTAGTAGAAACGGGTCAAACTCTTCCTTGTAATAGACAAGCGGACGGACGTCTAGAGGATATGAAAAAATACGACTTTGTATTTTACATACACTTGATGGAGCATATTCTAAACATCACACATACGTTGTCCCAATGTCTTCAAAGAAATGAGCAAGATTTGATGAATGCGGTTAAATTGGTTTCTTCCACCAAAAACCAACTTGAAAAGTTTAGGTTGGAAGGTTTTAATGAGTTCTTGGAGAAGGTTAACTCCTTTTGTGACATGTATGAACTTGAGGTGAAAAAATTGGATGATGAATACGTTAACCCAAGGTGGCCAAGAAGAAAGACGAACATCACAAATCGGCATTATTACGAGTATGATTGCTTCAGTGCGGTTCTTGATTTGCAAATACAAGAATTTGGGAACCGTTTTAATGAGGTAACATCTGAACTACTTGTTTGTATGAGTTGTTTGAGTCCTTGTGATAATTTTAGTGCATTTGACATTCCAAATATACTAAAGCTAGCCGAGAAGTATCCATATGATTTCAATGAAGAGGAAAAACGAAGGCTTCCGGTTCAACTCGAAAACTACTTTAATTTTGTGAAAAAAGATAAACAATTCGCCAACTTGGATGGTTTGTCAAGTCTTGTAAGGTTAATGGTTTCAACAAATGTTCACGTAACTTTTACATTGGTATATCGGTTATTGAAGCTTGTTCTCGTATTACCCGTCGCAACCGCAACCGTTGAAAGATGTTTTTCGGCAATGAAGAATGTGAAGACCGACTTGCGTAATCGGATTGGGGATGAGAATTTAAGTGATAGTTATGTATGTTATATAGAGAAAGACTTGCTTAAGAAAGTAGCTTTAGATGATGTTTTGGATAGATTTCAAAAAATGAAAACCCGTAGGGCGACGTTTTAATTATGTTTGTACAAAGTTTGACGTGTGTGCCAAATATATAAATTTAGTTTGATGTTCTTTTGACTTACATGACCCGACCCGACCCGATACAACCGATTTTTTTACTTATGTACCTAGGGGCCTAAAATTTTTAAAAATCTTCCGCACCCCCATGGAAAAATTCCTGGGTCCGCCACTGGTCCAAGGTCGACTCCTTGACCACCACATGGGTTTCCTTGGTGCATCCCCTAAATCACGCTATCTCCATTGACTAATCTTGTTTCTTATGACTGATAATTAGTCAGATTCTTGTTGTAAATTTGTGATCATTTCTATCAAAATCGTTAATTTTCTTGACAAATGGCTTACCAAGTGGTAATTCTTCAACACTATTCACATATAGACAATAAATTTAAGCTTCAATCACGAGTTAGGACTTAAGTTTTAAACTTTTGTTCAATTCATTGGTCTAGGTCGACACACACATATGCAACTGAGTTTCCCTTTGTTAAGCCATCCTTCTCACTTATCTAGAGATTTAAGTTTTTCTATTTGGCAATTTAAGTTCCTCAAATGCCAATAATTTGGACATTTGCAACCAAAGTTAAATATTTTTAATTTTAACTTAAGGGTGGCGTTTCTTGACCTTTAGTCCAACACGTCACACTCCCAACTATAAATCGATTGCATCTTTTGGTGTAACACTCCAACCCGACTAGACTGGCGTGTCACTCTTTTAGATATCAAATCCAAAAACCAATCTATAGCATTAACCGCAAATAAACCCAATTACATTTTATTAGATTACACAAATATCTAAAGAATACAGATCTTTAACTTCTTTTAACGCTCCTCGCTGAAATTTTGGATATCCAATAGGACAATGAATCGGATATCCGAATATCCAATTATTTATTTTATTTTTTATTTAGTCTAAACCGGATATTTTGGACATTTTCCGATATCCGAATATAAATTTTCGGATATTTTGGATATTTTTCAGATATTTTCGTATATCTAAAATATATTTCGGATATCTGAAAATAAATGTATAAAGTTTCGGATATCCAAAATATCCGTAAATTTTTTAAATCACTATTCGAATCCGAATCCGAAAAATTCGGATATTCGAATTTTCAGAAAGTTTGAATTCAGATATCAAATAGTTCGGATTCGAATACTTTTGAACACCCCTAGAGTGAATGATCTCAAACACTTGAGTTGCTATTTTCGTATTTGACTTAAATGGAAGCTTGTGTTGTTTTCCAAGAGCACATCCTTTATATTGACCAAACTCTTTCAACTGAGGCAGGCCAAGACCCACTTTCTTATTATGCAGTTGTTAAAGGGCTTGAGAATGTAGATGCCCAAATCTACAATGCCACAACAACCAACAATTTGTATGAACAAACCATCCTAATGATGAGGATTCCAATGTATGTAGGATTGTAAACGAGGAAACAATGAATTAATCGAAGTTTTTCAGAAGTAATCGGTTAATTGCTTAGAGTATACCCCCAGGAGCGCCCATGGATACATATATGAAGCATAAGAAAAATTTTAAGTCCACAAAGTGTTGGGGAATTTCAATTTGCCGGATGATCAGAGAGGCGTGTAATCACTCTCAGATCAAATTATTTCGGTGGTTCACCCGAATAATTCAATCGGATACAACTCTGATTTCGAGAAATTGAACCAGTGTATGTTGTTTGTGAAAATTGTTGAACCAGAAATTGTGACCAAGAAAAACTCTACGAAAATTGGGAATTTTTGGGGTGTAACTGCCTTGTGGCAGTTATTTCGATTTTTAGACAAATTGCCCAAAACTGCCAATTTTTTGTCATTTCGAAAATGTGACAAAAATCAGAAAATGACCCCAGCCAGGGGCTCTGCCCCTTGGACACTGCTCCCAGGGGCGCTGCCCCCGGACCCCCGCCAAGGGGGCGCTGCCCCCTTGGAACCCCCGTAGAGTACGGGCTCCGTCCGTACACTTCGAATTATAATAACTCAAACAAGCGTGCACTCCCGCACCTCCTAACTTGCTTGATGTGTATTATTATTTGCCTTGATCACCAAGTCAATCCCCGATTACACTAAAATAACTAACAATCCTCCCCCATTTTAGCGTAATCCTTGATTAACTTAAACAAATTCACAAACAGTCAAACTTATGCATAAATGAAATATCGCGACGATTGAATTTCACATTAGTAAATTACACATTCCAAATATTCGAATATAGGGGTGTCGCTAAGGATTGAACCCTTTCTATTCAGTGAATACATGAAGATAATATACCCACAAGTTTACATACTCTAATGTTCTTTCTTGACACTATTTTTACTAGCCTGTGTCCCATCCTTCAATGAACATATCAAAGCCAAGTCCTAGCTTCTTGAAGCGGCTAAACTTCATGCTCATATAGGTAGCTCTTTATTCTTGCACCTGCATATGCAATTTTTCAAAGAACTATTAAGAAGAAAACCTTCAACCTCCTTTAACTTGCAGGTCTGAACACATACCTTGGGATGATGCTATTAATGTGTTCCAATTTCTAGATGTTAAGCTTTCCACATTGAATTCAGCACCTAACGTCATATTAGGTGGGAATTGGGTATCTTAACACGAGAAATCTCAGGTGGACTTTAATCCCATCCCTACAGCCGCCTTGTGCACAAGATCTCTACATAACTCTTTGGTTAAGTGGTCGGCTAAATTCTGTTGAGTTCTCACAAACTCCACCGATATCACCCCATGCATGATGAGCTCACGAATCATGCTGTGTCTAACACCTAAGTGTCTAGACTTCCCATTATACACTTGGCTATAGGCCTTAGCCAAGGTAGCAGCACTATCACATCTAATAGATATTGGTGATATAGGTTTAGGCCACAATGGAATTTCATAAATCAAGTTTCTTAGCCACTCAGCTTCTTTGCCAGCCGCGGCTAATGCTACAAACTCAGACTCCATTGTCGAATCAGTAATGCAAGTCTGTTTCTTAGATGCCCAAGATATGGCACCTCCTCCAAGCAGAAAAGTCCATCCACTCGTGGAAGAATGATCTTCCTTGTTTTTAATCCAACTTGCATCCGAATAACCTTCTAAAACCGAAGGAAATCCAGTATAGGCCAAACCATATTTCATGGTTCCTTTCAAGTACCTAAATACTCGATTCATTGCTTGCCAATGACTTGCACCTGGATTGCTAGTATACCTACTAAGCTTTCCAACAGCATAAGCTATATCCGGTCTAGTGCTAATCATGGCATACATGAGGGATCCAATGGCCCTTGAATATTCAAGTTGGCTTACAGCTACACCTTCATTAGGTGAGAGCTTAAAAGCAGGATCCATTGGAGTGCTAACCGGAGAACTATCATGAAAATTGAACTTTTTCAATATCTTCTCAATATAATGAGATTGAGAGATAGATATGCCATTGTTCTCCATTTTGATCCTTATACCAAGGATCACTTCCGCCTCCCCCAAGTCTTTCATATCAAAACAAGATGACAAAAATTTCTTTGTTTTATCAACTTGATCCTGGTCAGTACCGAAGATCAACATGTCATCTACATATAGATAAATTATGACTCCTTTCCTAGAATCATCAAATTTGCTATATACACACTTGTCTGCTTGGTTTAATACAAAACCATTAGACAAAACCACATCATCGAACTTTTGATGCCACTGTTTTGGTGCTTGCTTTAAGCCATATAATGACTTAACTAGCTTACACACCTTATGCTCATTGCCAGGCATAACAAAACCCTCTGGTTGTTTCATATATATCTCCTCATCCAAATCACCATTTAAGAAAGCGGTTTTCACATCCATTTGGTGAATTACAAGATTGTGTATTGCAGCCAAGGCAACCAACAATCTAATAGTGGATATTCTTGCTACAGGAGCATATGTATCAAAGTAGTCAATTCCTTCCTTTTGTCTAAAGCCTTGGATAACCAATCGGGCTTTAAACTTTTCAATTGAACCATCTACTTTCATCTTCTTCTTGAAGATCCATTTACAACCAAGTGGTTTACACCCAGGGGGTAGATCAGACAGTTTCCAAGTGTTATTCTGCATAATAGAGCCCATCTCATCATTTATAGCTTCTTTCCAGAAAGCTACATCCCGAGATGCCATGGCTTCACTATAGGTTTTAGGATCTTCCTCAATATTGAAGCAATATTGATATTGAATTTTAATTTCATCTCTAGATCCTTCAACCAAATATAGCTGAAAATCATCACCAAATGATTTACCTTTTCTTGCTCTATCACTCCTCCTAAGTTCAGGAGGAGTATCAATCACTTGATCAGCCACGTGAGAGTTACTAGAGCTTGGAACCATGTCTCTAGGCCTAGGCATTGAAGAGAATCTATTCTCATCATACTCTGCAGTTCTTGCCTCAATAACCGTATGGACTGACACGTAGTCATTTGGTTCTATAACATAGAACCTGTGAGCAAATGAATGCTCCGCATACCCAATGAAGATGCAGTCTATACCTCTTTCCCCTATGTTCCTTATTTTAGGATCAGTGAGCCTAACCACGGCTCTATAACCCCAAACTCTCAGCTTATGCAGCTCAGGTAGGTTTTTATACCAAAGCTCAAAAGGGGTGGTCTTGTTCCTTTTATTTGGAACCCTATTTAGCAAATAGCAGGCTGTCAACATAGCCTCACCCCAAAAGCCCTCACTTAGGCCCGAATAGGACAACATGGTATTAACCATTTCCTTTAAAGTCCTATTTTTCCTTTCCGCCACACCATTTTGTTCCGGTGTGTAAGGAGCTGTGGTATGGTGTATTATTCCAGTAGATTGGAAATACACCGGATCAAAATACTCACCACCTCTGTCCGTATGTAGGGTTTTGATCAACCCACTCCGATGAAGCTCTACTTCTTGTTTATAAATCTTAAACTTTTCAAGAGCTTCATCCTTAGCATGCAACAAATAAACGTAACAAAATCTAGTAGCATCATCTATAAACGTTACTACATATTTTTTATTACCTAGAGATGGTGTAGCATGAAAATCACATAGATCACTATGTATCAAATCTAACACTTTAGTTTCCCTATGAACATGTTGCATGAAAGGCTTTTTGGTTATCTTATTCAACTTGCAAACATGGCATTTATCATTGTTTATGTTAATAGGCGGAATTAAGCTTATTTTAGACATTTCTTTAACTCTTTTATAATGTACATGTCCTAGTCTAGCATGCCATAATTCCGATTCAGTCAAGTTGTTTCTACTACTAGTTGAAGCTATACAATTCGCATTACTAGTTGAAGGTACATCATTAACATTACTAGTTGAGGCAACACAAACAGATTCATTCATAAACGAGACATCAACATTCAACATAAACATACCATTACATAGATAACCGAAACCAACAAAGGTACCATGTCTTGACAAGATATACTTGTCACTTTCCAATACTTGTTTGTACCCACAATTATTCAACACAATGCCACTTAACAGATTCTTTCGAATCCCGGGCGCATACAAAACATTGTTTAAAAGTAAAGTTTTTCCAGAAGTAAACACAAGATTCACAGTTCCTATTCCCTTGATTGGTTCAGTTGCAACATTCCCCATCTTTATGATAGACCCGTCTTCGATTGGTTGAAAGTCTTTAAACCAACGAAGATCCTTGCATACATGACTTGTTGCACCCGAATCAACCCACCAAGCAATGTCATCATCCTGCACATAAAATGCCTCAGAAATTAGTGACACATAATTCTGAACCGAATTATCAAATTGTACTAAATTCTGACCTTGCTTGCTCGGGTCCTTGGACCCGCTAGAACCATCCTCATTCTTGTTCTTTGAACCAGACTTCTTGTTATTCTTCCTCATTTTACAGTCCCTCTTAAAGTGACCAACCTTACCACATTTCCAGCAAGGGTAATTCGGCTTTTTGTTTGAACCCGAATTGTTGTTTCCTTGAAACTTGCGTTTCCCTTTGAACCTACTGTTTCCTTTGGATGATTCACCAGTTTCAACCATGTTCACAGAACTTGAACCAGCCCGTTTCTTATCATCATTGACCAACACATTTTCCTGTGCTCTCAAGCCTTCTTCAATTCTGAAGTGGCTTCCAAGTTCAACCAAGTTAACTCTCCTTTCTGATGTTTCAGATTATGTTTAACATCTC
The DNA here is from genome assembly GCA_030545235.1 of Helianthus tuberosus. Taxonomy (NCBI): domain Eukaryota; kingdom Viridiplantae; phylum Streptophyta; class Magnoliopsida; order Asterales; family Asteraceae; genus Helianthus; species Helianthus tuberosus. Next base: position 197,987,169 of record CM060442.1, on the reverse strand, counting down.
TCCAGGAAGGAGGTAACTTGTCAATGATACTCGAAACAGAGATGGATTCATCCATCTTCATATCATGTTGGGCAAACTGCCCCAGAATTCGTAACAATTCATGATATTGTTCCATCACAGGCCGTTCATCAACCATTCTGTAATTATTGAAATTACTGACAAGAAACTTCTTACTAGAAGAATCTTCTGCCATGTATTTGGCTTCCAACGTGTCCCACAGTAACTTTGCAGTTTCAACATTTTGATAAACATCAAATAAGGGATCAGACATACCGTTCAGGATGTGGCCAAGACATATATAATTGTCGTTCTCCCACTTCGACTTCTTCCTGATTTGCTCCAGATTTCCCTCCTCCTGTATCTCTGGGATTGGAGTAGTCAAGACGTACACAACCTTCAACGAAGTCAGAAGAAAATGCATCTTCTTCTGCCATCTTCGGAAGTCCACCCCTTCGAACTTCTCCAGTTTGTTCTCCTTGATTGTCATATCCTTCATCGATCCGCTTGCCATCTTCACAGAAATTAATTTGATCTTTGTTGGGGAATATCAATTTGCCGGATGATCAGAGAGGCGTGTAATCACTCTCAGATCAAATTATTTCGGTGGTTCACCCGAATAATTCAATCGGATACAACTCTGATTTCGAGAAATTGAACCAGTGTATGTTGTTTGTGCAAATTGTTGAACCAGAAATTGTGACCAAGAAAAACTCTCTACGAAAATTGGGAATTTTTGGGGTGTAACTGCCTTGTGGCAGTTATTTCGATTTTTAGACAAATTGCCCAAAACTGCCAATTTTTTGTCAGCTCGACCCCAGCCAGGGGCTCTGCCCCTTGGACCCCGCCAGGGGCTGCCGCCCCTTGGACCCTGCTCCCAGGGGCACTGCCCCCGGACCCCCGCCAAGGGGGCGCTGCCCCCTTGGAACCCCCGTAGAGTACGGGCTCCGCCCGTACACTTCGAATTATAATAACTCAAACAAGCGTGCACTCCCGCACCTCCTAACTTGCTTGATGTGTATTATTATTCGCCTTGATCACCAAGTCAATCCCCGATTACACTAAAATAACTAACACAAAGTATCATAAACATATTGTATTGAAAACAATATGTGCATAGAAAATCATGTAACATCGTCAACGATTACTAACAACATGTGAATTAAGACAGTAACCATATGATAAACATAAGTTAAATCTTATGATATGACCATAAGAAGATTCACAAACCATAAAACACGTAATATCAACATGATACCAACTGAGTCTTCGGTATGATTAAGAGAAGAGAAAAGTAGAAGTCAGTGACGACACCACGACTTTCTTTAAAAGGGGTCACAATATTTTTTTTCACATTTAAATGTGTATATATATTTTTCTAATTAAGTATCGTCTCCTAACTTCCTATCGTATACTAGATAATTAATAAGTAATCAGTTTGCGTTGAGGCATGACAACCTATAATTTGATTCTTTGAAATTTTAACATCTTCTTATCTAGCAGTGATTTAGTTGCTATTTAATAAACCAGGAGGGCAAATAAATCATCATGGGGGGTTCCCGGAAACCTATTCCGGTGAGTGTTCAAAGGAGGTTAACAAAATTCTTTGTCTCTAATCTTCCGGTTCGTTGTAGTGGGAGTGATTTAGCAGGGGTAGTTCGAGTTCATGCAGAGATCTACGATATCTATATTGCAAGGAAGAGGGACAAAATGGGGAACATGTTTGGTTTTGTGTCTTTGTTGGACGTGAAGAATACGGGGGGATATGGAGAAAACATTGTCCAATATACGAATGGGTGACTACAAGATTTGTTTTAATGTTGCAAGGTTCACTTTAGAGGATGGGGAAATCAATAATAAGCCAACACAGAAGACAAAGATGAATATGGCCACTGAGTTTACAGGTGATCCAAGTCTTAGGAAGGAGTTTGTTGGGGAGCCTGTGATGGGGGGAAATCTTCTAAAGATGCTATTTTGGGAAGATCCAGTGAGGTGAAAAAGGAGAGGGTCATTAAGGTGCAGGATGATTTTAAGGCATATGAGCATGTTTTGGGGAAGGCTGTTATTGTGAGAATGGTGGACTTTTTAGCTCTAAAAGAAGCTGGGGAGATGATTAGAGAAATGTCAGCAGGAGAGGGGGTTATTCAATATGTGGGAGGTATGTTTATCATGGTTTCGTTTTCTAGAGGCGAAGACGTGGATCGTTTTGACAGGTTAGCAAAGGAGAAGGTGGACGTGTTTAAATCGGTGGAGAAGTGGGTTGGCCAGACTTTGCCGTTTGAGAGACTGGCTTGGTTGAGGGTGCAGGGCATTCCTCTTCACCTGCTTGATAACGTTGTGATCAATCTTATAGGGGATAGTTTTGGAAAAGTGGTTCAGTGTGGGCAACATGGTATTTGGGACTCCGACCTTTCTTTTTATTATGTTGGAGTTTTGGTTTCGGAAGGCCGGAGAATACAAGAAGAGGTGGTCATTCAGTGGAAGGGACGGAGGTATAGGGTATGGGTGGAAGAGGAGGTCGGTGACTGGGAACCTGATTTTTTGGCAAAAGATAAGGAAGAAGGAGTTGCTCCGGTTAACAGGAGTCAATTACAGACGTCGGAAAATTCGGTCGAGTCAACGGATAATATTATTATGGAAGGTCCAGAAGGAGCTGCTCCGGTTAACCGGAGTCAATCACAGACGACGGAAAATGCGGAAAAGTCAACGGAGAATGTGATTATGGAAGGTCCTCAATTTGTGGAAGTAAGTAAGGATGGGGAAGATCATGTCCAAAACGTTAATATGAGAGATGAGGAAGTTTCCGTTTTTAAGAGCCATTCTTTTGGTGTGAATATTGATGGAAGCGAGAATATAGCTGTGCTAAAGAAGGAAATCAAAAAATCGGTTGGTAGTGGGTTGTTTTCAGCTAATAAAGAAAGAGTTAATTTTAAAAAGGTGGATAGAAGGCGGTTGGGCCCTATTAAAGATAGGATGGTGTCGATTGATGATAGGCCCAGTTCTAGAAAGAGGCCCAGGTTGGACTTCGATCCCAACGGTTTAGACCCTTTTGGGCTTGATGCCCTTTTGGGCCTAAATCAATGCTCTCGGGTAGTATCCAGTATTCCGTATGGGGAAACGGTTGTTGAGGTGGGACCTATTGAGGGAGTGGGCGCTAATATATCGACATGTGTAGAGGAGGAGATTCCTTTTGTGGATAATGAAGTTAATCAGCAAATACATCAAGAATAGTCTTTCCACGAGCAGCGGCTGGAGGCCAGTTTTAAGTCAGTTCGGGTGGAGATTGCGGAAGGTTTTGGTACAGGGATGGAGAACGCCGATGGTATTATTGCCGAGGTGGATTCCACTATGCAGTTGGGTGCTAGGGTGGGGGCTCAACTGGATAATTTCAAGGAGTCTGTGGCAAAAACGATTGAGGAGGAAGGAGTACAACCAGGTATTTTATGAATTTTCTATCCGTCAATGTCAGGGGCTTGGGGTTCAAGGGAAACAGGGGTGGGTCAAAGGTTTAAAGACCAAGAATAGTGTGGATTTTGTGGTAATTCAGGAATCTAAGATTACGGAGGTGGAGAGGTTTGACGGAAAGAATTACTGGGGTAGGGGGATTTTGACTTTGATTTGGTGGAAGCGTCGGGTAGATCGGGTGGCCTGATTAACTTATGGAATAAGAAGGGTTTTAAAAAAACTTCTGGTGTTTCGGATCCTAATTTTTTACTTACTTCGGGGACTCTGGTAGTTGATGGGTCGCATATGAATGTGCTGAACGTATATGCGCCTCAAAAAGTAGTAGCAAAAAGAAGCCTGTGGGAAAACCTTAGAATTGTGATTAGTAACGGCCATGGAATGTGGATAGTGTTGGGGGACTTTAGCGTTGTTCGTTGTGCGGAAGAAAGAAAAAATTCCATATTTAATCAATCGAGTGCATCAGATTTCAACTCTTTTATTGACGAGGCCGGCCTACAGGAATACCTTATGAGGGGGAACAGGTTTACTTATGTGGCAGATCACAATGGCACTTTCAAGCTAAGTACGATTGACAGGGTTTTGGTATGCCATAATTTCTTTAATAGGTGGCCTTCGGCTTGCCTTAGATCCTTGCCGAGAGACATGTCGGATCATACACCGTTGCTGCTAACTATGGTTGATTCCAATTTTGGGTATAAACATTTCCGATGGTTTAACTCTTGGTTGGAGAAAGAGGGATGCCATGAGGTTGTTATTAAGGCTCTCCGTGATTGTGATGTGGAGGGGTCTCCAGATGTTGTGATTATGCTTAAGCTAAAAGCGGTTAGGGAGGCTATAAGGGGATGGAGGGCGGATGTATTGAAGAAAGAAGGCGAGGATCTAGAATACTTCAGGTGTGACATTCAAAGACTAGAGGGTATTATGGAAGAGCGAGAGTTGGAAGAAGACGAGATTTGGGTCTGGGAAGAAAGTAAGAAAGGAGTGGCTCAGGTTAATCAGTGGAAGTGCAGAGACTTGCAGCAGAAATCCCGAATTAGATGGGCTTCGAATGGCGATGATAATTCTACTTACTTTCGTAGAGTTGTGAATGGGAGGAAAGCAACGAATGATATACTGGGTCTGATGGTGGATGGTCGGTGGATTTCTAAACCCAATTTGGTTAAGAAAGAAGCTCTAAAGTTTTTCAGGAATCATTTTTCGGATAGGCACGCGAGGAGACCGAAGCTGATTTGTGATACTTTTAAAACAGTGTCGTCTGAAGATGCCGAGAGGCTTGTTCGAGTTTTTTCTAAAGAATAAATAAGGGAGGCGGTGTTCGAATGTGGGGCTGACAGGGCTCCGGGGCCTAACGGCTTCAACTTCAAGTTTGTTAAGCACTTTTGGAGTTCCTTGGAAGATGACTTTGTCAAGTTATTCAATAATTTTCATGACACGGGGGTGATAAGTAAAGGTTGTAGTACTTCTTTTATGACGCTCATTCCAAAGAATAATTCTCCTATCGGGCTGAAAGACTATAGGCCAATTACTTTAGTTGGAGTTATTAGTAAAGTAATTTCTAAAGTGTTGGCGTTGAGAGTGAAAAGGATGACGGGGACAATTATTTCAGATACACAGACGGCTTTTCTAAAAGATAGATACATTTTGGATGGGCCTCTTATTATTAACGAATTGTACGGTTTGGTCAAAAAGACGGGGAGGAAAGGTTTTCTATTAAAAATTGATTTTGAAAAAGCATACGATAATGTGAATTGGGGGTTTCTCATTAAGGTGATGGGTCAGATGGGGTTTCCTAACAAGTGGTGTCTATGAATAAAGGGGATTCTCGAGTCGGCCAGGTCTGCCGTTTTGGTCAACGGGTTGCCTACGTTTGATTTTCAATGCCAAAAGGGGATTAGACAAGGGGACCCTTTATCTCCATTTTTGTTTCTTATTGTTATGGAGGCCTTCTCGTGTACTGTTAGTAAAGCTTGTGAGCTAGGGGAGATAAAGGATTTCAGTACTTTCACTGGGGCCTAGCCATTTCGCACTTATTATATGCAGATGATGCTTTGATTTTGGGGGAATGGTCAAGGGAAAATATTGAGAAAACTGTAAGGAATCCCAAAATTATCCTAAAAATACCCGTAAGTAATAATCCGGACCCCTGAAACCCTAAACCATATTAAAAATAAGAAAAAACAAAATTTTGGGTCTCAGGCGGGCTGCGTAAAAGACAAGACATGTCTTACGCGGGCCGCGTTAATACATGTTTGACCGGATAAGTATTCCGGATCCACGTAGTGACCAGATGGCAAGCCTACTCGTGACCCATGCAGCCTATACGTAGACTAGGCGGCCTCGCGGGCCGCGTAAGTGTTAACCTTAGGTTTACGCGTGCAGCGTGAGCCTTAAAAATCAGCTATAAATAGCTTGTTGCATGCACAGTCTGATGGTGTTGAAACAAACTTTCAAAAACGAAGTTATAATACTCTGAAGTCGAAATTACTTTCAATTTTAGTGGGGTACTGCTCCGATACCGGGTATTAACTTGATCGCTGCTACGATTCAATGTCCGATCGATTAAAAACTATCCAATGGATGTTTAAGTGCTGCCCACATTAGGGTTATGCTTTGTCATTCGTCGTGAATTCGATGGATGTTTAAGCATCGCACTTTGTCATTCGTTGTGAGGGTTTAATCTCGTGAGTTATCGTAAATGCTGTATTAGTTACTAACCTAGTTCGTGTGCATGTTGTTTAAATTTAGGTTAACAAGGCTAATCAATAGACTAGACTCTGCTCGTGTTAAATCTGCAATGTGAGTCATTCTCTTTTTATCAAAGTACCTTATAAATTCTTAAATATTTTCAAAGTTATAATTACAGTGATTAAGTTTATGTAATCACCAAATTACAGCCGGTATGTGGGGTTTTGTATACATTACTTGATAATCTTCACCATTGGACAACGGGGTAGCCAATGGGTGATATGACCATAGTCACAGAAACTAGTCGAGTGACAAATACTGTGGGTAGTTGGTTGATATCTGGAAACATTGTAATCTCTCTTAATACTGTAAATTATAACAAACGTGTCATTTTAATAAATAGAATGATTCACCAGTATTTCCCGCTGACAAAACCTTTTTCAAACATGTTTTAGGTGATCTGTTGTGATCCAGGAAAAGTGTCGCAAAGCACTACAAGTTTAAGGAAGTGGCTCAATATAAAATAAAGAAATATATTTTGTAAAATAAAGATTTCTCAGTGAAATCATATGATTGTAAACTATTGGGGTTTTATTCCAAGTTGTGAAATAAAATAATCAAGAAATTTCAGTTTTAAAAAGATCCTGATGAAAACTTCCGCTGTCAACTTAATTAAATAATTACCACGGGATTTTCTGTCCCGCGGCTTCTAAAACGGGTCAAACCAGGTCGGGGGCCGTGACAGAAAAATGTGGTATCAGAGCCACTGAGTTAAGCTAATTAAGTATTTAAAAAATATACTTAATTTTTCCTGATTGTCGTTTTGTGATTATGTATTTTATTAACTGACTATTTGTTAGTTACAGTATGGGTAAGAAAAAGCTTTCGAACATCTATCTTAAATTAGATAGTTTGCCAAAAGAGAAGGGAAGTTCATCCCAATCCTCAAGATACTCAGTAGATACTGAGGAGAGAATATTTGTTCGTAAATCCCATTATGAGGAACCACTTTCTCCTAATAAAAGAAGTCTGATTATTAAGAAAAGTCAGGAGAAAATAAAGAAATCTCAATCAAAAGAAATGAGAGTTAATCAAGAAAATCCAGAAACTAGACAGTAACCCACCATGGGAAGACAAGTTAGATGAAAAATGGGCGGATCTTTATATGCTAGCCACTGTAGTAGTAAATGCAAATCTTTAGAATACCGTGACCTCGTAATTAGCATCCTTATCACTTACAAGTCAAAAACCTTATCCAGTAAATAAATAAAGTTACAATAAAACCTAGTATGTTTAATTTTATTTGTCTTTTGTAAAGACATACGGTATGCAATAATATTTGAAAGTTATATGTGAAATTTGTTATAAAATTTTAACTTATTATTTTTACATATATGCTAAACAGCATGAATGAGTTATCTGGAGCCCTAGAGAATCTCAACCTCTACCCTGTAAACATAGAAGTTTCTAAAGAGTTTACTGGGTACTTTGCTGATGTGGAATAACCTATAGAATTCAATGCTCCACCTCTGGAGAAACCCAAGCCTAAGAAGAGGAGAAGATTGGTAGGATGGAGGCGTGTGCGTAGAAGGAAACCTGCCACTAGGAAGATTCCTAAAATAAACAATCCCTTAGAAAAAGGAAAAGGAATTGAAACTGGGGAAAGTTCTAGACAGATGGAATTGGAAATTGAGGAAGATTCTAGGCAGACAAAGATGGAAATTGGAGAAAGCTCTAAGCCAACCCAGGAAATGACATTGCAGGAGGAGTTAGATTTTATATTGGCAAGCTGTGATACTATTAAGCCTGTCAATGAAAATGTTTTTACTCATCCTATTGAAACCCAACTTCCAATGAATTTGGAACCAGCAATCCCAGAACCTATAATCCACACCCAACCTCTAGGAATGGATGAGTGGTGGACTAATGATTGGCAGTTCCAAAACCTTCTCAACAATCCTTATACGTTTTTTCCTCAGGTTGACCCAGAACCTCTCCCAAATCCACCGATGAGTAATGAGAATATGGCTGAACTCCGCCATTTTGGCGAAGAGCTGATAGATACTGGGAATAGGATCCGAGAGATAGGAGGACAAATCTCATGGAAATATGATGAGAGGGAACATCGTTATTAAAAAATGCAAGTCGACGAGGGAGAAGTAGATTGTGAATCTGTGTTTGTAAAAAAAAATTAAAAAAAATCAGTAGGTGTAAAATAAACAATAAAACGGTTGTAAGATAAATGTGTGTACGAAAGTATATTATAATATATAAACAACTGAAAATTTAGAAATTTACAATGTTGGTATATAATTGTTTACGTGATTATGTGCGATTAATTATTATATTTGGTTGTTTCTTATATATACTAATTATATATAAATTAATTATCAGATGGCAAACGTTGGTAATGAACCAGTAAATGAAGTAAATCAATCTGAGCAAAATTAGGAAGAGCAATTGTTAAATAGGCAAGATATCGAGGATATCGTTGCTCAAGGAATAGCCAATGCTATTCCAGCAATCATTGCTGCTGCCCAGAAACCTGTTAAACCTCAATCAATCATTCCTAGTAAACGTACACAAGGCGACAATTTTAGTAATAGTATAAACGGACGCGGTAACCATATTAATAACAACAATGATGAATTGCAAGCTCCGCTCCCTAAGAAAATGAAAGCTGCAACACCTGGTTGCACTTACAAAGAATTTCTTGCTTGTAAACCCAATGAATTTGCAGGCAATGAAGGAGCAACTGCTGCAGTGCGTTGGTTAGAGAAAACCGAGGCAGTAATTGCAATAAGTAAATGTGCCAAGGAAGACAAAGTGATGTATACATCACATTTGTTTAAAGAAGGGGCACTAGAATGGTGGAATACAGTACTTCAAGCCAAAGGAAGAAATGTGGCCTATGCCATGAACTGGGAAGAATTTAAGAGTCTTATAGAAAGAAAATTATGTCCTGAATATGAAAAAGATCAAATGGCGAATAAATTCCTAAACCATCGGATGATGGGTGTAGACTATCGAGGATATACTTCGACATTCTTCGAATATGCTAGAGTGGTACCAACGCTGGCTTCGCCAGAGCCGGTACTCATTTCTCGCTATATTTGGGGATTAATTAGCGAAATCCGTAATATCGTTAAAGCTGCGAGACCTCGCACTATTGATGATATGGTAGAATTAGCTAACACCCTAACTGACGAATTGGTACGCACAAGAGATGAAAACAGGAAGAAGGAACTGGCTCAGAAAATTACCCAAGGATTTCGTGTGGGTAATAATAGTAACTTCAAGAAAAGAGGAACAGGGCAATCCTCAACTCCTCAGTTCTGCAGAAATTGCAGAAAGAAACATTATGGAAGATGCAATATAACCTGTAACTTTTGCAAAGCTGTAGGACATCGTGAAGAAAACTGCAGAAAGAAAACCATAATCTGCTTTAACTGTGGAGAAGCGGGGCATTTTAAAACAGAATGTCCTAAATTGGCCAAACCAGCAGACAACAAAACCAAGACGGCCGACGGAACTACTAAGAAGAATGCCAGAGCATTCCAGCTGACCACTCAAGAAGCAGAACTCATTCCAGTTGTGATAGCTGGTACGTTCCTAGTTCACAACGTGTACGCAAAAGTATTATTTGACTCTGGTGCAAACCAAAGTTTTATAAATACTTTATTCTGTCAAGCTCTAAATTTACCTTTAACCAATCTTAGGCAGATTTTTACAGTCGAAACGGCATATGGGAATTCAGTTAAAATAGATAAGGTTTTGCAAAATGTAGAAATAGAACTCTCAGGTCATAAATTCTCTGCAAACCTATTACCTATGAAATTAGCTGAATTCGATGTTGTGTTAGGAATGGATTGGTTAGTAGCCAACCATGCTTGAATTCTTTGTGAAAAGAACTATATAGAGATTCAGGCACCTACTGGAGAAGTAATCATGATTACAGGAGATAAACCACGTAAACCCATGAAGTTCATATCAGTAATGAAAGTTGCTAGTTATGAACGAAAGCAAGGAATAGTATATATGATTTCAGTAATCATTAATACTAAGGGTAAAGAACTTAAGGAGATTCCTGTAGTCTCAGAATACCCAGATGTATTCCCAGAAGAACTCCCGGGATTACCACCCGACAGGGAAGTAGAGTTTAGGATTCATCTAATTCCCAGAACTACACCGATAGCCAAGGCACCTTATCGGTTAGCTCCTACAGAAATGTTAGAACTGAAAAAGCAGTTAGATGAATTACTAAGCAAAGGATTCATACAACCTAGCCCATCCCCTTAGGGAGCGCCAGTGTTGTTCGTAAAGAAGAAGGATGGTTCGATGAGAATGTGTATTGATTATAGAGAATTGACTAAGGTTACAATTAAGAATCGATACCCATTACCTAGGATTGATGATCTTTTTTATCAACTACAAGGAGCTAGATATTTTTCTAAGATCGACTTACGCTCCGGATATCATCAATTGAAGGTACAAGAAGAAGACATACCTAAAACTGCTTTCAGAACTAGGTATGGTCATTACGAGTTTACAGTCATGCCCTTTGGGTTAACAAATGCTCCTGCAACATTTATGGACATGATGAATAGAATATGTAAACCGTATTTGGATAAATTTGTAATTGTCTTCATCGACGATATACTTATTTATTCCAAAAGTCAGACAGAACATTGTAAACACTTGCATGCACTCTTAACTTTGTTAAGAAAAGAAAAGTTTTATGCCAAATACTCGAAGTGTGAATTTTGGCTAAAGGAAGTGCAATTTCTAGGTCACATGGTGAATCATGAAGGTATTCACGTAGATCCCTCTAAAATAGAGGCAATTACCAAATGGAAGGTTTCGCAATCCACAATGGAAACTAGAAGTTTTATAGGTTTAACCGGATATTATAGACGGTTTATTAAGGATTTTTCCAAAATAGTTGTACCATTAACTAAGCTAACCTGTAAAGCAATTAAGTTTGAATGTGGACCTAAACAAGAAGAAGCCTTTAGGATCTTGAAACAGAAATTAACAAATGCTCCAATTCTAGCTTTGCCAGAAGGAACAGAAGATTTTGAAGTTTACTGTGATGCTTCAAAACTAGGATTAGGATGTGTGTTAATGCAACGCAAGAAGGTAATTGCGTATGCGTCAAGGCAATTGAAAAGGCACGAGGAAAATTATACAACTCATAACTTAGAATTAGGCGCCATAATTTTTTCCCTTAAAATTTGGAGACATTATCTGTATGGAAGTAAGTTTACTGTCTATACAGATCATAAGAGTTTAAGATATATATTTGGGCAAAAAGAGTTAAACATGAGGCAAAGGATATGGATGGAAATCTTAAGTGACTACGACTGTAATATTCAGTATCACGAAGGAAAGGCAAATGTAGTTGCAGATGCCTTAAGTCGTAAGTATCATGAGAAACAACGACGGGTTCGTGCTCTCAGGTTAAATATACAATTAGATTTAATGGAACAACTAAGGAATGTTCAGGAAACAACAATCAAGGATGATGCTGAAGGAATGAAAGGACGAATAAAAGAATTAGAACAAGGAGCTGATGGAATTTGGAGATTCCACAAAAGAAGAATTTGGGTACCTAAGCAAGGAGAATTAAGAGATAAAATTTTTGAAGAAGCCCATAAATCTAGGTATACCATGCACCCTGGAAACAATAAGATGTATCAAGATTTAAGAAATAATTTCTGGTGGATAGGCATGAAAAAGGATATAGCTAGATATGTTTCTAAGTGTCTTACTTATTCACAAGTTAAGGCAGAACACCATAAACCTTCAGGTCTACTACAACAATTAGAAATGCCAGTATGGAAATGGGAACTCATAACAATGGATTTTGTTACTAAGTTACCCAAAACCAGAAAAGGTAATGATGCGATTTGGGTAATTGTGGATCGATTAACCAAATCAGCTCATTTTCTACCCATGAAAGAAACCTTTAGCATGGAAAGGTTGGCAAAGTTGTATGTAGATGAAGTAGTATCCCTACATGGAGTTCCACTCTCCATTGTATCGGATAGAGATAGTCGTTTCACTTCCCATTTTTGGAAAAGTTTCCAAGAAGCAATGGGAACCCGATTAAATTTAAGTACGGCCTATCATCCAAAAACAGACGCGCAAAGTGAAAGGACGATCCAAACCTTAGAAGACATGCTCCGAGCATGTGTGATAGATTTTGGTGGAAATTGGGATGACCACCTACCTTTAATTGAATTCTCCTATAACAATAGTTATCATTCAAGCATCGAAGCTGCCCCTTTCGAAGCACTATACGGACGAAAGTGCAGAACTCCAGTATGTTGGGCAGAAATAGGAGAAAGTTAATTATCAGGTCCTGAGATTGTGCAAGAAACTACCGACAATATCACTCAAATCAAGGAAAGACTGAAGACTGCTCGAGATCGTCAAAAGAGTTATGCAGACAATAGACGGAAGCCACTTGAGTTTCAAGTTGGAGACAAAGTACTATTAAAAGTTTCACCTTGGAAAGGAGTAGTTCGATTCGGTAAGAAAGGAAAGCTAAGTCCAAGATACGTAGGACCATTTTCAGTGATCCAACGTATAGGACCAGTTGCTTATCGTTTACAACTACCAGAAGAGTTAGCTGGAGTACATGATGTGTTTCATGTATCCAACCTTAAGAAATGCCTATCAGACGAATCTTTGGTAGTACCTCTCCAAGATATAGAGGTAAATGAGAAACTAAAATTTGTGGAGAAACCACTACAGATAGAAGACAAAAAGATTAAGTTTCTCAAACACAAAATATTGGTGCTAGTTAAAGTCAAGTGGGATTCAAAGAGAGGACCCGAATACACTTGGGAGCTGGAACCAGAGATGAAGCGAAAGTATCCTCACTTATTCCGATGAATCTCGAGGACGAGATTCTAAATAAGGTGGGGAGAATGTAAGGACTCCCAAAATTATCCTAAAAATACCCGTAAGTAATAATCCGGACCCCTGAAACCCTAAACCATATTAAAAATAAGAAAAAACAAAATTCTGGGTCTCAGGCGGGCCGCGTAAAAGCCAAGACATGTCTTACGCGGGCCGCATCAATACATGTTTGACCGGATAAGTGTTTCGGATCCACGTAGTGACTAGATGGCAAGCCTACTCGTGACCCATGCAGCCTATACGTAGACTAGGCGGCCTCGCGGGCCGCGTAACTGTTAACCTTAGGTTTACGCGTGCCGCGTGAGCCTTAAAAATCAGCTATAAATAGCTTGTTGCATGCACAGTCTGATGGTGTCGAAACAAACTTTCAAAAACGAAGTTATAATACTCTGAAGTCGAAATTACTTTCAATTTTAGTGGGGTACTGCTCCGATACCGGGTATTAACTTGATCGCTGCTACGATTCAATGTCCGATTGATTAAAAACTATCCAATGGATGTTTAAGTGCTGCCCACATTAGGGTTATGCTTTGTCATTCGTCGTGAATTCGATGGATGTTTAAGCATCGCACTTTGTCATTCGTTGTGAGGGTTTAATCTCGTGAGTTATCGTAAATGCTGTATTAGTTACTAACCTAGTTCGTGTGCATGTTGTTTAAATTTAGGTTAACAAGGCTAATCAATAGACTAGACTCTGCTCGTGTTAAATCTGCAATGTGAGTCATTCTCTTTTTATCAAAGTACTTTATAAATTCTTAAATATTTTCAAAGTTATAATTACAGTGATTAAGTTTATGTAATCACCAAATTACAGCCGGTATGTGGGGTTTTGTATACATTACTTGATAATCTTCACCATTGGACAACGGGGTAGCCAATGGGTGATATGACCATAGTCACAGAAACGAGTCGAGTGACAAATATACTGTGGGTAGTTGGTTGATATCTGGAAACATTGTAATCTCTCTTAATACTGTAAATTATAACAAACGTGTCATTTTAATAAATAGAATGATTCACCAGTATTTCCCGCTGACAAAACCTTTTTCAAACATGTTTCAGGTGATCTGTTGTGATCCAGGAAAAGTGTCGCAAAGCACTACAAGTTTAAGGAAGTGGCTCAATATAAAATAAAGAAATATATTTTGTAAAATAAAGATTTCTCAGTGAAATCATATGATTGTAAACTACTGGGGTTTTATTCCAAGTTGTGAAATAAAATAATCAAGAAATTTCAGTTTTAAAAAGATCCTGATGAAAACTTCCGCTGTCAACTTAGTTAAATAATTACTACGGGATTTTCTGTCCCGCGACTTCTGAAACGGGTCAAACCAGGTCGGGGGCCGTGACAAAAAACGGCAAGGTTGCTTAGAGTTTTTTACATCTGCTCGGGGTTAAGAATAAATCTTAACAAATCTCATTTGTTTGGCATTGGCGTTGAAAGTGACGAGAATAGTAATATGGCGAAAATTCTGGGTTGCAAAGTTGGGGAATTCCCTTTTGATTATTTGGGGATTAAGGTTGGTGCAAACATGAATAAGAGTTGCCATTGGGAGTCAGTTATTGATACGATAAGAAGAAGATTAGCCTCGTGGAAGGCTAAAACGCTATTGATGGGTGGTAGGTTAACCTTAATCAAATCGGTGTTGGCTAGTTTACCGGTGTACTACTTATCATTATACAAATCCCCGAGTAAAGTGACTGAGTTGTTGGAAAAAATGATGAGGAATTTTCTTTGGGTAGGCTCGAGTGAAGAGAAGAAAATGAGTTGGGTTGCGTGGGATACGGTTACAAATTCAAAGAAAAATGGCGGGCTAGGAATTACGAAATTAAGAGATATGAATTTCGCTCTCTTGGCCAAGTGGTCTTGGAGGTTCAAAACCCAAAAAATGTAGTATATGGCGTAAAATTGTGGAGATGATTCATGAGGGGAGGGGTAGGTGGGAATTCATGCCTATTAATAGTCGGTTCAACGGATGCTGGAACTCTATTGTTAAGGATGTGGGGAGGCGATCTTTTAAAGGTAAAAGCTTTAACTCGTTTTTCAGGGTTAAGGTTGGGAACGGTTTGACAGTTAACTTCTGGAAGGATTTATGGATTGGTTCGACAGTCTTAAAAGATCGGTGGCCTCGGCTCTATAGATTGGAGCGATGTAAAAATTATTTAGTTGCTGACAGGCTGAGGATTTATAATGGTGGGTTACGATTGGTTCCGGATTGGAAAAGATATGTCTCCACTGTTGAGGAGATATCAGAGATGCAAGATGTTCTTTTTCTGCTAAGAGATGCTTCTGTTTCGGATTGCAAAGACAGTTGGTATTGGGGAGAGGAGGCGAATGATACTTATTTTGTGGCTTTGATGAAAAGTATGATTAGAGAATAAGAGGAGGTTAGTCGTGACTTTTATATGCGATGGGAATCTTGGATTCCGATCAAGGTTAATCTTTTCGTGTGGCGAACGGAAATGGATCGCATCCCGACAAAAATGGCGCGGAGTAGAAGACTGATGCGTGTGAAGTGTTATATATATTAGGTGTATATTTTAAGCCCTTTAACACTTTTTTTAGCCAAGTTTTAAATTTATAAAACACGATATTTACTAACACTAAACACACATAGTGCACCCATCGTGAGTGTAGTATAGTGTTGGTAAGATACCGAGGTCGTCCAAGGACACAAGAGCTTTTAGTACCGGTTTATCCTCAACGTCTAATCAAATCAAAAAGTTTAGAAAAATGTTTTAAACTAAGAAAATAAAAACTAACTAAAATGCTGAAAATAAAAATAAAAGAAAAACAGATAGACAAGATGAATCACTTGGTTCCGACTTGTGTATAGTGTAACCTTTGATTATTTCCGCACTTTTGCACTTATTTAAGAGATTATCTTAGTTATTGTAGTAGGTCCCTCTTTTGGAGGTGACGTTACCCTCAACCCAGTAGTTTGAGTCAGCAAGGATACAATCCTAAAGGTTCGGATTATTGAAAGATAATTAATTAAGTTATTAATGCAAATTATGGTAGGCCCCTCTTTTGGAGGTGACGTTACCCTCGGCTAAGTAGTCTGAGTCAGCAGGGATACAATCCTAAATAGCCGGGTTATAGTATTAATAGTAGTTAACTTATGAGGGGATCAAATAGTTTGAACCCCCGCCATCCAATACCGTTAAGTATTGAAGGAGGTCCTACTAAATTTGACCCAGGTCCATTGCAGGACCTCTAAACGCTGAACAATGGCATGACTCTTACCAAACCGTTCCCTTAACCCCCGACCAAGTAGCCAACATACCTCCATATAGACCGTGGAGATATGAATGGTGAAAATCTTTTATTTTATATAGACAGTAAAATAATGTCAAGACACCACGGACAAACGATAAGGAAGAATCACCTTCAACATAAGAAACTAGTTATTAAAGTCATTAATACAAAACCAAGTAAAAAGTGCGAAAAGATTAGAAATAACAAGTATTACACTAGACACTTGTCTTCACCAAGTGATGTAAGAGACTTAGGCAAACATGGCCTTGATTGTCAAGAACTCTTACGATCAA
The DNA here is from genome assembly GCA_030545235.1 of Helianthus tuberosus. Classification (NCBI taxonomy): domain Eukaryota; kingdom Viridiplantae; phylum Streptophyta; class Magnoliopsida; order Asterales; family Asteraceae; genus Helianthus; species Helianthus tuberosus. The sequence goes on along the minus strand of CM060442.1, from coordinate 197,970,543 downwards.
TCTTGGATCCCGAGACGACTCACACACTCTATGATGGACAATGGATGATGGTGGTGGATGATGGTGTTATGGTGGTGGTGGGTGGTGGGTGAAGTGTGAGAGAGGTGGTGTGCCAAGGGATGGTTTGAGCTTGAGCCAAGCACTCCTATTTATAGGCTGAACAGAAGCTCGGGCACGGCCCTGTGTCCACATCCTTCTCTTTCTTCATTTAATGCAGCTTGTCTTATTAGTTGACCACGCCCCCGTGTCCGCTGAGCACGACCCCGTGTGCAGAAGAATCTTTGTACTATGAAGATTTGCCTGGATTGTGCGAATCTTATAGTTGACCACGACCCCGTGTCCACTGAGCACGGCCCCGTGGTGGGCAATAGAAGCTTCTACCACTTTGTCTTTTCTGCTGACACTTGGGCACGCCCCCGTGCTGGCTGAGCACGGGGCGTGTTCAGTCTTCTGTCTTCTTGTTTTGCTTGGGAAGATGCTGTCGTGGGGTCGGGCATGTCACGTTTGTTCCTTTTCTTGTATTTATGTTAGATTTTGCTGTCTTTTTGCTTCTTTTGTTAATTTGAGCTTATTTAATCCTGAAAATACAAAAGAAAGACAAAAGCACACTTTTTCCAACATTAGTACTAAAAAAGGGTTAGTTTTATGCCACAATTGATGTAATTTATATGTTGCATTTTGCACACATCAAATACCCCCACACTTGAATCTTTGCTTGTCCTCAAGCAAAACTCTTTATAATGTGGCTTTACACTCCCAAATGGAATGGGTAGAGAAGAAGGTTTTTGGGCTTGTCATAGAGTGTCGGGATTTCCGAGATTCTTTATTTAGTTTTATTTTTATTTATTTACAATCCTATTCGTCATGATTTATTTAAAACTTTTCATAAGAGAAATTACTTATTAGGGCATAACATGCCTCTTTAAAATTCTATTTATATACAACACATACCTCACGGGGATCACTCAACACTCGGCCGAAAATGTATTTTAGTGGATCACTCGAGAGCGGCATGGAACTTATTCCTACCATAGGCTTGCCAAGCAATCAATCATCCTCCTTTTTAACTATATACCTTTGTAAATATCAAGAGGACTTTTTGGGTGAAGGGTTAGGATTGGGTTAAAGGTAGGTGGTTGGGTTAGTGGTTAGTAGAAAAGGGCGAAAAAGCGTAAAAAGCATCGGTTTTCGTAAGATTTTCTATTTTTCAACTTTTTATTATTTTGATGAAGCCATTATTCCAAACAAAGTTATTTTTGGTGAACTTGCTTGTTTATTTGTTTTTGCTTCATCATCAACAATTTTTTTTTTGAAGAGTCATACGAAAAACCGAGCTAGTTACTAAAACAAAGGGTTAAAAATGAAAAACGTTTTGGTGGGTAAAAGGGTGTTTGTTTGGGTTATGAAATGAAAAGGTTTAGGCTCAAAGGGGCTAACTATGGGGATTTTGGGTAGGTGGTAAAAAAAAAAGAAAAAATAATTGTGTAGAAATAAAAAGGGGTTAGTCCTAATGCCTCCATCATTTACTTACTCGGGTTTAAGTTGGTAAGGACCGGGAATTTATCGTCGTGGCAAGTTCTAGAGTCGTAAGAACCAAGCGGCTATTCACACAAGAAACGAAAAATGAGCATTTAGTTTAATGATATGTAATTGTATGATCAATAAAGGCTCAAAACTCACTTTTGTGGGAATGGTTTTTTTTATGTGATCAAGTATATATAATCAAATTTTAACTAAGTTTGCCATGCCTTTTCATAATTTTCTTATGTTGGTTCTTTTTATCACGACGCTATCGGTTGTAAATTTGTAAAAATATAACCTTTTTAGAACTTTGAAATTCCCAAGTTAAACCTAGACAAGTAAAAAAATGAAAATTTTTGAAAAAATTTGGGGTGATTAGCGGTTCCAATAGAGTTTTGTGTAAGGCTTGTATTTAGGACTTGCAAGATTCAAGGTTTTAGCATCCCCCCCCACACTTAAATTACACATTGTCCTCAATGTGTCCCAAAAATAAGTTTTTAGGTTGATTGAATGTGTAAAAGGTGTGAATTAAGCAAAAATTTATGTTACTGGGCACTAGACACGGCCTCGTGTTGTCCGGGCACGGCCCCATGTTCAAGTGCCAGTAACAAAATTAAATCAAGAGAAACAAAAGTCTAGACACGGGGGCGTGTTGGGTGAACACGGCCCGTGTCTAGTTACCTGAACTGGGTCTTTTCTGCAGACTGTGCAACACGGGGCCGTGTTGGGCGGACACGGCCCGTTCCGAGCTTACTGTAAACGAAGAAAATTGTCGGATGGTCCTGTTTTCCTGTATGGGGTGCTGGTTCAAGTTTCCCTTGTATCCTTTGCCATCTCTAGTGTATTTTATTCATTTCAACACCATCCAAACACCAAATTAACTAAAACCATCATTCATTAAGTCATAGAGAGAATTACATATTAGTCCTAAAATTAAAATACTAGATAGTTAGGTCAAAGAAACACAAGAAATCTAAACCAAGGAGTTCTAGCCTACAACTTATTCTATTAGCAAAATTTCCGAAAAAGGTAAATCTTTCGGTTAGATGTGGCTTGAAAAACTCCTTTCTCCGGTCATGGGTTCCTCACACGTCGGCGAGCCATTCTTCTATCTCCCTAGGGAGAAGAAAAGCGGGCTCATTGGCATTGGGTTGAGGAGGTGCAACTTCCACCGGGACTTCTTGGAGTTCTTCAAGAGGAGGTTCCGCCGGAATGTCGTCCCAACCGGTAGGATTGTTGATTCCAAGTGCTAGGTTCCAATCCTCTTGAGGTAGGATCGGTTCCATAGGAGGTGTTACAAGAATGTTTAACCTCTGGTGCAAGAGGTTTATTTCTTGAAAACTTTTTTCCAACCCCACCGAAAGATAATTTATACGGTCTATTAGGACCTCCTCCACCGAAGTCATCTCGTCAAGAGCTTCACGTAATGCCATCACGTAACGTACGAGAGTTGCTTCAGTTGATGGCCTCCTTTCCCTTCGACTGTTTCTGGAGTGCGCAGAAGAGGTTCCACTGTTTTGGCTAGACATTCTACGAAAACAAACCGGAAATAGTTTATTTTAATGAAACAGTACCACGGACACGGCCCCGTGCTCAATGAGCATGGCCCCGTGTTCACCTTTCTGCAGTTTTTTAGAACAAGGAATCTTGAAGTTTCAAATTATTTTCCCAACTTATAAAGCGTTTTTTGAACAGAAATAACTTAAAACAATGTTATGTAACTTATTTTTAACAAGATTCCTTGAACAAAAAGTTAACAAACATCACAATAAAGCTTGAAATCAAGCTTCAATGGAGGTGTTGTTGCAAGAAAGATGAAGAAGAAGGCAATGGACAAAAGAGGAAGGGACAAGATGTTTGTTAGAAATTTCTTTTAGAACATACCTGGGATGGTAAGTTAGAAAATCCTTTCAAATCTCTGTCCCTAAATGGTCCAAATGTGTAGGATTCTTGGCTGCATTTATAGAAAACGACAGCAGGCTGGACACGGCCCCGTGTCGGCTGGACACGGCCCCGTGTGCAGGCAAGATCCTGACACGTTTTGCCCGTATTCTGACAAAAGTCAGAAGGGAATCTTTTGGTGGACACGGGGGCGTGTTGACCTGGGCACGGCCCCGTGTCGAAAGGCTGTTTATGAAGTTTTGTCTATTTTAAGGAACTTTTCCGGATCGGGTGGTTCCTTACTGGATGGAACAACCCCAAAGTGCCTAAGATACCTTAATTGTTCTAGATTAAGACGAGAACGCAAGAGGTTGTCGGTGAGGGTGATTCATATGCTATATGTAGGTGGACAAGTCCAACCCTTTCCCGGGCTCTCGTTAAAGAAGGTGTATGTCGAATCGCTCAGGTCTATGTATGCATCGAACGAAGTCGATGGGGAGTCCTTCACAACACAATCGACACAGGGACGACTATCGCTCAAGTCCTCACTAGAGTTAGAAGTATCGTCGGAAACAGCGAAGTTGTTTGAATGCGAGCCCAACCCTTCTTCTTGGTTATCGTCTTGGGATAGATTATTGAAATCTTTCCTAAGTTCTTTTAACCAATTAAGAATTAGATCTTCTAATTGAAATAATTCATCAAGAAGCATTTCTCCTAAAATATCCGGTTGGGAGCATTCGATGGAGAGATAGGGATTATTTTTACTTTCACCCCTCTTAAGGATACAAGGAAACGATGGGTCTCTATAGTGGGGCTTATAATTTAGAAAATAACATTCTAATTCCTCATAATTGACACCACTTAGTACCATAAGAGTGCCGAAAGTAAAAAGTATCAGTATCACTCATGTTTGTGTCAGAAATTACCAACCGTCGGGATCTTACGGTTTTGTTTCAGTAACTGAAACTTGGGCACGGGGGCGTGTTGAGTGGGCACGGCCCCGTGTTCAGCTTACTGTCTGACTTAAAACAGGATTGCCAGTTCCAATGATTGGGCACGGGGCGTGTTCAGCGGGCACGGTCTGTGCTGAGTTCTGCAGAAGCTGAAAAATTAAGAAAAATCCTAAAAAAATGAAAAATAAGAAAAAACGATTAGGCCGTTGATTCCTAACTTTCTTAAAATCCTTGTGTCCCCGGCAACGGCGCCAAAAACTTGATGCGTGTGAAGTGTTATATATATAAGGTGTATATTTTAAGCCCTTTAACATTTTTTTTAGCCAAGTTTTAAATTTATAAAACACGATATTTACTAACACTAAACACACATATGGGTAAGTGCACCCATCGTGAGCGTAGTATAGTGTTGGTAAGATACCGAGGTCGTCAAAGGACACAAGAGCTTTTAGTACCGGTTTATCCTCAAAGTCGAATCAAATCAAAAAGTTTAGAAAAAATTTTCAAACTAAGAAAATAAAAACTAACTAAAATGCTGAAAATAAAAATAAAAGAAAAACAGATAGACATGATGAATCACTTGGTTCCGACTTGTGTATAGTGTAACCTATGATTATTTCCGCACTTTTGCACTTATTTAAGAGATTATCTTAGTTATTTTAGTAGGGCCCTCATTTGGAGGTGACGTTACCCTCAACCCAGTAGTTTGAGTCAGCAAGGATACTGTAACGCCCGGTTTTTTTGTACTTTCCATTTATAGAAAGTTTTGTTCGTATTCCTATTTTTGGAAACTTTGTATCCTTGTAATCGTTCCTTCTTTGTAATCGTTGTAAAACCGAGGCTTGGATCATTAATGAAACTTGTATTTTGTTGCAAATATGTTATACAAACTTCATATATGCTCGTATGTTCGAATTGGTGAATCAATTGGTGTTTAATTGTTATTCTTGGAAACTATGTGCTAAACTTGTAATTAATCTAAACTTATGCATAAAACATGTTATGAACGAGAAAGACACTTGATTTGATACTTATACGCTTGACTATACTTGGCTTATACTCCTCATGCTTGTATTTCCCTTAAACTATGCTTAAATAGCAAAACAAGTCCCTAAAACACATGAAAATGCCTAAATTACAAAGTGGAGGGGCCTAATTGCAAATAACTCAAACTTCAGCTGCATAAGGCTCGCGGCCCGCCTCAACTTACCTTGATACCTCAGCGGGACGCCTGAGGGTGCCCAGATCAGAAAAAAACACAGCAGCTGCATTTCTACGCGAATTGGCACGAAATCCCATCTTCTAACCCTCCCCAATCACCATTTAGCCACCTCTAAACACCTCCAATCATACTCAAACTCTTCCACTATAAATATACACCTTCTCCAAGCATTTCTACACTTTTAACACTCTCTAATCCTCTCAAATTCACTCTCAAATCAGTTGCAAATCTGCATTTTCGGACAGATTCATACTCTTGCACTAAAGTGAGTATAACTTGCTCATTTCTTAACGAAATCACTTGATTCTTCTTCCTACTTGCTTGGATAATCCTTGGGTTTGATTCCTTGACTTCTCCTTGGAGAAATCAGACCTGGAATTGCCCTGAAATGGTCCAAGAACTTTCTGTTTTGTTGCATACTCTTTCAAACTTGTTTAAACTTCATCCAACTTGTGTCTAACACATCTCACACCAATGTCCTAATGCTTACAACCTCTCTTATGGTTGGTTAAGCTTAAAAACATGGTTGAGACACTTTAAATCAGAGGATTAAACCTCATAAACTTTCTGTTTTGTTAGGGTGTTTTGACCCACAAGTCATGTTCGAGCTAGTTCTTGATGTAGAGTGATTATGGAACAACTTGGGTTGTTCCAAACATACAATCCTCACATGATTTGATGATTTCTCTTAGTTAGATTGTTTATATTGTAGTAATCCTAGTTCGTGACCCTCCTTGGTTGTTTTTACATCAAGAGAAGTGGTGAACATTCAAGGGGTTCCTAAATGGAAGCTTGTCTTCCTACCCCATACATGACATCCATGAATAACTCGAGGTGCCTAAATGAAGATCTTAATCTTCTACCTCCTACTTGAATTATTGGACCTAATAATATGTAATACTTAACCTAAATATATATATATACTCATTCGAACCTTTAATGTTAAACTTGTGTTTATATGTTAAAGTAGTAGAATACCATCTAAGACTTAACACTCCAAGTATGATTCTAATGGGCATATTACCCATGAAATACAATATAACCCTAGTGGTTACATAGTGTCATATAAGAGTATAAGTTAAAGATGATTATTTTCAATATTGTACTTTATGTTATGTTAAACTCCAAATTATAATCTTCCGTTGTACGCGAAACTCACACACCTATGTTTCCTCGTGTAGAAGGACTAGGTGCTCCAACTTAATCTACTCCAACAACTCACTCGCGGGAATTCCAAGTAGGAAAGCTTGCAACCACCGTGAGTATACTCGATCCTTTTTTCCCCTTTACACTTTGGGATGCAACATGTATAATTATGTAAACAATTTTTGAACTAAACATACTCAACCTTTGAACGAATGCATGAAACTAATGTGACTTACTTGCTATTCTTGTATGCTCTATGAACGATTTGGAACGTTATATGCTCATTGACTTGTTCGCCCACCTTAACAATTATAGCGCTATAGGATTAACGCCCCGCCTGCTGAACTATTGGGTATTGTTAAGTTACCACCCCGCTGAACGATTGGGATTAGGCTATTTTTATGCGTTGTGTTCTAGGGTTTGATCATATAGTACGCCAAAATTGCATACTAGCAAGCACATATTATGAATCATGTTGGTTTGAGTTTTTATTCTATTATGCTATGTAAACAAACTTGTATACTCGCTCATTGCCTTTGCATTGAAACTCTATTTTAATACATGTTGCAGGTTGATTAATGAAGTATGGATGATTGATGAAACAAGTTTAGGGTGGACTAGATACACACCTTTAATCTATTTATCTTTGTTGATTTGAATTTGAACAATGTTGTTATTTCCATTTTAAATGTTGTATGACAATTTAGTCCTTGCAATGAAATTTGAATTCAATTAAATATTGTCACATAGTGTTATGATGTTTTGAGCAATTTGTTCGTCTCATCCCGATGTTTCCGCCATCGGTTGGGGTGTGACAGATACAATCCTAAAGGGTCGGATTATTGAAAGATAATTAATTAAGTTATTAATGCAAATTATGGTAGGCCCCTCTTTTGGAGGTGACGTTACCCTCGGCTAAGTAGTCTGAGTCAGCAGGGATACAGTCCTAAATAGCCGGGTTATAGAATTAATAGTAGTTAACTTATGAGGGGATTAAAAAGTTTGGACCCCCGCCATCCAATACCGTTAAGTATTGAAGGAGGTCCTAATAAATTTGACCCAGGTCCATTGCAGGACCTCTAAACACTGAACAATGGCAAGACTCTTACCAAACCGTTCCCTTAACCTCCGACCAGGTAGCCAACATACCTCCATATAGACCGTGGAGATATGAATGGTGAAAATCTTTTATTTTATATAGACAGTAAAATAATGTCAAGACACCACGGACAAACGATAAGGAAGAATCACCTTCAACATAAGAAACTAGTTATTAAAGTCATTAATACAAAACCAAGTAAAAAGTGCGAAAAGATTAGAAATAAAAAGTATTACATTAGACACTTGTCTTCACCAAGTGATGTAAGAGACTTAGGCAAACATGGCCTTGATTGTCAAGAACTCTTATGTAAGACCCTAATTCGTATTTGACAAAAAGTCGCAGCGGAAATTCGTGCCATAAAATTTCTTTCATTACAAACGTCTGGACTTACTTGAAAGTTCGTCTTAATATGTATCTTTTACAAAAATAAAGCATAAGTCTTGTTTACTAATAGTACATACTCAATTATTCCCGTACAATCTATCTTGTGACTCGGTCTTCGATCTCTATTCCTCGTGATAACCGCCCGTGATTTGTACAACCTGCACTCACCACATACATTCATCACATTAGTACACAATACATAAACAAGATTCAATACATGTACACTTTCCATTTAGCTTTCTCTCTAATTTTAAGCATATCATTCGCATATCCATTCCCTGGTGAGCCTTCAATAATGTACCTGCATAAATCTTCGTTTTCCAGGCACACAATTAATATCATTAACACTCAACGTATCCAAAATCATACTTACATATACACGTGCATACATCCATGCCTCTCTACATACATGCCTACACTCATACGTATCTTCATACATACATAAATACACATCTGCATACGTACCTACGTTCCTACGTCTTTACACACATGCATACGACCACACGTACTTCCATACATACATAAATACTCATCTGCATATGTACATACGTTTCTACGCCTTCACCCATGTACATACTACCCTACGTATCTTCATATATACATAAATACGCTTCTATATACGTACCTACATTCGTACGTCTCTACATTCATGCATACACTCATACATATCTTCCATATATACATAATTACACATCCACATACACGTACAAGATCTTGCATACTTCTTACATACTCGTACGTTAATTACATGGGACTTAGACTTTGATTTATAGCCCATAAACGTCAAAGGAATGATCAAAATCATGTTTGGGAGGCCCGTTGTGGTCCACGAATGATAAACCGAAGCCTACCATACCCAAATCAACTTAGAAAACATTTTTCAGGGTTTTGAACATGGGGAGGCCGTCAGCGACGACCCTAGGGTCGTCGGCGACGACCCTTGCAAAAGCCCGTAGCCCAAAATCCCGTAGACAGGCAAATAACCCGTCAGCAAAAAAACTGACTTTCCCGTGCCCGTCGGCGACGCCCCCATACTCGTCGGCGACCCCCTCTAGAAATTGCATTTTTCTGCAGTTCCGTTTCGTTGTCCGTACGCACTAAAACGCGCATAACTTTTGAACCGTTTACCCGTTTAACCTCCCGTTTCTTCCTACATGCTTGTAAATTCACATTCTATCATATAAACTTGAAATCCAACATCCGGTTTAAGGAAATTATTGACGTAAACCTCTCGGCTTTATATACCCGCTTTCACTTATTCGACCCGTTCATGCAGTCATCAACAACACATTCGTCTTAACATCAAGGCTACGTTTTGACCCGTTACATCTACTTAACAAAACTCATCGGTTTCATACAACACATCCTTATTGGTCCTCACTTAACATACTTAACTAACTAGCACATAACTTTACATAAACAACTAAGAAGCGATTCCGGAAATCACTTACCTTTTTGCGTCCGTTCCCTTGCCTCCTTTTGACCCGTTTGCCTTTCTTGCTTGAGTCCATTTCCACATGATCCTTATGCCTTCACATCACGCAATCACCTTCTTGTTAGTATGCATGATTGTACACTTAATGATCATGTCGAATGCATGGTTCACGTTTGACTTTCATTAGTCAAGTCTAACAAACATAAGACATATATCCAAAATCACATCTCTTCCAACTCGTATAATTCCTTACATAATTGCATATAACACACATTGTTAAACATGCACCATATGACTTTATAGCATTGAAATTTGACAAGAGTCTAGCCATACTACTTATGCAAGGTTGACTTCCAAAAGTCAATGACCCATCTTATGGACTTTCGACTTAACCTCATGTATCCGTGTCATCATATTAAGCTATAACAATGGCATTATATACACTTCATATTCAGGATGTAATATGCTTACAACCACATGATCAATCCATTACATACACACACATACATATTATCAATACTACATATACTAAAGCTTTCGGGATCCCATACTAGACGACCATATTTGGGGTACATAACCAACATGATTTTACTATCCTTACTTGCTATACATTAACGCCAATTTCATTTCGTAACCTCAACTAAACCGTCGACTAAACACATAGTGTGTACCATACAATGTGAGTGAACAATGAAAGATACTAGTGCACATTTCTACCCAAACAAGACATCAATAAAACCTCCACATGGATTCAATCTTACACATGTTCCTTATGTAAGTTTAATAACAATTTAATCATTTACACATTGTATGTATGTTCAACCACTACTTGCATACATTTTCACATAATATCGTCGTTTAGTCATTTCATCAAACACTTGGCGTGCGTACCACTATCTAAGCATAATGTACAACTATTTCATGCATCAATCTTCTACATTCATACATAGTTCATCAAATCCTTCTACTCACCATCATGTAGTATTCACAATTAATCATCCAACATATCATCATCACATTTTATTCAATTCATCAAACCATAACTCGTTATACACCAATATTTCATCAATCTTTCAACAAGAATTGGACATAGATAGTGATTAAGTCATCATTATCACCATGACTAATGGGTTTTACTTCTAAACATCAAATTAACACAAACTATACATAACCTATGTTCTACTTGATGATTCTAACCCTTATACATCATCAATTTCATACTAATTCACGGATTAAAACATAACCCACTTCCTACATGATCACAAATCTTAGTTTTGAGACATACCTTATGATCCCCTTGTGTTGGTGATCACTAATTCACGTTCGGTTGATAATTTGAGCTTCGATTCACCCTTCAATTTGATGAATATTGTTGAGTTAGGGTTTGGCTCCCTTGGGGAGCTCTGGAACGATCCAGAACACACACACACACGAAAATGTGTGTGGTGTGTGTTGATATTTCCTTTTAGTTAGTGACCGACTTTCATCCCATCCACTTTAACCCCTCAAGTTTACTTCCAACACATTTTTGGCACTACTTTTCTCCTTTAATAGTTTTTACCATGCACTTAACTAGGTTGAATAGCCTAGTTATTTATTTCGTAATATAACGCATAAGGACATATTTCGAATATATGACATTTGGATTATTTGGGCGTTACAAGTCTACCCTCCTTAAAAGAGGTTTCGTCCCCGAAACCTTTCTTATCTTTATTAATCACTAACTTTCTCTCCTCTACGTCCCCTCGACACGACCGCTAGCCCATCACAATGACTATCCTTCATTTTTCAAGAACCCATCCGAGAGTTCTTATTAATGTCACTTTCACTAAATAGTGCTAGCTTCTAACGCACTTCATAGCTAATGGTCCATTCATCATTCTAATACTCGTATATCATGTGCAATATTTCATTTTGTTTACTTGATTCAATTTCAAATATCCTGTTAATAATGGGTCAATATATATGCTTCTTCAACATGTAGTTATACATACATTCATATGATCCGTTCATGGCGTATCTAATACTTTCATCTCGTTTCTTAAAATTGCATTCTCTTCATGTACTGTATAATATTTAACTATTGTTTTGTTATCGCAACAAAACTACTATTTCATAGTCACAACTACGTGCCCAGCTCTTAATTTAACATCATTCTATGTTTTCTACAATTACCTATACCTTGCATACCTTTACGTTGCCTTCAAATCATTTCATGCATTTCATTTTACTATTGCTTTCGCTTCATGCATTACATAATTTATATAAATAAATGTGTCGTGCAAATTCATTGTACAAAGTTCATTAGACACTCAAAATTTCCTCCTCAAACTTTTGAAATCCACTTTTTAATGACATATTTTCTTCTTACATCCGTTGTTAAAAATTTTAACATTCCATACCATACATATCCTATCAGTCATTTCGTAGGTCCTTCTCAACCTATCAATTCACACCTATCCAACATGAAGTACACATTTTACTAACCTCGATTTCTTTGCATAATTCAATGGTCCGTAAACCAGACCTATCTGCCTCTTTGTGAGTACTAGCCGTACCAGGCTATGTTCCATTCATCCTTGTAATGGGCTTCCACTCGTGCGCATTCTTTCACCAATTCGATTGGTTTCATCACATTCGTAGTTCTACCAGTAACATCTACAAAATCGGCGGTTAGCAGCTTTCATTCAAACATTCATTACTTCATTTCGGTATTCTTGCCAAAACTCACCCTTCTCCATCATACTTAGATTGTTGTCCGGGTTATAGCCCGTCATTCATTACGATTCCTAAGAGTCGATTACTAATACATCTGACACATATCATATTCAAAATTTCTTTCTTTCATCCAAATTAGGTTTACGTGCTAAACATAATGCTCACTTATAAGTATAAAACTTAACAAATCAAAACATTAAATATATCGGGTTTGAATGGCGATTACCCTTTGATCCGCATGACTTGTTCGTCTCTTTAACCCTTCTTACATAAAAACACATTCGCTTATATATACATATATATATACATTCATTCACACATATCTATATATACAAGTTTAAGGCATAACTTGGATACTATTCGCTTTTTAAAGAATATTTACTTGCTTAGTCTGTATTTACTTATATATTCGCATCTTTCCATACTTATCATTCATTATGTTTCGAACCCGCCACGTGGTTCCTAACCTATAGTTCATGCTTTCATTTCTTTCATGTTTCGAATCCGTCTCGTAGATTCTGACATATCATTCATGCTTTCAATTCTTTCATGTTTCGAATCCGTCTCGCGGATTCTAACATATCACTCATGCTTTCAGTTCTTTCATGTTTCGAATCCGTCTCGCAGATTCTAACATATCATTCATGCTTTCAGTTCTTTCATGTTTCGAATCCGTCTCGCGGATTCTAACATTTCATTCGTAATTTCATTCCTGAAAGTCTTACATTTCTTCTCACCCTCACGTCCACCTACTACCTAATTCTAACGGACATACCTATAGCAATTATCACGGTCTCACGAACGTCATATGCTTCTCGTGTACTGGCCAGGTACACAATCCACATACTAGTTTCGTGTCTTCGTGTAATTGTCACCTTATATCCGAAGAATTAGGTTTCGGCACGTTTCCAAAACTTCATTACCATTCTTATCATTATTTTCCATTTTAAAATCTTCCTTTCATTGATAGGTTTTACCATTACATGTACCTACATATATTAAATATACGTACCTGGGTCAATATGTCATATTATATACCTTGGTGCCGGTGCTAGACCGCATCCACAGATCATTCTTTCCAAGCAACCATGCTTACCTTACATATAACATATTGTTAGTTGTCTTCCAATACATACTTAAGCACATACTTACCGTGGTTTCTACCCTTAGATCTTGATCGAGTCTTGGATTGTACGGGTTTCTTGTCACAAGAGCACACAGGTTTGAGTTCAAGTATTTGCCTCCTCATACTTGATTTCGCTCAAACCAGGGTTCTGATACCAACTTGTAAGACCCTAATTCGTATTTGACAAAAAGTCGCAGCGGAAATTCGTGCCATAAAATTTCTTTCATTACAAACGTCTGGACTTACTTGAAAGTTCGTCTTAATATGTATCTTTTACAAAAATAAAGCATAAGTCTTGTTTACTAATAGTACATACTCAATTATTCCCGTACAATCTATCTTGTGACTCGGTCTTCGATCTCTATTCCTCGTGATAACCGCCCGTGATTTGTACAACCTGCACTCACCACATACATTCATCACATTAGTACACAAGACATAAACAAGATTCAATACATGTACACTTTCCATTCAGCTTTCTCTCTAATTTTAAGCATATCATTCGCATATCCATTCCCTGGTGAGCCTTCAATAATGTACCTGCATAAATCTTCGTTTTCCAGGCACACAATTAATATCATTAACACTCAACGTATCCAAAATCATACTTACATATACACGTGCATACATCCATGCCTCTCTACATACATGCCTACACTCATACGTATCTTCATACATACATAAATACACATCTGCATACGTACCTACGTTCCTACGTCTTTACATACATGCATACGACCACACGTACTTCCATACATACATAAATACTCATCTGCATATGTACATACGTTTCTACGCCTTCACCCATGTACATACTACCCTACGTATCTTCATATATACATAAATACGCTTCTATATACGTACCTACATTCGTACGTCTCTACATTCATGCATACACTCATACATATCTTCCATATATACATAATTACACATCTACATACACGTACAAGATCTTGCATACTTCTTACATACTCGTACGTTAATTACATGGGACTTAGACTTTGATTTATAGCCCATAAACGTCAAAGGAATGATCAAAATCATGTTTGGGAGGCCCGTCGTGGTCCACGAATGATAAACTGAAGCCTACCATACCCAAATCAACTTAGAAAACATTTTTCAGGGTTTTGAACATGGGGAGGCCGTCAGCGACGGCCCTAGGGTCGTCGGCGACGGCCCTTGCAAAAGCCCGTAGCCCAAAATCCCGTAGACAGGCAAATAACCCGTCAGCAAAAAAACTGACTTTCCCGTGCCCGTCGGCGACGCCCCCATACCTGTCGGCGACCCCCTATAGAAATTGCATTTTTCTGCAGTTCTGTTTCGTCGTCCGTACGCACTAAAACTCGCATAACTTTTGAACCGTTTACCCGTTTAACCTCCCGTTTCTTCCTACATGCTTGTAAATTCACATTCTATCATATAAACTTGAAATCCAACATCCGGTTTAAGGAAATTATTGATGTAAAGCTCTCGGCTTTATATACCCGCTTTCACTTATTCGACCCGTTCATGCATTCATCAACAACACATTCGTCTTAACATCAAGGCTACGTTTTGACCCGTTACACCTACTTAACAAAAATCATTGGTTTCATACAACACATCCTTATTGGTCCTCACTTAACATACTTAACTAACTAGCACATAACTTTACATAAACAACTAAGAAGCGATTACGGAAATCACTTACCTTTTTGCGTCCGTTCCCTTGCCTCCTTTTGACCCGTTTGCCTTTCTTGCTTGAGTCCATTTCCACATGATCCTTATGCCTTCACATCACGCAATCACCTTCTTGTTAGTATGCATGATTGTACACTTAATGATCATGTCGAATGCATGGTTCACGTTTGACTTTCATTAGTCAAGTCTAACAAACATAAGACATATATCCAAAATCACATCTCTTCCAACTCGTATAATTCCTTACATAATTGCATATAACACACATTGTTAAACATGCACCATATGACTTTATAGCATTGAAATTTGACAAGAGTCTAGCCATACTACTTATGCAAGGTTGACTTCCAAAAGTCAATGACCCATCTTATGGACTTTCGACTTAACCTCATATATCCGTGTCATTATATTAAGCTATAACAATGGCATTATATACACTTCATATTCAGGATGTAATATGCTTACAACCACATGATCAATCCATTACATACACACACATACATATTATCAATACTACATATACTAAAGCTTTCGGGATCCCATACTAGACGACCATATTTGGGGTACATAACCAACATGATTTTACCATCCTTACTTGCTATACATTAACGCCAATTTCATTTCGTAACCTCAACTAAACCGTCGACTAAACACATAATGTGTACCATACAATGTGAGTGAATAATGAAAGATACTAGTGCACATTTCTACCCAAACAAGACATCAATAAAACCTCCACATGGATTCAATCTTACACATGTTCCTTGTGTATGTTTAATAACAATTTAATCATTTACACATTGTATGTATGTTCATCCACTACTTGCATACATTTTCACATAATATCGTCGTTTAGTCATTTCATCAAACACTTGGCGTGCGTACCACTATCTAAGCATAATGTACAACTATTTCATGCATCAATCTTCTACATTCATACATAGTTCATCAAATCCTTCTACTCACCATCATGTAGTATTCACAATTAATCATCCAACATATCATCATCACATTTTATTCAATTCATCAAACCATAACTCGTTATACACCAATATTTCATCAACCTTTCAACAAGAATTGGACATAGATGGTGATTAAGTCATCATCATCACCATGACTAATGGGTTTTACTTCTAAACATCAAATTAACACAAACTATACACAACCTATGTTCTACTTGATGATTCTAACCCTTATACATCATCAATTTCATACTAATTCACGGATTAAAACATAACCCACTTCCTACATGATCACCAATCTTAGTTTTGAGACATACCTTATGATCCCCTTGTGTTGGTGATCACTAATTCACGTTCGGTTGATAATTTGAGCTTCTATTCACCCTTCAATTTGATGAATATTGTTGAGTTAGGGTTTGGCTCCCTTGGGGAGCTCTGGAACGATCCAGAACACACACACACACGAAAATGTGTGTGGTGTGTGTTGATATTTCCTTTTAGTTAGTGACCAACTTTCATCCCATCCACTTTAACCCCTCAAGTTTACTTCCAACACATTTTTGGCATTACTTTTCTCCTTTAATAGTTTTTACCATGCACTTAACTAGGTTGAATAGCCTAGTTATTTATTTCGTAATATAACGCATAAGGACATATTTCGAATATATGACATTTGGATTTTGGGGCGTTACATCTTACGATCAATCTTGGATCCCGAGACGACTCACACACTCTATGATGGACAATGGATGATGGTGGTGGATGGTGGTGTTATGGTGGTGGTGGGTGGTGGGTGAAGTGTGAGAGAGGTAGTGTGCCAAGGGATGGTTTGAGCTTGAGCCAAGCACTCCTATTTATAGGCTGAACAGAAGCTCGGGCACGGCCCCGTGTCCACATCCTTCTCTTTCTTCATTTAATGCAGCTTGTCTTATTAGTTGACCACGCCCCTGTGTCCGCTGAGCACGACCCCGTGTGCAAAAGAATCTTTGTACTATGAAGATTTGTCTGGATTGTCGAATCTTATAGTTGACCACGGCCCCGTGTCCACTGAGCACGGCCCCGTGGTGGGCAATAGAAGCTTCTACCACTTTGTCTTTTCTGCTGACACTTGGGCACGCCCCCGTGCTGGCTGAGCACGGGGCGTGTTCAGTCTTCTGTATTCTTGTTTTGCTTGGGAAGATGCTGTCGTGGGGCCGGGCATGTCACATTTGTTCATTTTTTTGTATTTATGTTAGATTTTGCTGTCTTTTTGCTTCTTTTGTTAATTTGAGCTCATTTAATCCTGAAAATACAAAAGGAAGACAAAAGCACATTTTTTCCAACATTAGTACTAAAAAATGGTTAGTTTTATGCCACAATTGATGTAATTTATATGTGCATTTTGCACACATCAAAGACGAATAAATGTTGAAGATAGTTCTTGTAGCTTGTGTGGTACAGGGGATGAGGATGTTATGCATTTGTTCACCGGGTGTGGTTTTTCTTTTGGAGTTTGGACTATTGTGGGTCAGTGGTGCAATATCATGCCTATTATGGCGTTTGATTTTAATGACTTGTTGCGGGTTCACGAGATGGTTGCAGGAGGTAAATGGGCGAAGAAAGTGATTAGAGGGATCATGATGGTTACTTGCTGGGCGATATGGAAGAGCCGGAACGATAAAGTCTTTAGGGGGACTACTCCGAAGGTGGCTGAGGTCGTTGCTACGGTTAAGTCTTGTTCATTCTTGTGGTTAAAAAGTAGATCTAATTTTGCTAACATTGTTTGGAAGGATTGGGTGATGAATCCATTGTATATGTTGTAGTTTGCTTTGGTGGCCCTTGATTCGAGGGCGCACCCATTTTTTTAATGAAGTTCACTGTTAAAAAAAAAAAAAATAGTTGCTATTTAAAAGATATAATGAAAAAATAGTTTTAAGTCATTTTTTTTCCTGTGTATCTTTTTTAAAGAAACGATATCCACATAACTAAAAGTGATTCTCAATTAAAATTAAAAGATTAAAACAAATTTAATGAACAACATAAATATTTAGAATTATTGGTGTAATAGATTAGAAGTAAGCGTTGTCAGTATATATCTATACATATAATCAGAACCATCACTAGTGCTCTAGTGGTGGCCACGGGTATTTAAGTTCCATATATGGTGGGCCCGGGTGAGTTTTCCCCTCAAGGTCTCAAGTTAGAGTCTTGGTGATAGGGGTTTCTCATTGAGGGATTTAAATTGGGGATCTATTGTGCGAGGGGGCTCTCTAGCGCGGACCCGGTTAAGACAACGTATGCTAGACCTCCCGACATTCGCGAATAATTCACACCTTTCAAAAAAAAAACATATAATCAGTGTTGTAAAAGTCGCTAGGCGGTCTCTTGTCGGCCGACTGGGGAGTTGGGAGTAATCGGAGTACTCGGGGAGTACGCGGACATGACAACTATAAAGAAAATTAATTGTTATATATTATACATATGTTAAAATAAACATAATTCATATCAACTGAGTATAATTTAAAATGAAACATGTTTAAAGTTCAAATATTCTGAATACAAGTCCGAGTAGTCCGAGTACAAGGCCGAGTAGGCCGATTTTGATTAATTAAAAGTCAACAAACCACGTTGACCGCCTAGACCGGCTAGGCCGACTCTTTCCGACTACGTCCGACTAGGCGCCGACTAGGCGCCGACTAGGCGCCGAGTTTGACCGAGGCCGACTAATTGAGTCTGCCTAGGAGGAAGTCGCCTCGGAGGGGTTCCGAGGACCGAGTACTCGGCCTTGGAATCCGACTTTTACAATACTGAGTGTGGGTATGGTGGACAAATCGGTCACATTCATGGTTTCAAACCATAAACTCTAAACCGAATCAGTTCATTCCATCTCGGCCGATCTACCTCTATATAAACGATTACAATCTCCTAATTTCAAATCGTAAACTCTAAACCGAATCAATTCATTTCCATCCGGTCCAAACCAGCCGATATATCTCAATTTCAACAATTTATAGACAACTAACTTCGAACTCTTTGGGCACGCTTCTCTCCCTCCAAAACCCCCTCATATATCCCTTTCCCCTTTTCTCCTAGGGTTAGGGTTTCCACAATCTCCTCCCATTCTGCATGATCTTTCCCGATCTTCATCACCAAAAACAATCAATCTCCACCGGAGAAGATGCCGTTATTCATCTCCGACGAAGAATACGCCCGCTGCTCTCACGACGCATCTCTAATCTCACAAAAAGCCGACGCATACATCAAACAACTCTACAATCAACTCGAAACTGAAAAGGCTCAACACGATGCCTCTTCCATAACCGCCGAACAAACCTGTTCGATTCTCGAACAGAAGTATGTTTCGCTCAAATCGGAATTTGTCACGCTTCAATCACAACACGCGCAACTCAGTTCGACTCTCGAAGAACGTGTCTCTGAAGTCGCTCAGATTCAAGCGGATAAGCACCAGATTTATCTTCAATCGGTATTATCTTTTATCCTTTTTCTGTTTTTTCTTTGATTATTATGTTTTTCTGCTAGTTGATGCTTCAATTGTAACTGTTTTAATTCGATACTTGTATTGTTATATGAATCTAGGGTTAATTTAGACGATAAGTTAGTAAAATCTTATTCTAATTAAGTAATTTAATCCGTGAAATCCAATTTTTTAAATCGTAAATCGACTGGTTCACTCCTAACCAGTCTGAACTGCTCGATTTAGGTCGGTGTAAACGGCTTTAACTATTCTTTAACGCCCCTAAAACAACATTTGCACAATCTCTTTGCATTTTATTATTTGCTCATCATGTTTTTCTGTTAGTGGATGCTTCAGTTGTAGCTATTCTAGTTGATTTTATTAGTTGCTCATCATGTTTTTTCTGTTTGGTTACTTGTACTGTTATGTGGATCTAGGGTTAATTGATGTAAATGACACTACGGGTGGGGTTTTTTAGTGGAAACCGAAAATCGACTTGAATGAAAATGTTAATCAGGTTAACCTGATCCGAATTTACACAAAAAAGTTCCAATTACACGTATACATATACAATCAACAGAAAAGTATAGTTTTAACCTGTACGTTTTGTTTTTGTTGTGAACATGATGTTTTGTTTCGTTGGTTATTCGAGCAAATAAAAAGTTTGGTTGAATTAGTTTGAAGTTTTCTTTTTAATTTATATGATTGGTTGATACAGTTTGGTTTGTTGTTTATTTTATTTGACGTTTTTAGTTAATATATGTTTTTACTGCATGTGTTTGAACAAAATATCATATTGGGAGTGTTTTTAGTCAAATTCATCTTCAATCAGTAATATCTTCTCTCCTTTTTGCAATTTTTATTTGTTTGTTATGTTTTTTTTGCTAGTTGATGCTTCAATTGTAACTGTCTTAATTGGCTACCTGTACTGTTATGTGAATCTAAGGTTAATTGATATAATTGACACTAGGGGTGGGTTTTAGTCTAAACCTTAAAAGCGACTCGAATAAAAATGTTAATTAGGTTAACCTGATCTGAATTTACATAAAAAATTTCCAATTATACATATACATTCATAATCAACAGAAAAGTATAGTTTTTAACCCATGTGTTTTGTTTTTGTTGTGAACATGATGTTTTGTTTCGTTGGTTTATTTGAGCAACTAAAAAGGTTCGGTTTGGGTGGTACGATTTGACGTTTTCATTTTAGTTTATACGATTTGTTGATACGTTTTGGTGCTTGTTTTGTTTGACGTTTTTTAGTTTATATATGTTTTTACTGCATGTGTTTGAACGGAATATCATATTGGGTGTTTTTTTTTAATTTAACTTTCGTGTTACGGGTAGGAAAATAGGATTCCAATAACATAAAAACCCTAATAACCCGAAACCTGATTAAAAACCCAGATAACACCCCTAATTGACACAATGAATTAGAAAATTGTTATTTTAATCAAGTAAATATGTTGATTGATTGGTGTTTATTTTGGTAGATTGGCAAAGATGGTGAGATTGAGCGGCTGTCACTGGAAGTTTCAGAGCTACAAAGGTCAAAAAGTCAATTGCTGCAGCTGATCGAACATAAGGATTTGGAGATTAACGAGAAGAATTCCAGCATCAAGGGTTATCTCGACAAGATTGTTGCCTTGACCGACACTGCTTCTTCTAAAGAATCTCGTATTAGTGAATTGGAAGCGGAGCATGCACGGATTCACGCTTCTTTGGCTCGTTTGACTCAAGAGAAGGAGTTAGTCGAGAGACATAATCTTTGGCTTAACGATGAGTTGACTACCAAAGTCAACAGCTCGTTGGAGCTAAGAAAGACACATAACGAACTAGAAGCGGATATGTCTTCTAAGCTTGCTGACGTCGAGAGAAAGTACAACGATACGTGTAACACGTTGAAGTGGAAGGACGATAGAATCAAAGAACTCGAGTCGAAACTTGAAGCATTACAGAACGAACTCTGTTCATCGAAAGATACGGCTGCAGCCACCGAGGAACAGCTGTCATCTGAGCTGTCCACTGTGAACAAACTCGTCGAGCTTTACAAAGAGAGTGCAGACGAGTGGTCCAAAAAGGCCGGTGAGCTTGAAGGCGTTATCAAGGCTCTCGAGACGCATGCTAGTCAAGTTGAAAAGGATTATAAAGAAAAAATCGAGAAAGAAACGTCTGTTAGAAAACAATTCGAGAACGAAGTTTCACAGCTGAAAGAAAAACTTGCGAAGTGTGAAGCAGATTTGGAAAATTACCGAAATTCGGACCAGCTTAATTTGTTGCAGATGAGCAGTTACAACACAAAATCATATGATGTGAGCAACACAAATGAAGATAATAATAATAATCTTATGCTCGTTCCGAGTATTCCGGCAGGTATTTCGGGGACTGCGTTAGCTGCATCGCTTCTTCGCGACGGTTGGAGTTTAGTTAAAATGTATGAAAAATACCAAGAAGCGATTGATGCGTTTAGACACGAGCAATTGGGAAGAAAACATTCACAGTCGATTTTGGAACGTGTTTTGCATGAAATCGAAGAGAAAGCTGAGGTCATATTGGACGAACGAGCAGAACACGAAAGAATGGTCGAAGCGTATGATATGCTGAATGAAAAGTTGCAGCATTCGCTTTCGGAACAAACTGTTCTCGAGAGAACGGTTCAGGAGCTAAAGGCGGAGTTAAAAAAACACGAGCGGGATTACAATATAGCCCAAAAGGAAAACGTTGATCTTCAGAAACAGGTGACGGTGTTACTGAAGGAATGTCGTGACATACAGCTTCGTTGTGGATCTGTTAATTATGATGATTCAGCTGTTGAAGACCAGATGGATGTCGGTTTGGACTCTGACGGTGTTTTCTCTGACCGTATGTTAACTTTTAAGGATATAAATGGATTAGTTGAGCAGAATGTACAGCTTCGGGGGATAGTTCGTCTTCTTACCGAGCAGATCGAGATGAAAGAAGCCGAGATGAAGGAGAATTTCGAGAAAGAGTTTCAAAAACAATCTAAAGAAACCACTTCTAAAGTTGAGGCAATATTAGCTAGAGCAGAAGAACAAACACAAATGATTGAATCGCTTCATACTTCTGTTGCTATGTACAAGCGATTATACGAAGAAGAACATAAACGTCAGGTTCCTCAACTGCAATCTTCCGATCCCGAACCAGTTGACGTACGAAACAATCTTCCACTTCTTGTAAGTTCTCACGATGATTCTTCGAAACGAGCACATGAACAAGCGTATGAACGTATAAAGGTTCTAGAAGAGGAGATGACAGGGTTAAGAAGCGAGATCATTACGTTGAAGGCGCAGCGTGACAAGTCGACTTTAGAGGCGACTTTTGCTCATGATAAACTCGATAGATTTATGAAAGATTTTGATCGTCAACGGGAAGAAATGAACGGTGTTATAGCAAGAAACGTTGAGTTCTCACAGTTAGTAGTTGATTACCAAAAGAAGATTCGCGAAGCTTCTGAATCGTTGCATATTGCGGAAGACATGTCACGCAAGCTAAACATGGAGGTATCAGTTTTAAGACGTGAGAAAGAAATATTAATAAATTCTGAAAAACGAGCGTTCGAGGAGGTGCGTGTTATGTCAGAAAGAGTTCATCAATTGCAGGCTACTTTGAACACGATTCAGAGCGCTGAAGAAGTTCGAGAAGAATCTAGAAGTGCTGATCGTTTGAGCCAAGAAGATTACGTTAAAAGAACCGAACGGGATTGGGCCGAGGCTAAAAAAGAGCTTCAACAAGAACGTGATAATATTCGTAAACTCACACTGGAGCATGAATCAGCTATGCGAGGGTCAATGCAAAGAATCGAGGAAATGGGTAAAGAGTTAGTTGAAGCTTTACGTGCGGTTGCGGATGCTAATGCTCGTGCTTCTGCTGCCGAAGAACGTTTATCTCAGTTTGAGAAACTCAAGGGTGTTGTAGGAAACGACGAGAACGCGAACGCGCTTATCCCCTCAACTACCAACGAAATGTTCGCGTTAAAGGAAGAGATTGAGAAACTGAGAGTAGAGGCTCAATCCGACAAAGAACACATGTTGCAGTATAAGCGATTAGCACAGGTAAACGAAGCTGCGTTAAAAGAAATGGAAGTTCGACACGAGCAGTTTAAATCGGAGGCAGAAAAGGTGAAGAAATCGTTGGAAGACGAAATCGAGTCGTTAAAAGCGCAGGTTAATCAGCTTCAAGACGGTTATCATTCAAAGGAAAAAGAAGCAGCTTCTGCTGCCGTATCGCAAGAACAAGCTCTTGCTTCTTCGTGGTCTGAGATTTCAAAATTGAAAGAAGAATGTACGGCAAAAACGTTGCATGTCGAGGCTTTAGAGTCGCAGTTGTCGGCAATGAAAGACGATTTGGAGAAAGAGCATCAAAGATGGCGTACCGCTCAAGACAATTATGAGCGACAGGTTATCTTGCAGTCCGATACAATTCAGGAGTTGACTAAAACGTCACAAGAACTCGCCTCGATTAAAGAAAAAGCTTCGGAACTCCAAAGGGTATTCGACATTCTCAAAGCCGAAAACGATGAGCTAAAAAGCAAGTGGGAGACCGAAAAGATGGTTCTAGAACAGTCCAAAGATAAAGCGGAGAAAAAGTTCGATGAAATTAACGAACAGAACAAAACCTTGCTTGATCAACTCGAGGCGTTACACATTAAACTGGCGGAAAAGAGTCAGGGTTCGGGTGCGGGTGCACAATCGTCTGATGACGGTGGATTACAGAATGTGGTGAAGTATTTAAGGCGGTCAAAAGAGATTGCGGAGACCGAGATTTCGTTGTTAAAGCAGGAAAAGCTACGGTTACAGTCACAGCTTGAAGGTGCGATGAAGGCTGAATCAGAAGCTCAAGCGTTACTTCGAGCCGAGCGAGAAAATTCTCGAGCGGTTCATTTTACAGAGGAAGAGTTTAAAGCGTTACAGGTTCAAGTTAGAGAAATGAATCTGCTTAGAGAAAGTAATGTACAGCTTCGAGAAGAAAACCGTCACAATTTCGATGAATGTCAAAAACTTCGTCAGTCAAACCATAATGCGAATATTGAAGTTGAGAATCTTAACGGTTTGCTTGTTCAAAGGCAGAATGAGGTGGAAGCGTGTAAGAGAGAGATAGAAACGTATAAGAAAAACCAAAAAGATCTAGAAACGAGAATCGGTGAGCTGGTTGACAAATTTAAAGATATGGATCCCGAAGAATACGTTCGAATGCGAGCGGAATTCCAACAGATGAATGTGAAATTGTCGGATAAAGACGGACAGTTGGAGGAGATTAAGAAACTTGTTTCCGAAAAACAAGTGGTGATAGTGCGGTTGGAGCAGGATCTTGCAAGAAGCAAAGTGGAAATAGACGAAAGAGAGTTGAAAATTAACACCGTTTTGCAAACCGAGAGTTCGTTAAAATCCGAAGTCGACAAACAGAAGAGACTTATTTATCAGTTGAAACGTAGGTGTGAGAATTTGGCTAAAGAGAAGGAGGAAACATTGAAGAAGAATCAAGAACTTTCGAAAGAGTTAGTTGATTCGAATCAAGTGAAAAGAAGCAATGTTGACAGTTCAGGTGAAGAGAAAGATGCACGGATTCAGATGCTCGAAAAAACAGTTGAAAAGCTTCGAGACGAGTCTAGAGAAAAAGAAGAAAAAGATACACGGATACAGATGCTGGAGAAAACTATTGACAGGCTACGAGACGAGGTTAAAAAGGGAAAAGACGAAATCCGGATTGAAAAGTCAAAGAATCAAAAGACCGAAAAGGGTATCGGTGAGGAAAGATTAAAGCTGACAGACGACTTGGAGAAACACAAACACGCGTTAAAAATTCTCTCAGACGAAGTTGAAAAGCTGAAGAATGAGGGTGACTGGTTTGATGATGTGGCAGCTGCCTGTCATGCTGCTGTAGAAAATTTCGAACTGATGGCGGCACATCACGTGTCCGGTGAATTTGGAAATGTTA
The DNA here is from genome assembly GCA_030545235.1 of Helianthus tuberosus. NCBI lineage: Eukaryota > Viridiplantae > Streptophyta > Magnoliopsida > Asterales > Asteraceae > Helianthus > Helianthus tuberosus. The sequence continues at coordinate 197,945,004 of CM060442.1, read as the reverse complement.
CGGCTACAGATACACCACCGATTGAGTCAGCTGTACCTGTACCATCACGAACCGCCACAAGCGAGGTGGTTACTACTACTACTGCTATGATACCGGTAGAAGAGAGTGCAACTGCAAAGGCGCCGGCTGCATCCAAACCGAAAGTTAGGAGGTTAGTCAGGCCTCGTATCGTAAAGCCCGAGCAACCGAAGCGTGATGTGGACATGTCGGAAGCTGCTGACGCAAACGTTCAGTCATCTGTACGCAAACGTCCCTCTACTTCAGAGGGACCGGGATCACATGTGCGTGACACCAGCGTTGCTGACGTGGCACCACCTCAAGTTAAGAAATCCAAAGCGTCAGAACCACCACATGACGGCGGTGAGGTTCCTGAAACGGTCACCGAAGAGTCCCCTGTTGGAGATGAACTTCAAAACACTAAAGAGGATGAGGAGGTTGAAACTGTTGGTGATGAGCAGGCGGTTGAGGATGATGGTGAAGAGAATGTGAACAAAACGGAAACTGAAGAACAATGTAACGTTACTGAGGTGGAGCACACACAATCACAGACGGTTACTGGTGAAGGAGGAAGCGAGCCCGAAGAGGGAGAAATGGAAACCGATCAGGCGAGATCACCGTCACCTATGCCAGCTGAAGAAGACATGATTGAAGAAACCGAAACCCTAGGGGATTTGGAGGTGAGTTCTCCGCTGTTAACAATCGAGGACAACGAAGATAAAACCGAAGAAGGTGAAATCGAAGTAGAAGAAACGACTCCTGAGAGTTCAACTGATAAGCAGCTAACTAATGACGGGAATGATGAAGCAGGTTCCACCGCTGAAGAGGCTGCCATTGATCATGTGCCCGCAACCACCGCTGTTCCTGTACCCGAGAAACCTGTTCCTGTACCCGAGAAACCATCGAAGGCTTCTGCTATGGCTGAGCCGTCAGGCAGTGTCGGAAATCAAGATAGCAGCGTTAGCAGTGTGGTGCCCACATCAGCGGGGCCCACACAAGAGGAGCCAGTTGTTGATACGGGATCCACCACTATTAATTTGAATGAAAGAGCAAGGCAACGGTCTCTGCAGAGAATGGCGGGCGCGCAACCTTTGCCACCTGTCGCCAGGGGTCGTGGAAGGGTTTTGCGTGGTCGAACTCGTGGTGGACGCACTGGTCGTGGTGGTCAAACACCTGGTTCTCAAGGTATGTGATGTTTGTCAAAAGATCCTTATAGTTTCTTAACGAGATGCACTATAATGTTTACTTATCTGTATATCTGATGAATAACATGTGTTAAACCTTTTTATGTTTGTAGGAATGTGATTCAAACGGTGGCACCTACACCTGATGTTGACCTCTATCAACTCATTGTCAGGTACTTCTCGATATATCTAATTCGGCACTTGTGTGGCCTTGTGTATTTGACTAGAGGTGGGAAGATGGTCAAGTTGACTTACTTTTTAATAAGTAGTCAATTAGTCATATGTGTGTGTAGGGCGGGGGTCATTACCAGACCCTAAGTTATTGTGAAAACAAAAAGAAAAAAATTGAATCATTTAATTTTTTGGTCAATGTTCCTTATTTTTTACATTTTGTGCTCTATATAATTTTACAGACGTGTATTTTATGCGCATAAAAAACCATCAAACTAATTTGTTAACATACCTTTTAATTTTGTCCCTTTTATCACACGTGTAGGTGTGATGTATATGTATATTACATCATTAAAATATGGAAAAAAGTGATGGCTACCAACCCTATATGTATATGTATATTACATGATTAAAAATATACAACCTTTAGTTCTGCTGATTTTAGTTCCATTTTTAATGGTTTTACCGACTTTTGATTTACCTTTCAATATATTATCTACCTCATCTATTATTTATTTTTGTTGTGTTGCGTTTGGAATATAGGATATATTTGTAGTTTGATTAGTATTTTGAACGCAGAAAAAGGTGGGACAATAAGTACAAATGTTATGATAAAAGCTAAAGAAGCTGATGTTAATTATCAAGGTCTTGTAGAGCTGGAAATGAAGGTTTGTCTTAATATTTTTTGGCATTTTGTGTTACATGATGTCTCTTTGTAATCAGTTACTAATTCCAATATGATATTGCAGGAATCTTTTGGTTGATTATAAAAAAAAGCACCTTTGATGATGGTCAACATATGGAATTAGTTGCCATGTTTGATTAATTTTTTTTTTGTCAAGAAGTTGTATTTGAATTTACTTTCCTCGCTTGTGTCAAGCATTTTCTTTCTTGCCGGAGATTGGCTTTTTGTTTACCGTTTTGAGTTGGGGATGTTTGAAAACTGTTAGAAACCAACTGGACCGGCCAAACTAAAGCAAGTTTTTTCACCGTGTGATGACGGTTTGGCCTGGTATGAAATTTGCAACATAACCTTATTAATACATTCTTTTTCATTTCTAGAATATGATGTATATATGTTATAACCATAAACCATTTTATCATTAAATTTTTTTAAGAGAAACTTATGATTTTTTAAAAGGTTGGTTAAGATTGTTGAAACCGAATTGGTAGACGTCCTAGTTGGTTTGGTTTGTCGTTGCTTGAAACTGTAGTTATAGCTTGGCTTCAAATTTTTAGAAAAACTGGAATGAGTGGAATGTGAAGAGATCATGATAATGATTGGAGAAAATAATAAATGGCTAGAAATGGTTAGTTCTTTTTGTGTGGTCTGTTTTCAATGTTTGGTAGCAAAAGTTGGACCATTACTATTGATCATCCTGATTAATAGGAAATTGCTTCCCACATGGTAAAATTTTATCTTTTAAAAATAAAAATAAAATATTTATAAGCTGTATTATCTTTTAAAAATAAAAATAAAATATTTATAAGTTAGTTGTAACTATAGGTGCTTGTTTTTTAATGGTGGAGAATTTGTTAAAGGACGGGAAACTAGTAAGTTGCTAGTTAGGGTTCGACGAGCCGGTTCCAACGCCGCTGGAATGAGTCCAATCGGAGTTCGTTTGAGTTGGTTCCCCGCTGTTTCCCACTTTTTTAGTGTTCCCCAATGAACCTTCCCCATATGTTGTATATAGGTCATGACCATATCGTATTAAGTTATTAACTAATATGGTATAGGCGTCATCATCCGTTATGATAGGGCGCTACATATTGCGCTTAACTATGTATCTTTAGAATAACTATTGCATAGAACTTTTGTTTTGAACATACCAACATTCATACCTATAGATGCTTAGAACAACATAATCTTTAGGAATCAATGATCTACTAGATTTATAAAAATGTCACAGATGTTAAAAACATATTAATATGATCATACTTGATACGATCGCAAATGAATCTCATAATCCTAACATATCTTTATATGTGTTGATAATACGGATCAGTTCCGATCGCAAATGAATCTCATAATCCTAACATGACTACCACACGAATCCATTCGTGACGAAATAAAAGATGATAAACAAGAAATGACGTTTAAATATCATTTCAACTTTTCATTTTTCAATCAAGCTTGTAATACCAACAACATTATTGGAAATTTGGATTTTTTTGACCTTTCTGGTCTAATTTGGTCTCACTTTTCACCCAAAAAAAGTCAAAAGGATAATTTATCCCTCAATTATAAGCATTTACATTTTCAAGGAATTAGCATTTACAAAATCTAACACCAATGAATCAAAGAATGCTGAATAATTCAAAACTTCACTCGCGCTTTCTTCTTCGAGTTCTATGAGATTGCCACGTCCACAACATCAAGAACAGCGAAAAGATCACGCCCGCAGATGTCCACATAATCACCAGCCATCTTGGCATCGGAGTCGGAAATAAACCTAAACATTAAACGTTAAACCATCATTTAACAGGATGCAAATAGTTAATGTTTGACCTTTTTAAGGTCAAACTCGACAGTTTGATTTTTTCATAATTGGTATTCTTCGTGTTTATCTTCATAATTTGTTTAATTCAATTAGATTTGGTCACAATGCTAAAAGTACCACAACGTTGGTGCTAATTTTTTAGATGCTACAAGCACGACAACGTTGGTGCTAGTTTGACCTTAAAAAATCAAAGTATGCAAACGAAACTCACCATGTCCAAACTTGATACAAATTAAGAGTTCAATGATGCAGATGGCAAGTGAAAGCCAACAAAAAGCTCCCACCTTTTTCACCGGTTTTCTGAACATATATCACCGTAAAAAAAATTAGAAGCCACACATATACATATACATAATACGGCACCTCTTTACAATTTACAAGTGGTATTTTTGACCCATTTACTAGTAAAGAACGGGTCAATTTGGGTTGTGTTATATCTTAAACATGTCAAATGGGTCAAATTAAACATGAAGATAATGAGTGGATTACCGGTCTTGTAGGTAAGAATTGTACTCTCGAATTGTGGGGATCGCAATGAGCCACCAAAGGACCAATCTATAAACAATGATCGGGTTTCGAGGTGGGACCCAAAGGCAAAACTTGAGGAAAAAGGTATTGAGTTCAACGGTTAAGAACACTACGCAAAGACTAAACACTTGAATGAACCGCCAAGGGCCAAGAAGTGGGTTCCACTCATCTTTGTCCCAATGTGCGGGCGTAAATTGGCTCAACGTTCGCTTTACCTGCCAAAAAGACGATGTCCAATGTCCAAATCACTATAATTAGTATGGCAAGCATGCTTTTTATATTTAATGACAAAGAAATGCACACTAACCAAAAGATCAATTATAATCTATAACATATTACTACTTTTACACAAAAAGGAGTCAAAGTTTGACTTCTTTGACTTTAACTTTTTAATCAAATGCATGAAAAGATGAGCTTACTTTTCCTAGTATATTCGGTTGACGGCTTATTCCAACCCACTCGTATGTTTTACCGTCAAAATAACGAACGGTATGCATTCCTGCCCAAATACCTACAATGTGAACAAAATTAATATTACCAATGCAAATTACCTCCATGCTACGATAAAAAAAATCGTGATCAATTTTAATGCAAATTACTTTTCCTTGTATGCTCGGTTACTTACCGAACCAATTGCAGATTAATATATCAAGAACAATGCTATCCCACCAGCACTCATTGAAATTTGGCAACATATGGCGAAAAGTTAGCTGGAAAATAAAAGCAACCTTTAAATATATATATTAAACTTAAAAAAGAAAAAGAGAAAGGAAATCAAACTGTGATCTTTCTAAAAGAGCACCAAGGTTTCTTACTTTTCTAGGGATGGTGAAAAGAACATAAAAACAAAAAGGTCGTTCTCGTGACTCAAATCCACGGGTCACAAAGACACAAACGAGTAGTGGTGGCAATTTCGACCCATTTACTCACGCGTGAACAAATTTGGGTTTGACTCAAAAAAGGGTCAAATGAACAAAATAGGTAAAAGAGGAACGGGTTGAAAGTTGTCTGAAGGCAACCCATTTACATTATTCAAACTTCAAAGATTGTAATTATATTTTTTTTTGTAATCATAATTTTAACACGTTAATTATTTAAAGCGACAAAAAAGTGTTTGCGGGTCAACACAACCCAACCTGATCTGCTTTGACCATATTAAACTGACTCATTTCAAGTATAACGCGTTCACTGTCTAACCTCCATTAACTCAAATCCAATTGATAATACCCACAAAAGGGGTTGATTACGAATCATTATTGCTTTTCCCCACCACCCGAATATATGAGCCGGAACAAATTCATCAAAAAGTGTCTCCTGCAAAACCCAAAGGAAATTAGTGGTTTGTAAAGCAAATTCTGTCCAAAAAGGAGTTCAACTTTGACTTTTGGTTATTTCGATTTTGTACTTTCCATATAGAAGATTGAAATGGATGCATTTTTCTTTTTTAGTTTCAAAACGTTCACTTTTTACTATCGTATTACTTTATTTTTTTTTCGGTAAACTGTCGAAGAACAAATATAAATTATAATTTTGTTAAATATAATTTTGACATTTAAAGTCAAAGAGAATGTTCAATGAAAACCGAGTGCAATGACTTAATGTTATAACCATTTTCAGATCATAACCAAAGCATATGTATCATGTATGCTATAAGACGACAGAAAAAAGAAATAAAAAAGGTTGTGAAAGAAGAAATCATACATAAACATTTATAAACCTGCTAGTTGGATTTTCAGGAACGTAAAGTCGACAATCCACACCGTATGATCTCTCCGGAAGTTCTAAAAAATAAAGTCAAGCCAATGAATTAATTTATAATAAAAAAAACGGTTCAAATACATATATAACCAAAAATATGTTACCAACTCCAAGATCAGGGTGAAGATACTTCATAAACTGCCTAGCATTGTCACGAGTCTGAAAAAAAAAAATAGTGAACGAAACAAATGTTAGTAATCATCGACTCCCGACATACAAACAACCATTGAACCTTGTTAAACAAAATTCCAACCAGTTTCATATGGAGACATAAGTAGGAACATAATAATATAAAACATATTAAAAAACAACCTGAAATAGCAAAAACGTTAGAGCAACAAGGTAGATAACAGCCATCCCATGAACTAGACGCCAAATTGCAGGATGTGGCCTAATTAGTAACCTGCAAGACCATAAAAATGAAATATTATGTCTTGCATGAGATTGAAAATGCCCAAAGTACCCTTTTAACTAAGAAGTTCGATTAGCATGATAGAGTAAAAGAAACAAAATCACAAAAATCATTAACATTGAGATGTAAAAAGTAATTGAAAGTATAATGTTATTAGAACTTACGTAGAAGGAGCTTGCAACAAACAATAAGTCAGAAAAACCGCAATCATTGCCCATATTCCCCTTTAAAAAAGAAACATACATTAAAAAATGTCGATGACTAAATTCATGCAAAAAAGATGCCAACCTTTTGACTGATGTTACAATATCAGCCGATGAACTACCTTCAGGATCAAGCGCTCCACTCGCCCAACTGCAATCTCATTCCAAAAGCGCATATAAAAATACATAATTAAACAAAAATTACATAATATAAGACTAAGTTCCTTTGACGGTCACCCTACAAGTTCTTTCTAATAAGCGCATATAAAAATACATAATTAAACAAAAATTACATTATATAAGACTACGTTCCTTTAAAGGTCACCCTACAAGTTCTTTCTAATGTTGGATGATATGACTACAAATAATGTTGACTATATGGTAACAACAATCAAGTTAATAACGGAAATTATCGCGTTTACCATGTGATTTAAACAAACTTACATAAGAAAGCATGCACCGATGAATAATAATGTAATCGTACGGGGCTTGTAAGCCCAAGCTGTCCATGGGTCAAATTCATCCACAGTAGTCAATGTGCTCACTTCACCATTATGTTGACCGGCATTATTATGTCTCCTTCCTCTCCTATGACCATTAGCCTCCATGAAACTGTTCCTTTTCACTACAAATGAAAAACACGAAAGTAATTAATAAAAAAACTAAAAATTATATCTCATCACCAAACAAAGAGTGAATTATACGCCAAAACCGATCATCTAGCGCGATTTTAAGTCGCCTATACGGCAAAGATCACAAATTAAGTAAACTGATGCAAATCACAAAAAAGATAACATGGACATCTTGTAATCAAACCATTAATGATCCAAATGCTCCAATAAATAAAATCTTGAAATAAGCATTTAATTTCGAAATAAAAGCATGTAACAGTCACGGGCTTTATTACCTTTTGATCTTTGTGAGTTCAATAGGGCCTACAACCAACAAAAACACTTAATGAAAAGTAGTATAATGTTCTCAAAACCAGCAATTCAAATTTCAATATTTCAATCCTCTGCACAAATCAAACACTTTGCTCCCACAACATATGAATTTCACAACATAATTCAAGAGCCAACCCACAATCTTGATTCCAATCTTTACACCCATTGATTCTCAAACAAACCACTAAAGACACAAACTTTACAACAAATTTCCACACAAGATTAAAAACCCATATCAGAAATCAATATAAAAACCTAAATTAAACAGCAGATAATAACACAGAGTGTGTGAAAATGGAAAACAAGGTACACATACTCATTGAAAGTACACACGGACATACATGTACAACAGCAACAGATTATAATCAGGAGAGAGAGAGAGAGAGAAACAGTTATTGATCATTACACAAAGATTAAGCCCTAGCCGCAAGATTGAAGAAAGAAAGCGATCAAGAGCCGTCTGATCTCTGTAAAAAAGAAAACTTTTATGATGATTTGAATAAATTAGGAAGAACTGGAGATGGGTATGATTAATGAGGAAAAAAGGGCAACTGGGTACTTTCGTTCTTTAAAATTTGGTGTAAAATAAAGATTTTCTTGAATAATCTGTGAGGGGGGGTATATATAGATATAAAGAACGTGTACGTATATATTGGTAGGAGAGAGAAAGAGAAGAAAAGTACGATGGTCCAGAGAGAGAGAGAAGAGGGACAGGTTTTATTAGATAAAGAGAATGACGAAGCCAAAGACGATTTAAAAGCGACGTAACATGTTGTATTTGTCGTCTGTATGTTTTAACTGTGTGTAAACACACCGTTGATTTTTCATTATTCTCCTTCTCTTTTCTTCTTCTTTTACATTTTTGTCACATTTTTCTTGAAAAAGTTTTTGACTTTACTTGTAAGGTCAAAGGAGAAACGTGGTTTTGTGTTCTTAACTTATAAAGATCCAATTTGACTTTAGTAAGTTGGTTTAGATGTTGGATGAGATGATTTTGGTAACTTGTTCTTGCTTCTCAAAGGTTGGTTTGATGACATGAGAAAAACTTTTAATGATTTTTGTAATAATTCTTGAGAGAGATCTGACGTATTGCTTAGACTGTATGCTATCGATTAACGCCCCATCCAGGTGGCAATGAGGGCGAGAAACACCGGAGCAAGGGGCAGGGTTGGAGCAATTGTGGAGGGGGAAAGTGGGAAACGGGGGCTTGTGTTGTGTGGTGGGATGCTTGCTTTTCTAAACCAATCACAACTTTTTTTTTTAACTTTTTAAAAGTAGTATTATTTTATGGGAAAATTATGAAAATGTCGTTTGACCATGTGCACTTGCGAATTTGTCACATTCCTGCGTCGTTGGAAGGTCCTCACAGGCTCGGAAGCGTCCGTGTTTCATGTTGATGCGTCCATTCCATACAAGGTGACACGTGTCTCACACGTGTACAATATGTTGAAGCGTCGGTGGCCGACGCGTCAAAACCAAAAAGTATATTTATGCGTCTGGCTTTGTGTTTCACTGACGCATCATCTCTTCCTAAAAGTTTTGGCTCCCAGACGCTTCGAACGGCTTGCCGACGCTTCCTCCGATGACTTCCTCGACGCTTCTAATGGCTTGGCCGACTCTTTGAATTTGTTTGGCTCAGCTTCTCTAATTTATATTTTTTGGTTTTTTTATTGTATTAAACATACATTTTTCCAATGTAAAAATATTACAACCACCCGATATTAGTTAAATATAAGTTTTTAAATTTTTAGCCTATATATACTGCCCCATGTTGTCCATTAGTGTGTATGTGCATGATGGCAACCGGGAGGCATTCCAGTAACATACCGGAATCAGTAGAAAACACTATCTGGGTCAATGACAAGCAACAACATGAAAATTGGTCTCCAAATGTTCTTGAGTTTTATTATGAGGGTGATTCTTCTTCCTGTTGTTCCAGCTATATTGGGAGCCAAGCTCTAGATAAACACTGGTGGGGTGGCCTATTAGGTTTTTGTGGAAACGGTTTTATTCAACAAACGGTAATTGTGTAATATATTTAAGTTTTATATTAATTAAAAGGTTAAAATATGAAAATTTTGTACATAACATGTCGGAGCATGGTGTAACTGGCTCGTGCAGTCGAAGAAAAATGAAAATCCCGGAATTGCGACTTCATCAGTTAGTTATCGCTGGACGGTGCTCCCACCTCAATTTCTCAATCTCCTTCTAGAACAACATCATGATGCTTACGGATATGTAAATGGCTCTAGCGGAATATATCCTGCGTTGTGGGATGTCGATACGGTAAAAAAAAGGGACCTAAAAATAATAGTAATTTTTTTTTCCGAAACTACAATATTAATGTTAACTTAACGTTAGTCAGGTATATCTACCGGTGTCAGCAGACGAAGAAAATTGGATCCTTATTAAGATTGAAATGCCGTCACTAACTATAACTGTTTATTATACAAACAATTGCGATGCAATTAATTGTGGTGATTCGTTTTGCGTCCACCAGAGAATATACCAAACTCTTATTGAATTCGAGTCGGCATTCCTATGGTTTCTAGAACGTATAGGTTACTGGGAAAAAAATGGAGTCAGGGAGGTTGACGCATTAGAATATGCTGGGGATGTTGTATGGCCTATCTGTGTTCGTCACGTTCGGCGAAATTTTGGGGTTATCGTATGTATATTACTACAAAATCTGGTTGAAAACCGTTCACTGAAATGGGAAGAAGGAAACATTCAATATGCTTGTATGAGATATAGAAGATTTATGGCTGATCAACTGTATGGTGGCCGCTATGTTTAGCAAATGTTAACAAAAATAAATAATATAATTGATGTGTGTGTTAGTGTTGGGTTGGACACGGTAGGCACGTGGGTTCGAGTCCCGCTGCCGTCATTTTTTTGATGTTTTACTTTTAATTAAGTTTATCATAAAAAAATAAAAAAAGAGAAGTAAAAAATTAAATTAATGAGTCGGCGGACGCTTCGGAGGCGTCTTTCGTCAGACGGACGCGTGGCAACATATTTTTTCAAATTATTTGATTTTTATATTTGTTATAATTTTCAGTATATAAATACCCTTGGAAATCAGATGTTTTCTTTTGATAGTCTACAAATAGAAACAAAGGCGTTTACATGTTTTTAAAATGACGTTTTATCGGTGTTGATGAAAACCGGTAGCAGGGAAGAACTCATCTTCAAAGGACACATGGAAACCGGTGTTGATGAAAAAGGGTTAGTTAACTTCTCAGAAATGGGAAGAACTCATCTACAAAGAACACATGGAATAACACCGTGTTATCGGTATGGTCTTCCACCTCCTGAAGAAGTCACTTACAGAGGGGGTTATTTGATTTGTAATAAAATGTAGTGGTATGATGTGTAATTTTTAGTGATATGATGTGTAATTTTACTTGTATAATAAAATTTAGTGGTATGATGTGTAATTTTTACTGTATTTGGTGTTTTTTAATTTGGAGTTATATTTTATGATTTACCATTAAAAGCAACTTACATTCTCCAAACCTAAGAACCAATTGAAATTCATATAAATAAATAATAAAAATAATTTAGCTAGTGCATGTTTTTTCAGATGTTATGTTTTCTGAATGCATGTTTTAAGTTACATGACTTTAGTTATTTTGAAATGGATATTTTCTTAGCATTAAAGATAATAGAAAATTAAAGAAAAATTAAAGACTAACCTTAAAAGTGGATAAACTAAAAAAAAAAAAGTAAATGGACGGACTCGTCGTCCGGACGCTTGGGGAATTGTCAGCCGGACTCCTCGAGGTTGACGAGATGGCAGTACTTTTTTGCGTCCGGTTGACGAGATGGTAGTACTCGTCAGCGGACGCTTCGGAGGCGTCTTGCGTCAGACGGACGCTTGGCAACATATCTTTTTCAAATGCATGCTCACATTACATAAACATAACTTCCACGTGAGCCGTTTACCACTTTCCAAATGCAAAGCTTTGTCCTAATTAACAAACAATGGCAAATAACCCCTGGACAGCCGAGGAAGATCTGGCCCTTTGCGAGTCATTTGTCGAGGCAGTATGTAATCCTCAAAGTCGTAGACAAGGCGGTTTATGGAGGAGGGTAATGCAAGATTTCACAGCACATACGGGGGCACACAACCGAACCGTGGATGCTTTATCCTCACGATTTAGGGTGATACGTTCAGATTGTCTGTGGTTTGAGCATATCCACAACCAGGTTGAGTACCTGGGTGGTGACATCGATGAGGACGTCACTTTACAAGTCGCTCTCATCAACTATCGGCACCAGCTTGGGCGGGATTTCAAACGTGTTTCGGAGTGGGAGATCTTAAGGCTATTTTTAGTAGATTAGGGTTTTTGTATAGTATTAATGTAGTTTATGAAATAAACTTTTAATTAGATGTCATCTTTTTGTTTTTTTCAACGGCCAGAAAATTTGGTATTATAAATAAAAAAAACATCCGAAACCATTACGGTTCAAACTACACACCCATATAGTTTTAAATCGGTTAGCTTGGGATCAGCCAGCAAAATTATCAATTTTTACTAAAAAAATAATTTTTATAACACATTGTATATAAATAAAAATAAAAAAAAAATTGAGATAGTCATACTTAATTTGTCTGAATTTTTACATCATTTTTATAAATTTTTTTGTAGAATTTCTGCATATTACTAAAGTTTTAAAAAAATATAAAAATAAACCATATTAAATATTTTGTATTGTGTGTTCTAGATTAATGTTAACTTAAATTAAAAGGGAAAAACACAAAATACCCAAATAGGTACGAAGTTAATAAATAGTACTAATTAATAATTAAATACAAACACAAAGTAAATTATTGCATTTTTGGACGCGGTAAACACCGCCAAAAATACATGTTATCAGCCATGAACCTCCTGTAATCTAAAAACTTTTGTTGAATATCGCCTGCTAGATTAATTGGTTTGTCCGTAACCAGATGCTCCATCAGCATACAAACGTACACAGCTTCGTTACCTGCCAGTGATCCGTTAGACACTACATAATCATCGTTAAGCTCGAATGTGATGCATTTTTTTTGTTGACCAGTTTTTTTCCAGTATCGCATGTTTACCAAAACTGCTCCAAAATATACAACGACCTTTCTTAACAGAGGGTGAATGACAGTCCTGTATTTTGGACCGGCACAAACGTTCTCCCATGGGTAAATAAGCAGTTGTTGGGTTTCCAACTGTACTCTTATAAGCAACCATTCTTTATTGTTGATCGGTATTGGGAAGAAAACACAATCAACATAAAAAAAAGATGGAAACGGGCTTAATTTACCATTGCAATAGCTAGCCACGTTTTTTGGAACGGACTGTAACAAGCTTTCATAAAACTTTGGTGGTAGAATCGTCCAACGCTTAACAAGGGGTGTTTTTGTAGCTTTCTACTTCTCCAGTTCATCAATCTTCCAACCCAGCCTTCAATATGTTGTTAAAAAAATTAAAAATTATAAGTTTTTTATTAAGAAATAAATTTGTACAAAAAAAAAATAGTTAATAATTCTTACTGTTTCGGTGAGATTACAGTTTAAACGTTTGCTCAACAAAGTTCCCCAAAAATTTTTGTCAAGTTCTACAGTCCTTGAAAAAACGGCTGAGAAACAGAACAGAGAATCCCCATTATTATAGAATTCGACAACATCTTTAGACCAATTTGTTGTTTCGTCGTCTGGTATAGCCCATCTACCGATGTTGTGCTGGTGTAGGCTTTGCCGATTGTGTATAAACTGATCTTCATCCGGAGCGGGTTGATTTGCATTTTCGTTTGATGATGATGTCTCGCTTACATTCATCGGACGCCTCCACCTACTTAAGATCCAACTAGAAGATTTGTTAGCTGGTTGAGAACAGTATTCGTCATTAGCTAAGCTTTTCCCACGGCGATCAGACATAATTTAGCTTGACACAAGAAAATCAGTTAGACACTATTTTGTGCTCTCAAATTTTTGCCATACAAAAAAATAATAGAACAATCAATTATTGGTATTGCCTTATAATTATAATATTATTTAAAATATTTAATAACAAAGCCGACGCTTGCGTTGCGTCCTCAGACGCTTTCAAAATTCGAGACGCAAAGCGTCTGCCATCCTTATTGTGTCTTCCCCTATTGCGTCTGCCCCCTTATTGCGTCTTCCCCTATTGCGTCTGCCATCCTTTATCGCGTCTTCCCCCTTATTGCGTCCGCCATTAAATCGTGAAGCGTCCGACGACGTTTGCCATGCCTACACGTGTTCTCTTCTAGCGTCTACCAGACGCACCATAGTGGACGGACCACATCTCCACCTCATTCCCTAACGCCATTGACGCTAAACCAGGGACCACCACGAGACCCGACCCGTTTCCGGTGCCAAACACTCACAAAAATTTTTGACCCGACCCGTTTGCGGTGCCAATCACGTGGTCCCGGCCGACATGGACAACTATTGGAATGAAGATTTCAACCAACAAGGGTACAACGGTAATGTCGGAAATAGTGTTTTCGATAACTTGGGGCAAGACCAAGGTATCGGATTCGGAAACATTGGTGAGATCGGAGAGAGTGGATTCGGAAACGTTGGTGGTAACACCGGAAACACTGACTTACAAAACGTTGCCAACGCCGGAGACTTAAACCTCGGAAACTTTCTTGCCGGAAACTTTGATTTCGAAAACGTTGCCAACGCCGGAAACAGTGACATCGGAAACGTCGGCAACGACGCAAACACTGGCTTCGGAAAAATAGTTGACGGCATCAGTCCGAATACGAATGTTTTGATGCAAGACAAAACATCTAAACGGAAGAAGGTAAGTATTTCTTTCACTAGTATTTTATTTTTATTAATCATCTCTATCATTTTGATTATTGTTCAAGATTAGTATGTTTAGTCTTCAAATTTATTATGTTGTTTATTATCGAAGATTAATTTGTATGTTTAACCTAAGGTTCCTAGGATTAAAGTTAGAGCCGTTTGGACGATAGTTGAGAAACTGAAGGAGAAAATGTCCGCTTCTTTAGAAATCCGGTTTAGGCAAGGCTGTTTTGGGGATTACTTGAACATTAAAAACGTTATCTGCCAAAGCAATCTTTTGCTAGGAGTTGCGCAACGACAGATTCAAACAGATAATCCTATTGAGGGAATACCTTATTCAATAGGTGTGCACACTTTGAAATTTACCCCAAAAGATTTTTGTCTAATAACTGGGTTTAGATTTGGACCAATAGAAAATTTTCAATCCGAGGAATCCCCTGACTCATTCAGGAGCAGATATTTTGGAGGTTAATGCGTGTGAAGTGTTATATATATTAGGTGTATATTTTTAAGCCCCTCTAACACTTTTTTTAGCCAAGTTTTAAATTTATAAAACACAATATTTTACTAACACTAAACACACATATGGGCAAGTGCACCCATCGTGAGCGTAGTATAGTGTTGGCAAGATACCGAGGTCGTCCAAGGACACAAGAGCTTTTAGTACCGGTTTATCCTCAACGTCTAATCAAATAAAAAAGTTTAGAAAAATGTTTTAAGCTAAGAAAAATAAAAATTAACTAAAAATGCTGAAAATAAAAATAAAAGAAAAACAGATAGACAAGATGAATCACTTGGTTCCGACTCGTGTATAGTGTAACCTTTGATTATTTCCGCACTTTTGCACTTATTTAAGAGATTATCTTAGTTATTGTAGTAGGCCCCTCTTTTGAAGGTGACGTTACCCTCAACCCAGTAGTTTAAGTCAGCAAGGATATAATCCTAAAGGGTCGGATTATTGAAAGATAATTAATTAAGTTATTAATGCAAATTATGGTAGGCCCCTCTTTTGGAGGTGACGTTACCCTCGACTAAGTAGTCTGAGTCAGCAGGGATACAGTCCTAAATAGCCGGGTTATAGTATTAATAGTAGTTAACTTATGAGGGGATCAAAGAGTTTGGACCCCCGCCATCCAATACCGTTAAGTATTGAAGGAGGTCCTACTAAATTTGACCCAGGTCCATTGCAGGACCTCTAAACGCTGAACAATGGCAAGACTCTTACCAAACCGTTCCCTTAACCCCCGACCAGGTAGCCAACATACCTCCATATAGACCGTGGAGATATGAATGGTGTAAATCTTTTATTTTATATAGACAGTAAAATAATGCCAAGACACCACGAACAAACGATAAGGAATAATCACCTTCAACATAAGAAACTAGTTATTAAAGTCATTAATACAAAACCAAATAAAAAGTGCGAAAATATTAGAAATAAAAAGTATTACTCTAGACACTTGTCTTCACCAAGTGATGTAAGAGACTTAGGCAAACATGGCCTTGATTGTCAAGAACTCTTACGATCAATCTTGGATCCCGAGACGACTCACACACTCTACGATGGACAATGGATGATGGTGGTGGATGATGGTGTTATGGTGGTGGTGGGTGGTGGGTGGTGGGTGAAGTGTGAGAGAGGTGGTGTGCCAAGGGATGGTTTGAGCTTAAGCTAAGCACTCCTATTTATAGGCTGAACAGAAGCTCGGGCACGGCCCCGTGTCCAGTGGGCACGGCCCCGTGTCCCCATCCTTCTCTTTCTTCATTTAATGCAGCTTGTCTTATTAGTTGACCACGCCCCCGTGTCCGCTGAGCACGACCCCGTGTGCAGAAGAATCTTTGTACTATGAAGATTTGCCTGGATTGTGCGAATCTTATAGTTGACTACGGCCCCGTGTCCGCTGAGCACGGCCCCGTGGTGGGCAATAGAAGCTTCTACCACTTTGTCTTTTCTGCTGACACTTGGGCACGCCCCCGTGCTGGCTGAGCACGGGGCGTGTTCAGTCTTCTGTTATCTTGTTTTGCTTGGGAAGATGCTGTCGTGGGGTCGGGCATGTCAAGTCTTGTTCCTTTTCTTGTATTTATGTTAGATTTTGATGTCTTTTTGCTTCTTTTGTTAATTTGAGCTCATTTAATCCTGAAAATACAAAAGGAAGACAAAAGCACACTTTTTCCAACATTAGTACTAAAAAAAGGGTTAGTTTTATGCCACAATTGATGTAATTTATATGTTGCATTTTGCACACATCAGAGGTTCCAAAGTGGTTAGGCAACGTCAACTAGAACAGTTGTTTGGGTCTGATTGGACAGGGTACACAGAAGATGATTGTCTTCGCATTTGCCTTTTGATGATGGTTGAATCTTTTAAAGGAACCCAAGACTACCAGGCTGTTGACGACCAATTGTTAAATCTGGTCGATAATCTTGAAGCTTGGAACCAATTTCCATGGGGTACTTATCTCTGGCCGAACACATGTACAAATGTTTACAATCTAAACCATCGGTACCAGCCAGAAAACAAGGGTTTTTCCTTACCCGGCTGCGTTTGGCCATTCAAGGTATACATCAACGGATTAATTTTGCAGTTTAGGATTTTTGAAAGGTTTTTTAATTAGTTATACTTATTTAATTTTGCAGTTTTGGATTTTAGAAAGTTTTCCTGAATTCAAATCTCGGGATGGATTTTATATCGCTCCTGAAAGTCCGAGATTTTTGAGTTGGGCCGCAGGAAAGAGGCTAGCATGGAATTCTGTGAATCGGATTATTCAAGATTCGACAATGGTGTTGTCTTTGGAATTTTTATATACTTGGATATATTATATATTTTATGAATATTTTGTGAATGTATTGTTTTAATTAAATGCAGATTGATCAATATTTTCCAAGTTGTGATTTAGTTCCCACCAGCAAAGAGTCGGATACCATGTGGTTTGGCTCGAGTTTGCAACACATAGTCAGTTTTGGTTTAATGAAACCAGCCTCAGAAAAAATGCAACCGTCTTTTGAACGACATGTGTTTGAAAATATGGAGGTAGATGGTGGAGACAATGATTGTTTAGAGGGTTTTGATGGCAAGGTTGATGGAGGCAACGATGGAGGCAATGATGGTGGGTGTAATCTTGATGATGAAACCGGCTTGGAAGGTCATTATAACTTGAATGCATCCACACATTCAAGAAAAAAAAGAAGTGGAAAACCGCTCGGTGGGTGTAATCTTGATGTTGAAACACAAAATAATTTGATACAACAATTTCAAAAACTTCTAGATGATCGGTTTGAGGAAAACTACCAGAGGTTGGCTAAGCTAGTGAAGCCGGAGGTAACACTAATCCACTTATTTCTTTATCAAACAATTCTGACGTACTATATCTTATATTGTAATGTTTTTTACAGTCGACAATATCTAAGGGAGCAGATGGAGCATCTAACGCTACTGAAAGGGTAACTTTGAATAACATAGAAATAATGTTTTCATTGGTAAAAACAATTTTTTATTTTAGGTTGATGCGGTCTCGTGTGGTGCAAATGACAATTGTAGCGATTATCATGTGAAGACCGACAAGTTGCATCCGAGTAGTGAAAAAGTGAGTAACTCTTATATGTAAAATATCAACAAGTAAAAATTCTGAAAATGATTTATAACGAGGTATTATTTGACATAGAGGACATTGAAGCGGCCGAGACTAGAAAATCCGATAGGTTATCAAAGCCGAGCTCCTGGTTGCTCTCACCTTTCGTTGTGATGAACAAAGTGGCGGGTAGGAAAAAGCGGAAAGAAGTTAAAGAAGTTCCGCCGAAAAAAAAAAAAAACAAATAAAGGAGTGGGCCGAAAAGGAGCAAAAAGCAGTTGATAAAGGTGAGGAGAGGGTTCGAAAACTTGGCCTTACAATTGGCACAGAAGTTGGCCCAGACTTTTGGCTTTGCTTGCTAGGCGTAAAGCGGAGCGGTTGGTTAGACGATGATGTAAGAACCAACTTCGTTACGTAAAATAACATTTATATTCTAATTTGTATTATATTTAACACTCTATTGTTTTACAGCACATCTATGCTTGCATGATAGACTTGTATAACTCGAGAGAGAAAACCGACCGTTGGTGTATTTTACCACCTCATTTCCAATGGTCGATTTTTTACTCAGGGACGAAGAATGTTTTTAAGTATTATTTTGATGGATCATTGGAGCCCTTGCCACGAATTGACCAAGTTGACGAGGTAACAAAAAAAATTAATTTTTAGTTATAAGTATTTTCTTTGTTTTATTTTTTATTCAGTTTGTCGAATATATGTAGGTTTATGTTCCGTTGAACGTACAAAACAAGCATTGGTTGTTGGGAGTTTTCCACCTGCACGACAAAACGTTAACGATATATGATAGGTTAGTGTGATTTATCTTTTTTAAGTGTTGTAGGTGATGTTTAGTAATCCTTTGATTTTTTTTAAACCTACAGTTATCTCGATTGGACTTCAATAGACAAAGAGAGAACACAAGTCATATGTCATATCAATTTTGCATTTGACTCGTGGTTGCGAATGAACGATTACTATGTTGACAAGGCATGGTCATTGTCATTCCCGTTCAAAGTTGTTTACCCAGATAATGTCCCTCAACAATTCGGATCCTTAGGTGATTGTGGCGTTTGGGTATGTATTTTCATGGAGAGGTTGATTAACAATCAACCTCTGTTAGGGAAACATGAACAACCAAAAGAAACCGCAATGCAAATGCGACACAAGCTCGCGTTCAAATTGTATGATAGTATTTTGGAAGACAATTTTGATATGGCGTCGACTAGCCAAATGATAGTCGATGAGGCTAACAAAAATTTATTTCCGGATTAAGGTATTGTATTTCTATTCTTTTTGATATAACATCTACAAGCCATTTATTAGGAGTTTTTTAATTATTAGTTTGTGATATGTTGTGCGTTTTTTTTTTTTGTTTTTTGGTATAATCACCCTTCGGAAGCCAGCCCCGTTTCTGCCAGCCCCGAGTGTTGATGGGCAAACGGACCGGGCCGAGATGAAAACCTCAAGTGGGACTTTCATTCCGTTAAATGATACGGGGCGGGCTACACCGGGAAGACCCGTTTTAGCAGTGTTAAAATAACTGTTTTTGAGTATCAAAATAGGTGTTTTAAGGTTACATCTAAGAAGCTAAAACATGCATTTTCATTGATTCTAATGCATTTCCATTAAATGTAAGAAGCAATATAAACGTAAACATAACCATAAAATTAACATATTATCGTAACCTAAAACATAAACATTAACATAAACAATACATAAACATTAACATAAACACTTATACATAAACATAAACGATAAGTAAAACATGAAAACACAAATTTAAAAGTAAATTTCGTCTTCATATTTGATCTTTGATAATTTCCCAAGCATCCGCGTGTTCGAACACCTCATCGTATTTCTCGGCGTAGTCAAAGCACGCCTCTTTGATAAGTTCACTTTTCGAACGATCATTATCAAGATTTGGAACCTTGTTGTAAATCGAAGAAAACAAGGAACATCTTAAGTAGAGTAAAGTACCTCGCCTCTTAACTTCATCTAATTGACGGGTTGTCTGCACAATATTACGACAAAAATGATAGTAAACCCGCTCCCAAAATGCCTCGTTCATGCTAGCATATAAAGCTAAATCAGCCACTTCGGCGTAAGACGTCGCCAATTCTACGTCTTCTTCTTTGGACCAATTTTCGGATGAGGTAGACATTTTTCTTGAATGAATTCGTTTTGGTATTTAACACTTGAAAGGCTTTGTTTGATATGAACAAACTTGAATGGTTCTATGCCTCCATATATATATGTGTGTGAATGTGAATGGTTTGTAGTAAATTAATTAATAAATAATTGAATGTATTAAATAAACATTAAAAGTCACCAAGATTATATGATGGATAGGTATTTTGAAATACATATTCCTGAAACTCTTCTGCTTTAACTTGAACAACCTCAGGATTGGTAGACGATTTTTTCTTTGAACCTCGACGCGAAGAATTCTGGGAAGGCATGGGGAGTGTGCAACTGTCACGATGATGGTCGTACGTTTTACACCTACTACAATATAAACGAGTGGGTTCTTCTCCGATAGATAAGATTCTTTTCCCCTCATTTGGACGACCGGCTTGACGTTTAGTAATGCGTGGTGGCAGAAGATTATTAAGGTCACCAGGTACTTCCCATTCAGATTTATGCGGCAGTGGACATACCGCTTCCTCATACGTTCTCTTGT
Organism: Helianthus tuberosus; assembly: GCA_030545235.1. Lineage (NCBI taxonomy): Eukaryota > Viridiplantae > Streptophyta > Magnoliopsida > Asterales > Asteraceae > Helianthus > Helianthus tuberosus. The sequence goes on along the minus strand of CM060442.1, from coordinate 197,924,240 downwards.
AAACCTCATTGCTATAACAAGAAAACGCATATTGACTGCAACTCGTTTCACCTAGAAATCTGGAAACGACAATCACGTGGCCACACGGAAACCCTGATACCTGCCACACCCGACAACTGCATGTTTGGTTCGAGAAGTCGACAAGGCCCTTTTTTTTCCCATCTTCAACGTCAAAAGTATTTTTTCCAATGCCATCAACCGTCCACGTCCTAGACTTGCATATCTTTTTTTCTATTTTTTTCTCAGCCCATTCTGTAAGCAATTGCTTACCATGGATACCCTGATTTCGGCGATCATAAAACCAACCTTGTACAGAGTGTCGAAAAAATTCGACCAGTTGGGTTATTGGCATTTTCCTCTGGTGTCTAGATAGAGCATTCATAGATTCTGCACTGTTAGATGTCATATAATGATATCTTTTGCCAATACAGTGTGCTCTAGACCATTTATGAAAACCAATGCTTATAAGAGTCTGTCGAATTCTCGGTACAGCTGCACAAAGCGCGTCGAACGATTCTTCGAAATCGGACATCCTATAGGATTTACAAGTCTTCCACCAGAGGCTCTCATGTTCCTTTTTCTTGTTGGACGGTAAACGAAGATTGACCATCAAATGCCGGCAACACAGGCCGTGAAAGGCTTCTGGAAAAACATCACGTACGGTTAAGTGAATGGAGTTTGCACAATCAGATATGATGGCCAACTCCGGATGAACACCGATACACTCTCTTAATTTGGACAAGAACCAGGTCCAGGACTGCCCGTCCTCAGATTTACCAATGCCGTAGCCGATAGGCAAAATTTGATTGTTTCCATCCATGGCAACTGCCAAAAACATTGTGCCTATAAACTCCCCTTTTAAATGAGCCGCGTCTATGATAACAACAGGTCTTAAGCTGTTAATAAAAGTCTGAACCTGAAAGATAAAAAAATATAAATATGTAGCAAAAATTATATAAATTTTTTTATGTACATTTAGGACCAAAATTACCGCAGCACCAATGGCGACAAATAACATTTCAAAACGACTCTCGTTGTCTGTCAATATATGTGTCACTGTTCCTGGATTTGCCTTCTTCAAATTGTGACAATATAATGGAAGTTCGGCAAAAGAATCCCCCAATGTTCCTTGCAGATTTTGTAACACGTTACATTTACCCCGCCAAGCTTGCATGTAAGATAAATTAACTTCAAAATTTTGTCTAAAATCTTTAACAATATCAGTAGCTCGGTAAATGCGACCGCCTTCCTTCAATTGTTCTTTTACATAACTTCCAACAACACTCGGGTTTGCTTGACGCAGACGTGGATGCGTCTGCGTCTTAGAACATGTATGTTTGTTGTTAAAATATTTTATATAAAATACATCACTAGATTGACGACTACAAGCTCTAAATAGCCACTCGCAGTCGTCATTTACACATGATGCGACATAACTTTTTTTTGATGACCTTTTTACTTTATATTCGAAACATTCTTCAAGACATAATCTTCCTAGTTCGATTTTCATCTCTTCTTTGTTTCTAAAAAGATACCCTTCTTTTAACCGACAATGTGACCCAACTTTTTCTATAACATTAAAAGAAACAGGTGATTGCTTTTCAGAATCAATTTCAAAATTATCTTTATCACAATCATTAGTTTCAAAAACATTTTCGTTTAAATCGGGGCATTTGAAATTAGTGCGTTGACTTCCAGAAGACGAACCAACGCCAATTTCTTGAACTACATATAATTTAAAAATATCATAGGGATTTTTTTCAATAAGCTGGAAAAAAGGAAAGATCATAATCATTAGTTAAATCAATGGGATCAGTAAAAGATGACATTTTGTATGACACACGTGTGATATTTTGAACACCAAAAATCTCAAAAAGATATCTTACAAATTCACTATACGAAATATTACTGTTCGGGATTTCTAAAAGACGTCTTACTGATTGAGAATCAACAACATATTCCATGTTGTTATTAATAACTTTCCAGTTTCCACCAAGGTATACAACAAATCTAAAACCCATAATTGAGAGTAAAATCACACGTGATGTCTCTTGTTACACTTCCTGGGTCCCAATACTGCCTATTTAAAAGAAAAGAATCAAATGTTTATGAAATCCGTATACAATCTAAAGCGTCCACACGTGATTTATCCGTCCTTCGTACAATTTTAAAGCGTCCATCAGGTTGCGTCAGTCCGTACGGTACGTTGACGCCTTTGGCGTCGGCGGGGACTTCCCTTCTGCGTCGGCGGGACTTCCCTTTCGCGTCGGCGGGACTTCTGGTTGCGTCGGTAGTCTCCTACTGCGTCGGCGGGACTTCCTTTTGCGTCGGCGGGCCTTCTTTATTGCGTCAGCGGGACTTCTCGATTGCGTCAGACAGACCGTTCCCGTTTTTCAATGTTAATTAATGGAGATGGTCAGAATTTTTCTTTAATTTATAAAATAATTCGCTAAAATAATTATTATATAAGAAAATTATTTACTTTTTCCAATATTTTAATATCCATAGGACTATAAATACTACTCTAAATAAATAATAGTTTGGATATTAGTTAATATGGAGGGTTAAATTAATATTTAGTGTAACTTTAAATGAATATATTATTTTAAATGGCTGTTAAAAACTTAAAATGGCGTTGAGTTTAATGAATATATTTAATGTAACTTTAAAATTTTACTACAATTGAACTACAATTAAAACATAAATCACTAAATTTTATAACTTTATTATGATTCAATACAAAGTACATAAAAAACATAACACAAAAAAATACAAACATAATCATTAGAACTAGAATACACCAAACCGCTACTTCCAATTGGGTAGGAGATCCGGATTCGGAATCCGAAATTTGCATCAAAACACCTAGCAATGATAAAGATGGGTCGTGAACTGGTAAGTTCCATCAACCCACCTTTATATTGGCCTAGGTGATGTGTAACGGGTTGTTCACATTTTCTTCAACAGTTCGCCAACTTCAATGATATTTGGAGATCTGGCAAACACATTGGTGAACAACCCGTTTGGACTCTTCACGTGTCCGTTGTAGATGAGTTCTTGAACCCGATCGACCCCGCAGAGCACGTGGAAGAGGATATCCGATCACATCGGATTAAATCGGAGAAGATCTCTGTCCGTTGTAGATGACTTCTTGAACCCGTTTGTTGAATTCGAAATCAGGGGGTCTACCCATTTTTTGAAGCTGTGAACTGAGAACACTAATGGGGGGTTAGAGGATATGTTGAACAAAAGATTGTATGTATATAAACAGCGTTGAACTTAAAAAAAAATTAAAAAAGCGTCGGCCAATGCTCAAGCGTCCGCCAGACCTCTTTAAAGCGTCGGGCAAAGCTCAAGCGTCCGCCAGACCTCTTTAAAGCGTCGGGCAAAGCTCAAGCGTCCGCCAGACCTCTTTAAAGCGTCGGGCAAAGCTAAAGCGTCCGCCAGACCTCTTTAAAGCGTTGGGCAAAGCTAAAGCGTCCGTTCAGTCTATTTAAGGCGTTGGCCAGACAATTACGGTGCGTCAGTGGGACGCTTGGGGAAAGCGTCGGCCAGACCATTGCGGTACTTTAGCCGGACCATTACGGTGCGTCAGCCGCTTTAAAAACGATATGAAACCAGGGACGCAAGTCGTGGAATCATTGCGTCACCGACGCATAAACAATAATCAACAGACGCTTGAACATATTGTACACGTGTAGGACAGGTGTCAGATTGTATGGAATGGACGCATCAACATGAAACACGGACGCTTCCAAGCCTGTGAGGACCTTCCAACGACGCAGGAAGGTGACAAATTCGCAAGTGCACATGGTCAAACGACATTTTCGTAATTTTCCCTTATTTTATTGGGTAGTGAAAGGGGGGGGGGGGGGAACCGTAGTAGGTGTTTGCGCAAGAAAGGGGGGGGGGGGGTGGTGATGTCTCAGTTAGGTGACATTTATTTTATAACATGACAGTAATGTGGAGTGAAAGGGCGTGAAACGAGAGGGGATAGCCTCATATACAATACAATATATATTAAATGTTATCCACAAGACTAAAGGAAGTTTATGAGATGAAGAAAAAAAAGTGACTACGTTATGTGTTTTTAAAGTTTTCTAATGGTTTTTTTTTTTTTTTTTTTTTTTTTTTTTTTTTTCTAATTAGTGGATTACGCTTGAGGAGCCAAACCAAGCAAATCATTAAGTCACTTGGGTTTGTTGTGCTTGCATTTATCTAAATCAATGTTTTAAAATCCGGTTTTTATATCGTACCGGATTTGGCTTAAAAACGGTTTAACCGTGTGTATCGGGCGGTTTAACCAGATGGTTCAACTGGTACTACCAGCCGGTTTGAACCGATTTATAAAACATTGATCTAAATAACATTTTGAGATTTCAAGTCGCGTGTCTTATCAAAGAAGGAAAATATAGAGTATGTTTTATGGATTGTTGGTTTTTGCACGCGTGGGAGCTTTGACGTTGTACGTGTCTTAACAATCCGATTCCTGTAGTTTTTGGATAACATGACCAAGACAAATTGTTCTACGTTCTTTTTAGTGGAGATTGTACACATATTTTTGTAAAGGGATATGCTTTGTCAAAGGTTTTTTTTTTTTTTTTTTTTTTTTTTTTTTTTTTTTTTTTTTAGAGATGGCAATAGGTCGGGTATTGATAATCTTATATCCATACATATCCATACTCAGTTGTAAAATCGTGTCCCATACCTAACCCAATACCCGTCAGGTATCGAGTATACCCGCGGGTATCGGGTATACTCATTTGTTTGTTAAAAAATATACGTTGGGATTTCCAAATACATATTTTACTATTATAATTATTATATAATTTTATTTATCCAACAACTATTATAAATTTAAAATGTACATTACATACATATAAGTTTTATTATAAATCTATAATAACTTTATAATACTTGTACACTTATATGTATATAATTCACAACATACAAAATATAAATACTATTATCAACTACATATACTAAAAGAAAATTTATTTTTTCACATAATGAGCATACTAAAATAAATCACTAAAATATAAGAGTTAATGGAAAATAAAAATATAAATTAAAAAAGAAAAAATTACAAGTTTTGTCCTTTATCTTAATACCACTTATCAGGTGGTGTCTTTTTTAACGAATTTTGACAAGTTTTGCCCTTTACAAGGAATTTTGTTGCACGTTTTGTCCTTTAGGCTTAACTCAGTTAGATTTTATTGTTAAATCTTGTCACCCAAGGGTATTTTAGTCTTTTTACACATTTATTTAATATTATATAAAAGAATAAAACAAAATATTTTAGGGTTGACTCTTGAAATAAATGGGTAAAAAGACTAAAATACCCTTGGGTGACAAGATTTAACAAGAAAATCAAACCGGGTTAAGCCTAAAGGACAAAACGTGCAACAAAATTCCTTGTAAAGGGCAAAACTTGTCAAAATTCGTTAAAAAGGACAACGTCTGATAAGTGGTATTAAGATAAAGGACAAAACTTGTAATTTTTCCATTAAAAAGTTCAGGTATATGATTGGTATATAGTTCGGGTAAACGGGTATGTGGTTTCGGGTAATCGGGTTGGGTATCATCTAATCCCATACCCAACCCATACCCGCGAAAATTTTTTAAAACTAATCCCATTCCCGGTCTAATACCCGTCGGGTATCGGGTATACCCGTCCCATTTGTGTCGGGTTTCGAGTATACCCGTCGGGCTCGGGTATTTTTGCCATCCCTAGTTTTTTGCCCCAAATTTGTTATTGTGTTCTCTCAAAAGAAAAAAAAATTCACCACTTTAGGGTTGTTTTGTGATGGAATTTCGTCGCTAAAGATTACTATTGATGTGTCATGTTGTGGAATGTTGTTGCCTAGTGGTCCACCCTTGCTTGCACAATTGAGTCAGTGTACATGGTACTTGGTCTAGAGTAATAAGCATCTTGAGAAGTCATAGGGGTATCTTCATGAGTCTTGATCATGTTGAATGCTATGTTCTTTATATGCTGTATTAATTGGGATTAGCCTCCTTCGTATAAACCGGCCCGGTGGAATCGCTTTTGAATCAACCGTCAAGAACAAACAAGCTATTAGCTGGTTACTTCTTTGCTCTTGGTATTTCCTCAAATTTGGTCCCCGGTCTGATCTTGTCCGCACCCAATCCGACTTGGTCCACTCCCAACAATCCGGTTTGAAACCATGACAACCCTAGTGGAATTTACCTAAGGTGTCATAATAAACTCTCTTCGAGACTCATCGTCATCGATGAATCATGCCCCACCATCCTAAATATCATAGAGTGACTCTAGTATCATTTCTGATATATAACTCCTCATATCTATTCATATTGTTTGACTTGTCCATTGGGAGCTCACTGTTCAGATTAAATGACGAATGAATATTTTCACAATGCAATTATAAGATTTTTAAAGATTTACATGATTTTTGTTTAATTCTCAAAATAATTATTAACCTTATACTTAATGTGTCCCTAAACGAATTATCTATTATTATCTGGTTAATATGTACAGGAAGTTTTTCAATGAACACCTTCTTTAATTTGTCCATGACATCATAAGTGCCTATTTAGAATTGACTAAGACACCCAACTTAATTACAAAAGGGCCAAACTATCCACACACCAATTTTGCCTATCTACACACCTAAAAGGTGATTTTTGTCTTTACATGCACACCCTGCAGTGTCGAACTGTGGCCAAAACGGGGCGTTTTGGTCCGATTAACCAGACAAAGACTGACGGGTGTCTGACGGGTCTATTGTCCGGACCAAAACGCTGAGCTTTGGCCGCGTTTTGGTCCTGTCAACCAGACCGGGTATCAGTCTTTTGTCTGGTTGACAGGACCAAATCGCGGCCAAAGCTCAGCGTTCTGGTCCGGTCAACAGACCCGTCAGACACCCGTCAGTCTTTGTCTGGTTAATCGGACCAAAATGCCTCGTTTTAGCCACAGTTCGACACTGCAGGGTGTGCATGTAAAGACAAAAATCACCTTTTTGAGTGTGTAGATAGTGAGATGAGTGTGTGGATAGGTACACTCTTACAAAAAATGTCATTTTATTTAACATTATTCTTACATATCACATCATTAATCACTAAAAGCCATGATTACCACAACCATTAGTAGGACTTTAGGGATTTGACTACTATCATATATATGATCTATAATTGACCAAATCTTTACTATACAAGATAAAAGAGACAAAGTCTCTTGCTTTCCTCTTTATATTTTTTTTTTCCTTTCACCTTTTCTATTTAGATTATGAGTTTATTTTTAAATTATGTAGATATAATCATGATGTACTATCGGATGGGTCCGAACAACTTTGCCACACACCCTATAGAATGGAGCTATTCAAGCTTCAAGGTAATAGAGGTATCCAACCTTGATAGATGTATTACCTTGTTGCTCATTCAAATTAAAATGTAAAGATTGAATCTACATGGTGACGCTAAAACGCAATGGTGAAATGTGTATGTTTAATCGATATCCTTTTTTCTACTTAGATCTCTAGACGTTGGTGATAAAGGCTGTGATCGTAAACAAATTATAATGATGAAACAAAATGTATACATGGAGTTTAAATAGAGACGGAAATTACACGCTTTTTTTCCTATGTAAAATGTAAACCCGTAAATGATTGAGTTCCTGAAAATAAAATAAATTTACGCTTTAATATTTGTACTTATTTTATTATGTTGATTCAGATGTATAATATCATTGTATTTATATGTATTTCAAATATTCAATATTCAGTCAGTAACAATATATTTTATTTTAACATATAAAATAAAATGTCTGCATTTTTAATATAAATAATTGAGTAATATCCATGGAATCTAAAGTAGAAGTGTTACTAGATGTTCAAATATCACATTCGATTAATCCTTTGGTAAATTAAACATATAACACATCAATATATAGAGTTATAAATAGTAGAAAGCAACATTTTGTATTTAGTTTGTTACAAAGACAAAAAGAATTTTATTAATCACCAAGGCCTAGCAAGATGTTAGACATTATAAGCATCACCGTAACATGTCAAAAAATAAAGTAAAAATTACACCAAGCATTCTGAATCTAACTTAGATAATTTTCTTTTGAATACAAAAAATCCTAATATCTTTTGTTTTATTGATTTTTTGTATTTAAATGACTTCAACAAATGTAGGAGTATTTATTACAAGCATTAATTGTTGTGGTTTTATTATATGGGAATTTAGATGTAACATATTAAAGCCTTTTTGGCAACAACTTCTCGGATAAATGCAGATGCTTTTATCTTATTGTGTTGCATGGAATAAACGTGCTAGTACTAAATAATTAATTAACAAGTGGGAATACCTGCAATGGGCTCGGGAAAATCTCGACAATATCATCTCGATTTATTATTGTACAGGCACCTGCTATAGTGACGAAAAGTCGAAAAGAGGAAACCCCCCCAAAAAATAAAGTCGTAATATGATTATATGCCCAAAAGAATATTGATATATGTCATCGATCGAAAACTATAATAACGCATACCGGTCCCAGTAATACAGATACAGGTACCAAGGTTGTTCGGTGGGAATTGGTACGATTCATCAGGGTATCGACAAATTATTGACACTCGAGAAAAAACGCTTCTTCCTATACTAATAAATGAAAATTATTTTTGGACACGTGTCATTTCCAGGTGCTTTCTCACCTTGTTTTCTTATTTATCTCTCATATTAAATAATAATAATAATAATAATAATAATAATAATAATAACAACAACAATAACAATAACAATAACAATAACAATAACAATAACAATAACAATAACAATAACAATAACAATAATAATAACAATAACAATAATAATAATAATAATAATAATTCTAAACAAAATATTAGATAAGAATAAATATATAGATAATGATAAACGTTTGTTTTTGTTATAATCGTATTAAATAATAATAATAATAATAATAATAAACAAAAAATTAGATAAGAATATACATGTTTTTTTTATTATGATCATAGTAAATAATAATAATAATTTTAAACAAAAAAAAAATAAGAATAAATATTTGTTTTTCTATAAATAATCTAAAAAAAAATTAGATAAACATAAACGTTTGTTTTTATTATGAGTAGACATATATATACTTTGGAGTTCGGTGATTAAAATTATGGAAAATTAGGAATCAAAGGTTTCCGTTTAATGTAATTGTTCTTTTTTTTTCACTTGAATTAAATAATTATTCTAAACCGGGAATATGCTTCTGTCATATACGAGTTTTTTTAAAAGATATTTTTTATTATTTATTATAAAAAATTACATTATGCAACCCGTGTAATACACGTGCTTCTCTCAACAAAATTAATACAAACTGAATACAACCACATTTTTAGTTTCTTTTTTTTAACGAACGCAATTTGTCGAAAGAAAATCAAACTAAATGGGTTAAAACATATATAATTAATGAATAATTTTTAAAATTTAAAGGATAAATAAAGCAATTAATAATAATACAATAAAAATATAAGTTATTGTTTAAGTGGTTTATAATTTATATAGAGTTAATAGTTCGTATTTTCTTTATAGATATTGTGTTTTTTTTAAAGTGAATTATAAAAACTATCAAACTAATTTCTTCATATGTTTTTTTTTTTAATTTTTAATCATTTACCTACACATGTCCTAGTTATATACATAAAAAATGTTTTTTTTTTAAATTCAATAGAGACGAATAAACATTACATTTCTATCGTTTTCTTTCATTTTTAAACTTATACAATTGAAAAAGTTAATGATTTATTTCGTTTTATGTGTTCTCGCAATATTGGTGTCTTGTATAGATTCAGAAGGGATTACCTTTTCAAGTATATATATATATAGTATAGGGTGTTAAATGAGTCGTGATTGTGAGTTAACTTAATACGAACTCGAAAATTTGACAATGAACACGAATCATGTACAAGTCTGTAAATATTCTCAGACATGTGAACTTGAATCTGGTACGAGTTTGTAAATATTCTCAGACATATGAACTAGCGATGAGCATGGTACCCGTCCGGTACAGAAAAAACGGTGAAAATTGGCACTAGTATCGGTACCGAATATACAAGTTCACTACCGGTACCGGTATTTACCGGTCTTTTACCCGTAAATACCGGTACCGGTACCGAAAAACGGAGAAATGGGTACCGGTATACTCATCCTTAATATTAGGAACCCAAACACGATACGAGTTTTTTTTTTTTACTAAAATTTAGTTTCTCTAATTATTTCTTTTCAAGGCCTAGGCGTAAGTTAATATGAAAATATTTAAAATTAGTTTTCTTCAGAAATTGTATCACAATTTTGGAATATAAAATAGGATCGAAGAAAATAGAAGAAGAAAAACGGAGTAAGTGTGATTTTATGAAGAAAAAAAAAAGGTGAAAACATGAGATTGGGCTTTTGTTTAACTTGGTCTCGTAAAACATATTCACATCTTGTTTCTCAATAGAAAACATTTAGAGTAGATTGTATTCTCTTACTTCATCGATCACTTTCTTAAAATAGGAAGTGTTGTGTGTACTTCTCGCTAATATCATTCTTGTTATGTATATGGATGTGTATGAGAAAAGCAATTTATATTGAAAACCAAATTTGATTTGAGAACCATAATTTTCATTTTCTTAGGTTTTGAAGTCGTTTCTTACTCTTGTTACAATGTGAAAATCACATCTCACAATTGTTATTTCTCTCCACTATGTTTTATGTTGAAAGTCAATATCTCACTTATCTTCAGTGGCGGACCCAGAAAAATTTTCATGAGGATGCGGAACATTTTTAAAAATTTTAGGCCCCAAGGTATATAAGTAAAAATATTGGTTCGTATCGGCAGGGGCGGTTCTTAGAAGGCCCGTGGTAGGGCCACGGCCCGGGCAAGTTTTTCGGCCGTAGTGCTAATTTTCCGCATTTCGATCGAAATTTTTTATATATACTATGTTTGACCCGGGCTTTTTTTAGTGCCCGTGTCTTTCGGCCCTGGCATGTTCAACGGGCAAGATCCGCCACTGCGTATCGGGTCGGTTCGAGTCGGGTCATGTAAAACAAAAGAACATCAAACTAAATGGTTGATATGGTCCTCTTAGTAGATATGCCCTTTTAATCTCATCTCGTTAATTCACGTTATATGACTCAATCGGCTTGCGATTACAAGGATCCGAAGGAAGAGTATCCACATCAACGAATTCGGAAGATGTATCAACTTTCCTCTTGAGAAATCGCGCCATAACGTCCCTACTCATTGTTCCTATCGGCTATCACAAACAAATTGATCTATAAGTTCATGGCTCTATAACCTATTACATAATGTATCAAGTATTCAAACACTAGAAATCATAATGTAAATCACACTAAAAATCATCTAAACATCATATACACCATTAAAAAAAACATAAACATCAGGTCTGATCGTATATAACCCACCACAAAAAGACAAAATATCATCATCATTACTAACAAAATATAAATATATAAACCACCACAAAATAAAATATCATCACTTACAAGAAGCACATGTCTCCTGCCATCAAAAAATCACTTCCGGTGGCTACCGGTTCCGTCCCACCCCACCAAAAATCTACCAAAAATCATAAAAAATAACAAAGAAAATTACCCGTGTTCGATCGGCGGTGGTATGATGGCTGATTACTATGGTATGCGGCTGTTGTTGTCGCTGATGTTCTGATCGCTGGCATGCGTGCAGGGATGATAGAGAGCAGAAGAGAATATGTAAGGGTTTTGGGCTTTTTTATGTTATTTTAGTTTGAAATATTGTTGATTTGTTGGGTTTGTTTATTGGGCTAAGACTTAGTAGTGGGCTAGTTAAAAGTATTGGGTATTTGAGTTTAGTTATTTAGGTATTAAAAGTTATATAATTTAGGTAGTGTTTTTAAAAAAATAAGAGTTTACTAAAAAAAATTTAAAATATAAATTGATAACATTTTTTTACCTAAGGGGTGTGGACCAAAAATTCCAAGGGGTGCGGACGGAAAATTCCAAGGGGTGCGGACGGGATTTTCAACAGAACTTAACACTAATTTTTTTTCCCGGGGGTGCGCCCACCCACCTTGGGCAAGCCTTAAGTCCGCCCCTGCTTATCTTAGGGGTTGTTTGGCAACATCTGAATGGTTAAGTGTTGAACTAGTAAGAGGTCTGAACCATTAAGTGCTGAATCAGTAAGAGGTATGAACCATTAAGATCATGTATAATGTTTAACCATTCAGAGGCAAATGTCTGACCAATTCAGATTAGAGGTCTTAACCATTCAGACTCTGTATAAATCTTAACCATTCAGAGACAAATGTCTGAACTATTCAGACATCTACTCGTGAAACAAATAGTCTGAACCATTAAGTGTTGAACCAGTAAGAGGTCTGAACCATTAAGAGTCTCATTAAGAACTAAACAAACAACCCCTTACTCTAAGTTAGACCACTCTTAGTTTGTTATGATCACAACCTCACAATACATCATTCACAAAATGTTTATTAACCCCGTGAAATGATTTTGAAAGTTTTAATACCCCCATATGACATCCCTAGTTATACAATTATTTTGTCCTTTTGAACTCAATTCGTGTGATATCACTTAACAAAGTTTTCCTTCTAAAATCTCACTCATTAAAGGATGTTGTCTAATTTCTTTTGACAACTTGTTAACTAAGAACTAGAATTACCACCCGCCGCAATGCGGCGGGAGATGCGTTAGTTACATATCATATTAGATGAAAGGCAAATGTTTCTTACATGACCGCGAGCATGTGTGTAAAACATAGAAAATAATAACTGAGCCGATCTATGACTCACACATTGCAACAGACCTATCAAACGGAGAAAAATAGATGCGTTGTGACAGGCCTATCAAACATGATAAAGTAGATGGAAAAATGTTGAACTCCAGACGCACGTTGTGGCATGTAAACTCGGAAAATCTAGAACGAAACGTTAAACACAAAACTTGCGATAGATGAAAAGTATATGGGGTCAAAGTTGCAGAAGTTGAAAAGCTTTAAGTTAAAAGTAAAAAAAAAAAAATCAAAGTCGTTAAATCGTAAAAGATGGAAAGTTTTGAATTAGAAGTGAGAGTCCAAATTAATCAAAGGGGTTAAATTGTATAAGACGGAAACTTTTGAAGTAGAAGTGAAAAATCAAATTAATCAAGGGGGTTAAATTACCAAATATTAAAACCTTAAACTAAAATTGTCAAAGATTGATACTTTAGGGTTAAAAGGGGAAAATTCCAATTTTTTTTTAAACACCCCCAAAGCTAAAAGTACAACCCATCTATGCATAAAGAAGTTGCTAAGTTATAAGTTTATAATTTCCTAAAGCCTTTGGTAAGATGATATATAATGTTACCATTAGACTTCACAATGTCAATATATACATCTCATATTACAAGAGGTTATCATTCAATATTATGTCCATATTGGATATGCCTAGACTTACAATGTACATATCTAATAATATCAACTTAGATTGTCTTCTACACTTATGGACGATACCAACTTAGATTGTCTTCTAAACTTGTCACCTATGTGTTGACTTAGAGTGCTAAATGCAAAAAAAAAAAAAAAAAAAAAAAATAGGTTAAATTAACGAGTCTATTTTTGTCAACCCGTAAATACGTGTTTCATGTTAGGTCTATCCACCTGTTAAGACAACTAATTAACATCCCGAGGGGAATAGCAACTAAAGGTGGAAAAGGTGACATATGACACCCACCTCTCTAACGATTGTTCTTCTTCTTCCGACTTCATCTTCAGCCACCACCTCTTCAGACTTCATCTCCGGCCATCACCCTTGCCGGTTATCTTCTCCGGTCTCTATAGTTTCTTTTAGAGTTAATTACTGTTTTCGTCCATGTGGTTTGTCAAAAATCATTATTTCAGTCCATTAGTTTAAAAATTGCGATTTCACTCCCTGTGGTCTTACTTTTGTAACCATTTCAGTCCACCTCGTAACCATTTCAGTCCCTGTACTTACAGAATAAATGGATTGAAATGGTTATGAAAGTGAAACCACAGGGACTGAAATGGTTACGGAAGTCAAACCACATGGACTGAAATCACAAATTTTAAATTAATGGACTGAAATAGTGATTTTTGACAAACCACATGGATGAAAACAGTAATTAACTCTTTCTTTTAAGAAAAAAAAATAGAGTTAATTGCTCAGATGGTCCCTGTGGTTTATCTTTTTTTCACGTTTAGTCCCCACCTTTTCAAAATAGCATGTTTGCTCCCTATAGTTTGCTCACTTCTTACTCGGGTAGTCCCTAAAGTGGATGGAGGTTAGTTTTTTCAGTTAAGTCTATACGAAATTACTAAACTACCCTTAATGATAAAAAATAATACTCCCTCCGTCCCACTAAATGTGTCTTATTTTGAATTTTCAAAGTCTTTATTTATAAACTTTGACTTTAATTATATATTTTTTGTGTTATATAAAACGTGATGAAAATTAACCCGATAAAAACACTTGTAAAACACACTCAAGTCAACACATAGGTGACAAGTTTAGAAGACAATTCAAAGGCAAATGTTATGTTCCTAATTAGTTAAGGTCAAAGTTTAGAAGACAATCTAAGTTAAGGTCAAAGTTTATAAACAAAGAATGGAATAAACCATCTATATGAATTTACAACAATGGTTTATTCCTTGATGGCCTAATCCCCCATTTATATGAAGTTGAGATGGTTTATTCAAAGTTTATAAAAAGTTTAGGCCATCAAGGAATAAACCATCTATATAGATGGATTTGATTTTGAAATCCATGAAATTGTAATGAAGAAATAAAATTACATATAGATGGTTTATTCCATTGTTGTAAATTCATACCATCAAGGCAAATGCTCTGTTCCTAATTATAAAAAAATATAGTTAAAGAAATTCGGTGGTGGGAATGTGGGATTGTGGGTTCTGTTGATGAAAATCATGGGTTTGATCACGTTGAATGGTTAAAGAACACAGTTTGAGAAAGATCATGTCTTGATGGAGATGGATGTTTAAGGGGCTGTCACGAAAAAATGGTAGCCGGAAAAAATTGTGGTCGCCGGAACGGGGATGCTGGAGACGAAGAAGATGCGGTGGGGGATTAGGTTCGGGTCGAGGCAGGAGGGATGGTGTTCGATTTGGTCAGTTGGAAGGGGAAGTTGAGATGTGTGGTGGCGGAGAAGGTGGTGTTTCTAAAATCGGTGGTTTGTCGGTGCATCGGTGAGTTGCAGAGAATATGAGGAAGAAGGAGGGAATGAGGAAAATATAATTAAACTTTAATTGTATTTCTTTTTATAGTTAAGTTATTTTTTATTTAATAGTAAGGGTATTTTAGTCCATTTATATTTACTTAACATCAAAAGTTAACACTCATCCATTTTAGGGACTACTCGAGTAACGAGTGAGCAAACCATAGGGAGCAAGCATGTGGGTCCAAAAAGGTTTCACCATTGCCATTTTAGTCCACTGAGTTAACTTCATCCATTATTTCTGTTAACGAGAAAGGCAATTCGGTCATTTTATATGGCCGAATTACCCTTCTAGTTCACAGAATTACATATAAAATGACCGAATTGCCCTTCTCGTTAACAGAAAAATGAATGAAGTTAACCCAGTGGACTAAACAGGTAAAATGACCCAAACCACATGGACTAAAATGACATTTAACTCTAATTTATATATACAAGTGAAAATAACTTAAACATGGAATAGAAAACAAACACTATGGACTATGCTACATCATCAAATATAAATACACTAGTGGTGACACATCCTCATCCCAACGGTTCCATACATTGTATTTGGTTTAACATGTAATTATATTCACAAGTCATTAAGATGTCTTAGCAAAGATACATCTTTTGAGTTCAGAAGATTCTTGTAAAACATCCTATCTATCCATTAAATAAAAAAATAAATAAATAGCTATTTTGATGTGATTTAGTTATGGAAGACAATTAACAAGTTAAAAAGGTAACGTAAAAACTCTCTCTCTTTCTAGAATAGCATAGGTCGCCGGAGTTTGCTCGACGAAAGGAGCTTATCGGAATAGGGTGGAGGAATCTTGGCAGCCTTGCCTCGAGTGTTCCTTATCTCTATTTCAGATCCATCTCTGTTTCCATTCGCATCCGGGCCTTTTATTCGGTGTTGTTTATTCCTCGGTGGTCTTTTATTGAATTTGAGCGCTTAGTAGGTCTGATACCGGTCGCGGAAATCTTTATTGTTTAGCTAGATCAGTTCGAATCCTATTAACAGTTTAAAATTCAGTTTAACGCCACTGAGTGATGGAGTCTGGTTCGGCAAAGTTTTATGTGAGCAATATCCCAGACAAATGCGGTTCGAAGGAAGTGGAGGAGGTGTTCCGGCAATTCGGGGAAGTTCTAGGTGTGTACATTGCTCGGAAGAGAGATAAGTGGGGCAATAGATTCGGCTTCGTAAGCCTCGGAGGGGTTAAGGATGTCAGAGATATGGAGAGATCGGTGTCGAGGGTCAAGATGGGTAATTTTACGTTGAAGTCGAGCCTTGCAAGATTTGCGGTTGAAAACAATGTTTTTTTCTCTAAGCCAGGTTTTCAGGATGCCTCTAAGAATCAGCAGTCGGGTTATCAAGGGCCAACTTTGAAGCCTTTCCCCTCTGGTAGTTTGGGGGGTCCTTAATTCAGGGATGTTGTTTCTGGTACCTCGTCTTCTTCAGGGAACAACGAGAAAACTGTTGTGGCCTCTTCGTTTGTGTCGGCTTTCAAAGAGTACCACGAGTTAGCCTTGATACGTAGAGTCAAGGACCTGATTTCTCTCAGAGAGCTTGTTCCTATCCTCAAAAACCTTGATGGACAGTTTGCTAAAATCAAATACTTGGGAGGTCTGTCTGTGCTTATTACCTTCGAGTGTTCGGAGGATTTGGGGGTGTTTAAAGAAAAGTTGTCTAAGGAATCTAGTCTGTTTGTGACGCTTGAATTATGGAATGGGCAATCGCTCCCGTTCGAGAGGATTGCGTGGTTATTGATCAAAGGGGTACTATTCATCTTCGTGATAATGAAGTTTTCGACTCCATCGGTAGACTTTTCGGTAAGATCCTACACCCATCTCAGTTGGGTGAAGAAGACGTTGATCTTACCTCGGATATGGTGGGAGTTCTGGTGGGGGAAGGAAGGCCGATCAATGAACAGGTTACACTCGTCTAGGAAAACAAGAAATTTAAGGTTTGGATAGCGGAAGAAACAAGTGATTGGATTCCGGACTTTTTGGTCGGTAAGGCTGATGTCGGAGAGCCGGTCGAAGTAGGAGAGC
The DNA here is from genome assembly GCA_030545235.1 of Helianthus tuberosus. Lineage (NCBI taxonomy): Eukaryota > Viridiplantae > Streptophyta > Magnoliopsida > Asterales > Asteraceae > Helianthus > Helianthus tuberosus. Next base: position 197,906,930 of record CM060442.1, on the reverse strand, counting down.
CGGTCAATGAAGATGAAGTTTCCGGTTCTCATGGCAACAGCAGTCCGATCGGTGACAATGGTAGTTCTCAGGCAGAATCCGAAAAGGTGAAGGAAGCAGAAGAGACGTGCATGCATGAAAACCCCTCTCATGTTAATTCGGTGGAGTTTCCCAGATGGGAAGTGGGTTGGGAGAAAGGGAATATTAATGAGGCTCTTGGTTCGAAGGGGGGACAGTCATGCAAAGGTGATAAAGTTTTTTCTAAGAAATTGGGCCAGGGGACAGGTAAGTCTAGAGTTTATAAAAAGGCCCATTTTTATGTTTCTAATGGATCGGCCCAAGATAGATCTTCCAAAAGAAAGAAAGTGGACCTCCCTTTTTGATTCGGTCAGTAAGACAGGAGATGGTGGGGAAGCCCTCAACAACATCGCCTCTTCTTCTTACCCAGGGAACATCGATCTGAACGTTAATATTACGTCCTCGTTGTCGGGGGATTTCAATGGTAGGAATTTTAGAGAGGAAATGGAGACCCAACAAGGAGGTGGTTCAAAGGAATTTCATCAGGAAGTAAATGAAGAAGTATCGAAATAGGATCTCGAAAAAGAAACCGAATCAACAGTGGAATTAGCTAATCAGCTTGGTGTCAATCTTTCGGAGCACATCGATTTGGTGTTGGAATCAATCAGGAATGAAGGAGTTCAAATCGGTAAGTCATGAATTTTTTATCGCTGAATATTCATGGTTTGGGGGCGGTTCAGAAGGCTGGTTGGGTCAATACTATTAAAAGAATAAATGGGGTTTCTTTCATTGCTCTTCAAGAAACTCAGAAGAGAGATATTAAAGAATCCGAATTGCTGAAGTTATGGGGGATAAGGAATTTGATTTTGACTGGGTGGCAGCTTCGGGACGTTCAGGGGGTTGCCTAAGTATATGGGATCCGAAGATTTTTAGAAAGGATTCTGTTGCCAAACACAAATATTTTATTTTGGTTAAGGGTACTGTTGTTGGGTCTGGAAAAGTTCTAAATGTTTTAAACGTCTATGCGCCACACAAAACTGTTGAAAAAAGGGCTCTTTGGAGAGATATAGTGGAGATTGTGACTAATTCTTCGGGTCAATGGATTGTGATGGGAGATTTCAACGATGTTAGGGGTCCAGAAGAAAGAAAAAAATTCTAAGTTCAATGCCGTTAGCTCTAGAGATTTTAATGATTTTATCGAAGAAATTGGTTTTTCGGAATACAGCATGAAAGGCAGCAAGTACACGTATTTGGGGGAAAACGGATCGAAACTCAGCAAAATTGACAGGTTCTTAGTTTGTAACAATTTTTTCAATGACTGGCCTCAAGCGTGTCTTAGAGCTCTCCCGAGAGATTTGTCGGACCATAATCCTCTTCTTCTTTCTTCTGTCAATACAAACTTTGGGAGGAAACCGTTCAGAATATTTAACTCGTGGTTGGAAAAAGATGGTTTCGAAGAAGTGGTAGTGAAAGCTGATGCCGACTTCGAGAGGTCCGATAGTCTTCCTGACGTTAGGTTGATGAAAAAGTTGAAATTTATGAGATCCAGAATAAAGGAATGGAGGGATGAAATGATTGAAAAGGAATCAAAAGAGGAGGCGACTCTTAGGGAAGAGTTGGAAAAAATGGATCAAATTTTAGAATGAGTTAATTGCCATTTTAGTCCCTGTGGTTTGGGCCATTTTGCCAGTTTTGTCCAAAGGTTTCATTTTTAACATTTGGATCCAAAAAGGTTTCTTTGTTGCCATTTTGATCCAACTGACTTAACCTCATCCATTCAGTTCTGTTAACTCAAGGGCAATTTTGTCATTTCCCAAACTATTTTAATTAACCCTTTGATATTACTCTCACTATTTATATATAAAAAATAAAGAAATACATAACCTACATCACATTCACCCTCCATCTTCACCACTAACACCATCACCAACACTAACACCATCACCACCACTGCCATCACCACCACCACAGCCTTACCACCACCGCCTCACCAAGCCAGCGTTCGCAATCTCACCGGATCTCTCTCTGATCTTACGAGATCTTCACACAAAACACGGAAATCGATTTTCCAAACTTACGATCTTGAATCAGGACGTCATTCTGAATAAATTCCGCTCGTTATGTAAGTCGAATCAACCCGTAATCGAACTGTATCTCCAATTTTCGGTAATTATATAAACCGAATTAAAAATCTCGAAACAAATCTTGTTATATGTCAGTTGCTAATATATATACAACACCTAATCAGTTCCTCAAAACGATTTCACACATTTAATTAACCCTAAATCGTCTAAACAGCGTCGGGTTAGCACCGGAGTTTGACGGATTGTTCTTTGTCGCCGGAAAGCACCAGAACCCTTGATTTTACCAACGTTCTTCGCAAACTGTAAGTCCAGTTTTATGTATTCCTTTCGTTGGTGCACGTAGAACAATAGCCCTATGGTTATGTCGTATTACAATAACTTGTCTGTGATTAATTTGTGTTAAAAGAAACTAGGGTTTCAGGTGCGGATTTGAAGATGGAGGGTGAATGTGATGCAGGTATGTGTTAAAAGAAACTAGGAATCTTAATGAAGAAGAAGAATGGATTAAGACAGAATGCAAAAAAGGTTTGGGGGTGATAAGTGACAACAAAGCTAAAGATTTAAAACAGAGATCTAGAATTCGATGGGCGATTGATGGAGATGACAATAATGCTTTTTTCATGGTACTATTAATAGAAGGAAGGCCTCGAACCGCATTCACGGCTTGTCTGTGGAAGGAAACTGGACTCAAGATCCCAAAAAGATTAAAAAAGAAATCCTCTCCTTTTTCAGGAAGCTGTTCAGTGAGGAGAGGGTTAATAGGCCTCTCCTCCGCGGTCTAGGCTTAAATCGTATTTCGGTGGATGATGCTCGGGAATTGACTCGTCAATTTTCGGATAATGAAATAAAAGAGGCTGTTTTTGAATGTGGGTCGGACAGAGCTTCGGGTCCGGATGGCGTGAATTTTAGATTCATTAAGAAGTTTTGGTCTCTTTTTGAGCAAGATTTCAGGGAGATCATGTATAGCTTTCATGAGTTCGGGAGAATCAATCAAGGGAGTGGGTCGTCTTTTATCACTCTGATCCCTAAAGTTAAAGACCCTACGAACCTCAGAAATTATAGGCCTATTAATCTTATAGGAGTTATCAGCAAAACTATTTCTAAAATCACTGCAAACAGATTAAAAAGGTTATTGGTAAGGTCATATCTCCCTCTCAGTCGGCATTTGTCAAAGACAGGTATATTTTAGACAGCCCGTTTATGCTCAATGAGGTTATGGTTTGGCTTAAACATCGCAAGAAGAAAGCTTTTCTTTTTAAAATCGATTTCGAGTAGGCCTATGATAACGTTAGTTGGAAGTTCCTTATTGACATCTTGGGTCAGATGGGGTTCCCGGTTAGATGGAGGTTATGGATGGAGGGGATTCTTTGGTCAGCTAGATCAGCGGTGTTGGTTAACGGCTCCCCCACTTTCGAATTCAAATGCCAAAAAGGTTTGAGACAAGGAGATCCTATTTCCTCTTTTCTCTTCCTGATTGTCATGGAAATTCTTTCGCGCCTTATTTCCAACGCTAGCAACTTTGGGATTTTTAAAGGGATTAAAACCCCTAACGGAGGCCCGGTGGTCTCGCATTTTCTTTATGCTGACGACGCGCTTATTCTGGGGGAGTGGAGCAAAGAGAACATTCAAACGGTTGTTAGAATTTTAAGGATTTTTCATATCTGTTCTGGATTAAAAATTAATTTCCATAAGTCGAATTTGTTCAGGCTCGGGGTCAATGAAGAAGAAATGGAAGATATGGCTTCTATCTTGGGGTGCATGATAGGTTTGTTTCCTTTCAAATATCTGGGTATTTCGGTAGGAGCAAATATGAACCGGATAAATAACTGGTACCCGGTTGTGGATACTTTTCAAAAGAGGCTCTCATCTTGGAAGGTTTTATCTCTTTCTATTGGAGGTAGAGTCACTTTAATTAAAGCGGTCCTGGAGAGTTTGCCTATATACTACATTTCTATGTTTAAGGTTCCTGTTAAAGTGACGGAGAAACTTGAATCGTTGATGAAAAGGTTGCTATGGGCTGGTAATGACAATGTTAAGAAGATGCATTGGGTGTCTTGGGACCGGGTGGCGTTACCGAAAAAGCTTGGGGGTTGGGTTTATGTAAACTCAAGCACATTAATTTTTCTCTTTTGGCGAAATGGATATGGAGGTTTAAAGTCGAAGAAGATAGTCTTTGGAAATCTGTTGTTGAGGCTATTCACGGTCCGGATAAGAAGTGGCCGTTATTGCCGCTGAACGCCGCTATTTTTGGTGTTTGGAGGAATATAGTGAAACTGGAAGAGGAAACTTTATTCAAAGGGAGTAGATTATCGTCTTTTATTAAAAGTATCCCGGGGAATGGGAAGCACACTCGTTTTTGGTCGGATTGCTGGATTGGAGATAGACCATTAATGAATATTTGGCCAAATTTATATGGAAAAGATAGCAATAAAAACTGTTATATTGCGGATCGGCTGAAGTTGGTGGAGCAGCGTTTGGAGCTGGTCGGTTCAGCTGTCCTCCGATAGGGACCAGTCAGAGCTCGTCGAGTTTGTTCATTTGATTAGGGATGTTAGCGTATCAGACAGTCCTGACAAATGGAAGTGGACAGGGAATCAGGAGGCATCCTTCTCAGCGGCTGTAGTTAGAAAAACTTTAATTGACGATAATGTTTCCAGGTTCGGCGACATTTCGGAGTGGGTGTGCCGACGAAGTGCGGTATCTTTTTTTAGAGAGCTCTTCAAAATAAAATCCCGACTAGTATGGCTTTGGCTCACCGCAACATTCCAGTCGATATCTCTAGTTACTGTTTTTGTGGCGAATATGATGAGAGCACGGATCACATTTTTACGGGTTGCTTGGTGGCGATTAGAGTGTGGCAGTTTTTCAGCGAGTGGGTGCGGCTCCCCCTTTGTACGCGTTTGAGTTCAAAGATGTTACAAATTTCCATTTGTCTTAGCAATCACAATAAGGAAGAGAGTAAGGTGGTTAAATGTAACACCTCGAAAAGTTACGTCCAATAATGTATTGACACGTGTCATAAGCTTTGAATATGTGAAAAAGTACTTTAGAGGGACTAAAGTTGACAAACAGTGAAACTATGTGAATATAAGGGTCCAAAGTGTCAACAATGGATAAATAGGCCCTACAATAACCCTACATGGTGTTTATAATCTCAAACGAATAAATCATGGATCATACGACGAAGAAAATGAAAGAAAGTGAGGAATTACAAACTACAGGGGCTAAATGTGTCAACATGTTGAAAGTATACCTCTGAGTGACCTTTTGGCAAACCCGAATCTTTGTAACGATAAAATATACTCACTAGAATATGTGGTAAAAATTTCATAAAGTTTCGTTATCGTATGAGAAAGTTATGATCAAAACCGTGTATGAAGGGTTAAACGCGTCAACGTTGAAATTCGTGACTTTTCGGGTAAGCAAAAAGTTAGTCAAGGACCTAACCAAGTTTGTAGATGTCCTATGGCCCTTAAAAATCAGGTTTGAGGGTCAAGAGTGCAAGAAAAATAGCCAAAACCACGTTTCAAAGGACCAAGGACTGAATTGTAAATAATGGAAACTTGTTTGGCTGGTTTCTCACTTGTACGCGCCCCGCGAGGAGGTCTTCGCGGCCCGCCTACGACCTGCCAGCGTAGAATAATGCGCAGATGTCAGTTATCAAGTCTGAATCGATTGTAAACAGCTGTTATCTGATACCAGAGGCTGCTCCAATGGTTTATCATGCAATAGGGGCACTTGGACACATCTGGTAACAATTGTAGACCCTTGTGGCATCATCTTGTGAGATCAAAGTTGATATTTAAGAACACCCAATGTTGCAACAATTTCACATTCACTTGCATTCTCAATTCTGGAGCTCTCTGGTCAGCAACAAGGATTCATTAGGCTTCCTAGTCGCGATTAGGACTCTTGTAAGTATTCTTAACCCTTTCTAATTCGTTTTAGCTTAGTTAATTAGCTTATAGTCAAACCGTCGTAATTTAAGTTTGACTTCGCGATTAAATGAAATCCGCTCAGTCATTTCTCAAATTGAAAGTACCTACAACTAGGTATTTATGTGGGTAATAAACCCTTAAAATGGTACCTTCAGATTCCCACTCTAACTATGTTAATTGTCGAGTCAAAGCTTACTTTAAAAAGTCAACATAATGTTTATTTTCAAATTTAAGCATAATTAGCAATGTAGGATACATGCAACCTGTTTGATCATTAAAATAACTTGGTAACTAATGTAAGAACATGTTCCAACATGATCAACTCGACAATTTTCAGTTTAAACCCGGATCGGAACCGAAAGTCGCATAAATTGACTTCTGCTTTGACTTTCAGTTCTGACCCGTTTATGCATGTTTAAGATCTGTCTTAGAGCTTATTTTGGACCAGGTTTTACATAAGTATAACTCTCTGAGATTATACAACTTGGTTCATTACTTATCTGATTCATATGCATGTTTCCGGTTAATGCTTAAATGTTGACTATTATGCCCTTTCGACTATAAAACGTGATTTTTGAAAATGTAAAAGAATAGAAACCTTAATTACTGATTTATAAACTTGCACCTAAAATTTGACATCAGTTTGAGGTCTAGATTAGTAGTTATGCTCATTAGCGTAATTTGAAAGCTTTATGTTACTTAAACGGCGTAATTAGCGTATAACCTATTTAAACCCATTTTTTGATATCAAACTTTTTACCCACTGATGTAATATAATATTTTGGGATTTTTGAAGATTTTTATTTAATTTTTGGCTGAGCATAACATAGGTCTCTAAGGCTGAGCATAAAATGAGTGTTTAGTATACCCATATTATACAAGTATTCAAACTTGTCGGGTCTAAATCACATTCTATCCGGTCTTCGCTTAATCGTGCGTTTGAACCGTATCTTCCTTAAAAGCTAACCGGTCTAAGCTTAGGCTTAAATAAAGACCCGTTAGAAAATCTAATAGGTTATTATAAACCTTTGTTCCAGAATAGAAGAACCAGTAAAAGCTACCTTCACTCGCTAATTGTGATTTATACTTACAAAGGTAAATACTTTTAACTTATTTTCCCTATACGGGCTTGGGGTACGGTATATAAAATACCGCTTGGTCCGGCATTGAATCTTTAATCGAATAGAGGTTAAATCATTGATATGCTACGTTTTGAAATGTTTTGTTTGCTTAAAGCCTTTGGGGGGTTAATTACCATGTCCCGGATATCCTTGGCATCATCTTACGAGATGGCCACGACCTAAGCACGGGGTGTAGGCGTACACCCGTCAGTGCCTAACCAAATAATGTGGTGTGTCTATTAATCTTTAACCCGGTCTACGGATCGGGCTACTGAACGCATAAGTAACATGTAATTCACTTACAAGATTATATTCACATAATTATCCCAAGTTATAAAATATTTTGTGCTACGTGCATTCAAATCAATTTTCAAACCTTTTTAAAATGAGTCAGTTAAATTGTATTTACCAGTGTAAACTGACGTATTTTCCAAAAGGTTAAGTGCAGGTACTACTCGTCCTAGGCTGGCTGTCTTCTAGCGTCCTCAATAAGTCTCGCAAGCTTGGATGTCAATAAAACTGTTGAACAATATCTTCTTTCATTTTGATCCGCCTGTGGATCCGTTTCAACTATTTCGTGATATTTAATATTACAATTTATTAAAGTTGAAATGAATCTATCTTTGCTTCCGCTGTGCATTTAAATATTGTGTTGTTTGACTTATGATGATATCAACTACGTCACGATACTCCCCACCGGGCCCACCGGTGACACGTGGAAAATAGGGGTGTGACAGGTTGGTACCAGAGCCAACACTGAGTGAATTAAACACTAGCCTTTTGTGTTTAATCTCAGTTACACAATTGCACATTCCTCGATTCTCGAGTCTAGACAAAGAACTTAGGAATTATCCAAATTTTTGTCTTATTTTCTAACTTTGTCTTATATATTGTTCTTGTTGTATCACTTGTTTGTTTTTGACAGGTTGACAAAATGCCGCCAAGGATGAGGGGAAGAAGCAGAGGAAGAGGGTCACTTGTCGCCCCAAATGACCACGAGGCCGGACCGTCACACCGGCGAACACCATCAGATCCCAACAACCCAGGTCCTCAAGAGCCATGGAGGACCTACATTGAGCCTGCTAGGCGCTCAGTTTCACTGAGTACCTCCCCTTCTATCCCACACTCTTTCGGGTCTCATTCTGAAAATGAGCCCCACAACTCCCACCAGTCCTACATTCCTCTTCAAGGACATAACTCACCTTTCGACCACCTGTCGCCTGTTTTTCAAGGCCAATTTAACCCTGCCGACTACCTTGGAGCACCAGTGGGTTTTAACCCACTTGGACCCGAAGACCACTTTTCTGGTGGCAACACGATGGATATAGATGAAGATACCGATCCTGTACCGCCACCATCCGGAACTCCTAACCACCCCATCGAAATATCTGATGGGTCACCTTTTGTGGGATCACCGTATAATGGTCCCGACAGCTACGAGGAGAGATTCCGGCTGTGTGACTGGGCGTTTACCCCCAGTTACCACAACTCTCCCCTGCACCACCAGCAGCAGCCACAGCAGCAGCCACAACAGCAGCAGAATCCTTCCGAGGATTCCCGATTTGTCGCGGTCACTCCACCACCACCACCACCTCAGCTTCAGCCTCCCTCGCCCCCGAGGTGAAGAAGAACGAACGCACGGATATCCGCGCGAGGTGGAGTGCGCATCAACACCCCTCCACTTTCAAGTGGCAGCCGATACTCGCCACTTCACGAAGAACCAGAGATGGGAGAATCTTCACACCCCGTCTCAGAAGTAAACTCTGCGCCAGTCGCGCCACCACAACCACCACTGGGTTTTGGAGACCCAATCCCTGCTTTCCCTGGCGCGGCGGCATACAATCCCTTCGAGCAGCCGATCCACACAAATTACAACTATACAGAGGATCCCTACTGGGTAGCTGCGAACCACAACACTCTCCATCCGGAAGGTCACTATGGAGGTCCCTGGACTACGGGACACCCAACCTATGGATACTCATCATATGGGTATCAGCAACCGCCGCCTCCTCAACCTCCGCATTATCAGCAACCACCGCAGACGCCGGTGATGTCACCGCCACAGTTTCAAGAAATCCTTCAAGGGATAAATGAGGTGCGGCAGGAGGTGCGGCATGAATTGCGGGAAGAACGTAGGCATAACCGAGGGATGTTTAAGAAAATGGTGGATTTGATCAAGGGAAAAAGCAAGAAGGATCACTAAATCCTTTGTTTGTTTGTTTATTTTAGTGTTGTAATCATGTCCCTGCGAGGACATTTGTTTCTGTACTCTGCCCCTGCGTGGGCAGGTTTTTCCTGTTAACCCCTGCGTGGGTGTGTTTGTTAGTTAGCCCCTGCGTGGGCGTGTTATTTATGTAAAAGTCCCGTTTAGGGCAAATTGGTACTAGTTTAATTTTAATTGGAATGGTTAGTTCAAATTTTTCATTTTTAAATTATGTGCATGAATATATGAATAAATGAAAAATAACATTTTTCTTGATTTACCATTTTAATAAAATAATAGGAATCTTAAAAGGTAAAACCTAGCTTGTATGTCATAATAAGACCTGGCCAATATGGTAAAACCTGTTTTAAAAAGATTCAAATCTCTGTTAACATCTGCAAACATGTTAACATTCTTGACTAATGTGATCCGCAAAATCACACATGTCACCTTTTTATAAATTATCCAAATTCCTTATTATTATTATTTAAACATCCAGTTGTGATGTAATGCCTACGGGCTACAATTATTGTCATATGAGACAAAAGGGCAGTCGTAGTTTATAAACTCCCTGCCAAGAAAGGTAATGAATTTTTAATTCAAACCCTAGTAACTAAATCCTATAAGATCTAAATTTATAATTTAGAAATTGTCCACGTGACTAGGTCTATTATGCTGATATTATATTTCATTCTAAAAAGTTACTAGTAAAAAAAAATCCCGAATGAAATTATTGAATAAATTAACTAAAATGGCTATTAGAACCATGGTTAATAAATCGTCAAGAACGATAGTACTGTTTAGGCTTATAAATAAACCTTGTCCTTATTTATTTATGTAGCAATTAAAACTACATGGCCAAGTCCGAAGAAATAAACAGTCATTCAGCGGAAAACCCTGAAAATGCAAAAATACTGGTAACTGGTGCGGAGCTGCAAGCATTAGTAGAAAATGTTGTTACCAGAGCAATAAATAGGCAGTATAGTGAATCAAGCGGGACCCGAAGTAGGACCCGATCCGCCCCACATTCCAAGCCAAAGACACACTCGGAGGCTCATAGCAAACCGCCCTCTAAGAAAGATGAACCTAAGAAAGATGAGCTCAAGAAGGATGATGATCGACATTCATCTAACCACGAAAGTGTTCCCTCAAAAAGGATGGTGTTTGATGCCAAACCACATACCAAGTCCTGTACTTACAAGTACTTCGTTTCTTGCAAACCCCGGGACTTCACCGGGGAGAAAGGAGCAATAGATTGTATGACTTGGTTGGATGAAATGGACACGGTTGTAGACATCAGCGGTTGTGCTGAAAGGGACGTAGTAAAATATGTATCCCAATCGTTTAAGGGAGAGGCACTGGCATGGTGGAAGTCTCTCATTCAAGCTGCCGGAAAGATCCCACTCTACAGCTTGTCATGGGATCAGTTCGTTGCTCTCATTAAGGAGAATTATTGCCCGTAGCACGAAGTTGAAAGAATCGAATCAGATTTCTTATCATTAGTGATGAAGAATTTAGATTGTCAGGCTTACCTCACCAGTTTCAATACCCTATCTAGGCTGGTTCCGTACTTGGTAACCCCGGAACCTAAAAGGATTGCTCGCTTCATCGGGGGTTTAGCCCCAGAAATCAAAGCCAGTGTCAAGGCATCAAGGCCTGCTACCTTCAGATCAGCAGCTGATCTATCTCTATCTCTTACCTTAGACTTAGTCAGATTGAGATCGCTTAGGAATTCAGACGAAGGTAAGAGGAAGCGTGAGGACGATACCTCACGAAGATCAGATAAAAAGCACCGAGGAAATAACGACCACAAGAAAGGGTCAGGGTCTAAGAAAGATGGGAAACAATCTGGGGATAAGCCCAAATGTAAGGTTTGCAAGAAGAACCATTTTGGGAGGTGTCGACTTGAGTCGAAATCCTAGCCTCAGCCGAGGCCCTGTGGGATTTGCAAATCTTCAGAACATAAGACTCTGGAGTGCAAGAAGCTAAAGGACGCAACCTGTTACGGTTGCAATGAAAAAGGGCACATTAAGTCCAATTGCCCAAAGATCACCAAGAAAACCGAGGATGGGAAAAAGACCAATGCGAGGGTCTTCAAGATGGACGCAAAGGAAGCTGTTCAGGATGACAACGTGATCACAGGTACTTTTCTCATAAATGATGTTTATGCTAGAGTATTGTTTGATTCTGGAGCAGATAAGTCTTTTGTGGATAATAAGTTTTGTGAGTTGTTGAAATTGCCTGTAAAAGCCTTAAGTGTGAAATATGAGGTGGAATTAGCTGATGGAACCATAGAAACCGCCTCAACTGTGTTAGATGGATGTGTTATATCCATTAGGAATCACTCTTTTCCTTTGTCCTTACTTCCCTTTAAGCTAGCCGGTTTTGATATAGTTATAGGTATGGATTGGTTATCGCATAACCAAGCCCAGATTGTGTGCAACAGAAAGCAAGTGGTAGTCAAAACTCCATCTGGTGAGTCACTTACCATTCAAGGGGATACCCAGCATGGATTGCCTGAGCAAGTGTCCATGCTCAAGGCATCTAGATGCTTGAAGAAGGGTTGTGTTATTTATATGGCACAGGTTACTATTGATGAGCAAAAACCCAAGATTGAAGACATCCCTGTCATTTCAGAATATCCTGAAGTTTTTCCCGAAGAACTACCTGGTTTACCACCAAATAGGCAAGTGGAATTCCGAATTGACATCATCTCGGGTGCAGCACCAGTAGCGAGAGCGCCTTATAGGTTAGCACCAACGGAGATGAAGGAGTTAAGGACACAATTAGATGATCTACTAGCCAAAGGTTTTATTAGACCTAGTTCGTCTCCTTGGGGAGCGCCGATCTTGTTTGTCAAGAAGAAGGATGTATCGATGCGTCTGTGCATCGATTACCGGGAGCTTAATAAAGTCACCATCAAGAATAGGTATCCTTTGCCCAGGATCGACGATCTGTTCGATCAATTGCAAGGGGCAAGCTACTTCTCTAAGATCGACTTGAGGTCAGGCTATCATCAGTTGAAGGTCAAAGATGAAGATGTGCACAAGAATGCATTTAGGACTCGTTATGGTCATTACGAGTTCCTAGTGATGCCTTCTGGGCTCACTAATGCACCGGCCGCATTCATGGAACTCATGAATCGCGTCTGCAAGCCTTACTTAGATAAATTTGTCATCGTCTTCATTGACGACATTCTCATCTATTCGAAGAGCCAAGTTGTCCACGAGAAACACCTTCGTTGTATTCTTAAACTTCTACATCATGAGAAACTCTACGCCAAATTTTCAAAGTGCGAATTTTGGCTTCGAGAAGTCCAATTCCTTGGACATGTGGTTAGTGAGCGTGGTATCCAAGTAGATCCCGCTAAGGTAGAAGCGGTTATGAATTGGCAAGAGCCAAAGACACCTACTGAGATTCGTAGTTTCCTGGGTTTAGCAGGATATTATAGGCGTTTTATCGAAAACTTCTCAAGGATTGCTGCGCCCCTAACTTCGTTGACACGCAAGAAGGTTAAGTTTGATTGGGGCCCTAAGCAGCAGGAATCCTTTGACATTCTTAAGAAAAAGTTGAGCAATGCACCAGTATTAACATTGCCCGATGGTATAGAAGAATTTGTGGTATATTGTGATGCATCACACACTGGTATGGGTTGTGTACTCATGCAGAAAGGCAAGGTTATTGCCTACGCTTCACGACAGCTAAAGGTGCACGAGAAGAACTACACCACCCACGATTTGGAGCTGGGTGCCGTTGTATTTGCATTAAAACTTTGGAGACACTACTTGTATGGAACCAAGTGTGTGATCTATTCAGATCATAAGAGCCTTCAACATTTGTTCAATCAGAAGGACTTGAACATGCGACAAAGACGATGGATGGAAACTCTAAATGATTATGATTGTGAGATAAGGTACCATCCAGGCAAGGCAAATGTAGTTGCTGACGCCTTAAGCAGGAAGGAAAGGGTGAAGCCGATAAGAATCAATGCCAAGAGAATTGAAATAAAGAATAATTTGAATGAAAGGGTGTTAGCTGCACAGAAGGAAGCTGTGTTGGAAGCTAACTATCCTGAAGAAAAGCTGGGAGTAACTGTGGAGCAGTTATCCTATGACAAGGACGGGATGCTAAGATTGAATGGACGAATATGGGTTCCAGTTTATGGAGGACTTCGGGATGTTATCCTCCAGGAAGCCCACAGTTCCAAATATTCCGTTCATCCTGGAGCTGATAAGATGTACCAGGATCTAAAGGCAAACTATTGGTGGATAGGCTTGAAAAAGTCTGTAGCTGCCTATGTAGCTAAATGCTTGACATGTGCGTAAGTCAAAGCTGAGCATCAGAAGCTGTCAGGTTTGCTTCAACAGCTTGAACTTCCCACATGGAAGTGGGAGATGGTGACAATGGATTTCATCACCAAGTTGCCAAAGACAAGGAAGGGAAACGATACTATATGGGTCATAGTAGATAGACTGACCAAGTCAGCACATTTTCTTCCCATTAAGGAAACTTACAGCTACGACATGTTAGCTCAATTGTACGTAGATAAGATCGTAGCTCTACATGGTGTACCAGTGTCGATTATCTCTGACCAAGATACGAGATACACCTCTCATTTTTGGAAGAGTTTCCAACAGTCTTTGGGCACGCGCTTAAACGTTAGTACGGCTTACCATCCACAGACGGACGGACAGAGTGAGCGTACCATCCAAACGCTGGAAGACATGCTTCGAGCATGTGTGATTGATTTAGGTGGCAGTTGGGACAACCACCTACCATTGATCGAGTTCTCCTATAATAATAGCTACCATACTAGTATTAAAGCTGCGCCTTTTGAGGCATTATATGGTAGAAAATGCAGAACCCCTATATGTTGGGCGGAAGTAGGAGAAGTTCAATTATCAGGACCTGAGTTAGTCTTTGAAACAACGGACAAGATTGTCCAGATTCGTGACCGTCTCAAAGCTGCCCGAGATAGGCAGAAGAGCTACGCAGATCCAAAACGTAAATCTTTTCACTTCGAAGTAGGTGACAAAGTATTGCTTAAAGTATCACCCTGGAAGGGAGTGATGCGATTTGGTAAGAAAGGCAAGCTAAGCCCGAGATACATAGGACCTTTCGAGGTTATCGAACGTGTCGGGTCAGTTGCCTATAAGTTAAACTTGCCTGAAGAGCTCAGTGCTATTCACAATGTTTTTCACATCTGCAATCTGAAGAAGTGTTTCGCTGATGAATCTCTGGTCATACCACATACGGATGTACATAAAGATGAGAGCTTGAAATTTGTGGAAAAATCATTGTCGATTGAGGATCGACAGGTAAAGAAGCTTCGGAAGAAGCATGTGCCTATTGTAAAGGTCAAATGGGATGCCCGTAGAGGTCCCGAATACACATGGGAGGTAGAATCCACGATGAAAGAAAAATGCCCTCACTTGTTTCAGTAAATCTCGAGGTCGAGATTTCTTTTAAGGGGGTGAGGATGTAACACCTCGAAAATTTACGTCCAATAATGTATTGACACGTGTCATAAGCTTTGAATATGTGAAAAAGTACTTTAGAGGGACTAAAGTTGACAAACAGTGAAACTATGTGAATATAAGGGTCCAAAGTGTCAATAATGGATAAATAGGCCCTACAATAACCCTACATGGTGTTTATAATCTCAAACGAATAAATCATGGATCATACGAAGAAGAAAATGAAAGAAAGTGAGGAAATACAAACTACAGGGGCTAAATGTGTCAACATGTTGAAAGTATACCTCTGAGTGACCTTTTGGCAAACCCGAAGCTTTGTAACGATAAAATATACTCACTAGAATATGTGGTAAAAATTTCATAAAGTTTCGTTATCGTATGAGAAAGTTATGATCAAAACCGTGTATGAAGGGTTAAACGCGTCAACGTTGAAATTCGTGACTTTTCGGGTAAGCACAAAGTTAGTCAAGGACCTAACCAAGTTTGTAGATGTCCTAAGGCCCTTAAAAATCAGGTTTGAGGGTCAAGAGTGCAAAAAAAAATAGCCAAAACCATGTTTCAAAGGACCAAGGACTGAATTGTAAATAATGGAAACTTGTTTGGCTGGTTTCTCACTTGTACGCGCCCCGCGAGGAGGTCTTCGCGGCCCGCCTACGACCTGCCAGCGCAGAATAATGCGCATATGTCAGTTATCAGGTCTGAATCGATTGTAAACAGCTGTTATCTGATACCAGAGGCTGCTCCAATGGTTTATAATGCAATAGGGGCACTTGGACACATCTGGTAACAATTGTAGACCCTTGTGGCATCATCTTGTGAGATCAAAGTTGATATTTAAGAACACCCAATGTTGCAACAATTTCACATTCACTTGCATTCTCAATTCTGGAGCTCTCTGGTCAGCAACAAGGATTCATTAGGCTTCCTAGTCGTGATTAGGACTCTTGTAAGTATTCTTAACCCTTTCTAATTCGTTTTAGCTTAGTTAATTAGCTTATAGTCAAACCGTCGTAATTTAAGTTTGACTTCGCGATTAAATGAAATCCGCTCGGTCATTTCTCAAATTGAAAGTACCTACAAGTAGGTATTTATGTGGGTAATAAACCCTTAAAAGGGTACCTTCAGATTCCCACTCTAACTATGTTAATTGTCGAGTCAAAGCTTACTTTAAAAAGTCAACAGAATGTTTATTTTCAAATTTAAGCATAATTAGCAATGTAGGATATATGCAACCTGTTTGATCATTAAAATAACTTGGTAACTAATGTAAGAACATGTTCCAACATGATCAACTCGACAATTTTCAGTTTAAACCCGGATCGGAACCGAAAGTCGCATAAATTGACTTCTGCTTTGACTTTCAGTTCTGACCCGTTTATGCATGTTTAAGATCTGCCTTAGAGCTTATTTTGGACCAGGTTTTACATAAGTATAACTCTCTGAGATTATACAACTTGGTTCATTACTTATCCGATTCATATGCATGTTTCCGGTTAATGCTTAAATGTTGACTATTATGCCCTTTCGACTATAAAACGTGATTTTTGAAAATGTAAAAGAATAGAAACCTTAGTTACTGATTTATAAACTTGCACCTAAAATTTGACATCAGTTTGAGGTCTAGATTAGTAGTTATGCTCATTAGCGTAATTTGAAAGCTTTATGTTACTTAAACGGCGTAATTAGCGTATAACCTATTTAACCCCATTTTTTGATATCAAACTTTTTACCCACTGATGTAATATAATATTTTGGGATTTTTGAAGATTTTTATTTAATTTTTGGCTGAGCATAACATAGGTCTCTAAGGCTGAGCATAAAATGAGTTTTACAAATCCTTTTGATCCCAAACCTTTTTCTACTGATTTTAATTGATAAATAAAATATTTTGAGCCTTCTGGAATTATAAAAATATCAGCTTTCCTTTGAAAACCCGGAAATGGCACCAAATCGCATTTTTTAAGCGTTTTAACACATAGTATGTACTAAAAACTATATTAAACATATAAGGTTGATACCTACTGATATTTTTAGTATATTTTTATATAATAACAGTAAGTAAAAGTTTTTAAACTCAGGTTTCCAGTTTTAACCTTTTAGCCTTTGTGAAATTACCAAAATACCCCTAGAATGCATAGTTTGGTTTTAAATAATAAATTTCACATATAGGTCATACCTTACTGTTATAACATATTAAATTAAGTGTATTTACTGAATAAATCAGACCTGTAACTCGGATTACTAATTAAACTCTTTTATAATCCTTTAAATGACCAAAATGCCCTTATGAGGCATAAGTTGAATTTAAATTCGTTCGGGGCATAATAGAAGATACCTTACTGATATCACAACATGTTTAAGGCATATTAACTCAGGGAACTTGCATATGACTCTTATGGTTACCCGTGACGCCCTTTTCGCGTTCGGTTCGGTTTATGTAACTAGTTTGCATAAATTGACCGGAACGGGTCAAACCTTATCATCTTTGTCTCAAAATCCAGAATGTGTTTAGTATACCCATATTATACAAGTATTCAAACTTGTCGGGTCTAAATCACATTCTATCCGGTCTTCGCTTAATCGTGCGTTTGAACCGTATCTTCCTTAAAAGCTAACCGGTCTAAGCTTAGGCTTAAATAAAGACCCGTTAGAAAATCTAATAGGTTATTATAAACCTTTGTTCCAGAATAGAAGAACCAGTAAAAGCTACATTCACTCGCTAATTGTGATTTATACTTACAAAGGTAAATACTTTTAACTTATTTTCCCTATACGGGCTTGGGGTACGGTATATAAAATACCGCTTGGTCCGGCATTGAATCTTTAATCGAATAGAGGTTAAATCATTGATATGCTACGTTTTGAAATGTTTTGTTTGCTTAAAGCCTTTGGGGGGTTAATGACCATGTCCCGGATATCCTTGGCATCATCTTACGAGATGGCCACGACCTAAGCACGGGGTGTAGGCGTACACCCGTCAGTGCCTAACCAAATAATGTGGTGTGTCTATTAATCTTTAACCCGGTCTACGGATCGGGCTACTGAACGCATAAGTAACATGTAATTCACTTACAAGATTATATTCACATAATTATCCCAAGTTATAAAATATTTTGTGCTACGTGCATTCAAATCAATTTTCAAACCTTTTTAAAATGAGTCAGTTAAATTGTATTTACCAGTGTAAACTGACGTATTTTCCAAAAGGTTAAGTGCAGGTACTACTCGTCCTAGGCTGGCTGTCTTCTAGCGTCCTCAATAAGTCTCGCAAGCTTGGATGTCAATAAAACTGTTGAACAATATCTTCTTTCATTTTGATCCGCCTGTGGATCCGTTTCAACTATTTCGTGATATTTAATATTGTAATTTATTAAAGTTGAAATGAATCTATCTTTGCTTCCGCTGTGCATTTAAATATTGTGTTGTTTGACTTATGATGATATCAACTACGTCACGATACTCCCCACCGGGCCCACCGGTGACACGTGGAAAATAGGGGTGTGACATTAAAGGTTTGGTTATGATTGGGTGTTGGTGCATTTGGAAGGCGAGGAACGATAAATTTTTTTCTAGCGGAAGAGGCAGGTTCGAAGACATAGTGGGAGATTTAAAGTCGTATGGCTTTCTTTGGCTGATGAACAGATCGAAACATAAAGATTTAATTTGGGCTGAGTGGTGTAAATTTCCTTTGTATATGTTGTAGTTTTTTTGTGGTGAGTCGGCTTGTTGGTTCGGTCTCTGTTTTTTAATAAAAGTTACATTTAAAAAAAAATAGCTATTTTGATGCAACTTTCTCCCGGAGAACATGAATTAAAAATAGGCCTTGCATGCAAAAGATTCGTTAGAAAGGGTGTAGTAAGCCAACTGTTTTGTTTTTAAGTACATATTTGGTGGAGTGGTGGAAAAGACTTAAGACATGTGAGAGGTCTCAAGTTCGATCCCCACTTCAAACAAAGAGGAGGTGGGAAGGTTTACCACCTTGTGGGTTCCTGCCCGGGAGTGCTCAGGTTCGAATCCCCCTCGGACCGAGCTTTGGTCATGTATAGCCCTGACCGAGCTGTTCAAAAAAAAAAAAAAAAAAAAAAAAAAAAAAAAACTATAACCTAGGAATCACAAATCTCAGATCCAATAAACATGGGGTCCAAATTCCGAGGTACACAAACTTAAACATAAATTACAAATTAGGAAGCCACCAACCCTGTTCTAAGGGCATGTGTAGTCATAACGCCCCTTTGGGGGCGTTATGCGACACGTGGCGCGCCACGTCAGCGTGGGACGTTATGGGGCGTTATGCATGTTAAGTCCGTAGTCATAAAGCCCCCGTCTAATCATTACTCAATTATTAATTTCCAATTTTTTATAATTATTTTCTAACTTTATAAAATTAAAATTCATTTCATTAAATTAAAAAACATTACACTACAATTAAAAAAAAAACATTACACATAAAAAAAAAACAGTAACCTAAAAAAAAAAAAAAAGTTCCCGTCTTCAAAGATTAATCTTCTTCGTCTTCGTTGTCTCCTTCTTCCTCTTCGTTTTCTCCAGCATCCAAACCTACGTCTTCAAAGTTCCCGTCTTCGAATTCCTCAACCTCTTCTTCCTCGGAATCTTCTTCGTCTTCATTGTTGTATCCAATTGGCCGAATCGCCCAAGCATGCTCAACCAAATCTGCCTTCAACGCCTTCAACGCCGTCTAAAAACATTGGGTCCGTGAACTGGTGTCGCATCAAAATAGTCTCTCATCAAACGCTCGTTCGCGGCTTCACGATCTCGCAAGATATAGGTGCGCCGCAAGATGGGTCGTGGAGGGGGAGTAGGCCGAACGTGCTCAAGTGCTTGTATCATAAAACTACACACACTCGTAACCGCTTCTTCCTCCTCCGCGTCTTCTTCGGGTGAAAAAAATCTTCGGTAAATATCGGTGAACGAGTCTTCCGACGGGGAACCCATTTTTTTGAATTAGGTGAGAGTAGCTTCAACACTTTTTAAAAAATATAGAGAGAATGAGAGTTGGAATGTATTGTTTTGTAAAAAAAAATGGTAGAGTTGGAATGTATTTATAGTGTGAAAATAAAAAAAAAAAAATTTTTTTTTTTTTTTTAAACATGACCGTTTGACAACGGTCAAAACTCAAATTGTTCCATCGAATAGCGCCGCGATAGCCATAGCGCCATTAATTTTTTTTTGGGCATAGCGCCCCTCGTTTTGGTGTAGCCGGCGCCATAGCGGCGCTATGTGGGCAATTCGCGCCCCACTACGCAAGGTCTAAAAACACATACATCTTTGTTTTTTTAACATTGATAAATTTGGTATCATATGATTAGAACAAAAGAGCGTTTAGTTTAACAATATCATAGTGTCTAAAATAATGTCCATATGATCAAGGGTTTGATTGAATCCTAGGTTAATGTAAATTAGATTGTTGTTAAATATCAATAGAATTGACATTTTAACTTTAGTTAAACTTTTTATGCGGAGGATAAAATATATTACAAGTTAATAGAATTGAAATTCAACTTTAGTAAATTTAAAGATACGCAATTTTAGTTTTAAGGTTTTTTTTATGACATTTTATGTAGTTATTCATATTAATATTTGGTTTTATTTATTTACAAAGTCATTTATTAGTTAGTGGTCTACTGGTATGGTGTTTGCTCTTTACAAAAGTGATACTAGTTCAAATTCTTGTAAGTACAAATTTAGGTTATACTAGATAGAGAAAATTGTTGTTTGAAAAAAAAATTATCTAGAAAGTCATACTCATATGGGTTTCTTTCTTATTTGATAAGTCAAATCCTAGTTGTCATATTTAGGATAACTATCTCTTCTAGAGAGAACAAGGTTCAATCCTTAAAAGATGTAACTATTTAAGGGGAAAAATTAACCATTACAATAACCTATATTTACATTCACAATGTGTGGAAATAGTAAGTCACGATGATTGGTGAAGTAGGGCGGTTGATGGGTGCCATGTAAAGTAATATTTTTTGTTTTAGACAAAATATCACAAGGAAAGTGGTATAGTGGAAAAACTGATAGGTTTTACACCCACTAAGGGTGGAGGGATTGTTGCGGGGAACTCAATCGGGGAGAGGTTTTACCGCACGGTGAGTGGTTGTCGGCCTTCAATCGGTGAGCGGGGAGAGGGAATAGCGGTGAGTATTCACCTAGCCGGGCAAGAGAAGAGATAGAGGAGAGAGAGGGGTTAATGATGAGCCCTACCTTTTTTCAACCAATCACTTTTTTTAATTGTTTACCACTCTTCATGTGTTTGACCATTGCTAGTGATTGAGTGCAAAATGGAGAGTGGAGTCGGGACTTGACATGGCATGACATTATTGGTTAGAAAATAGTTTAAACACTCACAATTGATTGACCACTCCCTCCACCCTAATGCGTCTTCGAACCTCGCTTGAGGCAATTTGTTTTGATTTTATTTTTGGTAGAAGTGTCTAATGGGAACCCTAAACTTTAATAATTTACGCTTACTACTCTTAATCATTAAAACTTACTATATGCTCTTTATGATTTAATAAAGCCTTTTTTTATTGTTTTTCCTTTGTTTTTTTACATTGTCCAAACTTAAATTTTTTTTATGTACCATAATGAACTGAATCGGTATTAAAAAAATGCAAAAAAGAGTTTTTTTTTGTCAAAATGATGGTAGTGTTTTGTTTTTATTCGTGTCATGTAGTTGCCTGTCACTCGCTCATTGGTCTTGATAAATTACAAATTTTCCGTCAGTTCAAAATTATCGTCTTGTCATCGTTTTAGTTTTTTTAGCCAAACTATTATAGTATTTTGTTTTAATTGGTTTACTCGATGTAATAGATCGTGTTATAAGTAGTCTGTATAAGTAATCAAAACACAGACATACATGTTATGAGAAAAAAAATCGGCTTAGTGCGCCGCAACGCGGGCGGGTCAAAAACTAGTTTGAAAACACATTTTTTACACCAATTTGCACCCAACTTCTTCAACATATTGCACCAAACACCCTTGCAACCCAACACCTTTAGCAACTCTCTATGTACCCTTTGAAATATGAAGAACCCTTTACACGAACCCGACCATCCTCATCGATTGTGTTTCTTCGTTTTCCTAGACACATGAGACGTATGAGACAACATACCTGTCCCACCGTTTTTTTTTTCATTTCATCCACGAGACATATGAGACAACATGCCCGTCACACCATTTTTTTTTTTTTTTTTCATTTCATCCACAATATTACCGGTTTAGTAGACAGTGAGCATTGAGCAATTTGTTTCCTTTAATTTGCTACAAAATTTTGATAACTAATTCACCAAATATAGAGTGCATTGTTATCAAGAGGTTGTTATTAACTTCTAATATATTTACCAAAAAGAAAATGTATAAAAGATGGATACTTTTTTATTAAACACGACAGTTTCCTCTAATTCACATAAGAACAAGTTAATTTAGATATTATTCTATGGATAACATACCTAGTATTAAAAAAGAGAAGTTGGTTCTATGCATTGAATAAAGTTTTTTCCAAAACAGAAGTGTAATGCTTTCAAATATTTACATTTTTTTATTTACTAGACTAGATAATCAATTTGATAATATAGATCTGTAATAAAAAAATACACGTTAGCTTTATATAAAAAACAACAACAACAACAACCATACCCAGTATAATCCCACCTATAGCCAAGCTATAGGTAGAGTATGGGGAGGATGTGATGTAGGCAAGCCTTACCTCTATCCCAGGGGATAGAGAGGACGCTTCCAGTGAGACCCCCATCTCCTAAACCAAATCCAGATATAAGAGTCAAATAAACATACAAAAAGTACAACAACAACAACCATACCCAGTGAATCCCACAAATAGCAAAGCTACTTATAGGGTCTGGGGAGGGTGGGATGTAGACAGACCTTGCCTCTATCCCTAGGAATAGAGAGGCTACTTCTTGGAAGACCCTTGACTCCAAAACGAATAGCATACCAACATACCAAGTCAAAAAATATAGAAAAAAAGAAGTCACCAATACCAAGAAAGTGATCAGAGTGACACAATATAATGTAAATCATGTATAATAGCATACAACATCAATTGGGCATAAACATAATTAGGCAGTTACCGGTAAAGTCACTTAAAGAATAAGAAAAAACTACGTCCGTAAAATACCTCTAAGACCTTACTGTAATAACCTCCAGAAGTCCTTAACCCTGATCCTACGCCTCCACGAAGTCCTATCTTGGACCATGTCCTCATAAAGATGTAACTCTAGTAAATCATGTCTAATATGCTCATCCCATGTCAGTTTGGGTCTGCCTCTTCCTCTCCTCCCCTCCAAAGTAAGAGTTTCCACTACTCTAACTGGTGCTGTTGTCTGTCTCCGCTTCACATGCCCAAACCATCTCAATCTCCCCTCCCTAATCTTATCTGATATACTAGCCACTCCTAATCTTTCCCTAAAAACCTCATTTCTTATCCGATCTAACCTCGCGTGTCCACACATCCACCTCAGCATCCTCATCTCTGCTACCTCCATCTTGCGCGCTTGTGTCTTCTTGATAGCCCAACAGTATGTTCCATATAGCATAGCGGGCCTAACTGCTACCCTGTAAAATTTCCCCTTTAGTTTAGTTGGGAACCTCCTATCGCACAAAACCCCACTGGCTGCCCTCCATCTACACCAGCCAGCCTGAATGCGATGGGTAACATCACTATATATGCCACCATCTCTTTGTACAAACGACCCCAAATACTTAAATTTAGTTGCCTGCGGGACCAATTGATCCTCAATGGTAATTTGGGTATCCTCGTCATCGGCTACACCACTAAAATCACAGTGTAGATACTCAGTCTTAGATCGACTAATCCTTAGGCCCTTGCCCTCTAGAGCTACTCGCCACTCCTCTACCCTCGTGTTCAGGCACTGTTTAGTCTCTGCAATCAACACAATATCGTCTGCAAAAAGCATGCACCACGGAACTGTCTCCTGAATCAACTTGGACAACTCATCCAAGACAACCGCAAAAAGAAAAGGGCTCAACGCAGACCCTTGGTGAAGTCCTACCTCCACAGGAAAGAAGTTTGTATCCCCTATAGGCGCGCGGACACTAGTCTCCGTTCTATCGTATGTGTCCTTAATTATGTCTATATACTTCCCAGGTAGCCCTCGACCCTCCAAACTATCCCAAATCAGTTGTCGTGGGACAGTGTCATATGGTTTTTCAAGGTCGATAAACACCATATGTAAATCTTGCTTCTTCGCTCTATATTTTTCCATCAATCTCCTTAGAATATGTATCGCTTCTGTAGTTGACCTCCCTTTCATGAATCCAAATTGGTTTACTGAAACCTGAGTTTCACTTCTAATTCTAGTTTCAATTACCCTCTCCCAGAGCTTCATAGTGTGACTTAGCAGTTTGATTCCTTTGTAGTTCCCACAACATTGTGTGTCTCCTTTATTCTTGTATAAAGGCACCACGACACTACTCCTCCACTGATCTGGCATTTTTCCAGTCTTGAAAATATGATTGAACAAAAGTGTTAACCATTGGACTCCTTCTTCCCCCAAACACTTCCACACCTCAATCGGTATGTTGTCCAAACCCACTGCCTTGCCTCTTCCCATCTTCCTAAGTGCCATCCTCACCTCTTCATGTGTGATCCTCTTGCAGTAGCAATTATTCTGTTGTCGCCTTTGAGTCCTGGGATTGCTGCTATCTTGTTGGTATGCCCTACCGTCATTGAAAAGATTATGGAAGTAGGTTTGCCATCTCAACTTAATGTCATGTGCCTTGACTAAAACACGTCCATCCTCTCCTTTGATAAACTTTACTACTCCTAGATCTTGTCTTCTTCGCTCCCTAGCTTTGGCAATCTTCAACATATCATGTTCCCCCTCTTTCGTTTCCAAACGTTCATACATTTGTTTATAGGCTGTGTTTTTTGCCTCGGTCACCGCCTTTTTCGCTTCCCTTTTTGCCTTCTTGTATATCTCCCTCATCACTTACAAGATGTAGACAAACTATACCTATATACCTATATCATAAAGTATATCTATAGAAGAAACAAAAGATACTATAATGTTGAAAAAAGATTTGTATACAAGTAAATGAAAATGGTTTTCATGCGTAGTAAATTAATCTAGAAACGTTAATAAAAGAAATAATTTCATAATATCTATACTATATAATAAAAGAAACCAATGAAGGGACACTTGTCATTATTCTAGACCATCCTTAATTATAGATAATAATTATTTAATTTAAATTATTAAATATTAATTGCATTAATATAAATCTTATATACAAAAATAATATTGGATAACATTACCATCCTTAATTATAGATAATAATTATTTAATTTAAATTATTAAATATTAATTGCATTAATATAAATCTTATATACAAAAATAATATCGGATAACATTGTTTTGCCACATATATTCGGCATAATGGAAACCGACCCCAAAGAAAAAAACCAAATTAGATGTTGATAGATTTTCAAATTTATATTTAATATAAATAATAACTATGTTATAACCACGTGTATTACACGAGTTAAATAAATAAATTTTATATACTAAATAAGAAAACAATATATCTTTAAAAACCTCATTTATTGCACGGGTAGAATAGATGTAATTTTATATATTAAAAAATAAAAAGTTATATATATAGGAACCATATTGTACGGGTTGAATAAATGTAACCTCATATACCAAATAATAAAAAAAATTATATCTTTAAAACCATGTGTATTACATGGGTTAATAAATGTAATATTGTTTACCAAACAATAAAAAAAGTTATATATTTAAAAACCCTCGTGTATTACACGGCTTGAATAAATATAATTTTATATACCAAATAATAAGAAAATTATATTTAAAAAAAACTTCTGGATAAAAATAATTAAAAAATCCATTTTGATTTAGAAAGATTTTTTTAACAATAAATAAACCCGTGTATTACACATGATTTTTAAAAATATAACTTTTTTTATTATTATTTGCTATAGAAAATTAGATTTATTCAACCCGTACGATACACATAGTTTCTTTAAAATATAACTCTTTTATTATTTAGTATATAAAATTACATTTCTTCCACCCGTGGATACACAGTTTTTTTTTAATATAACTTTTTTATTATTTGGTATATAAAATTACATTTATTCAAACCGCACAATACACGAGGTTCTTAAAAATATATTTTTTTATTATTTAATATATAAAATTATATTTACTCAACACGTGTAATAAAAAAGGTTTTTAAAAATATATTGTTTTTATTTACTATATAAAATTACATTTATTAAACCCGTGTAATACACGAGGTTCTAACCTAGTAAAAAATATATAGAACATAGTTAAAGATATCTTTTGAGTTGATTTATATCATGACATCCTAAAGTATGCAAGACTTTACCAAGCACCCACTAATTTTTTTTTTTTTTTTTGAATGGCAAACGGAATATCATTACTCATCAAAAACAATCAAACGGCCCTGTAGCAAGATGCTACAGAATCGAAGATTCGGAGTTTTTACAAGAGGTTCATAAACAAACAAACAAACATACTTAATTACACCATGAGAAATACTTCCACTCCTCCCACGTTGCTACTTGTAGATTTGTTCTTTGCTTCACCCAATGATACGACTCCTCCTTTATATCTCCAATTGTTTTAAAGGCTGCTACACTTCTATCACTAAAGACCTTTTCGTTTCGATTCTTCCAGATATGCCATGCCGCTAACATGAACACAGCATGAACTATCTTCTTTCTAGCCTTTGGCCATTTGAAATCATTGACTGCTTCCATCATTTCTTTTAATGTGTTTGGTTTTTGAACTCCGGAGATTTTGACCCATTTCCAGATTTGTTCCCAGATTTCACCAGCATGATCACACTTCACCCACTAATTATTGATTTATATAAACCACTATTTTATTCATCATCGTTGGATATAAAACATATTGAAAAGAACTGGCAAATCAATACTCATAATAACACTAATCATTACACATTCAAAACGTTAATCATTACGCATTAATATTAATACTAATCATTACACATTATTCGCACTAATTATTGCACATTAATAACGAATATTAAGATTTATCCATGAAAAATCGTTAAGTTAACTACTTTTTGTATTCAATAATAATGTCATTTATCGGTCAAAGTAAAGAAAATCAACATCGAATCCCAACATACCCTTCGGTAATTCTTTTTTTTTTTTTTTTTGAAAATAAACTATCATTAAAAACCGCATCCGACCCAAACGAGCAAAAGGCCAATACAAAACAGAAATCCCGACCCAAACAGGCAAAGACCAAAATTACAACATGTACATATGGTATTTACACTACTCACTTTTCATGATTTTAATTTATCTTTGTTTTTTGTTTATGTATTTTTACTTTATAGAGTTATTTGTTACACCAGATTTTCACTCAACCTTTGAAAACTTTTTTATTTTCATTTTTACCAAAATCATCACAAATCTTTACATTTACACATTATCATTATCTTTTGCATTTATTTTCATATTAAAATTGTTTTTTATACCAAATCAAATGGTTTACAAAAATGTATATAGAGGAAGGTTAACGTACATTACGGCTTAACGTACATCACGTACGACAGGTAATTACGCACGTTCATTTTAAAATCACGCACGTTATAATTCAAAAATCCAAAATCACGCATGTTGAAACACAATAATCACGCATATTGAAAACATTAATCACGCATGTTATAGAACAAACCACACACGTTGTTGTACGTGAAGTACGTTAAGCCTTAATGTACGATATACTTTTTCTATATATATATATATATATATATATATATATATTTCTAGGATAAGGATCATTACAGAACACTAATTATTGCGAGAACAAAAAGAAAACTCTAAATCACTAAATTTTGGGATATAAGGTTAATATTTCTTAAATTTTATGTTTCTTACATTCATATTTGTATTAGATCTACATAAAAAAATCATATATTTTTCCCTACGCATAGTCTACATACATGTAGGTTATTTAAAAACTGAAGATTTTTCATATTTTGTTTTAAATTCTAGTGTGAGAAATAATAAATCTTACATTTATAACATTTTCATTTACTTTTTAGGTTTTTAGGATTGAATAAATGATTGATTCATTTTGTTCTGCATGTTTTCGCAATATTTAGTGTTCTGTATAGAACCTTCCCCTATATTTCTATAGATATTATATATATTGTATAAAAATGGTGTGAAGTTTATTTATATAAATTAACGTTGTTAAATAAAGACATTGCATTTTTTTTTTTATTTTACTCAATTGCTACGTTTGGAATGATTTAAAATTAGAATTTAATATCTTTACATGTCACTAAAACACATGGTATAGAAGTCACTAAAGCAATACAAATCAAATTGAAACAAAAACAAACAAATAAATAAAGTTATGTGGCACCAGCCATTCCATCTGTTGGTGCCCTAGCAAGGGTGTTTCTCCATCCTTCTAAGCCCTCCAATGTGGCTCTCCCGAAGGCAATGCCAAATGTACAATAGGCGTCCCACTGTGAATGGTCCCCGTTCTGATATTGCGGAACCATGTTTTTTTTATATGGAACTATTTAGGAATTACACCAATGTCGGGTGTTTCTTTTAGGTTTAGTCTACTATTTGACATTAACTCTTGTTCTAGTGTATGTCCGGATGATGTTGGGGAGTGGTTTTAGATTGTTTTTCTAGGTTGTTGGTTACTCTTTGTTTGGTGTTTGTATAAGGTGTTTTTTTATATGGAACTATTTAGGCACTACACCATTGTCGGGTGTTTCTTTTAGGTTTAGTCTAATATTTGACATTAATTTTTGTTCTAGTGTATGTCGGGATGATGTTGGGGAGTGGTTTTAGATTGTTTCTTTAGGTGGTTGGTTACTCTTTGTTTGGTGTTTGTATCATCTAGCGTATTTACTAGCTTTAAATTATTTATAGTTCTACTTCTTATCGTTCAAAAAAAGATATAATAAACAAAGTTTGACACGATTATATATATATAGCAAAAAGCAAAATATTAAGGCTATTTATAACGGTTTCACTAAAAGTGGTGTCATGTCAGTGTCATGTAGGCAAAAGTGTCACACTCACTAGGTTGTGTAGTGATGGTCTAAAAAGAGTTCCATTTTTTAAAGAATGGTGAGATGAAAGTTTGTGACTGGATAACAAAATTAAATAAACCAACAAAGTTCCTCCACGCGCGTGACTTGCCCCACGCCTTTACCTATCATGCGTCGGAGGCTCACGACTAATTTTGGTGATTTGGCAAGGGACGTAGAAGTATTACTAGGGATGGCAAAAAAGCCAAAGTCCAACGACTATCTTCGAAACCCAAAGCATATGGGACGGGTATACCCAAAGCCTAACATATATGAAATTAGTCTAAATATTTCACGGGTATGGGATTAGGCAATACTCGAAAGATTGTTTTGTATGTTATATAGTATATGATACTTGTATTTTTATGTATTATATACAGTGGCGGATCTAGAAAATCATTATAGGGGCAACGTTTCAAAAAAAATCTAAAAGGATAATGAAATTAAAAAAACGTCATTTTTTTTTTCTAAAATTTACACTACCACCGAAGCGTTAAAGGACAACGAGGGTTACCCCTTGTTACACTCTAATCCGCCCCTGATTATATATATGACACCCGAATGACACTAGTAAAAGAACATGCCTCTGCCTACAAATGAATTCAAAGAACATGCCTCTGCCTACAAATGAATTCATAATAATGAAAGCTAGTATAATTACGATATATAGAGTTATAGACACTTAGGATATTTGTTTATATTTTAACCAATAAATATAAAAGCTAAAAGTTATAAAACAAAGAGCAAGATAAGAAAAAAACAAATAGCATAGAAGAAGACAAGAAGAAGAAGATGTTTGCTGGCAGGTGGGTGGCTGTCACTAAACTCATTTCAAAGACAATATCAGACACAAACACATGCATCTTACAACTCTAATCTAAATTATATTTTTCAAACAAATTCAATATTGGAATAAAAAAAATTATTATCAATTTTAATTTCAAATAATATTAAAAACACTCACAGTTGTCATAAAACTTATATATTGCTAAACCAATTTCTTTTCTGAATATCAACTAGGGTGGTACTCATTCGCGCGTTACGTCGGGACGTGATTAGCATTCGCTACGTATCGCACACCAAACCGATGAATAATTCGTAAAATCAAACAAAATGAGCTTTAAATGTGTTAATGTTGTTATCGCCGTAGCTCTACTCTAAATAAGAAAAGATAAAACAATAAGGTAAATAACAAAGGTGAATGTAAAAGAAAACGATAAAAACTCGGTCGGTTTTCGATGCACTCATTATAGCAAACAAAAAAAAAAGTAAAAAAAAAAAAAGTTTAGCATATTGGCACTATTCAACTTCTCTTCTTTTATACAGAGATAATAATTTAACATTAGATTGTTTAACTGTTGAATTTATTAGCCAGGTTGGCTCCAAAACTTTAACCCAAGTTGGAAATTGAGCTCGTATTATGTTGAATTAAACTCGCGTCACTTGGTTGTTAATGATATTGTATGTTCTCATACGAGTCTTATATTACATCTTAAACACGTTGTAGCAAACATAGTAGCAAACTACCAAGTTTGTGAGAATAGTAGATCGAGCCAAATCAACTCGAGTTGAATTACGAGCAAATTCTTACCCAACAAGCTACGAGTTAGGTGAACAACCTTGTTTAGCATCGTATTAGATCAAATAACGACGTGTGGGTCGGGGAGCTTTGAGGCATTGGATTTCATGAGTGTTTGTTTGTCTTTGGTATCGAACTTTCGGTACTTGCTGTCTTTGTTTTTATGCCTTTGGCTGCCTCAGTTCAGTTTTATGTTTTAATGTTTATTGTTGTTGTTTGCCCTGCCCCTCAACGGAGCTTGAAGAAAATAATAATAAAGATAAAAAAGATCAAACAAATAAATTATAAATTATATAATTAAAACATTACACCTTTTTCTTTATTTTACAAACTAATACATTACACCTTATTTTATAATAAAACATTTGACTAGAAAATAACAAAATAAAAAAGTATTATAAAAGTTTAAAGCTATTTTAACAAAATATATATTATCTATACGATACCAGTATATGGTAAATGTGTAATATATATAGACATCTTATTTTAAGTGGTGCTTAAAATTTGGATTAAAGATACAATATTTATTAATATTTACTATAACTAATAAGGGATGGCCATCCCTTTTCATGCATATTTAACCAAGAAGAAAATTATTAAAGTAGTCAACATTGACTTATTTTTTTCAAAAACTAGACATGATAATTTGGTCATCCTAAAGCATGTGGGATAACCCGTAGCCGACGCTTTTCACCAGAAGCTCGGCGCTTTCCTAGTCGTCTCAGCTAAAAGTGTACACTAAATCCTAGTCATCTCAACGGATAAAGCTGATGTGACAGCTTCTGATTAGAGGAAATGAGGGTAAGTATTTTGGTAAATGTTCTAAGTCTTTTGAAAATTTGTCATCTTTGATTATTTTGATAACTTTCCCTACACAAAGCCTCGACCAATCCATAAGTAATATTTACATTTTTGCGACAACAAATCTAACCTCGCTAGGGGTCTGTATCTGACAGTTGCTAATCTTCCAAGTTCAACTTGTCTAGTTTTGACAACATTAGTTCATGCAGTCTCTTCTAGTTCATATAATCTTTGTTCTGCATCTTCTAGAAACCAATATCGTGATCGTCAAACTTATTGATGATATTAAAAGATTACATCTTTATTAACTAAACAAAATATATAAAAGTTAAAAGGGAAACAAGAAGTAGCATCATCACATGACAACTTAATAAACAATAAGTTGGTGTTGCCAATTTCTTAAATATATGACCACAAGGTTCTTGCCATATTTATATAAACAAATATATAAGATGTGTTGAATTCAGTGATAGCTTAAGAAGTGTTTTGGGTCTATTTTAATTTTTTTTATAAAACATAAAACAAGATATTAATATTACTTTACTTTATGATTGATATAATTTATGCTTCTCTTGATTTGTGGGCTTTCTGTGTCATTTAGAAGAACTTAAAATTCACATGGGCCTTTCATTAACAAAATAAAAAGATCATGCCAAAACAAAAATAGGATTATGATTCCTGTCCATATTTAGTGAATGGCTTCAATACAATCCTACAGTTTGTTAGTCATACCATTGAAGCAAACAATTATGCAAAAGTTACATTATATACAACTAACATTGACCGGCCCTGCTTCGTGCACCATCGGTTGCTTCAAAATGGTCAAAATACGCGATCACAACCATCCATCGGTCAATGATATTACATCATGGTCAAAATTTTCATCAACCTTAGTTGTGACTTTTCTTGCTTTTCTTTAGCATCATTGAAGTATTACCATTGTTGCCACCCGTGAGTCGTTCTAAAGCCTCGGCTGCAGCATCTTTTTCTGCCTGTTTCTTGTTGTGGCAAGGGTGCCCCATAATCTGCATCCCATTGAATTCACAAATGGACCGAAACTGGTTGTCCGGCAGTTGGGTGGTTCGGTAGGTTGGGGCAGGGCACCCGGCTCTCATAAGTAATGTTTGTAGTTGACCTTTGGGATTGTCACCGCCTGGTCCACTTTCTAATCTCGAAGCTGGTGGTGCTGGCGCTGGTACGGACGCGATATAAGGTTTTGAGTCTTTATACAACACCTGACGGTTGAATACGAATTTGCCGTTACATTTATCTTCAGGTAGAAGCAACCGTATGGCGGATAAAAGCTCGTGGTGTGTATGTATGTCCATTCTGGGATTCGTTAACTGATGCATACAAGTTAAGCTCATGAGTATAAAATAAGAACAAAATTATAATAAAAAATAACCGATTAAAAAACAAAGTGACACACATACTTTACACTGAATTAACTCGTCAAGCTCCCGTCTTAAACTTTGATACATTTTGGCTAATCCCGGTTCCATAAAGAACTCCAAGTATCCTCCCATCATTTTCAAGTGCCCGTCCTGTTTTATTAAAAAAAACGTTAACGAATAATTATAAAAACACGCTATAAGAGAAGAAATGAGTGGACTCACAATATCGCCTTTTGAAAGGGTCCCACCAAATAGGAGTAGCACTGAATCCGATATGGCTGTTGAATCTTTAAGAAAAATGGAGTTCACTTTAATCTTTTCATTGAAGACCAGCCATGGGTACGGAATTTTAGAATCGCGTGCATTAACCGAGTTCTATAATAAGGAAAGGAAACAAAAAGCATATCAAAATCAATACGTTTCAAATAAAAAGTGATAATTGAGAGTGAGACTACGGAATTACAGATTACAAATACAGACAAACTTACAGAGTGTAGATGCACTTGACCATCCTCCATTGTTTTGAGTGAAAACGATTTTTCATTATGCTGGATATAAATTTAACACAATAAAATATGTTACATACGTAACTAAACTAAATACACGAAGGAATATGAAATAATATATAAAAACTAAGGAAACATACCACGACAGAGCAAATGCCAGGATACAGGCCGTAGCAGATAATTGCGCGGAGGAGATTTTCATCGTAACTCCACGTGTTGTAAATAGTTATATTGCAGTCGATAAGACCGGTATCATTAAGCAACGATTGAAATTCCTGACGTAGGGAATAAATGGCTTTCATAGACTGTGCAGAAAGAAAATTTTTCCAACAATATTCATGTCCGGTGAGCTCATATTCAGCTACTTTCCAACCCTCATACGCCCTCACAAGGGCAATATGGTCGCTATGATTACGGGAAAATTGTGCTTTGGCTGCCTCTGCCAACTGTAAAATAATAAAAATCAGAAAATAATATAAACAATAGAGTAAAATGGCATCTTCGTCCCCTGAGGTTTGGCGAGTTTTGCGACATTCGTCCAAAGGTTTGTTTTTCCGCATCTGGATCCAAAAGGTTTGAAATCTTGTCATTTTCGCCCAGCTTGTTAACTCCATCCATTTTTCTCCATTAAGTCAATAGCATTTTCATCTTTTTTGTTAACTCAAAGGGCAATTTGGTCTTTTTCATTTTATGTACAAGCATTTAACATAATGTACAAGATCGAATTGACCTTTAAGTTAACAAAAAATAATGAAAATACCCCTGACTTAACGGAGAAAAAGGGATGGAGTTAACGAGCCGGATGAAAATAACAAGATTTCAAACCTTTTGGATCCAGATGCAGAAAAACAAACGGACGAATTTCGCAAAGCTCGCCAAACCTCAGGGACGAAAATGGCATTTTACTCAAGAATAAAATATATTTTTCATAATGTTTGACTTACATCCTTCTTGTCTAAAGGTGCCAGAAAAGGATCTCTGACAGTAAGACCGGCAACAACCGTTAGTATAGGGTCAAGGCAGTTAAAAACCGCACCGAGTATAAGCATTTTTCCGAGCTTGGGCTCCACAGGAAGCATTGACAAATAACGGCCTGTTAATCGGTCAAATACAAAACACAAGAAAAAAAATTACCAAAATGCATGCTGCATTCATATTAAGAACAAAACATAGAAATATTTGCATACCCAATACAGTTAGATTTTCACTCTCGTCTAAAGCACCGATAACCTTGAGATACTCGATAGCGTTTTGGACCTATGAATGAGCAATTGAGGAAAGTAAATATGATGTATTATTTGAGATATAGACAATTTATCGAAATTTGAGTTGACCATTACCGTTAATAACTTGGGTGACTGTAGAGCCTTAGATAAGAATTCGGATATACTTCCAAGCTTTAAACTTTTGATTTGAAGACATAGCGACTGCAAGGGTGTCCTTAGTATTTCGGGCAACTGATACTCTGCGAAAGCGTTATAGACGCATCGAGGATATAGATGGTAACACTCTCCGGGTTGAACACGACCCGCCCGTCCTCGCCTCTGCATATGAAATAATTAAAAAAAGTTAGCGGGTTAGTTATTTACAAACAACTAGAGTTAAATGGAAAGAAACTTACTTGTTTAGCAGAAACTTTGGATATCCAAGAAGGAAGTAAACAGGGAGTATTGTTTAAAGCATCGTATGATGTCTCTTTAGCTTTTCCACAATCGATAACAAAAACCACATCATCGATTGTGATACTGGTTTCCGCCATATTTGTAGCCAAAACTATCTTCCTCACCCCACCTTCTGGCTTTTCAAATATTAATTTCTATATATATATAACACAAGAAAAGATAATATCAAAAAGCATTCAAAGTATATTAATTTTATTATAATATGTATACTAATGCAGACGAGCCTACCTGCTCTGAGCTAGCCATAGAACCATGACACGCAAGCAATAAAACACGAGCCGGATCTCCAAGGAGATAGTGTGCTTGTAGTTTTTCCTTAAGAGAACTTATGTCATCCCACCCGGTCAGAAAGACTAAAACAGCACCCGGTTTTTCATTTTCACATATCGTGACTAACAAGAATTCTATGAGGTTGAAACCCATGCAATCGGGATTCCAACAAGACATAGATTCACGTGTCTGTTGGCTATAGTTCCTGAAGTCGGCAGATAAAAGTGCCCCCTGTTTTCATTTTTTTTTCAAATAGAGCATCAGAAATATAAGCAAAAGAAGAAATAAAATGAATTGGATTATTGGAATAGTAAAATTTACCTCAACAGCAGAGGCAATTTGGCTTTTTCTCTTTTTAATAAATTGTTTATTTGATTTCCATGGTCTTTCCTGACCGTAATCATCGATTTGATTTTCTGCAGTCAATCTATATCCAGTTTTTTCCAAAACATCTTCAAGAAAATAACTATGCACAGGGTGCGTAAAACCCTACAAGCAATGAGACATATAGTGGCATCAGAATCTAAGTTCGTAAATACAGAGGAAAAAAACCATTCAGGTACGAATAACGAGTTTGAAGCAACTCTCAAGAGGTGGCAATTTCAACTCGTTTACTTATGAACGCATCAAATTGGGTTGTGCTTTCTCTTGAACTGATCACATAAAAAAATTAACTAAAAATTACCGGAATCTTGACCGACGGAGCACCACCAAAGTAAGATGAAAAGAGATCTGCATCAAGGGTTGCACTCATCAAAACAACCCTGAGGTCAGGGCGACGAGGAAGTAGTTCTTTCAAAACAATAAGCAGAAAATCTGTCAAACAAGCAAGCTTTTAAGACTACATTTCATATAAAAAAGTATGGATGTTTATAAACATCATTTATATACCTTCATTCATTCCACGCTCGTGAATCTCATCTACAATAACATGAGTAACTCCCTTTAAATTACTATCAATCAGTAATCTTCTCAACAAATATCCAGTGGTGCAGAATAGCAGTCGGGTGTCTCTTCCTTTTATACTCTCTAACCTAACCTTATATCCAACCTTCAACAAAAAAGAACAGCTTTATAAATTAAAATGAAAAATTAAATGGGTCGATATTGCCACCTTATTCCTCAGGATGAGGTAGTACTTACAGTGTCACCCAATTTCTCCCCTCTCTCAGTGGCGATTCTTTCAGAAACAGACATAGCGGAGATACGTCGAGGTTGAGTGCATATGATACTACATGTGGCCCCACGAAGGGAATCGGTCTCTTGCTCTAAAATAAATTGGGGAATCTGCGTTGTTTTCCCACAACCAGTTTCACCTGAGATGATAACAACCTATAAAAGTATATTGTTTAAATATGTGTATAACATTACTGATGATCAAAAGCATCAAAATAAAATCATGAAATCGAGCCATTTTACATACTATGTAATACCTGATTCTGTGAAATGGCATTCAATATTGTATCTTTTTCTTTATAAGCTGGTAGGCTTTTACGAAATTCTCCCATCCTCCAACCATCTGAAGAGTCCTATAACAAACAAACATTTTTCATAATAACATTATATTACTAATCTACATATAAACAAAATTTGCTCCAAGACATTTATCTTATTTATCTTATAACTATATACATAAGTTTCTTATCATAAATTATCAACATTGGTCAAATGTAAAGGGCTTTACAGAACCAGAGGTCTAATAGGTTGCTAAAAAACCTTTATATACATCAAGGTAAAAAACAGTCTTGAACCTGCCATGCTTGTTGGTCAGCTTGCAGTTGCACACTTCTTATCCGATAGACTTGTTGCATTGCCACCTGGATCTGTGGGCCCAGATCAGGTTGCTCAAATAATCCTTCATCATTACCATTGCTACTTGTCGTTGAATATAAACTATCTCGAGAACCATTGTTACTCTTAGCCTTATGAGAAAGATATTCTTCCAGATGAGCATCAACTCTCTTTTGCAACTCTGGAGGCAAAGACACCTGCTAATTCTCAAGAGTTTTAAGTATAACACAAATAATCATTGGCATTCAAAAGTTTAATAACCTACGTAAATGATTTGATAAACATACCTCCCTCTGTGGGCGTTTATCATCCAGATCAAAACGATAGTTAGGCAATGGAACCTTGCTAACGACAAGCACTTTGGCATACAGATGGCTGCAAAGAATTACAATGAGCTGTTTATTTATTCAACAAATATATAATAAGCATGCAATGATATTACACTAACACTTAAAATGATAATAATACCTGTGCAAACCCATGCTAGTCGCTAAGGCTGCTATTTGTTCATAATCACGTCTGTCCTTTTTTTCCCTTGAAATCAGCTCTTGTTTATCTCTGCTCTGCAGTAGTGTCGTTAGCTTCCACTTCCAAGAGCCTATATCTGATGTGGAAGCACCCTGCAAAATATAAAGACAATAAATTTTAGCACAGATGTGTGGAAAGCATGTTTACAAAATACAAAAGAATATTAAAATACAACAGGTATCAGAGAACTGCCTACTAGAAATATAGCACAAGCCTAGTTAAATATCAGGATATTTGTAGCACAGACTTCTTCATCGAAGTTATTTATATGTATGGGAAGTCCATGGAATAACACTATGTTTGTAAATCAGTGTTATTAATATCATATAACTATGATATGAAGTACAATTGTATGAACAATACAGGCCATTTCAGTTCACAAAGAAAATCAAAAGAAACAAAATCCTTTATACATAAATGAATTGTATTATATGAACTCTTACGTTTGGATAAATTTGTATTTAACTCTAATTTTTTACAAAATTGAATATGTTACATGATTGCGTGTTCCACGAGGGCTACCCCTTGTCTAGTCTAAACTTAATTCACAAATTTATGCTACCCCTGAGCTCACCAATTTACAGGCCTTGATTAATTAAACAATATCAAATCATGTTCTAAGCAGTGGATTAGCCTATGCGTCTGCTTAAGTTGCACCTACTTGAAGAGACCCTAAAGTGCTTTGACTTTATCATTCTAGTGGTAGTCAAGTGACAATTGAGCAGGAATTGAGCAGGAATTAAGCAGATTAGTCCACTTTTTTCTACAATTTAAATGTAAGCCCCAAGTACCAATAAGATGGCTTCACAAGCGAAATTAACACTTCGAGTGAATATTAGGAACTACAGACAATTATGACCTCATGGTCCAAATTACTAATAAAAAGGCATTTGTGGCCCAACAAGCCAAATTAACTCTCTGCCAAACCATGAAGCACGTACAATATTAGTTAGTTCTTCACGGTAAAAAACATAAAACCGTTTAGTAATCTACTAGTGTTTAATGTGGTTATCAAGTTCTTATCAATTTACCATAAGATTGAGAATCTAGATCACTTGAGATGTTATTAAAATAGGCTGTTTGATCCCCAAAGTTATAATTACATATTGAATATTGACTAATGGTTTAATGTATTTACACATATGACTTTTAATGATGATAAAAAGAGTAAAACAATGCTTTAAAATTCTGAACTATAGTGAATTCTAGCATCATATATCATTAGGGAGAAAGAACTCCTTGTTAACCTGGTGGTCTTTGCTGTATTATCAAGATGTGTTTTTGGCATTCTTTTGACCAATTACAATTTACAATATTCCAAGAAGATATCCATTTGTATATGTATTTTTTTTTTCTCGAAAACATGCTCATCTACAAGTACTCTTTACTTAGGTGCTCAAGGAAGGAATTACAATGGCCCTAACATCTACATGTAATAACCGATTTACGGTTTACAAACAAGAAACGTTTAAAAACATGCCTAATCCGCTGCTACTCGTATTCTGGCCAACAGATAAAACTAATAACTATAGTACTCATATTATTAACTAAACTCAATCCTAGACTCCTAGTCTTTACAAAAGTACCTACATTCCCAAATTACAGTCACAGAACAACAAATGCAGTAAGATAAAACTCACAGGGTGAACCGAGGGCTCGAAACGACCATACGAGGCTCCGACTTGCGGTATCATCTGTTGAGGCTGTTGTTGAGGAGGCAAATACGGATTATAAGGGATCGGAAACCTAACATTATTACCACTATAAGATGCATTAACAAAATAATTGCTATTGCTATTGTTATTATTGTAATTGTAAGTGTAATTGTTATTGTCAACAACAGCAGGAGAGGTAGAGATATCGGGAGCAGAGGCAGGTGATGTCACGACGGAGCGAAGGCGTTGATGCGGCGGCACGTAGACGGAGCCGTACGACGGTGGACGCGGTACGTCCTTCATCGCCGTGAACGGTGGCGGCGATGAGGTTTTATCTGGGGGTTTAGGGCACGAAAATGGTCGTGTATTGGAGAATAAACGAATTGGTGACTACGACGGAGTGACGGTGTGTGGTTGGTGGATCGGCGGCGGTGGTGACGACGGTGGAGAGAGGGTTTGGGTTTTTGTGGTGATTCTTGATAATCAAATCTAGTAATAATCTGAAGACATCTCTCACACGTTCACTCTTGTTAGTTGTACTTCTAATCAAGTGAATAAGTGAAATTTTAATTTTTTATTAAACTAGAGGTAAGACACGTGTGCAAACACGGGTGGTTTTTAGAAAAACATACATAACACATTTTAATAGAAAGTAAAAAAATAATTAGTGCGGACTTACAAAATTGATATAAACTAATGGTCAATAGGTTTAGTCAATAGGAATTCCATTATGTTGATAACCTAACCACTGTTTTCTATCGACTGTTAAAAACCTATGTTGCTTTCTAACAGACGTTTGCTAACAATTGTCATCCATTATCTCCAACAGAGGTTACCACATTGATAGATGCTAAGTATCAGTTGTTAGTCAGCTCATGTTAAAAAAAATAGTCAACAGAAGTTAAAAGGGTTAGTCAACAGATGTTAAGAGAATAATGTTCTTAAAAATCTGAAATGTAGAAAATTGGTATTAGTGTATCACACATATGCATGAAACAAACAATCATTACAAAGCAAAAAGGTAATTCAAACTAAGAAATATGGCCTAAAACAGGCTGGGACTTAGCAACACTTGAAGGCGGAGTTTCAAAGTAATTCAGACTTATTTTTTCACTAAAGACAAAAAAAAATACAGCTACTGTAAATGCTTGTGAGTCGCAGAACTCGTTTGAAGGAGATAATTCATCGGATATAACGTTGGATCTGATGCTCGATTTTCCTAGTGATGGTGAGTATTTGCAGTATGAATAAGGTGAGTCGCATAATAACATAACTCTTGCCATGACAAGTATTAATGGTATTTAAGTTAGAACATGTATTTAAAACATTATGGAATAAAGTTGTAACTTGCAAACTTGTTTTTTTTTTATAAATGGCTAGCATAGTTATATAATAATATACATACACATATGCACACGAAATAATGAATAAAATCATACACCATAAGAATAGAAAACATACTTCAAGAAATGAATAAAATCAAACAAATGCAAATTCAGTGACAACCATCCGAGGAGTTTCTTTGGTGTTTCGCCAGTAGCCCGACACTTAAGCTGCGATTTCTTCTGCTTTGAGAAGATCTTCTCTGCGTTTGGCTTATGTGAGTGCTCTCTTTTCTTCTGCTTTTTT
This sequence comes from Helianthus tuberosus, assembly GCA_030545235.1. Classification (NCBI taxonomy): domain Eukaryota; kingdom Viridiplantae; phylum Streptophyta; class Magnoliopsida; order Asterales; family Asteraceae; genus Helianthus; species Helianthus tuberosus. The sequence continues at coordinate 197,866,136 of CM060442.1, read as the reverse complement.
TTGTGGATTAGAGCAATCTTGTTCTTCATCTTTTCAATATATTTCGTCTCCTTCTTCTCCAGATCTTCCTGTTTAACCAATTTCAAAGGCTTATTAGATATGATTTCATATTTTTATTCCTTGATTGAACAATTGATAAAGTATTCATGATGCTTATTTGGCTTGACTAGAATCTGAAATCATATTCTGGTTGAGTTTAAATATGTTACCTCAATTTTTTTCAACTCGGCTTATAGGATCATGCTTTCCTTCGTACTCAGCGGATAGCTCATAGCATTGTTGAACCTGCAGAAAGGAAGATTACAGTCAGATTGGTCGTTTGCATTTGTATTTTGAAGGCATACATTTGTATTTATGAAATAAATGATTTTTGCTCAACTAAATGATACTTAACCTTGTGAATATGAATATATTTTTATTATTCTTTATGAAGAAAAACTGAATATAAGTAGATTGTACTACATTAAAATATTGGATTCGAAACCAACAGTGGTTTCAACTACTGTTTTAACCCAACAGTGGTTTAACTCACTGTTTTAACCTAACAGTGGTTTAACTCACTGTTTTAACCCAACAGTGGTTTAACTCACTGTTGTAACCCAACAGTGATTTCAACAATTGAAGGCCAGCAGATAAGATCGAGGATCCTGTTTTAACCCAACAGTGGTTTAACTCACTGTTTGACTCACGTACATAAAAATAAGCACGTAAAACTCGAGGGTGATCAAAATTAGATTTACAAAGTTTTTAGAAAGTTGAGGGGGTGTAAGTGGCAATGCTAAAAGTTGACGGGTTGAATACACAAAAAAAAATGGGTTGGATGGCATTGTTGTAAATTTGGCAAAGAAAAACAATAAAAAATACAGGTTGTGTCTTAGCTCTTAGGTACTATTCTCAAGACACCTTCTTTTGTTATATTAATAGATAATGTCTTTATAAAATTCAATAATGCTTGTATTTTGAGATAACTACAATAAGCCAAGAAGGTATCGTTTATCTCATTGGCCACATCTGGTATTTAGGTACGACCACATTCAATATCTCAAATATTATTGAATTCAGCTAATCTGATATTAACAAATTACAGTCTTACTTGGGAGATTATAATGCTTATGGCCACTGTAGCAATAGAGAGTAGACCAAACGAAAATATAGTGCCCCTGAAACAAAAAAAACAAAAATATTTAAAAAAATATATATATTTAACTTGCGAAATAAATATTAAAAAAACAGCAGAATGAGAAAGCCATACTTACACAGGTTGGTCAGAAGCCTTTGCTGCTGCTCTTAAATAGCAGTAACTCACTCCACCAGCGAATGCCGACACTAAACCAATCAAAACCGCAAAAACATGCACACCTTTAGTTTTAGCTTCCACTGATACTCCTTCACAGAAAAGAAAACAGATACGATAGAAAATTTTCTTAGGTCAAACTTGTTTAAAACGTCCACTCTAATTTAAGTTATGATAGAGCTACATTAATAGAGTAGATAACAAAGGGACATATATTGATTCCTAATAATACCATTACTCATCATTTTAAAATGGGTTATTGTTGTAAATTTGGCAAAAAAAAAACAAAAAAAAAATACAGGTTGTGTCTTAGCTCTTAGGCACTATTTTCAAGACACCTTCTTTTGTTATATTAATAGATAATGTCTTTATAAAATTCAATAATTCTTGTATTTTGAGATAACTACAATAAGCCAAAAAGGTATCGTTTATCTCATTGGCCACGTCTGGTATATAGGTACAACGACCACATTCTAAAATTGGAATTATAATAACATTTAAAACTAATGGCCTAAATCAATTGAAAATCCAAAATCGTGAAATCAAAGCATCAAAGAAAGAGACTCAACATGCCAAATAGGATTTTTTGTAAAGAGAATGATGGTTTCAACACCTCAACCAGAGTCACCTACGGAGACAATCAACAATACTGTTATAACAGTTATATTGGTTGTGCTGCTTGACACAGGTAGCAATTTCAATCCGTTAATACGAAAGTGGGTTAACTCGGTCAGTCAAGCATGCAATTGGGCAAAACTGGAAAGGAAATAGCTAATATGGAGATGGTTGGTCGAACGGCGAAAATTATCTAAAACGTCGTTGAACGCCTACAATCTCTTACACACTCAGGTTGGGCCAGCTGTGGTTGGGCCAAATTGCCAGTTAAGTGCACATTAGTTAGCCGATGTATGTAGTGTGTGGTGAACTAGAATATGTATTACGGTATGAAAATTGTGATGTGAGTAGTAAGTGAAAGGTGACATGAGGCATGACTACGTGTACTAAGTGTTAGCGTATGTATAACAAAGGGTGAACTACTCGGATATGAAACTAACTTGTCAATAGTCATTACATTAGGGATTGGCTGAATAGTATGGAACAAGAAAATACATGAGTTAATTTTGTGTATAGTATGTGGTTTATGTGCACGTAAAACTGATCGTTATCGGTGACCCTTTTAGGACGTGGTTGTTCAACTGATAAACAAAGTATTTAATCTTACCGAGCAAATCACAGGTGAGTTCATCACTTCTGGAAAGCAACCAAGAGTAGAGATCCAATGGTTTTGTCATCAAGCTTCATCCATTAGTAAAAAACAATTAGGCCCAACCCAACGTTTATGGGCCTTAGTGTTCTTAGAGTATTGATATACAGAAAGACAATTCCCTCTACCTTTGACATGGGTTCTCCCTAGAGGTGCACAAACCGGGTATCTTTAATAACCGGTTTCAGTTTCTGGTTTTAAGGGTTGGAACCGCTTATTGCTATAACTGGTCTGGTTTCGGTTCCGGTTATTTGACCAAAAAACCATACCCTTTACCCTCTGTTCAAAGTTATTTTACCACTGGTTAAAATTTACTTAATTGCTATCGCTTTAGCTTTTGGCAAATTACGATTTTACCTTGGCAAAAAATTACAATTTTGCCCTAGTTAAAATTTATATTATTGTTATCGCTTTAGCTTTTGGCAAATTACGATTTTACCTTGGCACAGTTAAGAATTACATTATTACTATCGTTTTAGTTTTTTTTTTAAATCCCTCATTGGCCTGTGTATGATATGATTTAACGCAGTTAAAAATTACGAATTTACCCCTTGTCAAAGTTACGATTTTGCCCCTATTTAAAAATTACAGTATTGCCATCGTTTTAGCTTTTGACAAATTACGATTTTACCCCGGCCAAAAATTACAATTTTACCCCAACTCAAAATTACAAGATTGCCATCGTTTTAGTTTTTTTAGCAAAACCATAGACGTGTTTTGTTTTAATTGGTTGACTAGATTTTTTTTTCTTGTCAAGTAGCTGCCTAACACTCGCTCATTAGTCCTGACAATTTGCAGTTTTGCCCCGAGCTCAAAATTGCGGTCTTTCCATCATTTTAGTTTTTTTTAACAAAACTATAGTAGTTTTTTTAATTGTTTGGGTAATATTCGGCCTACCGCCCCGCAACGCGGGCGGAGCATCATACCACAAACTCACAAAATAGTATAAATAACTATGAGTAAAAAATAGAAGGAAAACGTAATTATAATTATAAAAATTCATTAAAATTGACCACGGGATCAACGTAGCTATTCACACGTCATTTGTTTATATGTTTCTCTTAACACGTCTATTCTGCCACAAATGAGACGACATAAACTAATAAAATATTTTTTTTTGTCCTGACTAGTTGTTATAGTGGTTAGTCACTTGGTTTCTCTCCTTAAAGTCTCAAGTTCAACTCCCACTAGCATCACTTTGAAGGACATTGGTAGTGGCAATGAAGTTTCGCCAGTTCGAAACCGAGCCAAACCGGGTTTTACCCCCGTGGGCCTTCAGGCGGCGGGTTTTCCCCGGAACTGGTGGCTTGGTGGCTCGGGTATTCATCTAACTCTGACCGTTATGGAGGAGGGGATGCATTTGCTCGATTGAGGGCATACAAGGATGTTTGTCCGGCGATTTAGTTGGTCGTTCAAAATATATATATATACACTTTTAATTTTAAAATAGGGTCTACCTATTTGCACACCAACATGGCTATTTGCACACCAAACCCTACATTTACCTACGCTACGTATAGAGCTATACTCAGCGTATATAAACCATGGATTTCAGAGCTTTATCAGCAATCATTGCATATAAAACAAGGGTTATATACGCTGTGTATAGGTCTATACGCAGCGTATATAAGCCATTAGATTTTTTGGTAGGTTTGAGGGATCATTTTTTCACAAAGTTTAAATACGCTGCGTATAGACCTATACACAGCGTATATAAAGGGTCAAAAAGACAATGTTACCCCTGTTTTTGGCTGCGTATAGCCCCCAATGCAGGGGTAAAATGGTCTTTTTATACTATATACGCTGCGTATAGACCTATACGTAGGGTATATAAAGGTTTTTTTATAAACATTTATACATTAATGGTTTTAGTAAATTTTATAAAAAAAGGAGTTTTCTATTTTAAATAAAAAAAAATTAAGTATTTCTATTTTAAATAAATATCGTATCGACCTCGTATAAACCTATAACTGTGATATCGAATCGTATAGGTGTAGTATAGGTCACGTATTGACCTCGTATAAGACTATAAGTGTGATATCGTATCGTATAACATAGTATATGTCCCGTATTGACCTCGTATAAGACTATAAGTGTGATATCGTATCGTATAGCATAGTATATGTCCCGTATTGACCTCGTATAAGCCTATAAGTGTGATATCGTATCGTATAGCCTAGTATATGTCCCGTATAGGCCTCTAGGTGTAGTATAGGTCCTGTATAGGCCTCGTATATGTCCTCGTATATTCACCTCGCATATACAAGACCTATAGGAAACCTATACGAGACTTATACTACACTATACTATACGATACGATACGATAGTATACGGTATAACACCCGTATAGGCCTATAGGTGTGGTTTAGGTCTCGTATAGGCCTATAGGCATATACAAGACCTACAGGGAACCTATATGAGACTTATACTATACACTATATGACACGATACGATGCAATACGATGCAATATGATACGATACTATAGGATACCATACAACACCCGTATAAGCCTATAGATGTAGTATAGGTCCCTTATAGGCCTACATGTGTGGTTTAGGTCCCGTATAGGCTTATATGTGTGGTTGAGGTCCCCTATAGGCCTATATGTAATGCCCGTATCATTAATTTAAGATTTTAAACTAAAAACACGCATTTTTAGAACCAAAATGCATAATTTCAAAACTTAGTTATAAAAACTAAGATTACATGGTATGGTGTTCTAATTTAACCAACTAACTAGTCTAAAACATTCAACATTAATTTAGTGTTTACAAAATAAACATTTTCTAAAACAAGATTAGATTAACGCGGAAGCTTCAAACTTTGTGTTCGGTTCTTGTCATATGCTTGATCACCATTCGGAAAATCACCTAACACCAATACCAAAACAAACGTTAGTTTTGGTGACATAATAACACGTATATACAAGTTCCATTGCCAAACGACGAAAACAAAACAAAAATTCAGCATTTTGGGTCTGTCGCGCCTCGCGACAGATCCCACCTTAGCTTACGCGGCCCGCGACCAACGTCGCGTAGTGCGACGATTTTCCTGGATTGGCGTCGCGTAGCGCGAGCACCCCATTTCGACAGCAGGTTGTGGACTTGAGCTTCATTTTTGCCCAGCATTGTTATTTTCAATATCAAACTTCAAACTATCATAACTTTTGATTTACAAACCCGTTTTAGTCTATTCTTTTTCCTACGCGTCCGTAATAAAAATATGGATCCATTTATCCTATTTAGCTGCATCGAAACCTGGTTTATGAACAATTAGTTCATAAATCCCTATTTCAAGTATTCGACCCGTTAGCTATGTGTGCATATTTTTCATCATTCAATTCTATAGTATATTAGACTTAATTACCCATTCCCAGGGCTTGTAAACTTTGGCGTATCGACACCATTACATGGTTTTACGCTCACAATAGAATTTCATGCTCGTTTTATCATATTTCGAGTATGCCGCTTTATGCAACTCTTGCGAGTGATTACTAGTCGTTTGACCCAATATCACGGGTTCAAAAATTTACTTAGTTTATTCAATCTATTGGCGTGTTGTTTTCTAACACTAACATAATACGAGACTTTCAAGTCTCTACATACATCATCGATTTAAGGCATAGTTTTGACCCGTTTGGTTGTCAAGTGAAAACCTTCCCTTTGGTGACCACCAAGGTTTATCCAAATTGACTCGTTTGATCTATCGAGTGAACTCCGTCACTTCTATGATACATCAAACATCCTTATCACGCTACAAAATTATTTACAAAACATACTAGACAATCTTTATAGCTAAGTAATGGAATTGATAGTTACGTACTTGCATAACTCATCAACATTGGATTCTAACCGTAATTACCCATTCCCGGGCTTGTCAACCTTAGCGTATCACGTCCATTCCATGGTTTATGATTTTATAACTCAAATTTAATGAGTGACGTTTAAGTCACTTCAACACTACAATTTCAACCATTGTTCGACCCATTTGGTTGTCTAATGGAAACCACCATTTTACAACACACCAAACTTATTCTAACCAATATTTGAATCGTTTATTTATCCAGTGATCTTCGTCACTTCTACTAAATAACAATTTCACATATTATGCCAATTTAAAGTCTACTAACGAAAATACTTAATCAAGCATAACGTAACGAAACCATAGTTACGTACTTTCAAAGCGCTCCTTTCAAACGCGGGTCACCACCGGCTTGTCCGCTCGACGTCCGGCTTTCCTTGCCTATAGAGTTCAACCACGAATCGTTTAGAACTCTTTTCTTAACATTCCACGCATAATTCGACAAAATATACAAGTATGCGTTTTTACATCAAATTTTCAACATTAGGCTTTCTTTTAGGCATTTCTACAAACACCAAAAAGGCATACTTTCTGAAAGTTTAAAATCAAGCTCATGACTAATTATGTAGCCAAAATTAATCATCCATTAAGCAAGTTCATGTCAATTTTTCACTTCACATTCAGAAATCACTTCATAGAACTCGAATTACACTAGAATAACAATCATAATTCTAGTGTTTAACATACTTCTACATAACCCATTTAACACCTTCATTGGTGATTATGAGTTTCACAAGTAATAAGCAAAATTTCAACAAGTAATTGACTAGGGTTTATTCCTAGTCACAATTTCATTCCAAATCCATTCAAACGACAATCATGCAACACTACTTTCGAATTTTTAAGTATTCATCCAGAATTTTAGATGGAATTACTCAATAAATTTTACATACCTTATGATCCCTTTACTGAGGAGATCACTATTCTATGCTTGGATTTCGATTTGGAACGGAATTTGGCCTTCAATTTGGTCAATTCTTGATAATTAGGGTTTGAGCTTGGGGAGCCTCTCCTGGCTCTATGTTTGTGCGCGACCAGAACACACCAAGTGTGTGTTTTGGTGTGTTAAATTTTTGTTTTATTAAAACTAGTTAGCACATGTTCCACTTTGGTCCCTTATCTTTACTTAAGCTACCCTAAAGGGTTTTTTTTTAACCAAGTTTCTTTGTTACAACTAGACTTATGACTAACTAGGTTATTTATTCCTAGTTAGTTTATTTTTTGTTTATTTTATACTTTATAGTTTTAATATAAAGTTTTATATTTTCGGGGTGTTACACTATAGGTGTGGTTTAGGTCCCGTATAGGCCTATTGGTGTGGTTTAGGTCCCGTGTAGGCCTATAGGCATATACAAGACCTATAGGAAACTTATACGAGATTTATACTACACTATACGATACGATACGACACGATACGACACTATACTATACGGTACGACATAACACCCGTATAGGCCTATAGGCATATACAAGACCTATATGAGACTTATACGCGGCTTATACGAGACTTATACTATACACTATATGATACGATACGATGCAATACGATATGATACTATAGTATAGGTCCCTTATAGGCCTATAGGCAGATACAAGACATATATGAGACTTATACGAGGTTTATACGAGACTTACACTATACAATACGATACTTAAAATGCTTTTTTTAAATTCACCCTTTATATACGCTGCGTATAGGCCTATACGCAGCGTATATAAAGGGTCAAAAAATATATTTTACCAGAGGTTTGGGGTTAAAAAAATTACCTTTATATACGTTGCGTATAGGTCTATACGCAGCAGCGTATATAAAGGGTCAAAAAGACAAATGCTACCCCTGTTTTTGGCTGCGTATAGCCCCAAATGCAGGGGTAAAATGGTCTTTCCTTCTATACGCTTCGTATGGACCTATACGCAGCATATATAAAGGGTCAAAAAGACAATTTTACCCCTGCATTTGGCTGCGTATAGTCCCAAATGAAGGGGTAAAATGGTCTTTTTGACCCTTTTTATACGGTGCGTATAGACCTATACGCATCGTATGTAAAGGTTTTTTTTAAACATTTATACATTAATGGTTTTAATAAATTTTATACAAAAAATGAGTTTTCTATTTTAAATAAATAAAAAATTAAGTATTTCTATCTTAAATAAATATAGTATCAACCTCGTATAAGTCTATAAGTGTGATATCGAATCGTATAGGTGTAGTATAGGTCACGTATTGACCTCGTATAAGACTATAAGTGTGATATCATATCGTATAGCATAGTATATGTCCCGTATTGAACTCGTATAAGTCTATAAGTGTGATATCGTATCGTATAACGTAGTATATGTCCCGTATAGGCATGTAGGTGTAGTATAGGTCATGTATAGGCCTCGTATATGTCCTCGTATATTGACCTCGCATATACAAGACCTATAGGAAACCTATACGAGACTTATACTACACTATACGATACGATACGATACGATATAACACCCGTATAGGCCTATAGGTGTGGTTTAGGTCCCGTATAGGCCTATAGGTGTGGTTTAGGTCCCGTATAGGCCTATAGGCATATACACGAGCTACAGGGAACCTATACGAGACTTATACTATACACTATATGATAAGATACGATACTATATGATACCATACAACACTCGTATAAGCCTATAGATGTAGTATAGGTCCCTTACAGGCCTATATGTGTGGTTTAGGTCCCGTATAGGCTGATATGTGTGGTTGAGGTCCCGTATATGCCTATAGGTGTGGTTTAGATCCCGTATAGGTCTATAGGTGTGGTTTTGGTCCCGTATAAGCCTATAGGTATATACAAGACCTATAGGAAACCTATACGAGACTTATACTACACTATACGATACGATGCTATACTATATGATACGATATAACACCCGTATAGGCCTATAGGTGTGGTTTAGGTCCCGTATAGGCCTATAGGCATATATAAGACCTACAGGGAACCTATACGAGACTTATACTATACACTATACGATATGATATGATACGATTCAATACAATACAATACAATACGATACTATAGGATACCATACAACACCCGTATAAGCCTATAGATATAGTATTTAAAAATAATTAACGGTATGATGTTTAAACGTTTATAGCATTCGAACCACACTAGACATGGTATAATAATTTAATTCAAACGATAACAATATAATATATTCAAACCGTATATACATTTTCCAAAACAATTTAACGGTATATAATATTATTGGTATAACATTAACGGTTATATATTTAAGCGATTTAACGTTTGAACCGGGTGAGAATTTATACCACAAATACATCAAAATACCAAAAAAAAAAATGATGGGTTATATACGCTGAGTATAGCTCTATACGCAGCGTATATAAACCCTTGTTTTTGTGTAATGATTATTGATAAGGTTCTGAAATCCATGGTTTATATACGTTGCGTATAGAGCCTCTATACGCAGCGTATAGAGGTAACCCTATACGTTGCGTATAGACCTATACGTTGCGTATAGACCTATACGCAGCGTAGGTAGGGATGAGATCGGTACGATACCGGTACCGTACCGGTACCGATGCCATAAATACCATTACCAAAATTGAGGAAATGTGGATACCGATTACCGTACCGTATTTATAGATTTGGTACTGGTACGGTACCGGTATTTCGGTAATTTTCCACATTGGTATCGCTTTTGTGTCATCCATTGTTTTACCTAAAAAAAATTCATGTGCAACCCATCCATCCATTATTAGCTGAACTAGAGTAATATAGAGGAATGTAAACAAAAGGTAAACATATTAAGTACTCAAAAAAAATCAAAAGGTAAACATCTAAGGGTTCGACTTTTAACATCCAAATTCCAACATGTCTAAAAAATCATCATAATTGATTAAAAATAACCAAACAAAAGAAATTTGATATTGGTTTTTGTAAAACAATGTTCAAGAAAATATAACTTCATAGTGGGATATAAGATAATAGCAAAATACATAAAGGCATTATTAAATTCGGTATTAATACCGGTATTTACCGAAAAATACCGGTACCGATACCGTTTTTTACCGATACCGGTACCGTTTATGATCGGTACGGCATCGGTATAGTACCGGTATGATACCGATACGGTACCGGTATTTCAGTAAAAAATCTCATCTCTAAGCGTAGGTAAACCCTAAACGTGTAGATAGTCAACCAAGGTGTGCAGATAGATTGGCCCTTAAAATATAAGAGACTCGAAATGATTTAGACTTGTTGAGTTGTTGCTTTAAAAATCCCCGCACAAAAAATGCGTGAATTTATTAACAAAAATGTCATCGTCAATTATCGAATTATTTGTTGACCCAGTCTGCCAAAATGTATACAGGATATTTAATTAAGTTTGAAATGATTGGATAATATTACAATAATATACACTTTATTACTATATAAAAGGTGAAATAATAATATCATAATTAACTTTGTTTGAATGCCATTATGTTTTATGATACTAAAATAATTTGTTTTAGTTTTACTTTTAAATGATAGAATTGAGTAGTCATAAGTAACGAGCATCTTTTTTTTTAAATAGATATTTGCTAATTTAATACACAATTATAAGTGATTCAAGCGTAAATGAAAGCATTGTTTTGAATTCAACTTTCATTGAAAAACAACTATGCAAATAATATAAATTAAACTTGTTTTGAATTCAACTTTCATTGAAAAACAATCATGCAAATAATATAAATTAAACTTGTTAAATTTTCTAATTTGTTACTTTCGTTTTTTTAACGGTGACTTTCTTTGCAAAAACGTTGCTAACAAATCAATAGAGCCAAAACAAGACAAACATTAAAACTCAAAATTACACCAATATTTCTATCCTAGATTTGTACATAAAATTCTATTTTTAATCAAAGAAAACCCAATGCCTTTATGTTATCCTGCCTTTATATTATCCTTTATCTTGCCAAACGCACCAAGCTGCGATGAAAATAACGGCTTAATGCCCTTTCTCTTGTTCTTGCTCGCCTTCACATGGTTTTGAATGTTAACCAAATCTTCCGTCGAGAAGACAAAGAAATTTAGAATATACAACTGTAGCAACCAAACAATACGTAAGAAGATGGTCGGTAGGTATTCGTTGAAAGACAACTTTCCTGATCTATACAATTTAGAGTCTTTCAAAAAGATTGTCGTGTTTCAGATAGGTTGGAAATTATTGAAGGTGTCGTTGGTGTGTTCAAGTGGAGGTGGACCAGAAAAAATTTAAATGGTGTGGCTATTTCTGAGCTGGCAGATTTAATCGAGATGATTGTTGTTTTGACTTTGCCAGTGGTGAAGACTCTTGGGTTTGGTGGTCGGACGGTGATGCTGAGTTTTTTTGTTAGTATGGTGCGTGATCTCATTCTTTCGTCTCAGGAAAGTTTGTCTTTGACTAAAACTTTTATATGGATAACATGGGTCTCGTCTAAAGTGTCATCTTTTAGTTAGAGGCTGCTAATGAATCAAATTTCGGCCAACACTAATTTGATCAGAAGGGGTATCGTCGTTGCTGATAGCCGATGTTTTATTCTGAAGAATGGATCACGAATCCGCTGATCATGTCTTTGTTCGTTGCTCCTTTGAGGCAGAAACTTGGAACCGGGTTTCGGGGTGGAGTGGGATCAACTAATACACAACTAATAATGTTAAAGATTTGTTTGGGATCTTGGCACAAAATAGAGAATCAAAGGACGTAATAAATCTTAAGGTAACAGTTCCTTACGCTATGGTGTGGTTTGTTTGGAAGGCGTGTAACAATATGGCGTTTCGAAAGCAAAAAAACTTCCATGGAAAAGCTTTTAGAAGATTGCTCAACTCAACTCTTCTTGTGGATCATCAACAGAACGAAAGAACGTCTCTTTGCTGGAAACAATGGTGTTGGTCCTCTTTTTCTTGTTTGACATACTCTTCTGTAGTTTTTCTTTCGTTTTGGTTTTGTGTAGCTTCCCTAGTATCGCACGTGTCACACCCCAACCGATGGCGGAAACATCGGGATGAGACGAAATAGATTGCAAGAGACATCATAACACTATGTGACAATATAGATTTAAGTTGAATTTCATTTCAATACTAGATGTCATACATGATTCGAATAAAAAGAACAACTGAAACGCCCAACTTTTCTCATTCGACAATTAACATAAAATTCATACAGTTTTACAAAATTTTGACATGACCCGTTTGTATTAAGAACTTCCCCCCCTGCTTTTAACAACATCATTTTAATTAAGTCCTTCGACACTTTTCAAAACAACAAAGTTATGACCATATAAGGTTCACCATAAACATTTTGTACAAACTACACCAAAAGGGTTTAGAAATCCAAACTACTTACTAACATACTAGACACAAGTTTGACATCATATCACAAAATGAAATCTCTGACCCATTCATAATAGACAACTTGAACCGGAAGCGTGTAAAAAGTCGACATTGTGTGTTCGGTCCGAGTGCACCGCAATCAAGCAAGGGATTTACCTATCATCCATAACAACAAAACATTCATTAGTTCTACATGTATTTATACAATAACAAATCTTTTACTCAACTACCATTATTCGACCCATTAACCAATTCATTCCTTTTTGCCAACGACCATACTTCATTTAATTCTTTCTTCTCCTATCATAAATTTCTTTATGCTCTTCAACATTTCTTTTAGAAATGTTCAACATCTAATCTACTTAAACCATTCGCAATAGTTAAATACATACCCTTCCTTAAACATGCTTTCGCCATTTTAACTCGTTATCCACAAGTCAATTTTCCATTTCCATTCTACCTTTCCAACGACTTATAACCCATTTGAGTGGTCATTACACATCCAATGTTATTAGATTACTTATCCATTTTCAAACATACAACATATCACAATTTCCGCTACAAGCAAACATACATCTCAACACTTGTGCATGTTTATTTATGTTATGTGTGGTAATCAATCGAAATGCAATCGAACTCAATCGCAATCGAATCGCAAACGCTAAACGAATACGAAATAAGGATGATTGTATGTTGATATAGTAGTTGGGATTAAAAGTAATTTGACTAGGAAACTCTGTCGCATCGAAACGCTCGCAACCGCAATCGAAACGACCAAACTCGTCGCACCAAACACCCGAACCAAGCGACCGATCGATCAGGTGACCAGCCGATCGACCAGCCGTTCGATCGAGCTGCCGCTCGATCGGCCAGGCTTTTCGACCGGGCTGCCACCCGATCGGCCAGCCCTTTCCTCTTTGGGAAACCCTATAAATACCCCCAATCACGATCATACTTTCCACTTTTGGCAACTCTCCTCCGACCAGCTCATCTTCCCCACTTTTCTTCAGATTTCTCGCGATTCCGGTAAGATCTCGTCCTAAATCTTGTACTTCCTTAATCTACACGCACTCCTACATCTTTCTATCTTTTGAATCATAACTTTTACCTGTGAAATCATCAAGATTCAAGGTGTTCTAGGATGATGTCATCATGTGTTCTTGAGAACTTCATTTTTGGCCTCAATCCACCAAGAACAACTTAGAATCTAACCGATTTCCACATAAAAAAACAAAGATCTTTCATAGATCTAAACATATTCACTATTAAAATGATTGAAAGATGGTTTTCCAACTTTCTTTCAACTCTTTTACACTCAATGCATTCAAAACCGATAGAATCGGAGCTTGTGCCGACTTACTACTCATTCTTGTGGTCGTGTTGGTTCAAGATCTGGATTCTATCCACGAGACCACCGATATCGGGTTAAACATGGAACACGTCTCGAACAGTTAACTGGTCGGATTTGGGTGATTCCTGTCCGATCAGGGGTACCAAGTATTGACAAGGTTTCTGTTGCTTAATACGTTATCAAAACGTCTCGATAAAACGACAAACAATTAAAACAACCAAGTGTAAGACGAACAGGTCGACCAGGACGGAGTGCCATCCGATCGGACTGTTGTCCGATCGAACAGCCATCCGAACGACAGGCCAAACCGAACGACTTGCACCTTGGCCCCACCACAGTTTTCAAATCAATCCTCAAGAGTTTTGGGAACACCGAACGGATTGCCGTCCGATCGAGTTACCACTCGATCGACCGACCATCCGACTATGTGATGTTTCGAAACTTCAGCACTTAAACAATTTTCAACATGTTCAATGCACAAGGGATTCCACCCGATCGAACAACCGTCCGATCGAGTGACAACATGCCATGAACTTGTTCTCGCTGAAGTGCCCAATCTATCGGACTATCGCCCGATCGAACGGTCGTTCGATCGATCGACCTGAAAGGTAGAGATACTTCTATGTTTTCAAAATGCTACAACGAAAACTTCAAAAGTCAAACAATCATACACAAACACATCCTTCACAAAGGAAGAAACAATCCACTCGAAAGGTCACCCGACCGGATGACCATCCGAGTGGACTGTCACCCGAGCGACCGGCTGTCCTATCGGACTACCGTCCAATCGAACTGCTTTGCTACCAACTTGCACCCTGTACCGTTTTACACGTTGCTTATCGTTATACTATCAATCTGTTCAGGCTAACCGTACTCTCTAGCGCTCCCTTCAATCCATCAATCGCTGTGAGTATACTCGATCCCTTTTTGCTTTACGCACTTTTGGGTGTTACATACGTTACTTATACGAAATCACATCGAACACACTACGCAATACTTTAAAACGCTAACCGTTATCGCATATATACGTGACTTAATGAATGCTTGTTTGTTATGTTTACACATGGAATGCTGTCTACCTGCCTTAGCAACGATAGTACTATTAGTTTGGACTCAGCACCTGTTCACTCAGGGGTTGTTAAGGACTATTACCTATATGGCTCACAGTGGTGAGTGTGTATCGCGAATTGCCTTGGGCAGTCAACCCGCAGTCATTGGTATCGATAGGTTCATGTCGATAACTAACATGCCTCATTTTACACTGTGTACGTGCTGGTTATGCGTAACGATTTCGAACCCTATATGCTATTATCAAACTTGTATTCTCACCTTTACACTATGTGTATTGACCTTTGTTTCAACGTATGTGACAGGTGCTTAGGATGCTTATTTGCTTACTTTGCTGTGAAATCGAGGCTAGGAAAGACCTAGGTCAACAATAAAAAATTGTCTGTAATGAAAAATCTGAGTTGTCGGAACAGAAAAATTTGACTAGATCTTTTCTGTAATAACTGTATTATCATTTATGACATGGTATGGGACGTGTTGCTTAAATATTTGGTAAATATAGTTGTTATGGAAACTTCTGCACAATCTGTTTCGCTCAGTGCCACGCCCCGATGTTTCCGCCATCGGTTGGGGTGTGACAAGTTTTCCTACAATAACAGCTACCATACGAGCATAAAAGTCGTACCGTTCGAAGCTCTATATGGCCGCAAGTGCCGCTCGCCATTATGTTGGGCAGACGCTGGAGACAAACGTATGGTTGGTCCTGAACTTGTTCAAGAGACAACCGATAAAATCATGCAGATCCGAGAGCGCATTAAGGCGGCTCGAGATCGACAAAAGAGCTACGCTGATCGAAGACGAAAACCCTTAGAATTCAAGGTGGGAGACAAAGTTTTGTTGAAGGTCTCACCTTGGAAGGGCGTAGTAAGATTCGAAAAATGTGGAAAGCTGAATCCACGATACATCGGACCATTCAAGATCTTGGAAAGAATTGGTACCGTGGCTTACAAGTTGGAATTACCGGAAGAACTTAACGGAGTACATGATACGTTTCATGTGTCCAACCTCAAGAAGAGTCCAACCCAAGAAACAGTGATCATCCCTGCGGATGAAATGCATATTGACGACACACTCCGATTTACAGAACAACCCGTTGAGGTTACAGACTGGAAAGTCAACAAGACCCGGAGGAGTAGTGTCAAACTTGTCAAAGTACGTTGGAACTCTAAGCACGGACCCGAGTACACGTGGGAACGTGAAGACCAGTTTAAAGATAAGTACCCCCACTTGTTCAAGAAAACTCCTGCGAGAGATAGCTCAGCCTGAATTTCGGCATGCCTGACCCCCCGACAGCATCTTCCCAAGCAAAATCAAGAAAACAGAAGGCTGAACACGCCCCGTGCTCAGTGAACACGGGGGCGTGCCCAAGTGCCAGCAGAAAAGACAAAGCTGTAGAAGCTTCTATCGCCCACCACGGGGCCGTGCTCAGCGGACACGGGGCCGTGGTCAACTCTAAGATTCGCAGGATCTGGGGAAATCTTGATAGTACAGATTTGCTTCTGCACACGGGGGCGTGCCCAGTGGACACGGGGGCGTGCCCAGTGGACACGGGGGCGTGGTCAACTAATGCAGATAAGAGCAATTAATGAAGACAGAGAAGGATGATGGACACGGGGCCGTGCCCAATGGACACGGGGCCATGCCCGAGCTTCTGTTCAGTCTATAAATAGGGGTGCTTGGCTCAATTGCAAACCATCCCTTGGCACACCACCTCTCTCACACTTCACCCACCACCACCATAACACCATCATCCACCACCATCATCCATTGTCCATCATAGAGTGTGTGAGTCGTCTCGAGATCCAAGATTGATCGTAAGAGTTCTTGACAATCAAAGGCCATGTTTGCCTAAGTCTCTTACATCACTTGGTGAAGACAAGTGTCTAGTGTAATACTTTTTATTTTTAATCTTTTCGCACTTTTTACTTGGTTATGTATTAATGACTTTAATAACTAGTTTCTTATGTTGAAGGTGATTCTTCCTTATCGTTTGTCCGTGGTGTCTTGGCATAATTTTACTGTCTATATAAAATAAAAGATTTTCACCATTCATATGTCCACGGTCTATATGGAGGTATGTTGGCTACCTGGTCGGGGGTTAAGGGAACGGTTTGGTAAGAGTCATGCGTTGTTCAGTGTATAGATCCTGCAAGGACCTGGGTCAAATTTAGTAGGACCTCCTTCAATACTTACTGGTATTGGATGGCGGGGGTCCAAACTTGTAACAACTCTCATCAAAAGTCCTAATTAATATTTTAATTTGGCCAATAGGAAACCCTAATTGAGAAACCCAAGTAATTCTGCATAATCCCTAAAATTTTCAGAACATTTAGAATCAGGATTAGGGCCCCTAAAAATCAAGGGGGGTAAACCCTAATTGACGATTATCTCTAAAATGAGTTGTCTAAACTGAAAATTCTCAGAATTGCGATTCAGCAGGCCTATACTAGTGACAAGGCTACCCTAGGGTAGGTTGGTACCCCAGGCGTGTCGCGACAGAAACCGAGACATCTTCCGCGACACGCGGGAGATGTCAATTTCTTGTATAAATACAGGGCCTTGGGACTTGAATTCTGTCTTTGAAACGACATAAATTCGTTTTACGTAGGCTGAGTTATAACAGAAACAGTCCACAACACACACAAAACCTCGAAACACTGCCGCAATCAGGGTAATAACTCGATCGCTATTACGATTCAACGTCCGATCGATTATAACTATCCAACGATTGTTTAAGTGCCGCTCCAATTGAGTTTATACTTTGTTATTCATCGTGATTTCGACTTGAATGTTTGAGTGCTGTTCGAACTCGGACTACACTCTGTCATTCGTTGTGAATCCGCTGAATTGTTAAGTATTGCACTTGTAAATCGTTGTGAGGGTTTAATCTCGTGAATTGTCGTAACTGCTGTATTAGTTACTAACCTGTTTGTGTGTGCATTGTTATTTAAATTAGGTTAATCAAGGCTAATCAGTAGGCTTATACTCTGCTCGTTAAATCTACAATGTGAGTCATTCTCTTTTTATCAAATTACTTTCAAAATCATGTTTATTTTCAAAGGTTATAATTACAGTGATTAAGTTTATGTAATCACCAAATTACAGCCGGTATGTGGGGTATTGTGCACATTACTACTGTTGTTATCACTTTAGGTGGGCGAACCTAATTAGTGATATTCGTCACCCTTGGGGCAGCCAATGGGTGATATGACCACAGTCACCGAAATGAGTCGAGTGACAAATACTGTGGGTAGTTGGTTTGATATCAGAAACATTGTAATCTTTCTTAATACTGTGAATTATAACAAATAGGTCATTTTAGTAAAACTGAATGATTCACTCAGTATTTCCCTGCTGACAAAACCTTTTTCAAACATGTTTCAGGTGATCTGTTGTGAGCAAAGGAAAAGTGCCGTGGAGCACTACAAGCTTAGAAAAGTGGCTCAATGTAAATAAATAAAGAAACATGTTTTAAGAAATAAAGATTTCCCAGTGAAATCACTTTATTGTAAATTATGGGATTTATCCCTATATTATATATATAAACGAGCAGTTTTAATATTAATCGATCCTGTTTAAAAAGACTTCCGCTGTCACTTGATTAGATACCACGGGATTTCCTGCCTCGCGGCTCTGGACCGGGTCAAACCGGGTCCAAGGGCCGTAACAAAACTCTTTGATCCCCTCATATGTAAGCTACTATTAATACTTTAACCCGGCTACTTAGGACTGTATCCCTACTGACTCAGACTACTTAGCCGAGGGTAACGTCACCTTCAAAAGAAGGGCCTACCATAATATGCATTAATAACTTAATTAATTATCTTTCAATAATCCGACCCTTTAGGATTATATCCTTGCTGACTCAAACTACTGGGTTGAGGGTAACGTCACCTTCAAAAGAGGGGCCTACTACAATAACTAAGATAATCTCTTAAAAAGTGCAAAAGTGCGGAAATAATCAAAGGTTACACTAAACACGAGTCGGAGCCAAGTGATTCATCTTGTCTATCTGTTTTTACTTTTATTTTATTTTCAGCATTTTAGTTAGTTTTTATTTTTCTAGTTTAAAACCTTTTTCTAAACTTTTGATTTGATTAGACGTTGAGGATAAACCGGTACTAAAAGCTCTTGTGTCCTTGGACGACCTCGGTATCTTACCAACACTATACTACGCTTACGATGGGTGCACTTGCCCATATGTGTGTTTAGTGTTAGTAAATATCATGTTTTATAAATTTAAAACTTGGCTAAAAAGTGTAAAAGGGCTTAAAATATACTTAAACTTATATATACACTTCACACGCATCAAGTTTTTGGCGCCGTTTCCGAGGACACAAGGATTTTAAGAAAGCTTAAAATCGACGGCCTAATCAGTTTTTCAAAACCTTTTCAAAACGCGCGCACATTTTTCTGCATTTTAGTTTAGTTTTGCATTTACAGTAGGTTGAACACGGGCCATGCTCACTGTACATGGGGCCGTGCTGCACATTTTTCATAAAACACCCAGATACAGTAGCCTGAACACGGGGCCGTGCTCACTGAACACGCCCCATGCTCAAAGAAATAAGTAACTTTAATTAAAACGCCCAGATACAGATTATGTACACGGGGCCGTGTCCACTAAACACGGGGCCGTGTCCAGCCTCTGTTTCCATTTTTATTTTTGTTTTTGTTTTCTGATCTCGAGACTTGGTTGTGGTATGCTGAGTGATTCTTATGGATCAGTACTCAGGAGGTTACAACTACACCTATGAGGAGGATGATTATATTAATAACTATTGCACTAATTGTGGTGACCCGCACTCGGTTCAATATTGTAACTTATATCAACCATCCACTTCATACACCTACTATGAGGAGCCCAGGTACGAGCCATCAACTTCATACACATCCTATGAAGACCAAAGGTATGAACCTCCTCCCTCATACTCATATTTTGATGAACCAAGGTATGAGCCTTCTTACTCATACTTTGAGGAACCAAGATATGAGCCACCACCTTCATATGCTTACTATGAGGAACCATGGCGTGAACAACCCACCTCATATGAGTATTATGAAGAAAAAAATTACGATCCTTATCCATCATATGCTTACAATGAAGAACAATGGTGTGAACCATCTACTTCATATGGGTATTATGAGGAACAAAGGATCGAACAACCAGATTCAAGCTTAGAAAATCCCGATCCTTTTTCTATAACCGAAGTGACCGATAGGATATTAGAACACCTTAGCGTTATCGATTGCTATATAAAAGAATCTCACGCAAGGGAAGAGGAGTCCCGCGCAAGAGAAGAATTAAATAACGAAGAGATAACTGAAAGTGTAAAAATGGAAGAACAAATAAGTGAAGAACCGACACATGAGTTAAACAACAAAAAAGGTGAGTCCGACAACGTTAACATCCAAGAAGAGTCTAATTTTGAAGAAATTAATCTCCTGTCACCTTCTTTTGAAAATCATTGTTTAGTTCCCACTCATGCTAAGTTCTTAAAAGAGTTAAACACTAACACTAAAATTGACGAAACGGTAAGCGTTAAGTTAACTAATGATCAAACCTCACTAATAAAAGAAGACCCATTTGAAATTAACATTACACCGGTTCCATGTTTCTTTCAAAATTCATTTATTAGTAATGTCACAATTGATAAAGATCTTTGTGTTAACATAATGCCCAACTACATTTTCGAGAAATTAAGTATTAGTGATTTTTCTCCACTTCAAATACCCATTTTTCTATCTAATCGGAAGGTAATAAAATCAATCGGTGTAGTTGAGGATGTCTTGGTTCAAACAAACCAAATGGTAATCCCAACCGACTTTGTCATCCTCGATGACGCTCCTCTAATGTTGGGACGACCATTTGTAAAAACTCACGAAGCTTTGAAAAACCGGAAGTATAACAATCTACCTCTTCAATTAGGGGCATTTAAAAAGAGTGTCGATCTTGAGCGGTCAATGAAATATCCATTAGACAATAATGACCCCCTAATTGAAGATGAAGATGAACCACCCGATACAAGTGATAAGTTTGACCACTTTGTTGAAGAAGAGGTCGCCATAGAACAAACTTTTAAAGTTCTTGATCAAAATGAGCAACCAAATAAGGAGTCTCCTAAAGACCCACCTCTTGAGCTCAAAGAACTTCCAAAAGGTTTGGAATATGCTTTTCTAGACAAAGATGGTAAATCACATGTAATTATTTCGTCTAAATTAGGTAGTTTAGAAAAAGAAAAATTAATTAGTCTTTTGAAGAAACATAAAAACGCTATTGCATGGAAGCTTGTAGATATTAAAGGAATAAGTCCTTCTATGTGCACGCACAAAATTTTAATGAATGATGACTACAAATCAGTAATACAACTACAACGTCGAGTAAATCCAAATGTTCAAGAAGTGGTTAAAAATGAATTCATCAAATTACTTGATACCAGACTTATTTATCCTATCTCCAATAGTCGTTGGGTAAGTCCCGTCCAAGTAGTTCCAAAGAAAGGAGGTATGACGGTAATAACTAATGAAAAGAATGAATTAATACCAACGAGAACCGTCACAGGATGGAGAGTATGTATAGATTATAGATGATTAAATGAAGCAACGAGGAAAGATCACTTTCCTTTGCCCTTCATTGATCAAATGTTAGAAAGATTATCCGGTCATAAATTTTACTGTTTCTTGGATGGTTTTTCAGGTTACTTCCAAATCCCGATAGCATCCGAAGACCAAGAAAAGACAACTTTCACATGTCCCTACGGAACTTTTGCTTATCGACGCATGCCATTTGGTCTATGTAATGCCCCCGCAACATTCCAACGTTGCATGGTAGCTATCTTTCATGACATGATAGAAAAGACAATGGAAGTCTTCATGGACGACTTTTCTATCTTTGGGGATTCATACGACCAATGCCTCGATAATCTTAAACGAATGCTATCCCGATGTGAGGAAACTAACCTCGCCCTTATCTGGGAAAAATGCCATTTCCTGGTAACTGAGGGAATAGTACTCGGTCACAAAATCTCAAGTGAAGGAATGGAAGTTGATCGAGCAAAAATAGACACTATTTCTCGATTACCACCCCCATCCTCCGTTAGAGCGATCAGAAGTTTCCTAGGGCATGCCGGATTTTATAGACGATTTATTAAAGACTTTTCTAAAATTTCGAGGCCTCTAACAAAATTACTTGAAAAAGATACCCCTTTCATCTTTGACAAGGATTGCAATCAAGCATTTTTAACTCTAAAGGAAATGCTAGTCAATGCACCTATCATGATAACGCCTGATTGGAAATTTCCTTTCGAAATCATGTGTGATGCAAGTGACTTTGTAGTTGGAGCTGTCTTGGGACAAAGAAAAGAAAAGCATTTTCACCCAATTTATTATGCTAGTAAAACACTTAACGATGCACAAGAAAATTACACAACAACTGAAAAAGAATTACTGGCTGTGGTATTTGCTTTTGATAAATTTCTTTCTTATCTTGTTCTTTCTAAAACAATAGTCTATACAGATCATGCAGCCATTCGATATCTCTTCAAAAAGCAGGACGCAAAACCACGTTTGATTCGGTGGATTTTACTCCTCCAAGAATTTGATATTGAAATCAAAGACAAAAGAGGAGCAGAAAACACCGCAGCAGATCATCTTTCACGCTTAGAAGACCCAGCTTTGGAGGCAACTAGGGACGAGCAAATCAACGAAAAATTTCCAACAGAATCCCTAGAAATGGTGGAGTACAAAGAAGAACCATGGTACGCTGACTATGCTAACTACCTAGCTAGCGGTATAGTCGCAAAAGGTTGGCCACATCATCAAAGAAAGAAATTCTTTGCTAATGTGAAGCATTATTTTTGGGAAGACCCTTATCTTTTCAAAATGTGTGCCGACCAACTCATCCGACGATGCGTACATGGTAACGAAGCAAGAAGAATTCTCCGCCATTGTCATGAAGGTCCATACGGAGGACATCATGGTGCCGCTAGTACCGCAAGAAAGGTATTTGATTCAGGATTTTATTGGCCAACCATTTACAAAGACGCCCAAAGTCTTGTCAAAACATGTGATGCTTGCCAAAGAACATGTAATATTTCTTCCAAAAACGAAATGCCACAAAACGGCATTCTTGTTTGTGAAATTTTTGATGTGTGGGGACTCGACTTTATGGGACCTTTCCCACCGTCAAAAGGAAACAAATATATACTTGTGGCAGTAGATTACTTGTCTAAATGGGCCGAGGCCGAGGCACTTCCAACCAATGATGGAAGAGTCGTGGTAAGATTTCTGAAAAAATTATTCTCTCGTTTTGGAACACCTAAAGCGTTAATAAGTGATAGAGGTACCTATTTTTGCAACCATCAACTTGAAATTTTTTTAACAAGATATGGGGTCTATCACCGGGTCTCAACAGCATATCACCCTCAAACAAACGGACAAGCCGAAGTGACTAATAGAGGTTTAAAACGAATACTCGAAAAAACCGTAGGGTTAAATAAAAAGGAATGGGCTGATAAATTAGATGATGCTTTATGGGCTTTTCGAACTGCTTATAAAACAACAATAGGTACAACCCCATATAAGCTAGTCTATGGAAAAAGCTGTCATTTGCCAGTAGAAATTGCACACAAAGCCTACTGGGCAATTAAAAATGTAAACTTAGATTTAGAATTTGCCGGTAGAAATCAATTTTGTCAATTAAAATGAATTAGACGAACTTAGGAATTATGCATACTCAAACTCTGAAATTTATAAGGAAAGAATGAAAAACTTGCATGACAAACATATTAAACCTAATGAATTTCAAGTAGGAGATCAAGTTCTTTTGTTTAATTCATGACTTCGATTGTTTCCTAGTAAATTAAAGTCTAGGTGGTCAGGACCTTTTTCCATCACCCATATTTTCCAACACGGTGCAGTAGAAATTAAATCTCGGAATGGAATTCCATTCAAAGTCAATGGCCAACGGCTGAAACTCTATCAAGGATTTATTGAGGATGAGGAGGAAGAAATCTCGCTTCAAACGGTCGAAGAATGAAAGCAACAACATCATACCTGGTAAGTTACGAACCAAAGGGATGACATCTTAATCGGTAAGTCTTCTAACCAAGTTTTGGGAAAAACAAGGGCACTCACACGAGCACTAAAAAAAAATCCAACATTGCTCGGCACGACGCCGTGTCCGCTGGACACGAGGCCGTGTCCACGCGGCTGTCAGGATAAATCCCCTTTTTCATAACAGTTACACCATTCCATACGCCCCATTTCCCCAAAAACGCTCTGGTTCAAGGCGATTTTCCGCAGATTTTCGACGTCTCCCCTACTTCTAACAACATCAAGGTATGATTCTATCATCATTAGTAGTTAGATTAAGCATTTGCATGTAGTTAAAACTTCAAAAATTTGGGGGAAAATCTAGGGTTCTTGAACTCCATCCGGATCGAACCTCAAATTTTTGCTTAAATCTGTTAGCATTTAGTTAGATTAATGTTTTAGGGAGTAAATCCACTTGTATTGTTCAATAATTCGCCCAATTTCTCACAAAAACTCAAACCCTTGTTTTTGAACCGAAAAAGATAAAATTGAATGGGTAAACGGTTTGTTTTGGGAAAAACGGCACTTGGGGTTTCATTTTCGGGGGAAACCGCACCTAGTGAACCAAAAATTTTCAAGTTTTCAGAACCAGGACGAAAAATGAAGATTTTGAGTAACAAACGCCTGGACACGGGGTCGTGTCCGCTGAACACGAGGCCGTGTCGAGCTCACTGTTTGTAGTTTTGTCCGAAAATTTCCACTGTTTCATGCTAACTTTTGGTGTATTCTTTCAGATGTCGAGGAAATTCATGAGGTTCAACGCAAATGAGCTCGATGCTAGAGCAAGATACGAAGTACTTCAAATAAGACCAGAAGAATACCCAAGACAAGCATGCATGGATTTGTTAGCATTGGTGAACCAACTTGACCAGTTTAACAACCTCGTTACCGGCCCACTAAGAGTCACTCCAACCACTCGACTTCGCTCAGTCCACGAGTGCACTATGGAATTCTATAGCACCTTCACGTTCAATTCAAGGTGCGACCCATTTGATAGTGATGGGGTAGCATTCCGATGTGGTGGAACTAGGTACTCAATCTCGATGGCACAGTTTGGGTCAATAGTGGGGTTGTATGCGGAGGAAGATACGGATAATGAAGAAAACACCGGAGGAGTGCGAGATTTGGATGAAAATGAGCGCCAAGTCGCTTGGGCTCAAATTAGAGAAGGGCACTACAACCCGAGCAGCACTAAGAGCACTAAGTTGAGGGACCCACTTTACCGTTACATCCATAGGGTCCTCGCTTACTCTCTTAGCCAAAGGCATGATAGCAGTGGCGTTGTGGGGTTGAGAGATTTGGTGGTCCTTCATTGCATTCATAACCGCAGACACCTAGATGTTCCATACCTCCTGCTCCGTAACATGAATTTGAACCGGCTTGCTACTGCACCAAACCCTATCTTCTTTGGGGGGTGGATATACCGTCTCTTCAAGCACTTCGTGAACATACCTAGGTCCTTCGAAAGGAGCCCATGGTCGGGAAGAGTAGACATACACATCTGCCGCTCCATGAGCTTGATCTATGAGGCTGAAGACGGGACAGTTAGCTTCCAAAGGATGCAGGGGCATGCATGGAACCCGCAAGAGGCACTCGTCCTTCACGCTCCACAGCATCATCAATACCAATACCAGTACCAGCCCCACGGTGATCCGGGCCAGTCCTCCTCACAAGGGGGTGGTTTTCCTAATTTCCAAAGTTTACATGATTTATTGCAGGAAAACCTCATGTGCACCAGGAACACTTATAACATGGCGAGCAACACGTATGCCTGGGTTGGAGCAATCGAGAGAAATATATCCGATATCCAAGATGATATTGGGAATATCCGGGAGTACATTGCGGGGCATGGTGGAGGAGATGATGATGAGGACGAGGATATGGACTAGGCGGGAGGAGCAGAGGCAGAAGCGGTTGGTTGGTGATTCCACAGGTTAACCCCCCTTTATCTTGAACAATTTCCGGCCCGAGTGCCGTGTGTTGAACAATTTACTTTCCTTTAACTCTTTTTACTTTCTGCATTTGTTTTTCTTTTTAACTTGGTGATGTGGATGTTGAACTTGGTAATTTAGGATGTTTGCTATGGTTTGGTGTAGTGTTTATTGACAAAACAGGTACATACGAGGCTTAGAGCACTAAATATTAGTGCTACTTAAGCCGGGACAGGAAAACCGGAGCCAGAAACCTGTTTTTCAACTTTGCAGATTGTCTACACGGGGTCGTGTCCAGCCGACACGCCCCCGTGCCCACTTCCCCAGACCTGTTGTTTGTTTAAATCTGCATACTTTTGCCAGACACGGGGTCGTGCCCACTGGACACGCCCCCGTGTCCACCTTCTGTAAGTTTTCGTTACTGGCGCCTGAACACGGGATGTGTCCATCGGACACGGGGCCGTGTCCAGACGCCCAGTAACACAATTTTTTGCTTTTTCACACCTTTTTACACATTCAATCAACCTAAAAACTTATTTTTGGGACACATTGAGGACAATGTGTAATTTAAGTGTGGGGGGGGGGGGGGGATGCTAAAACCTTGAATCTTGCAAGTCCTAATAACAAGCCTTACACAAAACTCTATTGGAACCGCTAATCACCCCAAATTTTTTCAAAAATTTTCAATTTTTTTATTACTTGTCTAGGTTTAACTCGGGAATTTCAAATTCTAAAAAGGTTATATTTTTACAAACTTACAACCGATAGCGTCGTGATAAAAAGAACCAACATAAGAAAACTATGAAACGGCATGACAAGCTTAGTTAAAATTTGATTATATATACTAGATCACATAAAAACCCATTCCCACAAAAGTGAGTTTTGAGCCTTTATAGAGCATACAAACATATATCTTTAAACTAAATGCTCATTTTTTGTTTCTTGTGTGAATAGCCGCTTGGTTCTTACGACTCTAGAACTTGCCACGACGATACATTCCCGATCCTTACCAACTTAAACCCGAGTAAGTAAATGATGGAGGCATTAGGACTAACCCTTTTTATTTCTACACCATTATTTTTCTTTTTTTTACCACCTACCCAAAATCCCCCTAGTTAACCTCTTTGAGCCTAAACCTTTTCATTTCATAACCCAAATCAAACAACCTTTCACCCACCAAAACCCTTTTATTTTTAACCCTTTGTTTTAGTAACAAGCTCGGTTTTTCGTATGACAAAAAAAAAATGATGATGAAGCAAAAGAAAAACAAGTTCATAAAAAATAACTTTGTTTGAATAATAGCTTCATCAAAATAAAAATATGCAAAAATAAAAAGTCTTACGAAAACTGACGCTTTTTACGCCTTTCGCCCTTTTACTAACCACTAACCCAACCACCTACCTTTAACCCAAGCCTAACCCTTCACCCAAAAAGTCCTCTTGATATTTACAAAGGTATATAGTTAAAAAGGAGGATGATTGATTGCTTGGCAAGCCTATGGTAGGAGTAAGTTCCATGCCGCTCTCGAGTGATTCACTAAAATACATCTTCGGCCGAGTGTTGAGTGGTCCCCCGCGAGGTACGTGAACTTGTATATAAATGGAATTTTAAAAAGGCATGTTATGCCCTAATAAGTAATTTATCTTATGTAATGTTTTAAATAAATCATGACGAATAGAATTGAAAATAAATAAAAATAAAAACTTAATAAAGAATCTTGGAAATCTCGACACTCTATGACAAGCCTAAAACCTTCTCTTCTACCTATTCCATTTGGGAGTGTAAAGCCACATTATAAAGAGTTTTGCTTGAGGACAAGCAAAAATTCAAGTGTGGGGGTATTTGTTGTGTGCAAAATGAAACATATAAATTACATCAATTGTGGTATAAAACTAACCCTTTTTAGTACTAATGTTGGAAAAAGTGTGCTTTTGTGTTCCTTTTGTATTTTCAGGATTAAATGAGCTCAAATTAACAAAAGAAGCAAAAAGGCAGCTAAATCTAGCATAAATACAAGAAAAGGAACAAACGTGCCATGCCTGACCCCCCGACAGCATCTTCCCAAGCAAAATCAAGAAAACAGAAGGCTGAACACGCCCCATGCTCAGTGAACACGGGGGCGTGCCCAAGTGCCAGCAGAAAAGACAAAGCTGTAGAAGCTTCTATCGCCCACCACGGGGCCGTGCTCAGCGGACACGGGGCCGTGGTCAACTCTAAGATTCGCAGGATCTGGGGAAATCTTGATAGTACAGATTTGCTTCTGCACACGGGGGCGTGCCCAGTGGACACGAGGGCGTGGTCAACTAATGCAGACAAGAGCAATTAATGAAGGCAGAGAAGGATGATGGACACGGGGCCGTGCCCAATGGACACGGGGCCATGCCCGAGCTTCTGTTCAGCCTATAAATAGGGGTGCTTGGCTCAATTGCAAACCATCCCTTGGCACACCACATCTCTTACACTTCACCCACCACCACCACCATAACACCATCATCCACCACCATCATCCATTGTCCATCATAGAGTGTGTGAGTCGTCTCGGGATCCAAGATTGATCGTAAGAGTTCTTGACAATCAAAGGCCATGTTTGCCTAAGTCTCTTACATCACTTGGTGAAGACAAGTGTCTAGTGTTGTTAGGCCCTAAAGTGTGAGACTGACGTATCAAATTAACACAACGGGTTATGGTTACGAACTGGGCTTTACCGGGTTAGTTTATATTAGGTTGTGGACCTTTATAGGTCACTTGGGCCAAGCTTTAGGCCATGTGGGCCAAGCAGGCCCAAGGGGAGCCCATGTAGGGACTTGGGCTTGAGTTAGTATAAAAACAAGTTTCTAACTTGTTTTTAGGTTAGAGCCTCAGTTACAGAAATTCTAGAGTTACAGAGAAGGGGAGGCGATTTGTAGTGGTATACTCATACCAGACGTTTTTGCTTGTTCAAGTAATCGAAACGTGTGTGAGTTAAAAGTTATTTTGGTGTTCTTGTTCTTTTTCATCTTATTTCTTGAATCACCTATTGTTTGGATTCCGCACAATCAATAGGTTGTTTGATATCATTGAAATATCCTGTTATTCGGGACTTACAAGTGGTATCAGAGCCATTAGAAGCTATTTCTAAGCTCGGTGTGATATCAAAGATTCAAGATTTTCATAATTTTTGGGTTGGTGTTCTTCGCGTTCTTCGTGATATTCATCGGTTTTTATTGAAAAACATCCTATTCTGCTTGTTCGATTTTTGTTAAATTGTTTAAAGGATAAAGTTAAATCTATATATAATAAAATGAAAATTGAATGAACAGTAGATAGAATTTTAAATTAAAATTAGAATTAGAATTATTTAAAATTAGAATGGTAACATCATTAAGAGTTGAGCAAATGGTATCGGGTATAGGTACCGGTCTCAAATTTACCAAACCGGTGTATTTTTGGTACCGGTTCTGCACATGTATTCACCGGTTTTTACCTTCAAATATCGATGTCGTACCAGTACCGACCGGTACCGAACCGTACCATACTAGGTATATTCGGTACCGGTACCCACGTTTGGAGATTTCGGGAACGGTATTTTCGGTACGGTTGGTACCGAGCTCATAAAATCCTGTAGCAACATAGCAATGCAAGTAATTGCACCGTTTATATTACTTTTCATACACACAGTAAGTAAACTGTATTTTGTTTGAATGAGGTTTTATATACATAACAACTTATTTTGCTTTTTTTTTTTTGTCTTTTTCTGTAATAAATGATTTGTAGCATGTAAAATTAACTTGGATATTTAGATTATTGATGAGCAAATTGTATCAAATCCTGTAATCAAACTGGTATCGTATCGGTACCAAATTTACTATACCAAATCATTCTCGATACCAATTTGGTACCCACCTTTTGGCGTTTTCAGAATCGTTACTTTCGGTTCGACACCGGTCTAGCACCATACCTGTATTTATTGATTTTTACCTTCAAATACCATACCGTATTGTATCGAGCATTTTCCGTGCCGGTACCTAATTTCGATGATTTTCCGGATCGGTACTTTCGGTGCCGTTACCGGTACCGAGCTCATCCATATTTTAACGTGATAGCACCGTAATAACTGTGCTCATCCATATTTTAACGTGATAGCACCGTAATAACTGAATTGAAAACAATCGAATTTCCAACGTGTAGGACGTGTGGGTCCTATACTTACCACGTCATTTTATTTATGTTTTGATATTCAGTATCTGCTTGCTGTTGCTGACACGCGTTTTGCAGTCATTGGGTCCCCGCCGCAACGCGCGTGTGGAAAATAACTAGTTTAAAAAAAAAATCGTATTTTGAAATATCTTCATATTTTGAAAGATTTAAAAATCCTTTATTTTAGGTAAATTGAAACTGATTTGTTAATATCAGTTGACTTCGAGTGGTTTTCTTTGGAAAGAGGCAACCTCAATCACTGCTATATCTATGAGAATTGAGTTATCTCTACAAGGTCTCGAGTCAACAAGGGTTTCCACCTTTTCAGGACGTGTCACAACCACCACATATCGACACAATTTCACGGTTTCGAGTAATTGATTTCTTGGTCTCGAGTCGTATTCTCCGGAGTCGCAACAGAAGTTTGGATATCACATTCAAGGTCTCGAGTCCCATCTTCACAGTTTGGACTCAGCGGTCTCGACTCACATCGTCTGCATTCATCGGTCTCGAGTCATCTCAACCAAGGTCTCGACTCGTCAATTATCATCTGCTGCCAAGGTCTCGACTCATCACCTCACGGTCTCGACTCTTCGTCTTCCCAAACGATCTCGAGTCGCAACCTCGGTTCCGACTCGCAACCGCCTTCACTGTTTCGACTTCACGATTTCGAGTCCTATCTTTTCAACGGTTTCGACTTCACAACGTTCACAGTTCCGACTCGCAACCGCCTTCAACGGTTTCGACTTCACAACGTTCACAGTTTCGACTCGCAATCACCTCCTCATATCTTGATTTCGAGTCCGTTGAGATTTCGAGTTCCAGTCGCAACCGCAACCATCTTCGTTTCCACCATTTCCAACCTGCAACTTTGGTCATCATCATCATTTGACCATCGTCCTCACTGTCATCTTCAGCTTCCGGTTCCGTCATCCAACCGCGGAACAACCTCCGGCTGCCATCAACGTCTGTTCACTTCCCAACTCCATCTCCGGCTACCACTTTGAACGTGATCATCAATCACTTCTGTTGGATCATCTGAGTCGCAACCTTGGTTCCGCCAATCAACCAAATCCAGTCGAAACCACGGTCTCGAGTCATCAACTTCATCACCGGTTTCGACTCACAACACTTCTTCGTCTCGAGTCGCAACCACTGTTTCGACTCAACTGGTCTCGAGTAATCGATTTCATAGTCTCGAGTCACAACTTGCTATCATATCCGTCGTTAACCATCGCTGTCACCTTCCCCACTTCGTCTGCCATCTTCATCGGACATCATCATCATCTTCATCGTTCCGGTCACTGTTGCACGAGTTGATCATCTCCAACAACGACCTGTTTCATCTTCTCCGACGTGACTTCCACCACCATCACCGTGAACCATCGTTTCGAGTCATCGTCATTCTTCATCACCGTCTCCGTCCGCCGACATCATCCTCCGATCACCATTACCCACCGGACACCACCTCACGGTTTACTGGTCATCCTCTCAGTCGCACTCACATCTCTCCGTTCATCACCATCTCCGGTTGTTGTCGTTGAGAGTTAAACGAGAAGAAGACAGTTATTGTTTCTTATTTATTTAGGTTTTTAATAATATTAAATATAATAATAATATTAAAATTATTTGGTAATCATTACCTAATCATTGATTTTTAATAATAATAATAATAATAATAATAATAATAAGTATTCTTTTATAATAATAAAAAAAATATTATATTCTAATAAAAAAAGGGGTTTATTAATTAAAAAAAAAAAGGTTTGTTTGTTTGTGATAACGGTTTGACAGATTTTTGAGGTGCGGTTCAGAAAACGTGTTCTTTCGCCTGCAAAGGGTTTGAGTTAGCGAGTACACAGGTTCTCGCTTTGGGCTTGTGTTGAAGTTAAAAGATCACATTTTTGAGAAATCACATCTTAAAAATGTCTTCTAAGAGAGAGGTGCTTGAGCAGGAACTCCAAGGATTCAGATACTCATATGGTGAATCTATAGAAGCACTTACAGGCCGGTTTGCTAAACTGCT
Source organism: Helianthus tuberosus (assembly GCA_030545235.1). Lineage (NCBI taxonomy): Eukaryota > Viridiplantae > Streptophyta > Magnoliopsida > Asterales > Asteraceae > Helianthus > Helianthus tuberosus. Next base: position 197,833,721 of record CM060442.1, on the reverse strand, counting down.
CTCTGAAATGGAGAAGGCAGAGATGGTGGTGTCTACTCACACGAGTAACAGAAAGCTTCTGGATGCTATAAAAGAGATTCCAGATCAGGCAAACTGTAGTTGGTTTACCAATGTTAATCAGATAATAGTGACAACCGATTGTTACAAAATGAAGCCGGATGAGCTGATCTCAATCATCAAATCATATGACAATGCTGACAAACAGTCTACTCAAGGCAACACATATCCTGCAGTTTGCTCATCCACACAAAATTCAGTATTTATGTTTAACAAACCCCTGGCTCAAGGAATTACTAAAGAACGTGAAAAGATACTTTCTGTCTTTTGCACTCCTGAGTGTAGAGAAAGAAATGAGGCATATCAGTTACATAATGCTGAGCTAATTCAAGATTACAATGATATTAAAAATAAAAATTTTACTTTATCGAAAAATGAGAAACTTTATAAAGAAAAAATTGAAGCTCAGCGAAAAGACATCGTCAAACTCAAGGATGATGTAAGTGTGAAATCATCTCAACTCTTCTATGTTCAGGAGAAACTGTGCGCTGTGACTAAGGAACTGGAAGATATCAGAGATAGATATCAAATTAATGAGCTTAATATTAAGAAATTTGATTCTTCCAGTAAATTAGTCAAAAACTTGTGTAATCAACAGCTCGCATACAAGGAAAATAAAGGGCGTGGTTTGGGTTTTAATCAGGCTCCTCCTCCTTATAATGACAATTATACTTATTTACCCATGACTGAGGAGGAGATGATGAATGAGAGTAGAATGACTTATGGTCCCAAAAACAATAAGTCATCAATCAACAGCAGACCTGTTGATAAACGAGCGACTCCTTCGGTAAATTTTGTTTCAAAGGGTACTTTTGATCCTAATGCTTCGTCTTCCCCTGCAGATGAAGTTAAAGTTGAAGGTGTCGTTGGAGATGAACAAGCATCAAGTTCTCATGTGTGTGACATTTTTGGCTTAGTTTTTCACTCTATGATTAATTTCAGGCCTGATGATTTGGGCGAAAACGTTGATGCTTGCGTAACAGAGACTGAATTGGCAAACGAAACGAATGAGCCAGTTAAACCATCTGATTCCAAATACGAATCACCTGAAGCAGCTGATTCTGAGAAATTGAAATCAGTTGATTCTAGTGAATTCAGCTCAAGGGTGTCATGTGCAGAACCGTCTTGTGCTAATAATTCATCTGATGATTCAGCTGAAGTTTCTACTGAAGTTTCTGGTGTTTCATCTGATAAACCAGAATTCTCCGATTCTGTCAAAGCTGACGACATGAAGGAAGAAGTGAAGACTAACGTGAACAAGGCTCCAAGTGTGCAAGCTGAACAATCTGAACCTTCGGTTAGTGATGAAAAGGTTCAGATCAAGCAACAAGAGCCGAAGCGAGCAGGTAAAGGACGCGGAAATAAGAAGCCTAAACATCACAGACGATCAGGCTCTCCACAGTCCTCAACGGGCAGCAATAGTCCTCAAAAGGCCCGTGTTGTGAAAAATGCCTTTGTTAAGCCAGTCAGTAATGGCAAATGTGATAAATATGCATTTGACTGTGCTAACAAAGCTTTTGGAAAGACTGGTGAGATTTCTGAACAAGACTTGCAGTCTAAGCAAAGCAAGAAGAATCAAAAGAAATCTCCACCACAGAAGGCCCCTGTAAATGACAAGTACAGACATCCAAATTCATCTTCGTCTGCGGGAAATGTGCAACACAAACAAGCACAGAAAGGACCGGTTCGTCCTTCAGGGCCTGCAAGAGCAAATCCAGCTGATCAGAATACTTTCTACATGAAGAGACAAACATGCTTCAATTGCGGCATTGCTGGTCACATTGCTCGAAACTGCACACATCGTCCCTATATACCATATCATGTGCAAAATCAGAGAGTTACACCAAAGGATAACAATCATTCCAAGCCAATGAAGGTATCTTCACCTAAGGCAATGAAGAATGTGAATCCTAAGGTTAAACCTTCTGATGGGGATTGGAACGCGGCTAAAAACAAACGCAAGGCTGTTCAAGAACAAAAATGTTTTTCTAAAACTAACAAGCCTGAATCAGCTAAAGTTGCTCAACAGAAGGCAACAAACACGTTTGTTAAACCGAAACAGATTTGGAAACCCAAATCCAAAGCAGCAATGTCTCCAATCCTTGAGACGAAAGGGGACCTATGTTTAAAGGAAGTGTCTTATTTTGATGCTTCAGGAAATCCCAGGACCACGATGGCCTGGGTACCCATGTCTTACTAATCTCCTTACCTTTCAGGAACAGCCAAGGAGGAGCTGTTGACAATCTCTGGAATGTTGATAGCGGTTGTTCCAGAGATAAAAACGGGTAACATTTCACTGTTGCAAAAAGTTCAATTTTTTTTTACAGATGATATGTTTCCTTTGGAGGAGATAAAAGAAGTAAGAAATGACCAGCAAAAGGTACCGTTTAAATTCAGTACTTTGAATTGCATTTGATTAGTCTTCAATCTGATGACAGAACGGTTAAACAAAAAATATATATATATATATATTTTTTCTCTCTTTCTTAGTTTATTATTTTGTATATAAAGTGTCCTTTCTCTAGTAAATGGTAAATTTGCGCAAAAATACAAGATTTATGCACAAATTTAGGGGGGGGGGAGAGGAACATATAGACAGATGTAGAGTTTAGGAGGAGAAAACTCAGAAAATACAAAAAGAGTTTGCTGTAAATATGTATTGTTTTAGGGGGAGAAAATGTGAGAAAAATACAAAATCATTAGAAAAATGAAAAAGCCAAAAAGAAAGATTGCATGATATGGGAAGTGAAATAAATGTTCGTGTTAAAGGGTTTTGACTAACACATGTAAGGTGCCATAGCTGCAAAGACTAGGATCTACTGCGATATGTCGATAGGCTTGACGCTCAACATGATAAAAGATACTAAGTGATATAAACATAACGAACTATGTACCATGTGGGTAACATACCAACGGCGTATGATTTTATGGTCTTAAATCTTGCGTTGATAGATAGCCAACATCTGAGGTTTCGGGTCTTTATATTGTTGAATCATCCGGGGATATCTTGGCTGTCCTTATGTTCAGAACTAAAAGTGTACATGACCCCAGGAAAGAAAGTCACTTGGAATTAGCTCATTTCTATTTGAATGTCTGTATGTTGTCCCGATACACACAATTTTGATCTGATTCTGAAATCTTCTCTGAAAAAAGTCGTGTACCTCCTCTGCTGCATCCAGATATATGCTGACCTGGAGGTGCTAGGCAACGACAGCTTCTGCTGCATCCAGATACATGCTGACCTAGCTGTACGTTGTCGCGCTATAGATCTAATACACCCGAAAGAGGCCCTCAAGTGCCCAAAAGAAACCCAAGAAACCTATATCAAACTGAGAAAAACTCATTTGATCTGTATATTATACCATCTCTGCAAAAGATCTATTCTGTTCTCTTCTCAACCTATTCCCAGTTAAGATTTCAGAAATCTGGATTGGACTTGTGAAATATGTGGTAGGGAAGATACTTGCATGATAGAGTGTGTTGTTTATATTTCCAGGATTTGATTATTATTTATTTGGGTGTTCATTGTTAAGAAATCAAAACATGATAAAACAGATTATATGCAGACCTAGACACAGTCAGGATATCTTAAAGGATGACATCAGTATACTCACCTGCTACGATGAATCGTTGTGCTTACCTTGATCGCGGGGGTATGCCTTGGAATGGGACACACGGGTATAATAGTATAATATTACCTAAAGCATATCACGAAGTTGAAAAGTTGAAAGTTGAGCGTTAAAGTTTAAGTGGACAAACATATTGGCAATCGCATAGACCAGTTTGATTAGGCTCGTACTGAAAAGTGTTCCTTAGTCTGTCTGTGAACGAATTTTGATCCCATTGCAATTGTAATTGTATATTATGGTAGTTGTTTATATTTTGAGTTTTTATTTGTTTTAATTCTTAAAATTAAAAAATTGAAAAATTCAAAAATACAAAAATAGTGTCTTGCTTTTCTATAAAACCAAAAATCCAAAAATAGAGTGTTTATTTGTTTTCTTAAAAATTAAAAATGTAACCGTTCTTGAAGATTTGACTGATCATCAAAAGTTGAAAGAATTTAAATTGTGAAATCCGAGTATAAATACTTGGATGTACCTAGTGTTCATATGGTACTCTCCCTGTTGCATAAGAAATGTTTGCTTATGAGTTTGTGAGCATGTGCAGAACTTGATTTCAATCAAGAACAAGGATTGATGAATATTGAGATGCTGTTAGTTGCTGAAGAAGCCTGAAGCAGCACAACAACAAGATGCACCTGAGTCAGAAGAACCGGATACGAAACGCCATCTGACAATGAAAGTACATTTGAAGAAGTACCTGTGAACCTGCTTGAAAGACAAAGATTGAAGAAGAAAAGAGCTGCTGAGAATCCTCCTCTCACATTCTTTTCCCAAGATTTTCAAGCAAATGCTGATCGAGATCCTTATATGAAGCTAACCACAAAAGCTGAAGAAAGAGACCCAGTGCTGAGAGTTCAGAAGTCAAGAACTTCCACAACATCTGCAGCATAGAGACAACCATAGACTTTGTTGAAGACGTTGCTGAATTCATGCTATGAAGACAATTTGATGGCATCAGTCTAGGGGGAGATTGTTAGGCCCTAAAGTGTGAGACTAACGCATCAAATTAACACAACGGGTTATGGTTATGAACTGGGCTTTACCGGGTTAGTTTATATTAGGTTGTGGACCTTTATAGGTCACTTGGGCCAAGCTTTAGGCCATGTGGGCCAAGCAGGCCCAAGGGGAGCCCATGTAGGGACTTGGGCTTGAGTTAGTATAAAAACAAGTTTCTAACTTGTTTTTAGGTTAGAGCCTCAGTTACAGAAATTCTAGAGTTACAGAGAAGGGGAGGCGATTTGTAGTGGTATACTCATACCAGACGTTTTTGCTTGTTCAAGTAATCGAAACGTGTGTGAGTTAAAAGTTATTTTGGTGTTCTTGTTCTTTTTCATCTTATTTCTTGAATCACCTATTGTTTGGATTCCGCACAATCAATAGGTTGTTTGATATCATTGAAAGATCCGGTTATTCGGGACTTACAAGTGTAATACTTTTTATTTTTAATCTTTTCGCACTCTTTACTTGGTTATGTATTAATGACTTTAATAACTAGTTTCTTATGTTGAAGGTGATTCTTCCTTATCGTTTGTCCATGGTGTCTTGGCATTATTTTACTGTCTATATAAAATAAAAGATTTTCACCATTCATATCTCCACGGTCTATATGGAGGTATGTTGGCTACCTGGTCGGGGGTTAAGGGAACGGTTTGGTAAGAGTCTTGCCTTGTTCAGTGTATAGATCCTGCAAGGACCTGGGTCAAATTTAGTAGGACCTCCTTCAATACTTATTGGTATTGGATGGCGGGGGTCCAAACTCTTTGATCCCCTCATATGTAAGCTACGATTAATACTTTAACCCGACTACTTAGGACTGTATCCCTGCTGACTCAGACTACTTAGCCGAGGGTAACGTCACCTTCAAAAGAGGGGCCTACCATAATATGCATTAATAACTTAATTAATTATCTTTCAATGATCCGACCCTTTAGGATTGTATCCTTGCTGACTCAAACTACTAGGTTGAGGGTAACGTCACCTTCAAAAGAGGGGCCTACTACAATAACTAAGATAATATCTTAAAAAGTGCGGAAATAATCAAAGGTTACACTAAACACGAGTCGGAGCCAAGTGATTCATCTTGTCTATCTGTTTTTACTTTTATTTTATTTTCAACATTTTAGTTAGTTTTTATTTTTCTAGTTTAAAACCTTTTTCTAAACTTTTGATTTGATTAGACGTTGAGGATAAACCGGTACTAAAAGCTCTTGTGTCCTTGGACGACCTCGGTATCTTACCAACACTATACTACGCTCACGATGGGTGCACTTGCCCATATGTGTGTTTAGTGTTAGTAAATATCGTGTTTTATAAATTTAAAACTTGGCTAAAAAGTGTAAAAGGGCTTAAAATATACTTAAACTTATATATACACTTCACACGCATCAGTTGCGTCAGAAAGACTAGTAAACTCACCTGTAAGACACACTGTGTCAGCAACTCTGCAGAAAGCAGTCAGATAATGGAATTAGGGCCTAGGAGTAGGTCCAACATCTAAAATACATTAAAACCCAAGTATGGATACAAGGGTTAACATATAAACTTTCCGGAAGCTAAACTATGCATTAAAAAGCACCCGAAACACACTTTAAATGCTGAATTTTACAAATTTCAGTAATAATTCAGCTCTAATCAACATTTTAACACTGAAATATCATGCAAAATTTATGTTTTATTATCCAAAGTAACTTACAAAGTGTCGGGAATTGACAGTGTCACAAAAGGGTACATAAAGAACACTAAACGGTATAGTTTGACACTTTAACGAACCGGTATCTAACCGGACACTACCCGAAACATCAAAATTATACTAGAAGCATTGTTTTATTATTTCTGAGCTAGTTATGATCCCCGAACACCCTAACACACTATATAACACATCATATGCATAACACCTAATCATCACACTTGAAATCTAACTAGATTGCATAATTTACCATTAAACACCAACTAGACCCCCCCCCCCCCCTCATGTTTACGGTCACAAGGGTGACCCCACCACCAAGATCTTACTTGATCTTCCTTTAATTCACTTGGATTTGATTAAGATCTTGCCATGTACTTAAGAAACACATTATACAATGGATAAAACTATAACATGGTTATAAGATGAATATGAGCTCTCATTCTCACACCCACACTTCACACACAACTCTCTATCCCTCCTTCTTCCCCCTCTCGGCCGAACATAACCCACCACACCACCACCATCTTCATCCAACTTCCATCCATTTCAAGGTCATCACAAGGTGTAAGGAGCCATACAAGAAAGCTTGGTGGTCTTGGAGATTGAAGGACCTTTCTCATTTGCTATTATCCATCATATTTGTCACCTTCATCTTCTTGTGTTCTTCCCTAGCCCTTGTGCTAGTAGTAAGCTTCTTGTCACTTGATTTTACTTCATATTTAGTTGGTTAAAAGATGATGAACATTGTTAATCACAAGAACACTAATGAACAAGAAGATGAAACTTTAACATAAGCTTAATAACATAAGAATACATGTTGATTAGTGTTGATTTGCTTCTTGATGATTGATGATTTGTGTTAGTGATGTTAAACATCATATGAAACCTACTAGATTGTGATTTAACATATGATCTAGTAAGTTAAGGTGGTGATCTTGTGAAAGACCAAGATCATCATGCTTTATGTTTTCATGAACTTGAAGAATGAAAATGATTTTGTGAATGATGAAGTATGTAATATGTTACTAGTCATAAACTTGGATAATTTCAAAACTAGTTTTCTCAAGAAACTAAGTTAAATCACAAGATTTACATAAGCATTGTTTTTAAAGAAACTAACCATGTTTCCAGTGGTGAAACAAGTATAAGAATACATTGTTTACAAGAAAAATTCAAAAGAATGATTTTTGGAAAAATCATCTAGTAAGTTGTAAAAGACTAAAGTTTACAAGAACAAGATTTACGAACAAATAACCACTTTTTAAGGAGTAACTAAACCTACTAAACACACTACCAAGATACTAAAAGTTTTTATGAAAGTTCAAGTTCATGATTGTTATGTAAATAGCATTGTTTTGGCACTTGGTAAGTGTAAGTTGCTTAGGGTTGATTGTTGATTGTTTGTGATGATTTTAAAGAAAATGATATGCTTTGATAGTATGGACACCTCCATTTTTAAGGGAAACTATGGCAAAAATTTCTAAAAATATAAACACTTAGAAAAATATTTTCAAACAAGTGTTTACAAGTATATTTTAACCATGAGTCTTCAATATAAACTTTGCCATAATTTTTGTAACAAAAATACAAATATTGGAGGATTGGTTTTTATAAATAAAAGGGGTAAATATATATTTAGAATATATATATATATATATATATTAAAAACACTTGTGTGAATATTTGTATACTTTGTGTAATAGTTATGTTATTTTAGGGATAAAATAATATAACTTAACAAATAGCATGAAATTTACAATCCAAAATGTTACCAAAAATCACAAGGAATAAATATATAAGTTACACATATATTATTGGGAAACCGAACGAAAGAATGTAACTTACAAAATATTCCGGAATATAATAAGAATCAAAGTCTTGATTTTTGGTGAAAAATACAAAATACTTATATTTATTTTTGGGAAAATAATATAAGTAAGATACATAGTTAAAAATATAAATTATTTTTAACAATAAAGAACACATACATAAAAGATGGTGACTTGTACTTGTGCAATACAAGTCTAGTGACTAAGGTTAGTAAAACACGTATAGGTCACGACGTTATAAAACCAACCGGTGAAGTTTACGGCGCAGGATACGCAAAGTTGTGAGTTCATGTCCCCACTTTTAAACTTTTACTTGTTTTCTAAACTTGGGGAAAATACATGTGTTATGGTATGTTGGATACAAAAACTAAGGAATGATACTTTAGATCATGTCACGAATAGGGGGCCATAAGCACCATTAATCAGTTACATACCAAGACCGCGGAACAAAAGGTTAGATCTAATGGGTTTCAGGCAGCCACACTCTTGGCCACTCTTTTACCAAGCAGTGCTTTTGTGTCTCTAGTCGTGAATCGACAGTCGTGGATTCGACAGCTAAAAATGCCTATGGTTTGGATGCTTCCTATGTCGTGTCACATGTTAATGGCCTTGCAAACCATTAGCGATCTCGATTTCCTTATATTTACATAAATACTTGTTTCATACAAATTACATACCATGTTTTCATTCAAGTATATAAACGTTCAATACAAAAACTGCATGAATTCACACCAACATTATGTTGACGATTTTCCAAAAACTCACATGTATTTCAGGTAACTAAAGTGGATATGCGCGCGATCATACTCTTGCTCTTGGATGTTGTTTATGTTTTTAGCTATCTTGTGTCAAGACTCCGATGCCTGTTTTTGTGGGAATTGGTTATTATATTTCATCCTATGTGGGATATAAGAACCAAGTTCTCGATGTTCGTCTTTTAAATAAAGTTGTAAACTTTTCAGACAATATGCTGTCTTGTGATGTAAACACTTAATGTAACAACTCCCATTAAAAAGTACTATTTATTATTTTAATTTGACCAATAGAAAACCCTAATTGAGAAACCCAAGTGATTCTGCGTAAACCCTAAAATTTTCAGAACAATCAGAATCAGGATCAGGGCGCCTAAAACTCAGGGGGGTAAACCCTAATCGGTAATATCCACACAGTTTGCTGTCAAAAATTCAAAATAACGCGAAACCAACTCAGCTGAGCTATGCAAACACGAAGCAACCCTATAGTAGACTAGGGTCTCTCGCGCCACGCGACGCGAACAAGGGGACCTCTCGCGTGGCGCGAGGGGGCGGTTTTTCATGTATAAATAGTAGCGTCTGTTTCATGCAATTGTGCGTTAGTTCGACGTTCAAACTCAAATTGTACGTTGAGATATTGTCTGAATACTACAATAAACACACACTGATCACGAAGTGCTGCCACAATCAGGGTAATAACTCGATCGCTGCTACGATTCAATGTCCGATCGATTAAACTATCCAATGGATGTTTAAGTGCTGCCCACATTAGGGTTTATGCTTTGTCATTCGTCGTTAAATCGATGGATGTTTAAGTATCGCACTTTGTCATTCGTTGTGAAGGTTTTAATCTCGTGAGTTGTCGTAAATGCTGTATTAAGTTACTAACCTAGTTTGTGTGCTTGATTATTTAAACTAGGTTATCAAGGCTAATCAGTAGGCTAAGCTCTGATCATAAGTAAATCTACAATGTGAGTCATTCTCTTTTTATCAAATCTATTTACAAAAGCATGTTTATTTCAAAGTTATAATTACAGTGATTAAGTATATGTAATCACCAAGTTACAGCCGGTATGTGGGGTTTTGTATACATTACTTGATAATCTTCACCATTGGACAACGAGTTAGCCAAGGGGTGATATGACCATAATCATAGACACCATTGGACAAATGGGCCAATGGGTCGAGTGACAAATACTGTGGGTAGTTGGTTTGATATCTAAAACATTGTAATCTCTCTTAATACTGTACATTATAACAAATGTGTCGTTTTATTAAATAGAATGATTCACTAAGTATTTCCCGCTGACAAAACCTTTTTCAAACATGTTTCAGGTGATCTATTGTGATCCAGGAAAAGTGCCATGAAGCACTATCAGCTTAAGGAAGTGGCTCAGTATAAAATAAAGAAACATGTTTTGTAAAATAAAAGATTTCTTCGTGAAATCTCAATATTGTAAATTACCGGGTTTTATCCCGAATTGTGAAATAAAATAATCGGGAAATATTTCAGTTTTTAAAATGATCCTGAAGAAACTTCCGCTGTTAAACTCACTTAATTAAATACCACGGGATTTCTGTCCCGCGGCTCCTGAAACGGGTCAAACCGGGTCGGGGGCCGTGACAGAAAAAGTTGGTATCAGAGCCACTGATTTAAGCTTATTAAGTATTTAGAAATACTTAATTTTACTGATTGCCAATTATGTGATTATGTGTTTTATTAACTGATTATTGTTAATTACAGTATGGGTAAACAAAAGCTGTCAAACATCTATCTTAAACTAGATAGGTCATCCAACGAGAAGGGAAGTTCATCCCAAACAAAACCTTATGTAATTCCTGAAGAAGGAATATTTGTGAGAAAGGCACATTACGAGGAACCACTTTCTCCTAATAAAAGAAGTTTGATTATTAGGAAAAGTCAGGAGGAAATAAGGAAAAACCGAGAGAAGAAAGTTAAACAAGAAACCCAGGATTTAATCAATAAATCACCTTGGGAGGACAAATTAGATGAGAAATGGGCAAATCTTTATATGCTAGCCACAGTAGCAGAAAATGCAAATCTCTAAATACTCAAAAGTTTTAACACTTTTATTTCCAGAAACCTTATTTAGTAAATAAATAAGTTACAGTAAATCGTAGTATAATTTACTTGTCAGTTGTTTTATGTATGCAATAATATTTATGGGTTATCTATAAAATTTTGTTATTTTAACATTTGGTATGTATTTTGCATATATGCTAAACAGCATGAGTGACTTGTCTAACGCCCTTCAGAATTTAAATCTTTATCCGGTAAGAATAGAGGTTTCCAAAGATTTCAATAGGTATATACCAGACATAGAAGAACCTAGAGAATTCAACGCTTTATCTCTCGAGAAACCCAAACCTAAGAAAATGGAAATTGGGGAAAGCTCTAGGCAAATTGAGGGGTTACCATCTCAGGAAGAGCTAGATCTAATATTGACAAGTTATGATACTATTAAGCCAAGTAATGAAAATGATTTTATTCATTCTCTTGAAACACAACTACCAATGAACTTAGAACCAGCTATTCCAAACCCTTCAATCCACTCACAAATAGACGAATGGTTGACTAATGAAATACAGTTACAAAACAATCCCTATAAGCTTTTTCCTCAGTACAATCTAGAACCTTTACCAAATCCACCAATGAGTAACGAGAAAATGGCTGAACTCCGCCATTTTGACAAAGAACTAGTGGATGCTGGGAATAGGATCCAAGAGATTTTGGGACAGATCTCCTGGACTTACGATAAGAGGGAACGACGTTACTAGAATACCAACTGACAAAAGATAGGGGGTTTATGGAACTGTAGTGGTGTAATAGTAATAAGTAAAATCAGTCTGTAAAATAACTACAAATAAAACTTTGTAAGATAATAGTGTGTATTGATGCATACTATTAAATATAAATGGAAATCGAGAATCGATAGTTTTGGCTTTATTGGTGTTATGAATTCTGTATAATTGTTTTGTGTAATTGTTATTGATTTGATACTAATAAATTATATATATTAATTATCAAATGGAAAATGCTAATAATGAACCAGTTAATGAGATTAATCAATCTGAGCAACAACCGGGGGATCAATATATGACTAGGCAGGATATAGAAAATATAGTTGCTCAAGGGATAGCGAATGCTATTCCAGCATTCGTTGCTGCTGTTAAAAATCCAATAGAACCGCAACAAATCGTTCCTAGCAAACGTATTTCTGAAGATAACTTCAGTAATAGTGTAAACGGGGCAATGATCATGTTAATCATAATGAGGAACCACATCAAGCTCCATTTCCTAAGAAAATGAAAGCCGCAACGCCTGGTTGCACTTTCAAAGAATTCCTTGCTTGTAAACCCACTGAATTTGCAGGCAATGAAGGAACAACTGCATCACTACGCTGGTTGGAGAAAACCGAAGCAGTAATTGCAATAAGTAAATGTGCTAAAGATGATCAGGTCATGTACGCATCAAATCTTTTCAAGGAAGGAGCACTCGAATGGTGGAACACTGTGTTACAAGCCAAAGGAAGAACAGTGGCGTATGCCCTGAACTGGGAAGAATTTAAAAGTCTTGTAGAAAGAAAATTCTGTCCTGAGTATGAAAAGGAACAAATGACAAATAAGTTCCTAAATCATCGGATGATGGGAGTAGATTGTCGCGGTTATACTTCGACATTCTTTGAATATGCTAGAGTGGTACCAACACTGGCTTCGCCAGAATCGGTACTCATTTCTTGTTATATTTGGGGACTAATTAGCGAAATCCGTAACATTGTTAAAGCTGCGAGACCTCGCACTATTGACGATGCTGTGGAATTAGCTAACACCCTAACCGATGAATTGGTGTGCACAAGAGATGAAGACAGAAAGAAAGAATTGGCTCAGAAAATTACCCAACGATTTTGTACGGGTAATAATAGCAATTTCAAGAGAAGAGGAATAGGACAAACTTCAAACCCACCATTCTGCAGAAATTGCAAAAGGAAACATTTTGGAAGATGTAATATAATTTGCAACTTTTGCAAAATGGCAGGACACAGTGAAGAAAACTGTAGGAAGAAATCTACAATTTGTTACAATTGTGGAGAAACTGGACATTTCAGGCCAGATTGCCCGAAATTGGTCAAACCAGCAGACAACAAAGCTAAACCAGCAGATGGAGCTACAAAGAAGAATGTCAGAGCATTTCAGCTGACTACACAAGAAGCATAACTCATTCCAGATGTGATAGCTGGTACGTTCTTAGTTCACAACATTTACGCCAAAGTATTATTTGACTCTGGTGCAAACCAAAGTTTTATTAATACTTCATTCTGCCAAGCTCTTAATTTACCCTTAACCAACCTTAGGTAGATTTTTACAGTCGAAATGGCAGACGGAAGTTCTGTTAGTATAGATAAAGTTTTGCAAAAGGAAAATATAGAACTTTCAGGTCATAAATTCTTTGCAAACCTATTACCTATGAAATTAGCCGAATTTGATGTTGTGTTAGGAATGGATTGGTTGGTAGCCAACCATGCTCGAATCCTTTGTGATCAGAATTCTATAGAAATTCAGGCACCTACTGGGGAAATAATTAGGATTACAGGAGATAAACCACGTAAGCCCATGAAGTTCATATCAGTAATGAAAGTTGCTAATTATGAACGAAAACAAGGAATAGTATATATGATTTCAGTAATCATTAGTACTAAGGGTAAAGAACTTAAGGAAATTCCTGTAGTCTCAGAATATTCGGATGTATTTCCAGAAGAATTACCGGGATTACCCCCATATAGGGAAGTAGAATTTAGGATTCATCTAATTCCAGGAACTACACCGATAGCCAAGGCACCTTATCGGTTAGCACCCACAGAAATGTTAGAAATGAAAAAGCAATTAGATGAATTACTAAGTAAAGGATTCATACAACCTAGTTCATCCCCGTGGGGAGCACCAGTGTTGTTTGTAAAGAAGAAGGACGGTTCAATGAGAATGTGTATTGATTATAGAGAATTGAATAAAGTTACAATTAAGAATCGATACCCATTACCTAGGATTGATGATCTATTTGATCAACTACAAGGAGCTAGATATTTTTCTAAAATAGATTTACGCTCCGGATATCATCAATTGAAGGTACAAGAAGAAGACATACCTAAAACTGCTTTCAGAACTAGGTATGGTCATTATGAGTTTACAGTCATGCCCTTTGGGTTAACGAATGCACCTGCAGCATTCATGGACATAATGAATAGAATCTGTAAACCGTATTTGGATAAATTTGTAATTGTTTTCATAGACGATATACTTATTTATTCCAAAAGTCAGACAGAGCATTGTGAGCACCTTCATGCACTCTTAACCTTATTAAGAAAAGAAAAGCTTTATGCCAAATTCTCAAAGTGTGAATTTTGGTTAAAGGAAGTGCAATTCCTAGGACATATGGTGAATCACGAAGGTATTCACGTAGATCCTGCTAAAATAGAGGCAATTACAAATTGGAAGGTTCCACAAACAGCAATGGAAATTAGAAGTTTTATAGGTTTAGCTGGGTACTATAGACAGTTTATTAAGGATTTTTCCAAGATAGCCGTACCATTAACTAAGCTAACCTGTAAAGCAGTTAAGTTTGAATGGGGACCAAAGCAAGAAGAAGCCTTTAGAATATTGAAGCAGAAATTAACAAATGCACCAATCTTAGCCTTACCAGAAGGAACTGAAGATTTTGAAGTATATTGTGATGCTTCAAAACTAGGATTTGGATGTGTGCTTATGCAACGCAAAAAGGTAATTGCGTATGCTTCAAGGTAATTGAAAAAGCACGAAGAAAATTATACGACTCATGATTTAGAATTAGGAGCCGTAATTTTTGCCCTTAAAATTTGGAGACATTATCTGTATGGAAGTAAATTTACTGTTTACACAGACCACAAAAGTTTAAGATATATATTTGGGCAAAAAGAGTTAAACATGAGGCAAAGGAGATGGATGGAAATCCTAAGTGACTACGACTGTGATATTCAGTATCACGAAGGAAAGGCAAATGTAGTTGCAGATGCTTTAAGTCGTAAGTATTATGAGAAACAACGATGAGTTCGTGCTCTCAGATTAAATCTACAAATAGATTTAATGGAACAATTGAAGAATGTTCAAGTTACAGTAATCAAGGATGATGCTGAAGGAATGAAAGGACGAATCAAGGAATTAGAACAAGGAGCAGATGGAATTTGGAGATTCCACAAAAGTAGAGTTTGGGTACCTAAGCAGGGAGACTTAAGACCTAAGATTTTAGAAGAAGCTCATAAATCTAGGTATACTATGCACCCAGGAAACAATAAGATGTACCAAGATTTAAGAAAGAACTTTTGGTGGATAGGAATGAAAAAGGATATAGCACGATATGTTTCTAAATGTCTCACTTGTTCACAAGTTAAGGCAGAACATTAGAAACCCTCAGGTCTACTACAACAATTAGAAATGCCGGTATGGAAATGGGAACTTATAACAATGGATTTTGTTACTAAGTTACCCAAAACCAGAAAAGGTAATGATGCGATTTGGGTAATTGTGGATCGATTAACCAAATCAGCTCACTTTTTACCAATGAAAGAAACCTTTAGTATGGAAAGGTTGGCAAAAGTATATGTAGATGAAGTTGTATCCTTACATGGAGTTCCACTCTCCATTGTTTCGGATAGGGATAGTCGTTTTACTTCTCATTTCTGGAAAAGTTTCCAACAAGCTATGGGAACTCGATTAAATCTGAGCACCGCATATCATCCCCAAACAGACGGACAAAGTGAAAGGACGATCCAAACTCTAGAAGACATGCTCCGAGCATGTGTGATAGATTTTGGTGGAAATTGGGACGATCACTTACCATTAATTGAATTCTCCTATAACAATAGTTATCATTCAAGTATTGAAACTGCCCCATTTGAAGCATTGTACAGAAGAAAATGCAGAACTCCAGTTTGTTGGGCAGAAATAGGAGAGAGTCAATTGTCAGGTCCTGAAATAGTGCAAGAGACGACCGATAAGATCACACAAATCAAAGAAAGACTGAAGACGGCTAGAGATCGTCAGAAGAGTTATGCAGATAATAGATGCAAGCCATTAGAATTTCAAGTTGGAGATAAAGTATTGTTGAAAGTTTCTCCTTGGAAAGGAGTTGTTAGATTCGGTAAGAAAGGAAAGCTAAGTCCAAGATACGTAGGACCATTTCCAGTGATCCAACGTATAGGACCAGTTGCTTATCGTTTACAACTACCAGAAGAATTAGCTGGAGTACATGATGTATTTCATGTATCCAATCTCAAGAAATGTCTAGCAGACGAATCTCTGGTAGTACCTCTTCAAGATATAAAGGTAAACGAAAAGTTAAAATTTATTGAGAAACCTCTTCAGATAGAAGACAGGAAAGTGAAGTTCCTTAAGCACAAGCGACTAGTTTTAGTCAAAGTTAGATGGGATTCAAAGAGAGGAGCTGAATACACTTGGGAGCTGGAATCAGAAATGAAGCGAAAGTATCCTCATTTATTCCAGTAAATCTCGAGGACGAGATTTTTATTAAGGTGGGGAGAATGTAACAACTCCCATTAAAAAGTACTATTTATTATTTTAATTTGACCAATAGGAAACCCTAATTGAGAAACCCAAGTGATTCTGCGTAAACCCTAAAATTTTCAGAACTATCAGAATCAGGATCAGGGCCCCTAAAACTCAGGGGGGGGGGGGGGTAAACCCTAATCGGTAATATCCACGCACTTTGCTGTCAAAAATTCAAAATAACGCGAAACCAACTCAGCTGAGCTATGCAGACACGAAGCAACCCTATAGTAGACTAGGGTCTCTCGCTCCACACGACGCGAACAAGGGGACCTCTCGTGTGGCGCGAGGGGGCGGTTTTTCATGTATAAATAGTAGCGTCTGTTTCATGCAATTGTGCGTTAGTTTGACGTTCAAACTCAAATTGTACGTTGACATATTGTCTGAATACTACAATAAACACACACTGATCACGAAGTGCTGCCACAATCAGGGTAATAACTCGATCACTGCTACGATTCAATGTCCGATCGATTAAACTATCCAATGGATGTTTAAGTGCTGCCCACATTAGGGTTTATGCTTTGTCATTCGTCGTTAAATCGATGGATGTTTAAGTATCGCACTTTGTCATTCGTTGTGAAGGTTTTAATCTCATGAGTTGTCGTAAATGCTGTATTAAGTTACTAACCTAGTTTGTGTGCTTGATTATTTAAACTAGGTTATCAAGGCTAATCAGTAGGCTAAGCTCTGATCATAAGTAAAATCTGCAATGTGAGTCATTCTCTTTTTATCAAATCTATTTACAAAAGCATGTTTATTTCAAAGTTATAATTACAGTGATTAAGTATATGTAATCACCAAGTTACAGCCGGTATGTGGGGTTTTGTATACATTACTTGATAATCTTCACCATTGGACAACGAGTTAGCCAAGGGGTGATATGACCATAATCATAGACACCATTGGACAAATGGGCCAATGGGTCGAGTGACAAATACTGTGGGTAGTTGGTTTGATATCTGAAACATTGTAATCTCTCTTAATACTGTACATTATAACAAATGTGTCGTTTTATTAAATAGAATGATTCACTAAGTATTTCCCGCTGACAAAACCTTTTTCAAACATGTTTCAGGTGATCTATTGTGATCCAGGAAAAGTGCCATGAAGCACTATCAGCTTAAGGAAGTGGCTCAGTATAAAATAAAGAAACATGTTTTGTAAAATAAAAGATTTCTTCGTGAAATATCAATATTGTAAATTACCGGGTTTTATCCCGAATTGTGAAATAAAATAATCGGGAAATATTTCAGTTTTTAAAATGATCCTGAAGAAACTTCCGCTGTTAAACTCACTTAATTAAATACCACGGGATTTCTGTCCCGCGGTTCCTGAAACGGGTCAAACCGGGTCAGGGGCCGTGACACTTAAGCTATGTTATGTTTTAATTATGCAATGATGATGGCATTTGGAGTTATTTTACGAGCATGTAGTAAGTTTACCTTTCGTATGCAATGAGAACCTTTCAAGATCACACCTCGTGCTTTCGCCTTAGAAAGGGGTGTGACAGATTGGTATCAGAGCTGCGATTGTAGTGAACCAGGATTCCTTCTCGAGTCTAGACTACAATCTTTAGGATCCTTTCACGAAAACAATTTTTCAAAAGTTTTCATTGCATAAAACGTCCCACGACATCCACTACCTGAAACTATTCTCTAAAAGTCAAGTAAGGACATTACGAGACTTAGGATGCACTGGAGTAGCACTTGTCTTTGACTAAGAATTACTTACAACTATGTGTAATAATTAATATATACATATACTAGAAATAGAATATCACATGTACACGTGTCTTCGTCTGAAAACAGTGGCCTATCTGAAGGAAGTGATCCGATGATGAAACGAACTGTGTGGACTGTGCAAGGAATTACGTAATTATGGACGCATACATAATTATGGAATCCAGTGAACAGAAACCACAGCAAGTCTTGTCACGTATCAAACGAGATTCCTTCAATACAAGAAAAGGTCAAACGTGAACACCCTCACCCCTCCCCCAGCCTATTAAAAGCTCTATTGGAGTAATGATTTAGGGTATAAAGACAAGAACCGCCAATGTGAAGAAAGATATTTTGTCCTTTACATATATTAAACTTGTACTATGGGGTGATGTAACCCTTATGCATTTTGTTTACTTCACAAACAATGATGCAACAAGTTGCCCTGATATGTATAAAGACTCGGTGAATATCTTATGACACATCAGTATTTATCTATTTATGCATGCTTGTTGCTATATGAATTGATTTATATGTTGGTGGATTGTTTGATGTCACTTATGTGGGTATATGCCTGTGTATATATACTACTACTGTCTCTTATGACGATATCAAACAAATGTTTAACCCTGTTGCGTTGTGTTTTGACAGAACATGGCACCTAGGAGAGCTGTGAACAATCAGGATTCCGATCAACCCCCTCCTCCTCTTCTGCCAAGGACTGCTGAAGAACTGAACTCCCTACTGGAAGAAAGGATCCCCGCAGCTATCGCCCAATACGAGGCGAACCGCACAGAACACAGTAGAGGACCAAGCAATACTAGACGCAATGGACATGGAGATTCAACTGGAGGAAACACAGCTCAAGGCTGCACTTTCAAGCAGTTTCTCGACTGCAAGCCACTAAATTACGACGACACTGGAGGTGCAGTGGCTTTTGTACGTTGGACGGAGAAGACTGATTCCACTATCCGTATGAGCAAGTGTACCACAGATCAGCAAGTCACTTTTGTTACTGGGTTATTTGTTGATGAGGCTTTGACTTGGTGGAATTTGCAAGTCCAAACCCTGGGAGATGATGCAGCGTATGGAATGACTTGGGAGGAGTTGAAGGAGAAAATGAGGGAAAAGTATTGCTCTCGTGCTGAACTCCAAAGGTTGGAGACTGAATTCTGGCACTTGACCATGGAAGGTGCAGACATTACTGGTTATACCCGAAGGTTCCATGATTTGTCAAGAGTGATCCCCTATATGGTGACTCCCGAATTTAAGCGCGTTGAGCGCTACATTTGGGGATTGGCTCCAGAGTTTCGCAGCATGGTAACTTCGGCTAAACCTGAAACGATCACTCTGGTTATCAGCCTTACTGAAGATGTTGTTCGTATGAAGAAGTTATCACTGAACCCAACTGAAAAGACCGAGATGCATGCTGAGTCGTCTGGTGACAAGAAAAGGAAGCATTCGAGCCTGAATCAAGCGACACGTAACAACAAGGGTTCCAACAATAAGAAGCGCGACCCCAACCTACCTCAGGAGGCGAAAACTCTTGCAGCCATGAATGACGCCCCTGCCAGGGGATACCAGGGCACTCTTCCCCTTTGCAACCAGTGCAAGCGTCATCACGAAGGAGTTTGTCGCATTCCAAAATGCGACAAGTGTGGAAAACTGGGTCACCATACCGAGAACTGTTGGGGAAAAGGAAATGTAGGTGGTAATAGGAACGGGAGTGGAAACCGTAACGGTGCTGGTAATAGAAGCGGTGGTGGAAATTGTAATGGCAATGGCAATGGTAACCGGAATGGTAATGGAGCTGGGCAGAACCAAGGATTTTTGGTTGTGGAAGCAAGGACCATTTCAAGAAAGATTGCCCAAGGGAGAACAATGCTCAGGCTCGAGCATTCGTGATTGGAGCAAGGAACGCACGCGAGGACCCTAATGTGGTCACCGGTACGTTTCTCGTTAACAATCACTTTGCATCCATACTATTTGATACTGGTGCCGATTATAGCTTCATGTCTGTGGAATTTAAACGTATGCTTGGAATAGAATCTAGTTGATTAGATATTCCTTATTCAATAGAACTAGCCGATGGTAAACTTGTTGAATCGGGCGAAGTTGTTAAGGGTTGCTCATTAGAACTTGGTGAGCGAAGATTTAGCATCGTCCTCTTACCTATTCAATTGGGTAGCTTCGATGTAGTGGTCGGAATAGACTGGTTGTCCAAGAACAAGGCTGAAGTTGTTTGTCACGAGAAAATCATTCGCATCCCTCTGGAGAATGATGAAACTCTCATCGTTTATGGAGATAAACGAGACACGCCTCTGCGCATCATCAATTGTATGAAGGCGCAGAAGTGCTTAAGGAAAGGATGTGTTGCTTTCCTGGCACACGTTGTAGATAAGAAGGCTGAGGAGCCGAAACTCGAAGACATTCCTGTGGTGAAGGAATTCCCTGATGTTTTTCCCGAAGACCTGCCAGGACTACCTCCGCAACGACAAGTCGAATTCCATATAGACTTGGTTCCAGGAGCCGCTCCTGTAGCTAAGGCACCCTATCGGCTTGCACCATCCGAGATGCAAGAATTATCTACAAAACTCCAGGAGTTGTTGGATAAAGGATTCATAAGGCCAAGCTTCTCGCCTTGGGGAGCTCCAGTATTGTTCGTGAAGAAGAAGGATGGAACACTACGGATGTGTATCGATTTTAGAGAGTTGAACAAGCTCACTATCAAGAATCGGTACCCACTACCGAGGATTGATGACATATTTGATCAGTTGCAAGGATCGAGCTACTATTCCAAGATCGACCGTCGATTTGGATACCATCAGTTAAGGATCCAAGAGGAGAGCGTACCAAAGACTGCATTCAGAACACGTTATGGGCATTACGAGTTCCTTGTGATGCCATTCGGACTGACGAACACGCCAGCGGTATTTATGGATCTGATGAACCGCGTATGCAAACTATACCTCGATAAATTCGTGATTGTATTTATCGATGATATCCTGATTTACTCGCGAACGAGAGAAGAGCACGAGCAACACCTCAGGACCATTTTGGAGCTACTGAAGAAAGAGAAACTTTATGCAAAGTTCTCAAAAGTGCGAATTCTGGATTCTCGAAGTACAGTTCCTTGGTCACGTTGAGAACGAGAAGGGCATTCATGTAGACCCAGCCAAGATAGAAGCGATAAAGAATTGGGAAGCCCCCAAAACCCCAACTGAAGTTCGACAATTTTTGGGCTTAGCGGGCTATTACCGGCGATTTATCGAGAATTTCTCCAAGATAGCTCAACCGCTAACTACCCTTACGCAGAAAGATAAGAAGTACGCTTTGGGTAATAAGCAAGAAGAAGCCTTCCAACTGCTCAAAAATAAGCTATGCGATGCACCGATACTATCCTTACCCGAATGCACTGAAGACTTCGTGGTATACTGCGACGCTTCACGTCAAGGTTTGGGTTGCGTGCTCATGCAACGCCAAAAATTCATCGCTTATGCCTCAAGACAGTTTAAGGTGATTGAAAGGAATTACACCACGCACGACTTGGAGCTAGGCGCGGTGGTATTCGCTTTGAAGATCTGGCGACACTATTTATATGGTACTCGATCTACAATCTTCACAGATCACAAAAGCCTACAACGCATATTTGATCAGAAGGAATTAAATATGCGTCAACGACGGTGGGTCGAGCTGCTAAACGATTATGACTGTGAGATTAAGTACCATCCTGGAAAGGCAAACTGTAACAATCCCAAATTTTTTTTATATATATATAAACTTATGTTATTAAAAGAATGCATCATGGGTAAGTTGACCAATGGAAATATGTGATATTTTGGGCAAGTGTAGGAACCATTTAATAATTAAATTATAAAAATACATTATATTTGGACCTACTCTGTTTTTAATAAAACTTGGTTCAAAATGTAGATAAAAATATGCACGTTCTAATGGCATATTTATTATTTTATAAAACATTATATTTTTAAAGTTATAAGCACCAAATGAGTGAAGCAGTTAAATTAATTATAATATATATAAATAAAATAATAAAAGTTAAAACTCCATATAGACATATGATTGTCTACGTAAATTAATAATATAATAAAATAACTAAAAATTTGACATTTGAAAATACGTATGCATGACAATTGAATTCATTAATGTGAATGAATGAATACTAGATAGAATCAAAATATCACAATTATGAATCAGTGTAGGTGTCCATGTAATTTCGTAATCCCCAAGTCATAAGTGTAGTATAAATAGAGCTCCCCACTTGTCCATTCTAATTGTCTCTCATTCCCTCTCTATTATCTTCGTATATATATTTTCTTTTCTTTAAATATTAAGCCCATATTGTTCCAAAGCCTTGCCTTATTTTAAGTATTGTAACCCTGATCACCAATACCCTGTCTAAGTGACGTAGGGCCCTGTAACGTATGTCAAGGCTCTGCCTAAATTCGTTGGGGTTCTGTCTAGTGACGTAGGGATAAAGTGGAATTGGGTCACTATACTTAATGTGAGTGCACTATATATTCTATTAAATAATCCAGGAATTTTACCAAGATATATCAACCCTCCAAAATATTCCTGACACCCCTAATATGCCCCTATATGTTTCTAAATACACCCCGTATGTAAAAACCAAGCCCGTGATACAATATAGTATTTAAAATAAAATATAAAAGTTTAAATCTAGGGCTGAGGCGGGCCCCGTGAGCCCACCCCAAACCCTTACGCGGGCGGTATGAAAGCTAGAACCAGACTCCTTTGGTTTCTTAAGTCCAGGCGGGCCGCGTAAGACCCCTCGATAGTTAACGCGGGCCGCGAGGGACTAAAAAGGTGGCGCAGCCCGGTGCCGACACGTGTCGACATCGTGGAGGGTCTAGATCATGACCAGGATAAGTTACACGTTGACCCGGAGTCAACGCGGGCCGCGTAAGCCCAGCCCTTACCTTACGCGGGCCGCGAGAGGACGAGATTCAGCAACTATATATAGGACGCATCGGATTTCATTTCAAATCGTTCATTCTTCGATTCTCAATCCCGAATTTCTGTAGTAGAGTTATAATACTCGGGTATTATACCCCTAAATAGCGAAGTTCTGCTCCGTTGTAAGTATTATAACCCTGGATACGTATTAGATACGCTGCCCAATTGATCTAGGATTTCGTAATGGCTGTCGTGGTTCTGCCCGACGTAGTCATTGGAATGCCGTCTTGGGGAGGGTGTTGCTAATGTTAAAATGGGTTATTATATTAACACGTGTACATTATTTATTTAACTAGATTATAACCAGGAAGCCACAAAGGAAAGACCTATATTAGCAAAGTGAGTTTATCCTCTTTTTGTTAATGTTTTTGGTAATATTTTACAAAACCTTAATTATTTTACAATGCGATTAAGCAGTGATTGAGTCTTTGTAGTTCTTCAATTACTGCCGGTATTTGGGGTTTTGTATACAAAATTTATTACTTGCGAGTAGTAAGTCGGAATGACAGTACGTTACCATTGGACAACGAGTTAGCCAATGTGTAATATGACCCACAAGTCAAGGATTGACAATACTGATTGAGTAATTGGGTAGAAATAAACAATGTGATCGCTCTCAATACTGTGTTAATCAATAAAATGTTTTTTGATTAAACTGGGATTCACTCACCAGTATTTCCCGCTGACAAACTATTTTTAAAACATTGATGCGCGTTTAAGTGTCGTATATTTTAGGTGTATATTTTAAGCCCTTTTAACACTTATTTTTTTGCCAAGTTTTAAATTTATAAAACATGATATTTTACTAACACTAAACACACATATGGGCAAGTGCACCCATCGTGAGCGTAGTATAGCGTTGGTAAGATACCGAGGTCGTCCAAGGACACAAGAGCTTTTAGTACCGGTTTATCCTCAACGTCTAATCAAAATAAAAAGTTTAGAAAAAGGTTTTAAACTAAGAAAAATAAAAACTAACTAAAATGCTGAAAATAAAAATAAAATAAAAAAAAAACCAGATAGACAAGATGAATCACTTGGTTCCGACTCGTATCTAGTATAACCTTTGATTATTTCCGCACTTTTGCACATAATTAAGAGATTATCTTAGTTATTGTAGTAGGCCCCTCTTTTGAAGGTGACGTTACCCTCACCCCAGTAGTTTGAGTCAGCAAGGATACAATCCTAAAAGGGTGGATTATTGGAAGATAATGAATTAAGTTATTAATGCAATATTATGGTAGGCCCCGCTTTTAGCGGTGACGTTACCCTCGGCTAAGTAGTCTGAGTCAGCAGGAATACAGTCCTAAATAGCCGGGTTATAGTATTAATAGTAGTTAACTTATGAGGGGATCAAAGAGTTTGGACCCCCGCCATCCAATACCGTGAAGCATTGAAGGAGGTCCTACTAAATTTGACCCAGGTCCATTGCAGGACCTCTAAACGCTGAACAATGGCAAGACCTTTACCAAACCGTTCCCTTAACCCCCGACCAGGTAGCCAACATACCTCCATATAGACCGTGGAGATATGAATGGTGAAAATCTTTTATTTTATATAGACAGTAAAATAATGCCAAGACACCACGGACAAACGATAAGGAAAGATCACCTTCAACATAAGTAACTAGTTATTAAAGTCATTAATACAAAACCAAATAAAAAGTGCAAAAGATTAGAAATAAAAAGTATTATACTCGACACTTTGTCTTCACCAAGTGATGTAAGAGACTTAGGCAAACATGGCCTTGATTGTCAAGAACTCTTACGATCAATCTTGGATCCCGAGACGACTCACACACTCTACGATGGACAATAGATGATGGTGGTGGATGATGGTGTTGTGATGGTGGTGGGTGGTGGATGAAGTGTGAGAGAGGTGGTGTGCCAAGGGATGAGTTGAAATGAAACCAAGCACTCCTATTTATAGGCTGAACAGAGGGCTGGGCACGGCCCCGTGCCTGTCTGACACTCTCTCTCCTCATTAATTGTAATTCGCAATTACAATTAATGCGCCTGCTGTACTTTCGCCACGCCCCCGTGTTCACTGGGCACGGCCCCGTGGTGGGCAATAGAAGCTTCTATAGGTTTGTCTTTTCTGCTGCTTCTTGGGCACGGCCCTGTGCTGGCTGAGCACGGGGCGTGTTCAGTCTTCTGCCTTCTCTATTTTGCTTTGGAAGATGCCGTTGAGGGGTCGGGCAGTCCACTTATGTTCCTTTCCTTGTATTTATGTTGGATTTAGCTGTCTTTTTGCTTCTTTTGTGTTTTTGAGCTCATTTAATCCTGAAAATACAAAAGGAAGACAAAAACACTCTTTTTTCCAATATTAGTACTTAAAAAGGGTTAGTTTTATGCCTCATTTGATGTAATTTATATGTTGCATTTTACACACATCAAATACCCCCACACTTGAACTTTTGCTTGTCCTCAAGCAAAACTCTTTAATATGTGGCTTACACTCCCAAATGGAATGGGTAGAAGAGAAGGTTTTTGGCTTGTCGTAGAGTGTTGGGAATCCAAGATCTTTTTGGGTCTTATTTTTATCTATTTACAATCCTATTCGTAATGATTTATTTAGAACGTTTCATAGGAAAATTACTTATTTGGGCATAACATGCCTTTTTAAAATTCCATTTATATACAAGTTCACATACCTCACGGGAGAAATCACTCACACTCGGCCGAAGGTGTATTTTTAGTGAATCACTCGAGAGCGGCATGGAACTTATTCCTACCATAAGCTTGCCAAGCAATCAATCCTCCTCCTTTTTAACTTTTATACCTTTGTAAATATCAAGAGGACTTTGTGGGTTAAGGGTTAGGCTTGGGTTAAAGGTAGGTGGTTGGGATAGTGGTTAGTAGTTAGTAGAAAAAGGGCGAAAAGCGTAACAAGTGTCGGTTTTCGTAAGACTTTCTATTTTTGTAACTTTTTATTTTGATGAAGCTTTTATTCAAACAAAGTTATTTTTGATGAACTTGTTTGTTTATTTTCTTTTTGCTTCATCATCAACACATTTTTTTTGAACGATCCTACGCAAAACCGAACTTGTTACTAAAACAAATGGTTAAAAATAAAAAAAGGTTTTTGGTGGGTAAAAGGGTTTTTTGGTTTGGGTGATGAAATGAAAAGGTTTAGGCTCAAAGGGGTTAACTAGGGGGATTTTTGGGTAGGTGGTTAAAGAAAAAAGAAAAATAATGGTGTAGAAATAAAAAGGGTTAGTCCTAATGCCTCCATCATTTACTTACTCGGGTTTAAGTTGATAAGGACCGGGAATGTATCGTCATGGCAAGTTCTAGAGTTGTAAGAACCAAGCGGCTATTCACACAAGAAACGAAAAATGAGCATTTAGTCTAAAGATGTAAATTTGTATGCTCAATAAAGGCTCAAAACTCACTTTTGTGGGAATGGGTTTTTATGTGATCTAGTATATATAATCAAATTTTAACTAAGTTTGCCATGCCTTTTCATAATTTTCTTATGTTGGTTCTTTTTATCACTACGCTATCGGTTGTAAATTCGTAAAAATATAACCTTTTTGAGAACTTGAATTTCCCGAGTTAAACCTAGACAAGTAAGAAAAATGAAATTTTTGAAAAAATTTGGGGTGATTAGCGGTTCCAATAGAGTTTTGTGTAAGGCTTGTATTTAGGACTTGCAAAATTCAAGGTTTTAGCATCCCCCCCACACTTAAATTACACATTGTCCTCAATGTGTCCCAAAAATAAATTTTTAGGTTGATTAGATGTGTAAAATGGTGTTAAAAAGCAAAAAATTTGTGTTACTGGGCGCTGAACACGGCCCCGTGTTCAAGTGCCAGTAACAAAATTAAAACAAGAGAAGCAGTAGTCTGGACACGGGGGCGTGTCGGGTGAACACGGCCCGTGTCCAGTTACCTGAACTGGGCGTTTTTCTGCAGGTGGTTCAGCACGGGGCCGTGTTGGTTGGGCACGACCCGTGTTGAACCTTCTGAAATGGAGAGAATTGTCGGGTTGCCTTGTTCTTGTGCATGAGGTCATTTTTCTCGTTCCCCTTTTCATCCCTTACCACCATGAGTGTTTTATTCATTAAAAACCATCCAAACTTTAAAAACCATCATTTCATTGCAATCATAGAGAGACCTTACATAATCCTAAATTAAGATTAAACTAGATAAAACAAAGAAATAATAAACCATGGAGTTCTAGCCTCTACTTTATTTTAATTAGCAAAATTTCCAAGAAGTAACTAATCTTGGTTAGACAAGGCCTTTTTGAACTCCTTCTTCTGGGTGCGGTTCTCCTCATATGTCGGCGATCCATTCTTCCACCTCCCTTGGAAGGAGAAAAGAAGGCTCATTGGCATCAGTTTGAGGAGTTTCGATTTCCACCGGGATCTCTTGTTGGTGTTCCACGGGAGGTTCCGCCGGAAAGTCTTCCCACCCGGTAGGGTTGTTAATTCCGAGTGCCAGGTTCCAATCCTGTTGAGGGAGGACTGGTTCCATCGGGGGTGCTACAAGAATATTTAACCTCTGGTGCAAGAGGTTAATTTGTTGGAAGCTGCTTTCAAGTCCCATCGTAAGATCGTTAATACGGTCGATTAGGACCTCCTCTACTGATGTCATTTCGTCGAGAGCCTCCCTTAATGCTATCACATAGTGCACAAGTGTAGCTTCAACGGAGGGTCTCTTTCTTCTTCGGCTGTTTGACGAATGCACAGAAGATGTTTCGCTGTTTTCAATAAACTGAAAATAGTTTATTTAATGAAACAGTGACCGGACACGGCCCCGTGTTCATCTTTCTGCAGAATTTTGGAGCAAGGAAACTTGGATTTTTAAGTTATTTTCTGAACTTGTGGGGTCTTTTTAGTCACTAATAACTTAAAACAATGTTACATAACATGTTTTTACCAAGATTCCTTGAACAAAACTCATTAATCCTTACCACAAAGTTGGAAGAATTCAAACTTTTGATGGTAGTTCTTGGAGAAAGATGGAGAAGAAGGAAATGGCTAAAAGAGGAAAGGACAAGATGGGTTGTTGGAACCTTCTTTTAGACTTACCTAGGATAGTTGAGAGAAGATTCCTTCAAATCTCTGTCCCAAGTTGGTCCAAATGTTCAGAATTCTTGGCTGCATTTATAGAAAACGACAGCATCCTGGACACGGCCCCGTGTCCATTGGACACGGCCCCGTGTGCAGGTAGAGTTCTGACACAGTTTGTCCGTATTCTGACGTACTGATCAGAAAGGAATCTTTTGATGGACACGAGGGCGTGTTGGCTGGACACGGCCCCGTGTCGAGGGACTGTTTTATGAAGTTGTCTAGTTTTTTAAGGAACTCACTAGTATCGGGTGGCTCCTGATTGGTTGGAACAACCCCAAAGTGCCTAAGATACCTTAATTGTCCTAGACTAAGGCGAGAACGCAAGAGGTTGTCGGTGAGGGTAATTCCTATTTTTATTCTAGGTGGACAAGTCCAACCCTTTCCCGGGCTCTCGTTAAAGAAGGTGTATGCCGAATCGCTCAGGTTTATGTATGCACCGAACGAAGTCGATGGAGAGTCCTTCACGGCACAATCGACACAGGGACGACTATCGTCCAAGTCTTTGCTAGGTACGAAGGTATTTTCGGGAGCAACGAGGTTGTCGGAATGCGGTTCCAGCATTTCGTCATGGTCATTGTCTTGGGGTGGATCAATAAAATCCTTCCTAAGCTCTTTTAACCAATTCAGAATTAGCTTTTCTAGTTGAAATAACTCATCAAGGAGCATTTCCCCTAGAATATCTGGCTGGGCGCATTCGAGGGAGAAATAGTGCTTATTTTTACTTTCGCCCCTCTTAAGGTTATAAGAAGTCGGTGGCTCCATGTAGTGGGGCCTATAATTTAGAAAGTAGCATTCTACTTCTTCATGTTTGCCACCACATAATTGACACCACGTACCATAAGAGTGCCGAAAGTAAAAACAATTACTATCACTCATGTTTATGTCAGAAATTACCAACCGCCGGGATCTAACGGTTCTGTTTTCAGTAAGTGAATCTTGGGCACGGGGGCGTGTTGGGTGAGCACGGCCCCGTGTTCAGCTTACTGTCTGAAGTAAAACAGGATTGCCAGTTCCAATGATTTAGCACGGGGGCGTGTTCAGCGGGCACGGCCCGTGCTGAGCTCTGCAGAAGCTGAAAAACTACGAAAATCCTAAAAAAAAATGATTAGGCCGTTGATTTTAAGCTTTCTTAAAATCCTTGTGTCCCCGGCAACGGCGCCAAAAACTTGATGCGCGTTTAAGTGTCGTATATTTTAGGTGTATATTTTAAGCCCTTTTAACACTTATTTTTAGCCAAGTTTTAAATTTATAAAACACGATATTTTACTAACACTAAACACACATATGGGCAAGTGCACCCATCGTGAGCGTAGTATAGCGTTGGTAAGATACCGAGGTCGTCCAAGGACACAGGAGCTTTTAGTACCGGTTTATCCTCAACGTCTAATCAAAATAAAAAGTTTAGAAAAAGGTTTTAAACTAAGAAAAATAAAAACTAACTAAAATGCTGAAAATAAAAATAAAATAAAATAAAAACAGATAGACAAGATGAATCACTTGGTTCCGACTCGTATCTAGTATAACCTTTGATTATTTCCGCACTTTTGCACATAATTAAGAGATTATCTTAGTTATTGTAGTAGGCCCCTCTTTTGAAGGTGACGTTACCCTCACCCCAGTAGTTTGAGTCAACAAGGATACAATCCTAAAAGGGTGGATTATTGGAAGATAATGAATTAAGTTATTAATGCAATATTATGGTAGGCCCCGCTTTTGGCGGTGACGTTACCCTCGGCTAAGTAGTCTGAGTCAGCAGAGATACAGTAAATAGCCGGGTTATAGTATTAATAGTAGTTAACTTATGAGGGGATCAAAGAGTTTGGACCCCCGCCATCCAATACCGTGAAGCATTGAAGGAGGTCCTACTAAATTTGACCTAGGTCCATTGCAGGACCTCTAAACGCTGAACAATGGCAAGACCTTTACCAAACCGTTCCCTTAACCCCCGACCAGGTAGCCAACATACCTCCATATAGACCGTGGAGATATGAATGGCGAAAATCTTTTATTTTATATAGACAGTAAAATAATGCCAAGACACCACGGACAAACGATAAGGAAAGATCACCTTCAACATAAGTAACTAGTTATTAAAGTCATTAATACAAAACCAAATAAAAAGTGCAAAAGATTAGAAATAAAAAGTATTATACTAGACACTTTGTCTTCACCAAGTGATGTAAGAGACTTAGGCAAACATGGCCTTGATTGTCAAGAACTCTTACGATCAATCTTGGATCCCGAGACGACTGACACACTCTACGATGGACAATGGATGATGGTGGTGGATGATGGTGTTGTGATGGTGGTGGGTGGTGGATGAAGTGTGAGAGAGGTGGTGTGCCAAGGGATGAGTTGAAATGAAACCAAGCACTCCTATTTATAGGCTGAACAGAGGGCTGGGCACGGCCCCGTGCCTGTCTGACACTCTCTCTCCTCATTAATTGTAATTCGCAATTACAATTAATGCGCCTGCTGTACTTTCGCCACGCCCCCGTGTTCACTGGGCACGGCCCCGTGGTGGGCAATAGAAGCTTCTATAGGTTTGTCTTTTCTGCTGCTTCTTGGGCACGGCCCCGTGCTGGCTGAGCACGGGGCGTGTTCAGTCTTCTGCCTTCTCTATTTTGCTTTGGAAGATGCCGTTGAGGGGTCGGGCAGTCCACTTATGTTCCTTTCCTTGTATTTATGTTGGATTTAGCTGTCTTTTTGCTTCTTTTGTGTTTTTGAGCTCATTTAATCCTGAAAATACAAAAGGAAGACAAAAACACTCTTTTTCCAATATTAGTACTTAAAAAGGGTTAGTTTTATGCCTCATTTGATGTAATTTATATGTTGCATTTTACACACATCAAACATGTTTCAGGTAACACAATGTGAAAGCCAACTGGGAAAAAAGCCAGCTCGAGAGCACTGACGGCTTGGAAAATAAGTGGCTATAAAAGTTACCTAATAAACGATGTTTTAAATTAAATAAAATAGGGTTTGTCCCTATAAATGTATTGTAATAAGAAACTTGGGTTTTGCCCATATGATTATTAATATCAAAATTGGTGGTTTTACTCTGATAAAATATTTCCTAACTACGGTCCTGATGAAATTTCCGCTGCCAAATTAATAAACAACGATACCACCAAAACTGGCTCGCGGCCGCCCGTTCCCGGGAATTAGGGATCGGGGGTTGTGACACAAACGTTGTAGCAGACGCGTTAAGTCGAAAAGAAAGGGTTAAGACCCTAAGAGTTCGAGCATTGGAAATGACTATTCGGACGAACCTCACTGCACGCATTCATGACGCACAACAAGAATCCCTTAAGGGGGAGAATCGTAGGGCTGAATATCTTCGAGGTATGCAGAAGAATTTGGTGCCAAACAAAGAGGGAACCTTATACTTTAAGGGGCGTATTTGGGTTCCGCTCTATGGCGGTATTCGAAAAGTCATCTTGGATGAAGCTCACAAGTCGAGATACTCGATCCACCCAGGATCGGACAAGGTGTATCAAGACTTGAAAGAATACTATTGGTGGCCGAGGCTTAAAAGCGATGTTGCTATCTATGTTGGAAAGTGCCTAACCTGTGCTAAGGTTACGGTTGAATATCAAAAATCGTCCGGACTACTACAACAACCAGAGATACCCATGTGGAAGTGCGAGCAAATCTCGATGGATTTCATAACAAAATTACCAAGGACCCCTAGAGGGCATGATATGATATGGGTGATAGTCGATCGGTTAACAAAGTCTGCGCATTTCCTACCGATCCGAGAGAAGGATAGCACTGGAAAGCTTCCTGAGCTGTACCTGAAAGAAATCGTGGCACGTCATGGAGTGCCTATCTCAATTATTTCAGACAGAGATGGATGTTTTGTCTCAAGGATCTGGCAATCCTTCCAGGAAGCCTTTGGATCTCAATTAGATTTAAGCACGACCTTCCATCCGCAAACAGACTGCCAGAGCGAACGAACCATACAAACGCTGGAAGATATGCTTCGCGCATGTGTTATGGACCTAGGCGGCAGCTGGGATACTCACCTACCTTTAGTTGAGTTTTCTAACACCTCGTGTTTCGGAAGTCAAAGTCAAAGTCAAAGTCAAGAATTAAGTCAAAGGAAGAAAAGATTGCTAATTGCGATCTGTCGCTCCTTGCTCAATTCCTGTTTTGACTTCTTTGACTTGTATTTATCTTATTTCTTTATCTCTTTAGTTGTATTATGTGGAGTATCTATTAATAATCGTTAGTAATCGCTAATCATCGCTTGTTTAATCGCCTTATCGCTATCGCACTCGCAACTCGAATTACGCATTTTGGTTATTGATTATACGTGTGTGTGTGCCTTATGTGTTACTTGTGCATGTTTATTTATGTGATGTGTGGTAATCAATTGAAACGCAATCGAACTCAATCGCAATCGAATCTCAAACGCTAAACGAATACGAAATAAGGATGATTGTATTTTGATGTAGTAGTTGGGATTAAAAGTAATTTGACTAGGAAACTCTATCGTATCGAAACGCTCACAACCGCAATAGAAACGGCTAAACTCGTCGCACCAAACACCTGAACCAAGCGACCGATCGATCAGGTGACCAGCCGATCGACCAGCCGTTTGATCGAGCTGCCGCTCGATCGGCCAGCCTGTTCGACCGGGCTGCCACCCGATCGGCCAGCCCTTTCCTCTTTGGGAAACCCTATAAATACCCCCAAGTCACCATCATACTTTCCAATTTTGGCAACTCTCCTCCGACCAGCTCATCTTCCCCACTTTTCTTCAAATTTCTCGCGATTCCGATAAGATCTCGTCCTAAATCTTGTACTTCCTTAATCTACACACACTCCTACACCTTTCTATCTTTTGAATCATAACTTTTAACCGTGAAATCATCAAGATTCAAGGTGTTCTAGGATGACGTCATCATGTGTTCTTGAGAACTTCATTTTTTGCCTCAATCCACCAAGAACAACTTAGAATCTAACCGATTTCCACATAAACAAACAAAGATCTTTCATAGATCTAAACATATTCACTATGAAAAGGATTGAAAGATGGTTTTCCAACTTTCTTTCAACTCTTTTACACTCAATGCATTCAAAACCGATAGAATCGGGGCTTGTGCCGACTTACTACTCATTCTTGTGGTCGTGTTGGTTCAAGATCTGGATTCTATCCACGAGACCACCGATATCGGGTTAAACATGGAACACCCACTCGAACAGTTAACTGGTCGGATTTGGGTGATTCCTGTCCGATCAGGGGTACCAAGTATTGACAAGGTTTCTGTTGCTTAATACGTTATCAAAACGTCTCGATAAAATGACAAACAATCAAAACAACCAAGTGTAAGACGAACAGGTCGACCAGGACGGAGTGCCATCCGATCCGACTGTTGTCCGATCGAACAGCCATCCGAACGACCGGCCAAACCGAACGACTTGCACCTTGGCCCCACCACAGTTTTCAATCAACCCTCAAGAGTTTTGGGAACACCGAACGGATTGCCGTCCGATCGAGTAACCACTCGATCGACCGACCATCCGACTATGTGATGTTTCGAAACTTCAGCACTTAAACAATTTTCAACATGTTCAATGCACAAGGGATGCCACCCGATCGAACAACCGTCCGATCGAGTGACAACCTGCCGTGAACTTGTTCTCGCTGAAGTGCCCAATCTATCGGACTGTCGCCCGATCGAACGGTCGTTCGATCGATCGACCTGAAAGGTAGAGATACTTCTATGTTTTCAAAATGCTACAACGAAAACTTCAAAAGTCAAACCATCATACACAAACACATCCTTCACAAAGGAAGACACAATCCACTCGAAATGTCACCCGACCGGATGACCAGCCGAGCGGACTGTCACCCGAGCGACCGGTTGTCCGATCGGACTACTACCCACTTGCATCCTGTATCGTTTTACGCGTCGCTTATCGTTATACTATCAATCTGTTCAAGCTAACCGTACTCTCTAGCGCTCCCTTCAATCCATCAATCGCTGTGAGTATACTCGATTCCTTTTTGCTTTACGCACTTTTGGGTGTTACATACGTTACTTATACAAAATCACATCGAACACACTACGCAATACTTTAAAATGCTAACCGTTATCGCATATATACGTGACTTAATGAATGCTTGTTTGTTATGTTTACACATGAAATGCTGTCTACCTGCCTTAGCAACGATAGTACTATTAGTTTGGACTCAGCACCTGTTCACTCAGGGGTTGTTAAGGACGATTACCTACATGGCTCACAGTGGTGAGTGTGTATCGCGAACTGCCTTGGGCAGTCAACCCGCAGTCATTGGTATCGATAGGTTCATGTCGATAACTAACATGCCTCATTTTACACTGTGTACGTGCTGGTTATGCGTAACGATTTCGAACCCTATATGCTATTATCAAACTTGTATGCTCACCTTTACACTATGTGTATTGACCTTTATTTCAACGTATGTGACAGGTGCTTAGGATGCTTATTTGCTTACTTTGCTGTGAAATCGAGGCTAGGAAAGACCTAGGTCAACAATAAACAATTGTCTGTAATGAAAAATCTGAGTTGTTGGAACAGAACAATTTGACTAGATCTTTTCTGTAATAATTGTATTATCATTTATGACATGGTATGGGACGTGTTGCTTAAATATTTGGTAAATATAGTTGTTATGGAAACTTCTGGACAATAGCCCCGATGTTTCCGCCATCGGTTGGGGTGTGACAGATGGGTATCAGAGCCATAACTATAGGGAATTAGGAAAGACTCGACCTAGTTCGGGTCGATGCGTGAACTCTCGAGCCAGCTCCAGAAAGGCTTCATTCGCCCGAGCACCTCTCCATGGGGCGCACCGGTCCTTTTCGTTAAAAAGAAGGATGGGTCGTTCAGGATGTGCATCGACTATCGGGAATTGAATAAGTTAACTATCAAGAACCGCTATCCCCTGCCTCGCGTTGATGATTTGTTTGATCAACTACAAGGTGCTACGTGTTTCTCGAAGATCGATCTACATTCAGGCTATCACCAGCTACGCATTCAAAAGGAGGATATACCCAAAACCGTGTTTCGCACCCATTATGGTCACTATGAATTCGTCGTTATGCCTTTTGGTTTAACCAACGCACCCGCAGTTTTCATGGATCTGATGAATCGCGAGTGTAAACCATATCTCGACCGTTTCGTCATCGTGTTCATCGACGATGTCTTGATCTATTCCAAGTCGAAGGCCGAACACGCGCAACATCCACGTTTGGTTCTCGAGCTACTCCAGGGGAATCGACTCTATGCCAAGTTCTCCAAGTGTGAATTTTGGCTGGAGGAAGTTCAGTTTCTGGGTCACATTGTCAATAGTCAAGGTATTCACGTCGATCCCGCGAAGATTGAAACCGTTAAGAGTTGGATTACACCTAAGAACCTGTCTGAAGTCCATTCTTTTCTCGGACTAGCGGGCTATTATCGACGATTTATCGAAGGATTCTTAAATATCGCTGTGCCGCTTATCGCTCTCACCCATAAAGACAAGCCTTTTGTTTGGGGAACCGAACAGGAGTCTGCTTTCCAAACCCTCAAGCTCATGCTTTGCAATGCTCCTGTTCTCACATTGCCCGACGGAAACGACGACTTTATTGTCTACTGTGATGCCTCGAACCTTGGTCTTGGTTGTGTTCTCATGCAACAGGACAAGGTCATCGCTTACGCATCTCGTCAGCCCAAAATCCACGAGAAGAATTATGCAATCCATGATCTCGAGCTAGGCGCAGTTGTTTTTGCATTAAAGATTTGGCGACACTACCTGTATGGTACCAAGTGTACGATCTTCACCGATCATAGGAGCCTACAACATATCTTTGACCAGAAGGAACTTAACATGCGTTAACGCCGATGGGTAGAACTTCTCAACGACTATGACTGTGAGATTCGTTGTCATCCTGGCAAAGCAAATGTCGTTGCTGACACTCTCAGCAGATGGAGTTATCTGCTCAGCATTCGTAATGTCCAAGCCCAATTCGATCTCGAAACCCTCATTCGTGAAGCCCAGCATGCCTGTTTTAATGAACGCACTATGAAGAAGGAAATAATCTATCACGACGGAGCCCAGCTTGTGAATAAGTCGAATGGGATATTCCACTTCCTGGACCGAATTTGGATCCCTAAACGGACCAATTTGCGATAGATTTTGATGGACGAAGCCCACAAATCCCGATATTCTATTCATCCCGGTGCCGACAAGATGTACGAGGACCTTCGCTACAAGTACCGGTGGCCGGGCATGAAGAGAGATATCGCTCTATACGTTGGAAAGTGCCTGACTTGCTCGAAGGTCAAGGCTGAACACCAAAGACCCTCTGGTTTACTCGAACAACCCCCAATTCCTATGTGGAAGTGGGAAAGTATAGCCATGGACTTCATAACAAAGCTTCCGCGCACGCCATCAGGTCATGACAGTATCTGGGTTGTTGTCGACCGTTTGACCAAATCAGCTCACTTTTTACCAATATGGGAAGACTACAAGGTAGAGCGATTAGCCCGAATCTACACCAATGAGATCATTTGTCGACATGGTACGCCTCGCGACATCATCTCTGACCGTGATGCACGGTTTACCTCGTGACTGTGGGAAACGTTTCAAGCGGCTCTCAGTACTACGCTTAACCTAAGTACCGCATTCCACCCTCAAACCGACGGTCAGACTGAGAGAACGATTCGTACTCTTGAAGACATGCTCCGTTCTTGTGTCATAGATTTCCGTGGTAATTGGGATGCTTACCCGCCACTGGTCGAATTCTCGTATAACAACAGCTATCATGCCAGCATACAAATGGCACCATTCGAGGCTTTATACGAAAGAAAATATCGATCGCCAATTGTATGGCACGAGATCGGTCACTCGCAACTAACCGGTCCCGAGCTATTGCAAGAAACGACTGACAAAGTCCTCCAAATTCGAGACAACTTGTTGAAAGCTCGGAGTCGACAGAAAAGTTATGCCGATAGACGAAGCAAGCCCCTTGAATTTGACGTTGGCGACT
The DNA here is from genome assembly GCA_030545235.1 of Helianthus tuberosus. Lineage (NCBI taxonomy): Eukaryota > Viridiplantae > Streptophyta > Magnoliopsida > Asterales > Asteraceae > Helianthus > Helianthus tuberosus. Next base: position 197,796,336 of record CM060442.1, on the reverse strand, counting down.
ACGTACTCCTAAAGGTATCACCTTGGAAGGGTGTGGTCAGGGTCGGCAAGAAAGGGAAACTAGCGCCTCGATATGTTGGACCTTTTAAAATTCTGGAAAGGATCGGAAAAGTCGCCTACAGACTCGAACTACCGGAGGAACTTAGTAATGTCCATCCGACTTTCCATGTGTCAAACCTCCGAAAGTGCCTCGCTGAGCATGATTTAATTGTACCTCTCGATGACCTCCAAGTAAACGAAACACTACACTTCATGGAGAAGCCAGTCGAAATCATGGATCGCCAAACCAAGCAGCTCAGATGCTCGCGCATTCCTATTGTGAAAGTCCGATGGGAAGGCAAACGAGGCGCATAGTTCACATGGGAACTCGAAAGCGACATGAAGGCGAAGTACCTGCAGTTGTTTGTTACGGCTTCGGCCTAATTTCAGGACGAAATTCCCTCAACTAGGGGAGGCTGTAACACCTCGTGTTTCGGAAGTCAAAGTCAAAGGAAGAAAAGATTGCTAATTGCGACCTTTCACTCCTTGCTCAATTCCTGTTTTGACTTCTTTGACTTGTATTTAGCTTATTTCTTTATCGCTTTAGTTGTATTATGTGGAGTATCTATTAATAATCGTATAGTAATCGCTAATCATCGCTTGTTTAATCGCCTTATCGCTATCGCACTCGCAACTCGAATTACGCTTTTTGGTTATTGATTATACGTGTGTGTGTGCCTTATGTGTTACTTGTGCATGTTTATTTATGTTATGTGTGGTAATCAATCGAAACGCAATCGAACTCAATCGCAATCGAATCGCAAACGCTAAACGAATACGAAATAAGGATGATTGTATGTTGATATAGTAGTTGGGATTAAAAGTAATTTGACTAGGAAACTCTATCGCATCGAAACGCTCGCAACCACAATCGAAACGGCCAAACTCATCGCACCAAACACCCGAACCAAGCGACCGATCGATCAGGTGACCAACCGATCGACCAGCCGTTCGATCGAGCTGCCGCTCGATCGGCCAGGCTGTTCGACCGGGCAGCCACCCGATCGACCAGCCCTTTCCTCTTTGGGAAACCCTATAAATACCCCCCAGTCACCATAATAATTTCCACTTTTGGAAACTCTCCTCCGACCAGCTCATCTTCCCCACTTTTCTTCAGATTTCTCGCGATTCTGGTAAGATCTCGTCCTAAATCTTGTACTTCCTTAATCTATACGCACTCCTACATCTTTCTATCTTTTGAATCATAACTTTTAACCATGAAATCATCAAGATTCAAGGTGTTCTAGGATGATGTCATCATATGTTCTTGAGAACTTCATTTTTGGCCTCAATCCACCAAGAACAACTTAGAATCTAACCGATTTCCACATAAACAAACAAAGATCTTTCATAGATCTAAACATATTCACTATGAAAAGGATTGAAAGATGGTTTTCCAACGTTCTTTCAACTCTTTTACACTTAATGCATTCAAAACTGATAGAATCGGAGCTTATGCCGACTTACTACTCATTCTTATGGTCGTGTTGGTTCAAGATCTGGATTCTATCCACGAGACCACCGATATCGGGTTAAACAAGGAACACGTCTCGAACAGTTAACTGTTCGGATTTGGGTGATTCCTGTCCGATCAGGGGTACCAAGTATTGACAAGGTTTCTGTTGCTTAATACGTTATCAAAACGTCTCGATAAAACGACAAACAATCAAAACAACCAAGTGTAAGGCGAACATGTTGACCAGGAGGGAGTGCCGTCCGATCGGACTGCTGTCCGATCGAACAGCCATCCGAACAACCGGCCAAACCGAACGACTTGCACCTTGGCCCCACCACAGTTTTCAAATCAATCCTCAAGAGTTTTGGGAACACCGAACGGATTGCCGTCCGACCGAGTTACCACTCGATCGACCGACCATCCGACTAGGTGATGTTTCGAAACTTCAGCACTTAAACAATTTTCAACATGTTCAATGCACAAGGGATGTCACCCGATCGAACAACCGTCCAATCGAGTGACAACATGCCATGAACTTGTTCTCGCTGAAGTGCCCAATCTATCGGACTGTCGCCCGATCGAACGGTCGTTCGATCGATCGACCTGAAAGGTATAGATACTTCTATGTTTTCAAAATGCTACTACGAAAACTTCAAAAGTCAAACCATCATACACAAACACATCCTTCACAAAGGAAGAAACAATCCACTCGAAAGGTCACCCGACCGGATGACCATCCGAGCGGACTGTCACCCGAGCGACCGGCTGTCCTATCGAACTGCTGTCCTACCCACTTGCACCCTGTACCGTTTTACGTGTTGCTTATCGTTATACTATCAATCTATTCAGGCTAACCGTACTCTCTAGCGCTCCCTTCAATCCATCAATCACTGTGAGTATACTCGATCCATTTTTGCTTTACGCACTTTTGGGTGTTACATACGTTACTTATACAAAATCACATCGAACACACTACGCAATACTTTAAAACGCTAACCGTTATCCCATATATACGTGACTTAATGAATGCTTGTTTGTTATGTTTACACATGGAATGTTGTCTACCTGCCTTAGCAACGATAGTACTATTAGTTTGGACTCAGCACCTGTTCACTCAGGGGTTGTTAAGGACGATTACCTACATGGCTCACAGTGGTGAGTGTGTATCGCGAACTGCCTTGGGCAGTCAACCCGCAGTCATTGGTATCGATAGGTTCATGTCGATAACTAACATGCCTCATTTTACAGTGTGGACGTGCTGGTTATGCGTAACGATTTCGAACCCTATATGCTATTATCAAACTTGTATGCTCACCTTTACACTATGTGTATTGACCTTTATTTCAACGTATGTGACAGGTGCTTAGGATGCTTATTTGCGTACTTTGATGTGAAATCAAGGCTAGGAAAGACCTAGGTCAACAATAAACAATTGTCTGTAATGAAAAATCTGAGTTGTCGGAACAGAACAATTTGACTAGATCTTTTCTGTAATAATTGTATTATCATTTATGACATGGTATGGGACGTGTTGCTTAAATATTTGGTAAATATAGTTGTTATGGAAACTTCTGGACAATCTGTTTCACTCAGTGCCACGCCCCGATGTTTCCGCCATCGGTTGGGGTGTGACAAGTTTTCCTACAATAACAGCTACCATACGAGCATAAAAGCCGCACCGTTCGAAGCTCTATATGGCCGCAAGTGCCGCTCGCCATTATGTTGGGCAGACGCTGGAGACAAACGTATGGTTGGTCCTGAACTTGTTCAAGAGACGACCGACAAAATCATGCAGATTCGAGAGCGCATTAAGGCGGCTCGAGATCGACAAAAGAGCTACGCTGATCGAAGAAGAAAACCCTTAGAATTCGAGGTGGGAGACAAAGTTTTGTTGAAGGTCTCACCTTGGAAGGGCGTTGTAAGATTCGGAAAACGTGGAAAGCTGAATCCATGATACATCGGACCATTCAAGATCTTGGAAAGAATTGGTACCGTGGCTTACAAGTTGGAATTACCGGAAGAACTTAACGGAGTACATGATACGTTTCATGTGTCCAACCTCAAGAAGAGTCCAACCCAAGAAACAGTGATCATCCCTGCGGATGAAGTGCATATTGACGACACACTCCGATTTACAGAACAACCCGTTGAGGTTACAGACTGGAAAGTCAACAAGACCCAGAGGAGTAGTGTCAAACTTGTCAAAGTACGTTGGAACTCTAAGCACAGACCCGAGTACACGTGGGAACGTGAAGACCAGTTTAAAGACAAGTACCCCCACTTGTTCAAGAAAACTCCTGCGAGAGATAGCTCAGCCTGAATTTCGGGACGAAATTCTTTTAACGGGGGGGGGGGGGGGGCTGTGACAACTGGCACAAAACCGATAATTTCCGTACAATTTAATTATTATTTAATATCTGCAATTATGTTCTTAAATGTCAACATTGTCTGATTTCATGCTATATTTGTGAATTCATGCACGTTTTATACTTGAAATATTGCTTTATGCATTACTGTTAGCGTTGCGTCAGAAAGACTAGTAAACTCACTGGTAAGACACACTATGTCAGCAACTCTGCAGAACGCAGTCAGATAATGGAATTAGGGCCTAGGAGTAGGTCCAACGTCTAAAATACATTAAAACCCAAGTATGGATACAAGGGTTAACAAATAAACTTTCCGGAAGCTAAACTATGCATTAAAAAGCACCCGAAACACACTTTAAATGCTGAATTTTACATATTTCAGCAATAATTCACTCTAATCAGCATTTTAACACTGAAATATCATGCAAAATTTATGTTTTATTGTCCAAAGTAATTTACAAAGTGTCGGAAATTGAAAGTGTCACAAAAGGGTACATAAAGAACACTAAACGGTATAGTTTGACACTTTAACGAACCGGTATCTAACCGAACAACCGGACACTACCCGAAACATCAAAATTATACTAGAAGCATTGTTTTATTATTTCTGAGTTAGTTATGATCCCCGAACACCCTAACACACTATATAACACATCATATGCATAACACCTAATCATCACACTTGAAATCTAACTAGATTGCATAACTTACCATTAAACACCAACTAGACCCCCCCCCCCTCATGTTTACGGTCACAAGGGTGACCCCACCACCAAGATCTTACTTGATCTTCCTTTGATTCACTTGGATTTGATTAAGATCTTGCCATGTACTTAAGAAACACATTATACAATGGATAAAACTATAACATGGTTATAAGATGAACATGAGCTCTCATTCTCACACCCACACTTCACACACAACTCTCTATCCCTCCTTCTTCCCCCTCTCGGCCGAACATAACCCACCACACCACCACCATCTTCATCCAACTTCCATCCATTTCAAGGTTATCACAAGGTGTAAAGAGCCATACAAGAAAGCTTGGTGGTCTTAAAGATTGAAGGACCTTTCACATTTGCTATTATCCATCACATTTGTCACCTTCATCTTCTAGTGTTCTTCCCTAGCCCTTGTGCTAGTAGTAAGCTTCTTGTCACTTGATTTTACTTCATATTTAGTTGGTTAAAAGATGATGAACATTGTTAATCACAAGAACACTAATGAACAAGAAGATGAAACTTTAACATAAGCTTAATAACATAAGAATACATGTTGATTAGTGTTGATTTGCTTCTTGATGATTGATGATTTGTGTTAGTGATGATAAACATGATATGAAACCTACTAGATTGTGATTTAACACATGATCTAGTAAGTTAAGGTGGTGATCTTGTGAAAGACCAAGATCATCATGCTTTATGTTTTCATGAACTTGAAGAATGAAAATGATTTTGTGAATGATGAAGTATGTAATATGTTACTAGTCATAAACTTGGATAATTTTAAAACTAGTTTTCTCAAGAAACTAAGTTAAATCACAAGATTTACATAAACATTGTTTTTAAAGAAACTAACCATGTTTCTAGTGGTGAAACAAGTATAAGAATACATTGTTTACAAGAAAAATTCAAAAGAATGATTTTTGGAAAAATCATCTAGTAAGTTGTAAAAGACTAAACTTTACAAGAACGAGATTTACAAACAAATAACCGCTTTTTAAAGGGTAACTAAACCTACTAAACACACTACCAAGTACTACAAGTTTTTATGAAAGTTCAAGTTCATGATTGTTATGTAAATAGCATTGTTTTGGCACTTGGTAAGTGTAAGTTGCTTAGGGTTGATTGTTGATTGTTTGTGATGATTTTAAAGAAAATGATATGCTTTGATAGCATGGACACCTCCATTTTTAAGGGAAACTACGGCAAAATTTTCTAAAAATATAAACACTTAGAAAAATATTTTCAAACAAGTGTTTACAAGTATATTTTAACCATGAGTCTTCAATATAAACTTTGCCATAATTTTTGTAACAAAAATACAAATATTGGAGGATTGGTTTTTATAAATAAAATGGGTAAATATATATTTAGAATATATATATATATATATATATTAAAAACACTTGTGTGAATATTTGTATACTTTGTGTAATAGTTATGTTATTTTAGGGATAAAATAATATAACTTAACAAATACCATGAAATTTACAATCCAAAATGTTACCAAAAATCACAAGGAATAAATATATAAGTTACACATATATTATTGGGAAACCGAACGAAAGAATGTAACTTACAAAATATTCCGGAATATAATAAGAATCAAAGTCTTGATTTTTGGTGAAAAATACAAAATACTTGTATTTATTTTTGGGAAAATAATATAAGTAAGATACATAGTTAAAAATATAAATTATTTTTAACAATAAAGAACACATACATAAAAGATGGTGACTTGTACTTGTGCAATACAAGTCTAGTGACTAACGTTAGTAAAACACGTATAGGTCACGACGTTATAAAACCAACCGGTGAAGTTTACGGCGCAGGATACGCAAAGTTGTGAGTTCATGTCCCCACTTTTAAACTTTTACTTGTTTTCTAAACTTGGGGAAAATACATGTGTTATGGTATGTTGGATACAAAAACTAAGGAATGATACTTTAGATCATGTCACGAATAGGGGGCCATAAGCACCATTAATCAGTTACATACCAAGACCGCGGAACAAAAGGTTAGATCTAATGGGTTTTAGGCAGCCACACTCTTGGCCACTCTTTTACCAAGCAGTGCTTTTGTGTCTCTAGTCGTGAATCGACAGTCGTGGATTCGACAGCTAAAAATGCCTATGGTTTGGATGCTTCCTATGTCGTGTCACATGTTAATGGCCTTGCAAACCATTAGCGATCTCGATTTCCTTATATTTACAGAAATACTTGTTTCATACAAATTACATACCATGTTTTCATTTAAGTATATAAACGTTCAATACAAAAACTGCATGAATTCACACCAACAATATGTTGACGATTTTCCAAAAACTCACATGTATTTCAGGTAACTAAAGTGGATGTGCGCGCGGTCATACTCTTGCTCTTGGATGTGTTTATGTTTTTAGCTATCTTGTGTCAAGACTCCGATGCCTATTTTTGTGGGAATTGGTTATTATATTTCATCCTATGTGGGATATAAGAATCAAGTTCTCGATGTTCGTCTTTTAAATAAAGTTGTAAACTTTTCAGACAATATGTTGTCTTGTGATGTAAACACTTAAGCTATGTTATGTTTTAATTATTCAATGATGATGGCATTTGGAGTTATTTTACGAGCATGTAGTAAGTTTACCTTTCGTATGCAATGAGAACCTTTCAAGATCACACCTCGTGCTTCCGCCTTAGAAAGGGGTGTGACAATAACTATATTACATATGATTCATATCAAGTTGTTCATCTTAACACTTCTGTAACATGAATTTAATATTAACATTACACGATTCTTCCATAAACTTTACTAGTTTATCACTACCTTACATAATCTCAAGTGGGTTTTACCCCAACTACTAGTATAATCGAAATAACACATAATATAACTCCTATTTGCTCATATCATTCAACACCTAGATTCAATTTCATACAAACATCATAAATCATACATAACCCATTTCATCAAAATCATTAAATCATAAAATTCGACTTACTTGTTGATGAGAACACTTAGGTGATCGAAATTCTTAACCCATGCAGTAACATTTAGCCAAATATCACTTTAATTTTGAGGAATTGAGATGTTTGAGGGTTTCCCCCTTTCTTCTTTTTGCCCAGATCGAACACACACACACACACACTTCCTAAAGTGTGTGTGTTAGTTTTTGTTTTAGTATTTTAACTTTCCTACTTTTCCCATTTGGTCCCTCAAGTTTGGTGTTTATATAATTAAGGGCTTATAATCTATTCTTACTTATTCATTATTAACTTTTATTAAATAGCACATAAAATTTTTGGGGTGTTACAACAACGTTGTTTCAAAACATAACATAACAAAATAGACTAGTCTATGTGTGTTTCTAAGTCCACCCCTATCTTGTTTCCTTCACTTAGCATCATCTTGTCTAACGAACCAGTAACATGTATTAAAATACAATCAACAAAAGTTTGCGAGTATACAAGTTTGATACATAGTATAACATAGAATAAAATTGTTTAACGTGCCCGTATCCAACATGAACAACAATATGCAAGTTACTAGTACGCTGAGATTGTGTAACAATATGTTCAAACCCAAGTATCCAATGCGTTAAAATAGCCTATCCCAAAGTATCGCGGGAGGTAACATGTTTAACTCAACAATACCCCAAGACTCGTGGGCGGTGCATTACTCCTATAGCGCTATAATTGTTAAGGTGGGCTATCAAAGTTAATGAGCATATATCAACACAAATAGTTTACTTAGCATACGAGATTAACAAGCATCAAATTGTTCAAAGTTTCACTCCCAATAGACTAGCGGGAGATTAACATGTTTCAATATGGTAGAGTGTGATTCAAATAGTTTCAAGTTTTTCGTGTTTTACATAGAATACATGTTGCACCCAAAAATGTTTAAGAAGTAAAAATGGGTTCGAGTATACTCACAAAATTGCATATGCTTTCCGATTATCCAATGTGACGAAGTTGTTGAGACTAGGAAGTTGAATGTGTTCGATTTGGAGTTTAAGAGGTGTTTACTTATGGTTCTAGGGATTTGGAGTTTAAATAACATGAAAATAAACATATGAAAATAATCATCTAACACCTATGACACTTGTTCTTGACACTATGAAACTCTAAAATAGTTTAATTTTTTTCATGGAACAAAGTTCCATTAGAATCGTGACAAGTTGTCAAGGCCTAAGATGATACAATCTACTAGCTTGACGAATGTCCATTAGTTCATCACCAAGAGTTCGATTATTTAGTCATTACATAAGTATTACATAGTGTATATTACACCATATATGTCAAGCATGAGGTAGAAGATTAAAGTCTTCATTTAGGCACCTCTAAGCATCATGGAATTCATACATGAGGTAGGAAGAACAAAGCTTCCATTTATGTACCTCTATTGTTCACCACTACACTTGTTATTATAAACAACAAGGAGGGTCATGAACTTATAAGAAGTAATGAGATAACAACAACTTATTCTAAGAGGAAAACATTAAGCAATGTGTGGATTTTTAAGTAGGATAGCGTAAGCTAATCCTAAATCACACAATCATCATACCTTAGGCTTGAACATCACTTGTGGGTTCAACCCTTGAACAAAACAGAAAGTTTGTGAGGTTTTAACCTCTGATTTAACATGCCTCAACCTTGTTTTTAAGCCTAACTAACCATAGATGAGGTTATAAGCATTAGGACATGGTTTGAGATGAGATTAACTCAAGTTTACTAAGTTTAACAAAGTTTTAGATGAAAACAAAAAAGTCAGTCAACTTTGGAGACTTTTTGATTACGTTCCAGGGTCTGGTTTTCTATGGAAAACCAATGGAAACATAACTAAGGTCAATACAAAGAAGTAGGAAAAAGAATCGAGTGAATCGGATAAGAAATGAGTGAGTTATGCTCACTTTTGTGAATGTTGGTATTTCTACTCGAACCTTCAAATTAGCAGCTAATTACAGGGATTTTGAGAGTGTTTAGAAAAGTGAAAATGTCTTGGAGAACACTTGGTATTTATAGGGAATGATTAGGTTAGTTTGTAGTTGGGTAATAAATGTTAAAACTAAGGGGTTGTTTGGTAGCCTCTGAATGGTCATTAAGAGGCTACCTCTTAATGGAACCATTAAGAATTTTACCAATGAGAAGGTAGAAAAATGTGACACGTGATGATTTACCATTCAGAGGTTACCTCTTAACCATTCAGACTTGAGATTACATCTTATTCATTCAGAGGTTTTAAACCATTAAGAGATAGCATCTGAATGGTCATTAAGAGGCTACCAAACAGCCCCTAAGTTTAAAACTCAAAAACTCACAAAAATCACGCTAAAAAATGGACCTGGCCACCTTTCTGCGTGCTGGGCTTGCTGGTGGGCCGCGCTAAATGTATGCTTAAATGATTTAAGTGTTGGGTTATTAATCAATGTGAAGACATGGTGGAGTGGTTGTGTGCGAGTGTGTTGAAACTGTCGACCCGGGTTCGATACCTGTGGTCTGCAGTTTTGTTTTAATTATTTTCTTTTTTGTTTTTAAGACTTTAAACTTTCAGCAAATGACACAAATCACCCCTGGACTTTATTTAACCATGTTATGTTATTTTAAAAAAAGGACTAACTTCATAGTTTAAACTAACTAAGTTAGTTTATATTTACTAACTTTGAAATCTAATGAAACTAACTAGATTATTAATAAAACTTTTTAAAATAGTAATATTAATTAATTTAATTAAATAAAATAGAATAGGTAAATAACCATATTTATGAAAAAAAAAATTAGGATAAAAATCTTTAAACGATTATTCATTTCCCGAAGCTTTCGAGTTTCGAGAATTAGGATCCGAATTTCATTATTTTAAGAGTTTTAATTAGATTAACGAGTAACAAGTGTCGATAGATTAAGAATCAAGAATCCATGAATAATATTTCGTTCAAACGAGAAATTGATTAACAGTTGCGCATAAAACATGATTAAATAGCATCGTTTTCATTATGACCAATAGTCTCGAATTACATTTGAACGAAAGTAGCTTACAAAGAGAGCACAAGTATCTAAATACGGAAAGTACAACACGTCTTGCTAAAATAAGAAAGTGCAAAAATGCGGAGCGTTACAGCACGGGTCTTTTAATATATTTTTAAAAAATAAAAGGGATATTGGATTTTAATAATCCTAAGTTTCACCTGTTGGCCGATAATAGTCCCAACTTTAAAAATTCCCTCCAATAATCCCAACTTGTAAAAGTTTGGCCGCCATTGATCCTTTTCTAACATAGGTGCACTTAAATCAATTAAGGAGTTCCTATGTGTAATTGAATCTATTGAGGAGACCAAATTCTTATATGTTTGAAAAGGATCAATGGCGGCCAAACTTTTACAAGTTAGGATTATTGGAGGGAATTTTTAAAGTTGGGATTATTATCGGCCAACAAGTGAAACTTAGAATTATTAAAATCCAATAACCCAAAACAAAAACAATGTACAACCCACAATGCTTATAAATATAATTATTTGTGTATTTATATTGAAACGAACATGAACACATATAAATTAACGAGCATAAACGGCCATAAATGAACGAACATAGACGGACGTTTACGAACATTGATAAAAGAACAAAACGTGTTTTCATGTTTGTTCGTTTAATTAAATTAAGATTCCATTTTTAACCAATTTTTAAGTATTTGATTTTCCATGCCTCATCTATATATACTATTCGATCAATTGTAAAAAAAATCACAAACAGGTGATGCGACTATTGAAATTTATAAGAAAGTTGATCATGCAATTGTATGTTCTTATGACTGCTAACTATATGAAAATGCTAATGATGCAGATTCTCTAATCGATTGAGCAAATGATTTCATATATATAAACTTCATAAGCATCGCATTTTGATCATACATAACACAAAATTTATTCATGCATTTGAAAAGCGTATCAAAAGAATATTGTTTTATAATTTTAATCTTTTATTATTAATTATCTGATTTTTTTCTTTATTCAACACGTATAAGTAATGAGGTTATAACATAGTAATATGATATGGGTGGCGTTCGACTACAAATTTATTTTTCTTATAAAGTGTACAAAGTCATAAAACACCACATTTTTAGCTATAAAACACACTCAAAACCCACAAATAACAGAATAAATATCACTAAAACACAATATACAAACCCTAAAAGTCCATAAAATAAAGCACACTCAAAACCCACAAATAACAGAATGAATATCACCAAAACACAATATACAAACCCTAAAAGTCCATAAAAACTTCATACACACCATGTAGAACTATGAATATAAAACACAACATGATAATCAACATAAAACACACTAATATTAGTCGTTCCATAATCAAAACCTTATCATCCAAAACACAATATCAAACCCACAAATATGGCGTTTTAGTAATCTCCACTTTGTTATTTATGGGTTTTGAGTGTGTTTTATGGTTGACATTATGGTGTTTTATAGGGGTGTTCAAAATCATCCGAATCCGATTTATACGATTATCCGAATCCGAATTATCCGAATCCGAATTATCCAAAAATTCGGATATCCGAATTTTCGGATATCCGAAATTCGGATAATCCGAATTTTCGGATTCGGATACTGATTTCAGAAAGTTTCGGATATTTCGGATATCCGATATCCGAATTTTTTTAAATGTCCGTATATATAAATACCACTATAGAAGAAAACCTAATCCTAATCTTTTTCTAATCAGCCGCTCTCACCTCTCATTCACTCACACTCACCCCACGAACAAAAAAGTATCCAGAATCCAGATAGATCTGTTTCCACGAACTGAAAATCGAAGATCCAATCCAAGGTTTGTTATCTTGTTCGATTAATTATCATATAATCGAAGATCCAATCCATCGATTTGTTTCCAGTATCATCGATTTGTTTTATCTTCCACATCCATGTTTCTGATTTTTCGATTAGTTATATATGATTTGTTTCCAGTTTCATCGATTTGTTCATAGATTTGTTCATACGATTGTTGTTCATAGATTGGTTATCTTTTTCTGATTTGTTCATAGATTGGTTATCTTGTTCTGATTTGTTCAAGCCGATTGATTGTAATGTGTGTTCGAGTGAGATTGCTAATGATTTCCATTCAGATTTGTTCATAGATTGATTATCTTGTTCTGATTTGTTCATAGATTCATTGTATTTTGATTTGTTATAGGTTGTTTTAAATGGATATCTCCAATGCAAACAACTCCGATTGTGAGCTAGTGTCGGAAAATGAGGTGATTTCTAAGGCTAAAGAAAAAAAGCAAAATGAGGTGATTTCTAATGCAAACAACTCTGGTTAAAACGTCTGAAACTGCTCAAGGTATCTTTATTACATATGATTTTCTGGATTTGAGTGTTATGTTTGGATTAGAAGTGCATATAAAACAAATGATTCAGTTTTAGTTTATACAATCATCTTCACAAGTTGATGATGATGGATGGGCAATTGAGAATGGCCTTTGTTTGTTTAAGGCTGAGGACTTTTAAAACTGATAAATTTTAGAGGATATAATTAAATAGTTTATTGCGTTTTTTTTTCTTTTATCTAGTTTATGATCCTTTTAAAAAGTGTATAAACTGGTTGTTTAAAAAAAGTTTATGAAAACCATTATAGTGAATAGTTTATGAAAACCATTGTAGTGAATTATCATCACTGGTTGTTTAAAAAAAGTGTATAAACAAGTTAAAACATGAGTATCATCACTGAAATGGCTGATGAAGCAAACAAAACAGTAATGTTTCCATTATTATCAAAAATTATACATACACATACACACATGTTTTCGAAATTTCCTTACTAATTGCCGATTTTGATTTTATGTTATTTGGCGTTTGTGGAAATTCAAGGTCGCATGATTGAGACAACTGGAAAATTGAAACAGGTTGATCTTTTTATTTGTTTGATCGTCAATTGTGTGTTTTTTTCTTCTTAATGTTCATTTATTGTTGACATGTAAGTTATAAGTCACATAAAAATTCATAGAATACATTGTGTATTGTGGTATCTAAGAAATTAAAAACTTGGAGTTTCACTCAAAGAAATAATAAGCTCTTTCGTGAACCGTATTAAGTGTGTTATATCAACCTTTTATCTAGACTGAGCTCATTTATGTTCTTGCGCAGCAGGTTTCATATGGTGCTTTGAAAGTTGGAAGGATGGATTGGAGTCTCATGCTTGGATTTGGAAGATTATGTTTTTATTTCGACTTTTAAGACAATGTTTTGCGTTATTTTGGACATGTTATGTGATTTAGAACAATGGATTGTGTTGGTTTGTTTTTTTTAACATTAGATCTTTTATTTGCTGTTGGTTTGTTGAAACTTTTATTTTGAAATTTATTTTTTTAGAATTTCGGATATCCGTTTCATTATCCGAATCCGTATCCGAAATTTCGGATATCCGAAAGTCGGATATCCGAAATTTCGGATACGGATTCGGATAGTGAAATCTACTATCCGAAATGTTCGGATATCCGACTTTCGGATATCCGAAATTTCGGATATCCGGTTTTGAACACCCTTAGCGTTTTATGACTTTTACACTTTATAGAAAAAATGTACTTTGTAGGAAAAATGTACTGTATGGTTGACATTATTGTGTTTTAGTGATATTCACTCTATTATTTGTGGGTTTTGAGTGTGTTTTATGTCTAAAATTGTGGTGTTTATTACTTTATACATTTTATAGTAAAAATAGACTTTGTAGTCGAATCCCATGTATCATATAATACAATATAATAATATAATATAATTTTAGACAAAAGAATCTATTAAATAAAAAAAAGATGGAAATGCTCCCATAACCAACTCTCCCTCATTCATTCTCACTCTTTGTTTGCCTTGTTCCTCATTTTCTCCTTTCTTCCCAAAACTCAAACCCCATGGGTTTACAGAACCACCTCACTGACGTCTCCTCCGATTCTCTCCCACTTCTCCTCCTCGCCACCATCGCCACCGCCATCTCTTACCTCCGCTCACTTTTCTTCACCTTCTTAGGCATCTCTCCCTACCCATCCGATGACGCCATGCTTCGTACCCTATCCCACCACCTCAACCTCAACAGTCTCCTCTCCTACAAACACGCTCCGGATCCGGTCGATTCCGATTGCGTCGTCTGCCTTAACCGCCTCACCGCCGGTGAGCACGTGCGCAAGCTCCCCTGCCATCACGTGTTCCACAAGGAGTGCTTTGACGGCTGGCTTCATCATCTTAACTTTAACTGTCCGCTTTGTAGGTCGCCGGTGGTTTTTGATGAGCGCGTGGTTGTCACGCGCCGCCTTAATGGTGGTTTATGAATGACGTCACCGGCTGGTTTGATTTTAGAAGACGAATTGCAGAAAAAATAATTATTTGTTTTGGGTTTTTGGATTTGAAGTTCCGTTATGTCTTTTTGTTTTTACTGGTTTCCAGTTTTTTTTTTTACTTTTACCTTGGTGTAGGGTTTTTACTGGAACGGTTGATGACAATTTTGACATTTCGGGGTTATTTTAATTACTCTGTTTTTTACTTCTCTGTTTTGAAGAGGGGTTTGTGGTCTGGTTAATTAATGTTTAATTAATATATTTGGTTTGCTTTGTTACTCAAATGCATTAAATAAATGGAGTTTTACCCTTTTTTTGAGTTAAATGTTTATGGTTGTTGTCTAGCGGTACATATGTCGAAATTCGAAAAGGTATTTCTCATTAACCGGTTGTTGGTTATAAGTTATAACTAGGGCTGTGAACGAACCGAACGAACGCGAACAAGGTCTTGTTCGTGTTCGTTCGTTAAGGAAATAAATGTGTTCACGAACGGTTCATGAACACTTATCGAACGAGATTTTATGTTCGTGTTCGTTCATTAAGGAAATGAGCGTGTTCGCGAACGGTTCACGAACACAAATAAATTTGGCGAACGCGACGAAGGATAAAGATAGATGGCCAGAGAGTAGCACTCGAACTTGAATCCCTTATTGTGGAACAGAGGTCGATCGTATTCGAGGATGTAAATAATGAGAAATGAAAGGGAAATTATGCATAAACAAGGTGAAAGTGGGTTTCCTAGTTTAATTGTTAGGGAAATAAAATAAATAAAAGTTTAATAATATAAAAAGTACAAATAAAATATAAAAAGTACAAAGATCTTCAATTAAAATACAAACATACGAACATAAACGAACGCAAATCAACGAATGTTCACAAACACCTTCACGAACACCTTACCGAACGTTCACGAACACAAACGAACGAACAAGACCACTGTTCATGTTCGTTCATTTAACTAATCGAACGAAATTTCTTGTTCATTGATGCGTGCGAAGTGTTACTTATTTTAGGGGTATATTTTAAGCCCTTTTTAACACTTATTTTAGCAAAGTTTTAAATTTATAAAACACGATATTTCACTAACACTAAACACACATATGGGCAAGTGCACCCATCGTTGAGTGTAGTATAGCGTTGGTAAGATACCGAGGTCGTCCAAGGACACAAGAGCTTTTAGTACCGGTTTATCCTCAACGTCTAACCAAAATAAAAGTTTAGAAAAATGTTTTAAACTAAGAAAATTTAAAACTAACTAAAATGCTGAAAATAAAAATAAAAGAAAAACAGATAGACAAGATGAATCACTTGGTTCCGACTCGTATCTAGTATAACCTTTGATTATTTCCGCACTTTTGCACATAATTAAGAGATTATCTTAGTTATTGTAGTAGGCCCCTCTTTTGAAGGTGACGTTACCCTCACCCCAGTAGTTTGAGTCAGCAAGGATACAATCCTAAAAGGGTGGATTATTGGAAGATAATGAATTAAGTTATTAATGCAGTATTGTGGTAGGCCCCGCTTTTGGCGGTGACGTTACCCTCGGCTAAGTAGTCTGAGTCAGCAGGGATACAGTCCTAAATAGCCGGGTTATAGTATTAATAGTAGTTAACTTATGAGGGGATCAAAGAGTTTGGACCCCCGCCATCCAATACCGTGAAGTATTGAAGGAGGTCCTACTAAATTTGACCCAGGTCCATTGCAGGACCTCTAAACGCTGAACAATGGCAAGACCTTTACCAAACTGTTCCCTTAACCCCCGACCAGGTAGCCAACATATCTCCATATAGACCGTGGAGATATGAATGGTGAAAATCCTTTATTTTATATAGACAGTAAAATAATGCCAAGACACCACGGACAAACGATAAGGAAAGATCACCTTCAACATAAGTAACTAGTTATTAAAGTCATTAATACAAAACCAAATAAAAAGTGCAAAAGATTAGAAATAAAAAGTATTATACTAGACACTTTGTCTTCACCAAGTGATGTAAGAGACTTAGGCAAACATGGCCTTGATTGTCAAGAACTCTTACGATCAATCTTGGATCCCGAGACGACTCACACACTCTACGATGGACAATGGATGATGGTGGTGGATGATGGTGTTGTGATGGTGGTGGGTGGTGGATGAAGTGTGAGAGAGGTGGTGTGCCAAGGGATGGTTTGAGCTTGAGCCAAGCACTCCTATTTATAGCCTGTACAGAAGCCTGGACACGGCCCCGTGTCCACCCTTTTCTCTTTCTTCATTAATACAGTTTGTCTTTATTAGCTCCACACGCCCCCGTGTCCGCTGGGCACGCCCCCGTGCTTGTATGACATTCTCTCTCTTCATTAATTGTAATTCGCAATTACAATTAATGCGCCTGCTGTACTTTCGCCACGCCCCCGTGTTCACTGGACACGGCCCCGTGGTGGGCAATAGAAGCTTCTATAGGTTTGTCTTTTGTGCCAGGGCTGACCAATCTGGACACGGCCCCGTGCTGAGCTGGGCACGCCCCGTGTCGGGCTGGGCACGCCCCGTGTCGGGCTGGGCACAGCCCCATGCTCAGCTTTCTTCTTGTTTTTGCTTTGGGAGTTGTTGTCGATGGGGGTTGGACATGCCACGTTTGTTCCTTTTCTTGTATTTATGTTAGATTTTGATGTCTTTTTGCTTCTTTTGTTAATTTGAGCTCATTTAATCCTGAAAATACAAAAGGAAGACAAAAGCACACTTTTTCCAACATTAGTACTAAAAAGGGGTTAGTTTTATGCCACAGTTGATGAATTTTATATGTTGCATTTTGAACACATCAAATACCCCCACACTTGAATCTTTGCTTGTCCTCAAGCAAAACACTTTAATATATGGCTATTACACTCCCAAATGGAATGGGTAGAAAAGAAGGTTTTTGGGCTTATCATAGAGTGTCGGGATTTCCAAGATTCTTTATTTAGTTTTATTTTTATTTATTTACAATCCTATTCGTCATGATTTATTTAAAACTTTTCATAAGACAAATTACTTATTAGGGCATAACATGCCTCTTTAAAATTCTATTTATATACAAGTTCACATACCTCACGGGGATCACTCAACACTCGGCCGAAGATGTATTTTAGTGGATCACTCGAGAGCGGCATGGAACTTACTCCTACCATAAGCTTGCCAAGCAATCAATCCTCCTCCTTTTTAACTATACACCTTTGTAAATATCAAGAGGACTTTTGGGGTGAAGGGTTTGGCTTGTGTTAAAGGTAGGTGGTTGGGTTAGTGGTTAGTAAAAGGGCGAAAGGCGTAAAAAGCGTCGGTTTTCGTAAGACTTTTTTTTTTATTATTATTTTGATGAAGCCATTATTCAAACAAAGTTATTTTTGATAAACTTGTTTGTTTATTTTTTTTTTCTTCATCATCATCAATTTTTTTTTTTATTTTTTTTTTAAGTCAATAGAAAAACCGAGCTTGTTACTAAAACAAAGGGTTAAAAAATAAAAAAAGGTTTTGGTGGGTGAAATGGTGTTTGTTTTTGGGTTTTGAAATGAAAAGGTTTAGGCTCAAATGGGCTAACTAGGGGGATTTTGGGTAGGTGGTAAAAAAAAAAGAAAAAATAATGGTGTAGAAATAAAAAAAAAGGTTAGTCCTAATGCCTCCATCATTTACTTACTCGGGTTTAGGTTAGTAAGGACCGGGAATGTATCGTCGTGGCAAGTTCTAGAGTTGTAAGAACCAAGCGGCTATTCACACAAGAAACGAAAAATGAGCATTTAGTTTAATGATATGTATTTGTATGCTCAATAAAGGCTCAAAACTCACTTTTGTGGAAATGGGTTTTTATGTGATCAAGTATATATAATTAAATTTTAACTAAGCTTGTCATGCCTTTTCATAATTTTCTTATGTTGGTTCTTTTTATCACGACGCTATCGGTTGTAAATTTGTAAAAATATACCCTTTTTAGAATTTTGAAATTCCCAAGTTAAACCTAGACAAGTAAAAAAAATTGAAAAATTTTTGAAAAAAATTGGGGTGATTAGCGGTTCCAATAGAGTTTTGTGTAAGGCTTGTATTTAGAACTTGCAAGATTCAAGGTTTTAGCATCCCCCCCACACTTAAATTACACATTGTCCACAATGTGTCCCAAAAATTAGTTTTTAGGTTGATTAAAATGTGTAAAAGTGGTTTAAAAACAAGATTTTATGGTACTGGGTAGCTGAACACGGGGTGGTGTTGGCTGAGCACGGCCCAGTGTCCAGACTGCCAGTACCAAAAGTAAACAGAAGGCTGGGCACGGGGGCGTGTCCAGTGAGCACGGCCCCGTGTCCAGGTACCTGAACTGGGCATTTTCTACAGAACCTCGGGCACGGGGCGTGTTGGGGTGAGCACGACCCCGTGCTGAACTTGCTGTAATGAAGAAAAATCGTCGGGAGGCTCTGTTTTTGTGTATGGGGTGTTGGTTCAAGCTTCCCTTATCATCCTTCACCATCCCGAGTGTGTTTTATTCCTGAAAATTAAAAACTAAACTAGAAAACATAAAGGTTAATCTAAACTAAACTACGGGTAGTTCCGCGGAATGCCTCCGTGGTGCGCCACGTTTATAAGGGTCCTTGGCTAGACCCACTTTATCAGGTGGTTCTGGCTCATCTTCAATTAGGGGGTCGTCATTGCCGAATGGATATTTCATTAATCGCTCAAGATCGACACTTCTTTTAAATGCCCCTAATTGAAGAGGTTGATTGTTGAACTTCCGGTTTTTCAAAGCTTCGTGAGTTTTTACAAATGGTCGTCCTAACACTAGAGGAGCGTCATCGAGGATGACAAAATCGGTCGGGATTACCATTTGATTTGTTTGAACCAATACATCCTCAACTATACCGATTGATTTTATTACTTTCCGATTGGATAGAAAAATGGGTATTTGAAGTGGAGAAAAATCACTAATACTTAATTTTTCGAAAATGTAGTTAGGCATTATGTTAACACAAAGATCTTTATCGATTGTGACATTACTAATAAACGAATTTTGAAAGAAACATGGAACCGGTGTAATGTTAATTTCAAATGGGTCTTCTTTTATTAGTGAGGTTTGATCATCAGTTAACTTAACACTTACCGTTTCGTCAATTTTAGTGTTAGTGTTTAACTCTTTTAAAAACTTAGCATGAGTGGGTACTAAACAATGATTTTCAAAAGAAGGTGACAAGAGATTAATTTCTTCAAAATTAGACTCTTCTTGAATTATAACGTTGTCGGACTCACCTTTTTCGTTGTTTAACTCATGTGTAGGTTTTTCACTTATTTGTTCTTCCATTTTTACACTTTCGGTTATCTCTTCCTTTTTTAATTCTTCTCTTGCGCGGGACTCCTCTTCCCTTGCGCGAGATTCTTTTATACAACGATCGATAACTCTAATGTGTTCTAATATCCTATCGGTCACTTCGGTTATAGAAAAAGAATCGGTATTTTCTAAGCTTGAATCCGGTTGTTCGACCCTTTGTTCCTCATAATACTCATATGAAGTCGATGGTTCGCACCATTGTTCTTCATTGTAAGCATATGATGGATAAGGTTCGTAATTTTGTTCTCCATAATACTCATATGAGGTGGGTTGTTCACGCCAAGGTTCCTCATAGTAAGCATATGAAGGTGGTGGCTCATATCTTGGTTCCTCAAAGTATGAGTATGAGGGCTCATACCTTGGTTCATCAAAATATGAGTATGAGGGAGGAGGTTCATACCTTTGGTCTTCATATGATGTGTATGAAGTTGATGG
Organism: Helianthus tuberosus; assembly: GCA_030545235.1. Classification (NCBI taxonomy): domain Eukaryota; kingdom Viridiplantae; phylum Streptophyta; class Magnoliopsida; order Asterales; family Asteraceae; genus Helianthus; species Helianthus tuberosus. The sequence continues at coordinate 197,775,690 of CM060442.1, read as the reverse complement.
CTCGTACCTGGGCTCCTCATAGTAGGTGTATGAATTAGATGGTTGATATGAGCGATTATTTTGAATCGAGCGTGCATTACGACAATTAGTGCAATAATTACCCCTATAATCATCCTCCTCATAGGTGTAGTTGTAACCTCCTGAGTATTGATCCATAAGAATCACTCAGCAGACCACAACTGAGTCTCGAGATCAGAAAACAAAAAGAAAAACGGAAACAGAGGCTGGACACGGCCCCGTGTTCAATGAGCACGGCCCCGTGTTCAGGATCTGTATCTGGGCGTTTTAATTAAATTTACTGATTTCGTTGAGCACGGGGCGTGTTCAGTGAGCACGTCCCGTGTTCAAGCTTCTGTTACTGGGTGTTTTTATGAAAATGTGCAGCACGGCCCCGTGTTCAGTGAACACGGCCCCGTGTACAGGTTACTGTAAATGCAAAACTAAACTAAAATGCAGAAAAATGTGGGCCCGTTTTGAAAAACTGATTAGGCCGTCGATTTTAAGCTTTCCTAAAATCCTTGTGTCCCCGGCAACGGCGCCAAAAACTTGATGCATGCGAAGTGTTACTTATTTTAGGGGTATATTTTAAGCCCTTTTTAACACTTATTTTAGCCAAGTTTTAAATTTATAAAACACGATATTTCACTAACACTAAACACACATATGGGCAAGTGCACCCATCGTTGAGTGTAGTATAGCGTTGGTAAGATACCGAGGTCGTCCAAGGACACAAGAGCTTTTAGTACCGGTTTATCCTCAACGTCTAACCAAAATAAAAGTTTAGAAAAATGTTTTAAACTAAGAAAATTTAAAACTAACTAAAATGCTGAAAATAAAAATAAAAGAAAAACAGATAGACAAGATGAATCACTTGGTTCCGACTCGTATCTAGTATAACCTTTGATTATTTCCGCACTTTTGCACATAATTAAGAGATTATCTTAGTTATTGTAGTAGGCCCCTCTTTTGAAGGTGACGTTACCCTCACCCCAGTAGTTTGAGTCAGCAGGGATACAATCCTAAAAGGGTTGATTATTGGAAGATAATGAATTAAGTTATTAATGCAGTATTGTGGTAGGCCCCGCTTTTGGCGGTGACGTTACCCTCGGCTAAGTAGTCTGAGTCAGCAGGGATACAGTCCTAAATAGCCGGGTTATAGTATTAATAGTAGTTAACTTATGAGGGGATCAAAGAGTTTGGACCCCCGCCATCCAATACCGTGAAGTATTGAAGGAGGTCCTACTAAATTTGACCCAGGTCCATTGCAGGACCTCTAAACGCTGAACAATGGCAAGACCTTTACCAAACCGTTCCCTTAACCCCCGACCAGGTAGCCAACATATCTCCATATAGACCGTGGAGATATGAATGGTGAAAATCCTTTATTTTATATAGACAGTAAAATAATGCCAAGACACCACGGACAAACGATAAGGAAAGATCACCTTCAACATAAGTAACTAGTTATTAAAGTCATTAATACAAAACCAAATAAAAAGTGCAAAAGATTAGAAATAAAAAGTATTATACTAGACACTTTGTCTTCACCAAGTGATGTAAGAGACTTAGGCAAACATGGCCTTGATTGTCAAGAACTCTTACGATCAATCTTGGATCCCGAGACGACTCACACACTCTACGATGGACAATGGATGATGGTGGTGGATGATGGTGTTGTGATGGTGGTGGGTGGTGGATGAAGTGTGAGAGAGGTGGTGTGCCAAGGGATGGTTTGAGCTTGAGCCAAGCACTCCTATTTATAGCCTGTACAGAAGCCTGGACACGGCCCCGTGTCCACCCTTTTCTCTTTCTTCATTAATACAGTTTGTCTTTATTAGCTCCACACGCCCCCGTGTCCGCTGGGCACGCCCCCGTGCTTGTCTGACATTCTCTCTCTTCATTAATTGTAATTCGCAATTACAATTAATGCGCCTGCTGTACTTTCGCCACGCCCCCGTGTTCACTGGACACGGCCCCGTGGTGGGCAATAGAAGCTTCTATAGGTTTGTCTTTTGTGCCAGGGCTGACCAATCTGGACACGGCCCCGTGCTGAGCTGGGCACGCCCCGTGTCGGCTGGGCACAGCCCCATGCTCAGCTGGGCACAGCCCCATGCTCAGCTTTCTTCTTGTTTTTGCTTTGGGAGTTGTTGTCGATGGGGGTTGGGCATGCCACGTTTGTTCCTTTTCTTGTATTTATGTTAGATTTTGATGTTTTTTTGCTTCTTTTGTTAATTTGAGCTCATTTAATCCTGAAAATACAAAAGGAAGACAAAAGCACACTTTTTCCAACATTAGTACTAAAAAAGGGTTAGTTTTATGCCACAGTTGATGAATTTTATATGTTGCATTTTGAACACATCATTCATGTTCGTTCGTTTATTAAACGAACGAACATAAACGAACTTCCCGCCGAACGGTTCACGAACTGTTCGCTGGACGTTCGGTTCGTTTACAGCCCTAGTTATAACGATACAAATTTAAAAAGGTGTGTTAGTTATCCGTAAAGAATATAAAAGGGGCGGCTAATCAATTAAAATAATAAAAACGATTGTTAAACGTACATCATGTAGTGAACGTATTCCCAATAGTATTTTCTTAAGGGCACACGGAGTGGACCAAAATTTGATGGTTCATCCGGTAAACTTCATAATATTAGAGGGCGTCACCAAACATTACCAAATATATGTGTGTATCACTAATTCGGGGAGACAACGAGGGAGGCCACCCAAATTTTCTCACCAAATTTTAGGGGGCGGTGTTCCCAAACGAGGTTGTACACTTAGGAACCTTCCCGAGCCCCACTTCCTGTGGCCTAATAAGGGATGACAAAAATATCCAAGCCTAACGGATATATCCGAAACCCGAAGCATTTGAGACGGCTATGCCTGATATCCGATGGGTATTTGGCCGGGTATGTGTATGGAAAAAAGTATTTTGCGGGTATGGGATTAGATAATACCTGACCCGATTACCCGAAACTATATACCCGTTTACTCGAAATGTATACCCGAAAAGTTTTATATTTAATTTCCTTTAACTTTAATTTAGTAATGTTTTATTCTTGTAGTTTTATTATTTGAAAAAAAAAAATATACTTTCAATTCAAATATATATTTTGATAGCATTATTTATATTTATATGCTATGAAATATAAAAATATTTTTGAGATAAAATATTATAATATATTTACATTTTTTAAATATATCAACTTTTATTACAACTAGTAATAAGCCCGCGCGCGTTGCGGCGCGGGCACATCGCAAATATCGAATGGATTAGTCCAAACGTTATGTGATGCGTTAACAATACGACAACGTGTGTGTTTGACATATTCGATTGAACTCAGTATAACCAATATAAGGATTGCGATTGGATCAAAACATAAAGTAAATCGAATTAATACCGTATGATCATAATGTATTATATACATATTATATGGGATATATTAGAGGTTTAAAAAAGGAAAAAAATACAATTTGACTCCACTCGTTTCTGAACAAAATTTACGAAAACATACATAAAAATAAGCATGAAAACGTATTATATTTGACCTGACTCGTTTCCCGAAAAAGTTTACGTCGAAACGTAGACCAACTCAAATTAATACAGACACATACATAAAAATATGCACGTAAAAATGGTTTTAAACGAAAACGTATCATATTTGACCTGACTTCTCTCCAAAAAAATATTTACGTCAGAACGTAGACACACTCAAATTTATATTGATACATACATAAAAATATGCACGTAAAAACGTTTTTTTAAGTAAAAGAATGATAGAAATAAACAAAATAATTTAACGAACAAAAGTTACTGATAGAAAATTAAATTAGTAAAAAGGTAGGGGTTAAAAACGTCAAATGTCAAAGTAGAGGGGTAGTAGATAGAAGGGACTCTTGTAATTTATTGAGTTAGTCATAGAGTCACGTCTAGATTTAAGTACGCCAAGGCAATTTAATTTTTGATGTTTTTTGTTTCTATGCCATCATGTAATTTATATTATCCATATAAATATGAAAGGGCCAACCAAAGCCGGTGGAAATCCACCGACTTTGGTTTTTAAGATAGTACTAGTAATAAGACCCGCGCGCGTTGCGGCGCGGGTACTTCGCAAATATCGAAGGATTAGTCCAAGTGTTATGTGATGTGTTAACCATATGAAAACGCACGTTTTGACGTATCCGATTGAACTCAATGTATCCTATAGTTGCATTGCGATTGGATCAAAACGTAACGCAAATCGAATTTATATCGTACAATCATAATGTATTATACGCAACCCGACTAACTCAAATTTATATCGTCAATCCAAAAACTCCCGAGGGGGTCAAAGTGGCATTTACAAAGTTTATAAAAAATTAAGTGGTTAAAAATTGGATTTCCTAAACTTAAGGGCTAAGAAAGGGTAAAAAATTGATAAAGTTTTAGGGTAAGAAGGAAACTATAACAAAGTTGGGGATGAAAAGGAAACTACTTTGGGGTGTCAAAAGCAAACTATTTGTAAAATGGAGTAGTAGTTTAGGGACTAAATTTGTCATTTTATGAAACTTTAAAGATACCAAAGTTAAGGTGCTAAAATTACAACATCGTGAAAATATGGGGAGGGAGGCAAAGCCGGTGGGGTTTCCACCAACTTTGTCTTTTAAGATATAGCTAGTGTTTAACCCGCGCTTCGCGGCGGTGTTCCATGGGCTTTGTAAAACCAAGGCATTCATTTAAATTGCTAAAATCCCATCAATTCGAACTTGCACAAAAGATCCACACTACCTGTTGTAATTCCTTGCCTAAAAAGACCATAAAGTTGTAGGAAAAAAATACATTCAAACTGCTATTTATATCCATAATCAACATGCTTAAAATTCCTCTAACCTGGTTTAATAAGCCATTACATTGTAACATGCTATTTATATCCACATTTAACATGCTATCATTTCACAAAAAAAAAAATACATTTAACACGCACATGCTTTCCTTCCACCACCTTGTCATAAGCTTGTAAAAAGAAAATCACTGAACATGCTATTTATATCTACCATATCTGTAGTATTAAGTCAAAAAGAAAGTTCAAGCCCATGTTACTATTTTGTCACTGTGTGAAGGTTGCATATAAAAACTTGTTCTGCAGACTCCATGACCTACAAAGCCTGATCCGTTTGAGAAGTTAATCCATACATATACAATAAGAGAGTAAATCCAAATTAAGGTAAGGCAAGAAATCTTAATTAAGCACAGATAGTCTTTTAAATCTCCAGTTTACAAAATTGATCTCCCAACTTTCAGATCAACTTTAGTTTCGTGACCCTGTCTTTTGCCTCCTACCTTCTGTGTTCGCACACCCTGGCCATTTTTTGCAATAACTAAAGTCGATGATGATTGACCGACCAGCAAATAAGTCGAAATGCAAAATCATTATGTATATACATGTAAATCCAACATCAGGGGTATTTGAGCCTATTCAATTTTTTCTTAAGAAGAAACATGTTACAGTAACCAAAACTGAAGCAAGCAATTATTCATGATTAAAATAAAAGCTATAAGTAATTTATACCAAAAGCCCATTTGCTAGTATATTATAACATATCTACCCAAATTGAAAGCCTTCTTTCAAGAAATGAAACAACCACCAAGTTTATCACCATTAAAAAATAACACATGCATTTACTACCCAAAAAGACGACTATTAAAAACTGATATTCAATTTCAATAATTAAAAACCCACTTTCAAATATAATAAAAGCCTAGTTCCGGAATTAAGGAATTATCAAATGAACAAAAATGATAATTTGCCCAAACAAACAGCAATATCACATCCAAACCCTAAGCACAAATCGTTAAATAAACAAAGTGTTAACAATAAATCGATGAAGAAGAAGTTACAGACCGATCCAGGAGTGAAGGACGCAACGTAACTTCCTTCTGATTTGCTCATTCTACCACGCATGTACGGATCACACGACAGATAAAGGTTCTTCACCAGAACACCATTCGAACCTTCTGGAAGCTTG